>CM053035.1:95323156-95923156 GCA_028564925.1 Lithobates sylvaticus
CATCCAATTTGCATGTCAGTAGATTGTGACCGTGTCAGGAAGAGCCTCTGAGCGGACGTGGTGCAGGGTGTCCTGGGGTGTGCCGGTGTGCGCCGGTGTGCGCTGGCGCTCGCGGGTGCACGCCTGTGCGCGCTAGTGTGCGGGTGAATGCGGGTGTGCATGATCGGGTGCGGGTGCGCGTTGGCGCGCGCGCGTGCATGGCGTTTGGCACCAATCGGCCTATTTAGGCTGATCTCACTGGGCGCTCGGTGCTGTCCGATCGTCAGCTCCCTGCATCCCGATACCCGTTGCCTGAACACCTTCTGACTTCCTGATTCCCGGCTTGATCCTGTACCTGCCTGTCTGCTACCTGCCTGTTGACCTCGGCCTGTTCCTGACTCTGCTTCTGCCTGCTCCTTTGTACTGCGCTGCCCGCCTGTTGCCAACTCTGCCTGTGACCCGGACTTGAACCTGCCTCTCCTCTGTACCGTGCCTGTGTGTGGAAGTGTCCTGTCAGCTCCTGCTCTATACCTGCTGCCTACCTTCTACTGTCGGGGAACCACTGACCCCACTCCAGCAAGTCTCTGGGGCCATCTCCCCAGCAACGACCCGCCGGGCTCTCATACCACTCTGTGCTCTCGTGCCTCCTGTCCCCATCAGGGGGCCGAGAACCAGACACGTACGGGAGGCCTTCCCCCTGCTATATCGGGCTCACCTGTCGGGCGCGTGAAGTCTGACAGAACGGCTCTCTATGGAGCCGGTTCACACATCTCTGGAGCGGCTCTGGAGTGAATTACACAGGAGTCCTGTGCATATTCTGGTCCGTTTCAGGTGCAAATTCAGCCAAAAATTCGGACTAAAATGGCACCTAAATCGGTAAACAGAGATGCACCGGACACCTGCTGTGAGCCGTTCCGTGCGACAGTGTGAACCCAGCCTAAAAGTAGGAGGTTTTTTACCTTAATTCCTTTTCTGCATTGAGGTAAAATAAAAAACCTTCGGTGTGCAACTCCACCCTCAACACTCCCTTATACTTACCTGAGCTTAATCTTGATACAGAACTCTGGAGATTGAGGCAGCAGCAGGAGCCATTGGCTCCTGCTGTTGTCAATCACAGCCAGTGAGGGAAGAGCATGGGCAGGACCAAGCTGCACTCTTTGGGTCAATGGATACAAAGAGCATGGCTTGGAAGCAAGCCTGCATGAGTGCCCCAATAGCAAGTGACCAGGAGTGCTGGCAGGGTACCCCATAAGAGGAGTATCCAGGCTACTATGTGCAAAACTATTGCACAGAGCAATAAGTATGACATGTTTAGTATTTAAAAACAAAAACCTTTAGAATAACTTTAAAGTAACTTTGTCACTATAATAACAAACAGACTGTTTCCTACAAAGAAGGAATTAAAGACCAATCACTGGTTGAAGATTCTGTAGAATCCAATATTTCTTGGAAGGTCAACTTTCAAAATCTTTATTGTGCAATGTGGTTTCTCTTTTTCTATAGGGCCATGGATTGAACCACTGACTTCAGTGAGGGACCAGGAATCTGACATTTCCATAGGTGTCAAATACGTGTCCATAGTATATTAAACAATTTCTTTTTACTTCTGCAGAAATTAGTTGCATGGGCAACAGAAGAGGTGAGCATAATTTTTTTTTATTTTAACTATTGAGTCGTCTATGACTCAGAATGAGCCTATGCCTAGTATGTCTCTGGCCAACAGGCGTAGGACTTTTACTCTCAATCCCTGGAAATGACATTCTATTTTTCTTTAGAGTGAACCTGTATCTGGCTGGACTATGCACATTAAAGTATTTGCATATTCTGAAATTGCAATAAAAGCACTTTAAACAAGTCTTGATTGACTTCTGTGGCAATAGGCATTGTGAAGGATGTAAAGTGTATTTTACTCAAATATTTCATACTCTTGGTATGTCTGTTGCACCATAAACTTGTATGAAAAAGTATCCTGTTCTTTTGCATTGCTTCCTTTGTATGAAATTCCTGGTGATCCTGCCAGCCCCCCTGCTTTCCTATTGCCCATACTAGGCATAGAAGCACACCCATCCCACCATGGTCAGTTTTCTTTTCTTTTCAATGTTTTTTTTATTGAATTTTTACAGCATAAAAAAAAAAAATGCTTATACACAATAAATATCATCTTAAATGAGATAAAGATTAAGACATTGAGAAATAAACATGATTATGGTAGCTAGGTTTGGATCATATATGTTAGCTGACATTGAAGATCATGTGAAACAGTAGGGTGTAGAGACAGCCTGTCAGGTCACCTGAGATCAGGTGACAGGTGCACTCAGTAGGAATCGGAAGTGCACCACTAGGTAGTGGACCTTAGGACTGACTGCTGCAGATTGTACCCAGGGAGATTCAGGACACAGGTCTACTGGATCACTAACACAGATCCCAGTGGGAACTAGAGCATAGATTCCCCAGGGAGCGGAGTCTAAGAGCCAGCAGGTGTTCGCCAGAGCCTCTAGTGGTGAGGATGGACTTCGCTGCAGTCTGGCTCCAGGTCGCGACCCCCAAGGTCTCACAGCTCACGCTCACAGTAGACTACAGGAGAAGGAAGCAGCAGGCTGGAACGACAAGGATAGTAAGGGGATAAGGCAGAGGTCAGGGTAACTAGCAGACAGGAACAACAGAGTACACAACAAAGGTTCAGGGTCACAGTCAGACAGGGATGGTCGGGGACATGCCAAAGGGTCAAGGTCACAAGCAGACAGGAATTGTTGAGAACACGCCAAGGTCGGTAACGGAGACAAACATAAAGCACATGGCAAGCAGGAACCAGGAAGCCGAACACACCATGTATACACAATGGTTGATCAGCACCACTGGCTTGCAGTGCACAGGTTAATATAGGTTCCCCTGATAGGGCCTGGGGTGGAGCCATGCTTAGAGGAGAGGTTATAAAAAACACCAGGAGAGTGGCTGGCCTCTAATGCCCCGTACACACGGTCGGAAAATCCGACCACCAAATCCATCCGATTTTTTCCGACGGATTTTGTCCGACACTGGTGTTGCATACACACGGTCGGACAAAGTTGTTGGAAAATCCGATCATTCTGAACGTGGTGACGTTTGTTGCCTACGACGGGACTACGTAGAGGCTAGTAGCCAATAGCTTTGGTCTTGTAATGTGATCTGAACATGCGTGGCACTTTGTCCGTCGGAATTTGCTACACACGATCGGAAAAAGTCCGATAGGACTTTGTTGTCGGAAAATTTGAGAGCAGGAGATAAAACTTTGTCCGTCGGAAAATCCGACGGAAAAAGTCCGATGGAGCCTACACACGGTCGGAATTTCCGACAACATTGTCCGATAGGGCATTTTCCATTGGAAAATCCGACCGTGTGTACGGGGCATTAGTCTGAACACATGGAGGAGAGGTAAGCAAACAGGGGAAGATTACTGCATAACCGTGACACAGCCCCAGCTTCCAGCCACCCCCTTTGGGATCAAGCTGTGTCCGGGATCCAGGGCCCATCACCACTCCACAAAGCAATAGCAGACATCAATGTATGTAAATTCTGGATGAGAAATACATTCCAATGTAAAACAGAACTGTAATCAACACGGGCAGTTGCTTGGGAAGGAACAACTGCATAGGTTAAAGAAAGTTAGATGAGAAAGAAATAGAAAAAGAAGAGGGGGAAAGAAAAGGGGGTAGAAGATCTATTGTATCCGGACGGAACCCGGAGAGATTCAAAGGTGTATGTGTATAGTCAGCCCATGGTTGCCAAGTGGCTTCAAACTTCCCAACTGTGTCCTGTAGGATGCTGACCATTTTCTCCTGGGCCATGATCCATGAAATTTTTCGTTTCGTCATGGCAAAAGAGACAAAGGGTCGCTTCCAAGCTCTGGCAGTAGTCAACTTAGCCCCAAGAAAGATGAAGTGTATCAATTGCCCTGTATTCTTAGATGCCTTTTCAATAGGGAAATTTAATAAGGCTACATGTGGCTCTTTTGTGACTGTTATACCAGTAATTTTGCGTATCAAGGCAAATATTTTATTCCAAAAGCTTCATATTTTGGGACACTCCCACCAAATGTGGATCAAAGAGCCCATATGTGAGCAGTTTCGAAAGCAAAGTGGGCAGGCTGTAGGATAGAATTTGGTTAGTCTCGTAGGAACCAAGTACCATCGAGTTAGTATTTTGAGGCCTGCTTCAACCAGTGAAATATTTAATATTCCACGGTAGGCCCTAAAAGTCGCGGCATACCATTCTTCAATGTCCCACTCACGTGAGAGGTCCTTCTCCCAGTCTGTCATGTAGCTAGGTTTAAAGTGGAACCTGGCAAGTGACTAGTAGATCACCAATATTCCTCCTCTCTGCTCCATGGTCTGAGTGCACCACTGTTTGTAAGGATTAATAGAGGGAGGCAAAGGTTTAGTCTTCCACAATGTGTGGAGAAAGTTGGAGATTTGGAGGAATCTAAATCTCTCAGAGGTCGGCATATCCAGTTTGCTAGTACAATAGTTAAGGGTGATTGGGCCAGAGAGATTGAAAAAGTGTCCAATTCTGTACAACCCTTTGTCCAACCACCATTGGAAATCTTTAATGTTCATTCCTGGAATGAATTGGGGATTTTGAAATAACAGGGCAAGCGGGCGGATTCCAGATATTAATTCCATGTGTCCTTTTAGGCTGTCCATAAGGCGTACGAGTGTGACAAAGTTGGGGCCATAATTGCAGGACGGTTTTTAGGGGGGCACCACATAAGGTAGTCCAGGGTAAAGTGAGGTACTGCCTGACGTTCTATGTGGACCCAGTCTGGTTTGATTGCTCTTGGGTATATTATGGAAATCTGTGCCAATTGAGCTGCCTGATAGTACCAAAGAAGGTTGGGTAAACCAAATCCACCCTTTTTACGGGTTCTGAAGAGGACCCCTTTGGCGCATCAATGACCTTTTGAACCCCATACAAAGGAAATCATTTTTGCTTGAAATCATCTCAGGTGGTCCTTGTTGACAGGTATGGAGAGTGAATGAAATAGATAAAGGATACTTGGGATCAGAGTCATTTTGATGGAATGAATACGTCCTAGCCAAGAAAGGTTAAGCATAGACCAGCGGCTGAGATCAGATTCCAATTTTTTGATCAATGGAGGGTAATTAGCAGAATATAGTTGGTCCACTTTTTTAGTGAGGGTAATTCCCAGGTAGGGGAGTCGCTCCATGTAAATTCAAAGTGATCTTTCAATCGAGAGACTAAAGAATCCGGGACATTGCTGTTAAGGGCTTGGGATTTGGTCATGTTGACATGAAGAACCGATATGCGTCCAAATTTAGTAAGCATGTGACAGATATTTGGTAATGAAATAAGTGGGGAGGTGATGAATAGGAGGAGATCGTCAGCAAAGAGGGTGCATTTGTGTGTCTGGGAGCCGCATGAGACACTGTGAATATCTGGGTTGGTCCTGAGGGCTATTGCTAGCGTTTCAATTGCCATAGCAAAAATCAGCTGGGACAAGGGGCAACCCTATCTAGTCCCTTTTGAAATTGGAATAGGTTCCAAGGAGAGGCCTTTAAATCATATCCTGGCTGCAGGGGATGAGTAGAGGGTCTTGAGAGTATTAGTGAATGTCGGACCCACCCCCCATCACTCCAGGATGGAGAAGAGGTAGGGCCAGGAGACCGAATCGAAGGCCTTTTGTAGATCGAGTGACAGAAGGAAACCTTCTTGTGGTTGCCCTCCATCCCAACCTGATTGTAATATTGAAATAATGTCTATAGCCCTTCTGGTCTGGTCTGGCCCTTGACTACCCAGAATAAACCGGACTTGGTCTTTATGTATATATAAACTAATGAAGGAGGAGATCCGATTAGCAAGGATTTTGATCAGGATTTTCAGGTCATTGTTTATCAAAGAGATAGGGCAGTAATTACTGACTACACTAGAGTCTTTCCCAGGTTTTGGGATTACGGTGATATATGCCGAGTTTAGAGAACGTTCTAAAGGTGTTCCTTGTCTGAGGTAGTTAAAGAATCAAGCTAGGTAAGAGGAAAGGGTAGTTACGAAAGCTTTATAGTAGGGAACCGAGAAGCCATCTGGCCCTGGGGCAGAGCCCCATTTCAGATGCTTGTGACCTCCTCAGCTGTTATTGGAGCTTCCAAAATGTCTCGGTGTTGATCTCCTAGTTTGGGGATAGGTAGAGACTCTAAGAATGAGTCCACCTGGGCCTGATCGATCTTGCTCCCCTCGTTGTTGTAAAGTTTTGTGTAAAAATCATGGAAAGCTCCCATGATCTTTTGTGGATTGTGCGTTAACACGCCTCCTGGGAGGCGTATAGCAGGGGGAGCATGTAGACGTATTTTGGGGGATAGTCCAGTCACTAACATTGAGCCCATTCTATCCCTGTTTTGGTAAAACCTGGCTGCAGTCCATCTCAGACTCTTCTCAGCTTTAGACGTGAGTGCAAGGTTTAAGGCCGTTCTAGCTGCATCTAGGGAAGACATGGGTGTAGTTTTAGGGTCATGTTTGTGTTTATTGCTGAGTTGTAGGAAATCCTTTACCAGTCGCTCTATATTTGCTCTGCATGCTTGGTTAAAGAGGTGGTCCACCTGCACAAAAAATATTAAAAGTCAGCAGCTACAAATACTGCAGCTGCTGACTTAATAAATGGACACTTACCTGTTCCAGGTTCCAGCGGTGTCAGCAGAAGATGACGAGCAAACGCTCGTCTCTTGGCTGCCCCGCCGCCATCCTCTGTCAGGGAATCAGGAAGTGAAGCCGCAACGGCTTCACTGCCCGGTTCCCTACTGCGCATGCGTGAGTCGCGCTGCGGGTCTTTATTGGTCCCCGTTGTGTCCTGGAAACTGTGTGTTTCCCAAGACACAACGGGGGGGTCGGCATCTGCAGATAGGAGCGGGCATCTACGGATAGGGGTGGGGCAGCTGCGGCTAGCTAGTCCCGGAAGTGGGTGCAGATACCAGGTATCTGCACCCCCCCCCTGAAAGGTGCCAATTGTGGCACCGGAGGGGGGGAGGAATCTGATAAGCCGAAGTTCCACTTTAGGGTGGAGCTCCTCTTTAACCACATGCCGACCGCGCCATAGCCGAAAGACGTCTACAGCGCAGTCGGCTTGTTCTAAGTGGACGGTCGGCTTGTTCCTACGGACGTCCTCCCAGAAACTTGCTCCCGCGCGCCCCCTGGGGCACGCACTCAGGAACATCCATGACCGCCGGGTCCCGAGGACCCCGCGCATTACGGATTACGGTAAACAGCCGCTGATAGCGGCCGTTTACCGCGTGATCGCTCCGTCAAATGACGGAGCGATCACATGTACACAAACCGGCGTCACGTCATGACGCCGGTTCCTCCCTCCCCTCTCTGTACCGATCGGTACAGTGAGAGGGGAGAAGCAGAAAGGGGGAGAGACGGGACCAGCGCTGTGGGCTGGATGTGTAGTGCCCACAGCGCTGGTCAGTGCCTACAATACTCTGCCACCACTGTGCAATACTCTGCAACCACTGTGCAATACTCTGCAACCACTGTGCAATGCTCTGCCACCACTGTGCAATATTCTGCCACCACTGTGCAATATTCTGCCACCACTGTGCAATACTCTGCAACCACTGTGCAATGCTCTGCAACCACTGTGCAATACTCTGCAACCATTGTGCAATGCTCTGCAACTACTGTGCAACACTCTGCAACCACTGTGCAATGCTCTGAAACCACTGTGCAATACTCTGCAACCACTGTGCAATGCTCTGCAACCACTGTGCAATGCTCTGCCACCACTGCAATGCTCTGCAACCACGGTGCAATGCTCTGCAACCACTGTGCAATACTCTACCAATACTGTGCAACACTGCAATACTTGCCAATACTCTGCCAATACTTGCCAATACTCTGCCAATACTCGCCAATACTCTGCTCTAATTTTTAATAGAAACAAAGAATTTTTTTAATTTTTTTTACCGAATTTTCTGTATTTTTTTTTTTTTTTATTACAAACGTTTTTTTATTGAAAATACAATAAAATAATACAAACAATTGACAAATCGTATTATGCATAATACATGTCTGAGGGTCAAAATATTAATGTCAATGCAAGTGACATACAAAAGTAAAAAAGAAAATAAGGAAAACAAGAACACAAAAGTAGATCGTGAAGCATTCGAGAAAAATAGTCGTGCACAACAAGATTACTGTAGGAAAAAATAGTAATCTATCGTAAATTTAAGGGGTGAAGTAGTATGACAGCGCACCATGGTCTAGAGTAGGATAAAACAAATACAGTACTTATAGTTGTGGTAACAGGTTTTGTCTGTAAGATTTCCAGGGCGACCATCTTTGGTCAAATAGATGCATCCTATCATACAATGTGCAAAGAATTCTCTCCATCAACATAATGGCGTCCATCCTATAGAGGATGGAGGCGGTAGGTACAGTAGGGGCTTTCCAATGTAGGGCAATAGCCCATAGGGTGGCTATGCAGGCAGTGTGGATGAGGCATTCCTCTACACGAGGCACCCCAGGAATAGATGCTCCAAGGAGGCCCATGGCTGGGGTAAGTCGTATCGGGGCACCTGCTATAGCAGACGCCATAGCATTCACTGAGTTCCAAGTGTGGGTGAGTTGGGAGCAGTCCCAAAAAATGTGCATAAATGTGCCTGGGAGCTGACATCCTCTGAAGCAAAGATTAGAGGCCCCGGGAAAGATGGAATGAAGTCTGGATGGGGTATAATACCATCTGGTTAATACTTTGTATGCTGTTTCCCTAACAGCCAAGGATTTAGAGGCTTTGCGTAAATTGGTTAGCATGGTGTCCCAGTCCTCTGCGTCAAAAATTTTGTTACAATCTGCCTCCCACTTGTGCTTATAGGGAATAACCCCAGGAAAGATTGCAGTTAATGCTGATTTGTAAAGGGAGGAGATAAGACCCTTTCCTCTGGGAGAGTCACAGCAAATTTGTTCGAACATAGAAGGGGGAGATGAAGGGGTAAGAGCGAAGTGAGAGATGTAGAAGTGCCTAATTTGCATATATCGGAGATGTTCCCTTAAAGGAATCTGTTTATGTGTGCGTAGAAGGTCAAATGAGGCAAAGGTGTTCCCGAATTGTAGGTCAGCTAGCGTGACCAAAGAGTTAGCTATCCACCAGGAGAAACCCTCAGGGTTATGAAAAGCTAAGTTGAATAGGGGTTCCCCTAAAAAGGAGGAACCTCGGGGAGCGGGGGTCACTAGGCCTAGTTTGTGCTTGTATCGATACCATAGGATTAGAGAATGGGTAACAAGAGAGTTAAGGGAGATAAGTTTATGGACTAGTTTGGAGGGGGACCACAGAATAGTGGAGAGCCTGTAGGGAGCAATGGAGTGCGCTTCAAAATCTACCCAGGGTACTTTAGAGTTAGGGATATTCCATTGTGCAATTTGGGAAAAGCGGGCAGCCAGGTAATAGAGCCAGAGATTTGGTAGACCTAGTCCACCATTTGTTTGCGGGTTGAAAAGGACCTGTTTGGAGAATCTCGGCCTCTTGTTCTGCCAGATAAATTTGTGAATATCTTGCTGTAATTTGTCTATGAACGTTTTAGGGATGAGAACTGGTAGGGCTCTAAATAGAAAAAGAAGCTTGGGTAAGAGGGTCATTTTGATTGCCGTGACTCTCCCAAAGAACGAGATATCATACGTGCTCCATAGTCTGAGCATATTACGGAGTCGGGACACACATGCTGGGTAATTCGCTGCAAAGATAGAGGACCAATGCGGTGTGATATAGACACCTAAATAGGGTATTTTGTTGGTAGACCATTGCAGGGGGAAGGAGCTCTGGAGGGTCTCACACCGAGCAGGGGGGATATTGATTGGGAGAGCCGTGGATTTTGACATATTCACTGTAAGCCCAGAAATGGAGGCGAACCGGAATAGTAAGTCAAATAGGTTGGGCAGGGAGATGTGGGGTTGGGAAAGAAAAAGCATAACATCATCAGCATACATACATAGATGTGATGTGGAGGAAGCCATCTGGTAACCTGAGATATCAGGGTGTCTTTTAATAGCTGCGGCAAGGGGTTCCAGGGCTAGGGCAAATAAGAGGGGAGATAAGGGGCATCCCTGGCGAGTGCCCCTGCCCAGTGTGAAAAATCCAGAGCTGCAGCCCGGGATTTTGATTCTCGTTTGCGAGTTGTGGTATAGGGCTTGTACCCCTAGTAAGAATTCATCCTTGAAACCAAGTCTTTGTAACACTGCAAGTAAGTAAGGCCATAGTACGCTGTCGAACGCTTTGTTAATGTCTAAGCTCAGGAGAAGAACTTGTTGTTTGCGTAAATTAGCATCTTGGAGGACATTTAAAGTCAAGCGAATATTGTCTGTGATGAGTCTATTGGGTATGAAGCCAGATTGGTCGGGTGAGGTTAGGGTTTCAGTGATGGAGGCTAATCTGTCAGCTAGGGCTCGGCTAAAGATTTTAAGGTCGTTGTTGATGACCGAGATAGGTCTATAGTTCTGGGGGAGGGAGTGGTCTTTCAGTGGTTTGGGGAGTAGCGACATGTTGGCTAAGGTCATTTCAGGGGGGAAATGTTCGCCTTTGAGGATCTTGTTGAACATATTGGTGAGGCGTGGAAGCAATATAGGGGCATAATGTTTATAGTAACTGGCCGTGAAACCATCCGGGCCGGGGGCCACAGAGCGTTTTAGGGATTTAATAACTCCTAGCAGCTCTTCTTCAGTAAAGGGAGCGTTCAAGCTTTCAGTCTGTGAAACGGACAGAGAGGGTAGGGGCAAGGAGTCCAGCCATTCCCGAGAGGGTTGGGCGGGGTACGGTGGGGGGTTCGAGAGGAGATTGGAGTAGAAGTCTTCGAAGACATGAAGGACCTCTTTGGGATGGGAAACAATTCTCCCTGATGAGTTGCGAAGCTTATATACATGGGGGGGGCGTAGTGTGTGGTTTAGCTTTCGGGCAAACATGGCCGAAGCCGTGTTGCTATGGAGAAGGAATTTAGCTTTGGACCATCTTAGAGCCTTTTCGGTTTTGGCTGATAAGAGGGTATCCAATTCAAGTCTTTTTTGGTCAACTAGGAGGGCGTTTGCTTGAGAGGGGTTCCCTATTTGAGTTTTATGTAGGGCATCTAGTTCTCCCGTCAGCGTGAGAATTTGTTGCCATCTTTCCTTGTTACGTCTAGATGCAATGCTAATAAGGCGGCCACGTAGTACAGCCTTATGGGCCATCCACAAGGTGCCAGGAGATATGTCTGGGGTAGCGTTAATGTAAAATATTCTTGGAGAGCGGTGGAGACTTCTTGACGTATGATAGGGTCAGTTAAGAGGGAGTCATTCAGCCTCCATGTGTATGGAGTCTCAGAAAGGCCAATAAGTGTGGTGGACATGGCGACCATGTTGTGATCAGACCAGGGGCAAAGGTGGATCTCAGAACGTGTGGAGTTGGCTAGAATGATAGGTGTGCAAAATATATAGTCCAATCTGGCGAAAGAGTTATGGGGGTGGGAGTAAAAGGTGTAGTCTTTCGCCCCTATGTTATGAGCTCTCCACGTGTCCGATAGTTGAAATGACTGGAGTGCCTTGGAAAGTGATTTAGGGAAGGCGGAGTTGGGTTGGGGGGGGGAGCTCCTGTCTAATTGTGGGTGCGCTACAAGGTTGAAATCTCCTCCAATAAACATATGGGTGGAGGCATATTTTTCAAGAGTTTTGAAGAAGGTGGAAAAAAAAGTCGCCTGTGCGACATTGGGGGCATAGACATTGGCAATAGTGAGTTCCCGCCCAGCTATAAGTCCCTTGATTATAAGGAACCTACTATCAGGATCCCTATAGACCTGTTGGACTTCCAAAGGGAAAGAGTTGTGCAAGAAGATGGCTACTCCTCTGCATTTGGATTCATATAGTGTATAAAAGGCTTGCTTGTATGAATTATGAAAGAACGACGGGTGTTTGTCAGTTGCAAAGTGAGTCTCCTGCAGCAATAGGATCTTGGCCCCTAATTTCTTATAGGATGTGAAAGCTTTTTTCCACTTGTGAGGAGAATTAAAACCCTGCACGTTATGCGTAATGCATGTGATCACCATTTAAGTATGCAATAGCGTCCTAGGCTCACCTGAGGGGTCAAGGGACCCGGAAAGTGCAGTGCTGAAAAACTCCATCACAAGGGGAACAGCCGTTTGGAGAGGTTCTAAGCGAAAGATAACATCAAGAGCACAGTAATATGTTCTATACCTGGAATACTTCAGCAATCTAAATAAAAAAGAAAAATTAAGTAGAAGAACAACATAAAAAAACACAATACAACATAATGCCAGCAGAGCAAATGCAAGCTGGACTAACAGTGGGTCAGGTTGCGTATAGCAGAGACCTGAAACATAGAAATTCGCTCGGTAAGGGGCAAAAGCACCCTTATCTCCCCGAGTCATATCCAGAGTTCCGAGGAAGTCGGGATATGAGAGGAGTGGGGCGGCACGGCATCGACCTCAACCGGACTAGCCTGCTGCTAAAAAAAAGATTGTGCCTGCGATTTCGATTGTCGAGATCCTCGACTTGGGATTGTAGCTGCGTGACAGTCGCATTAAGGGATTCAAATTCTCTGGAGAGATCATTGTGGGCAATACTGAGTTCGTCATGCTTTGTCTCTAAGCGGTCAGTACGGGCGCCCAGGGCAGAGATCTCCTGCGTCAGAGTGTTTGTGCTCTTATGCAGTTCCGTTTGGAATTTAGAAGCAATTTTGCTGTAAATGGATTCCAGGCTTTTATCTAGGTCAGCTTTGGTCAAGGGATGAGAGTACTCACAGTCTCGTGGAGAATCCTGTGCTGAGACCGCGGCGTCCTGTGAGTCCTGAGTGTCCTGTGTGTCCAGCAGTGCAGGAGAGGCAGGGCCGCCGGCGCCATCTTGGGACATGTTATATCTCTCCTGGTTCCTCAGCAGATAGGTGGTTAAAGACCGCTGCGCGGACTTCTGGCTCTTTCTGTGCTTCGGCGGCATGCACAGCTCGTTCCGGGGGGTGATGGGAGCAGTTGTGTAGAATTTTAAGGGCCTATGGCCCCGGGAAGCAGGCTAATGGGTTGGAGTAGTACCGAGCTACTCAGTCATGCGGCCGGTCCCGTGGAAGTCGCGCATGCGCCCTGAATTTTCAGTATTTTTTAATTTATAGCGCAAAAAATAAAAAACCCAGCGGTGATTAAATACCACCAAAAGAAAGCTCTATTTGTGTGAAAAAAAGGACACAAAATTCATTTGGGTACAGTGTTGCATGACTGAGTAATTGTCATTCAAAGTGCGAGAGCACCGAAAGCTGAAAATTGGTCTGGTTAGGAAGGGGGTTTAACTGCCCAGTGGGTAAGTGGTTAAGTCGGGATGAAAGTTTAAACAATTTCCCTCTAATGGTAGCTTTGTGTGCGGCCCAGAGGGTAGTGGGAGCAACCTCATCTATGTCATTGTTGTTAAAGTAGTCAGTTATAGCCTTTTCTATTTCTATGGTTTTGATCTGATCGCTGAGAACCGATTCATGGGCTAGCACAGAGGTAATGTATTTAAGAAAGAAGCAACACACCATGAAATTTAAATAAATGAACCTTTATTATGGGATATATATGGCCACGGTGTTATCCCAGAGGGGGGTTAAATATTCAACATTAAGTAAATATAAATTAATGTCAAGCCATTCTGGCCAAAATTTAAATAAAATAGATGATGTCCATCCAAAATATTGGACGACTACTCCCCCATAGGGACAACAACATGACTTCTATCTAATGGGAAAATCAGGGCGGGCGGGTGGGCGTCGCTTGTCCTGTGAGACGGTCTGTGAAACTCCTGTGTTCCCAATCCTTAAATAGGCTTCCTCAGCGCGGGCTCTGGATACCGCCCGCATTAACCAATCCTCAGCCAGCATTGTTGCACCAATCGCATTACTGTTGCTGCCCTTGGTAACGGCAGAAACTAGCAGCAACCTATAAAATACAAAAAGGGGAGGGGAAAACATGCAGCATCTCCCTCTGAGCCATCCCATGTGGGCCCCTGCATACTGCTCTGACCCTTCATGGGCTAGCACAGAGGTAATGTATTTAAGAAAGAAGCAACACACCATGAAATTTAAATAAATGAACCTTTATTATGGGATATATATGGCCACGGTGTTATCCCAGAGGGGGGTTAAATATTCAACATTAAGTAAATATAAATTAATGTCAAGCCATTCTGGCCAAAATTTAAATAAAATAGATGATGTCCATCCAAAATATTGGACGACTACTCGTGGGGAGGCCGACTGGGAACCAAAGGCCGAGGCCCCCCCCCCCAACACCGTGGCTGACTCTATCAAATTTTGTAAACCCATATTAAATATGTCCAAACCAATTTCAGATAAGTGAACCATATCCTCCCTAAACAGACCAGGAATAAAACCTTCCAATTCCACATGCCGGAAAGATATATCCCGTATGATACCAAAAAACTATGAACCGTCCTATTGAGTCGTTTTCTGATTCTGTCAACATAGAACAGGCTTCCAGAAGGAGCCCATAATAGCCGAGGAATCATTTCTGAAAACGCTAATGTGACAGAAGGAAACATAGACTTAATAACCTTCAGATCCCTTTTCATCTCACATAATAGTTCCCAAGTGCCAACTTTACCCAAGTCATTAGCCCCTATATGTAAGACCAATACCCGAGGCGGAGGCCAAGATTCTGCTAGATGGACTAAGTGAGGAACTAAATTACGCCAACGGAGACCCCTAACACCTGACCATAAGATTTGAAAGGAACCTGAATCTAGTCCTAAATTGGCGGAATAGGTCCTGGCATCCGCATGCTTGGCCGCCCAAAAAATGTAAGAGTGAACTACAATCCAGATGACCGATTTATTGGAATCTGAAAAAGAAAGTCACAGAGTTAGCATATCAGGGCGAACATATATCTTATATCTATTGCTAGCCCAACGGTCTACTTTCTTTAGTCCATCGGCAGAAAAGCCTAACGCGTCGGCTGTTGTGGCTGCCCCAATACGAAAAGAATGGGAGGAAAAACAAAAGTTTGACAAATTTATTCGTTTTAAACAGGCAGCCAAGACAGCCGAGAATTGATACCTGGACAAGGAGGACAGGTCTTGATGGATAAAAAATGAATCTAAAAAAAAGACTGGCCGCAAAGCCATAAAACTGGAAACCAATAAAAAAGGGGCATATTGATGGGTTACCCGATTTCGATAAAGAAATCCAATGCCCCACACCGGATGGTGCGGTCTTTGAACGACAGAGAAAAAGGTTAACAGATTGTGCTTCTAGTATAACATGGCCCCATCGCAGAAAGGATGAAGAAAACCTATTTGGGGCAGTGAATTCACCAAGCCTCAAGGCTCCAAAGAAAGCCACCGAAAAAGCAGCCCTAAACAATGCAGTCTTGTATTCTGAAACGCAAACCTCACCCAATACCCTAATTAGATCCACTAACATGGATACCCAAATAGGGCGCCTATTATCACTTGAAGGCTTAACCTTCCTAAAACCTTTCAGAACTTGATTCACTTGGAAAAAGGACTTCAAAGCCGAAACCCCGGCAAATTTGAGAAAAAAGGATACACCTGCCAAAATTCTACTAATAGATGCCGGGCTCAAATTGGCCTGCATTAAATAAGATACAAAGGACAACGCCACATAAGAGGAGACATCTAACGTATCTATACCGTAGTGTTGGCAAAAAGATAGCCATTTTGACCAGGAAAGGCGATAGTCCGCCCAAGTTTTTAACGATACCGAGTTCTTAAGGTTCCTGAGCATCAGCTCCAGATTAAGCCCCAGAGGAAAGCTGGGCACGGGGTTCCCAAAAGATCCGCCGCTGGAGCCAACTCCCGAAACTTCTTGAACTGTGAACGAGACAAAGAATCAGCAATATTATTCTTACAGCCAGCAATGTGATCTGCTTTCAACCAAATGTTAAAACGCATACAATGTAAGACTAAGAAGCGTAACAATTTTATCACCGGTTCTGATTTAGACGATAGAGAATTAACTGCATGCATAACACCCTTGTTATCTGTCCGAACCAATACCCTCCGGTTAGAAAATTGTTCTACCCAAATTACTAACGAAACTATGACAGGAAATAGTTCCAAAAGGACCAAATTCTGTAGAATATCCTTCTGCAACCACTCCCCGTGCCATAACTCGGAACACCAATGTCCATTCAAAAAGGCGCCGAAACTCACCGACCCAGCTGCATCTGTAAAGAAATTCAGCTGGTCATTTGAGGCAAAATCCTGTTGCCATATTGTCGACCCATTGAAGTTGTTCAAAAAGGCATCCCAAACCTTGAGATCCTCCTTGATGCCCTTGGAAAGTCGAACATGGCAATAAGGGTTGGAGAACCCACTTAATGCCAATGAAAATCTGCGGGAGAAAACCCGAGCCATAGGAATCACCCTTGCCGCAAAAGCAAATAAACCCAGTAATGATTGAGCTTCCTTCAAAAGAACTTTCTTCTTCCCAAGGAAAGACCCAATCATAGACTTCATCTTACCCAACTTCAAAGGGGGTAACCTAAATTCCATTAATACCAAATCTATGGTGATGCCTAGGAACTCGATCGTAGAGGAAGGAAAAAATGTTTTTTCCGCTGCCAGGGGAACCCCAAAAGTTGCACACATATCAAAGAATAAATTTAATGATTGCAAACAATCCGATGAAGAGGAGGGGCCAACAAATAAAAAATCATCTAAATAATGGAGAAACCCCCCACCCGGAAACATTTCGGACAAAACCCAATGCAAAAATGTGGCGAAAGTCTCAAAATAAAAACAAGATAAAGAAAAACCCATGGGCATACATTTGTCAAAGAAATATTGCTCTTGAAAATGAAAGCCAAGCGAATTGAAACCTTGAGGATGGACTGGCAGCAAACGAAAGGCTGATTTAATATCAGCTTTGGCTAGGAGAGAGCCCTGTCCAAAATTCCTCAAAATAATCAAGGCCTCATCGAATGAGGAATAACTAACTGGAGCTTCGATACCTATAACCTCATCATTAAGGGAAGTCCCTGGTGGATAGGATAAATGGTGAATCATGCGGAAGGAACCGACCTCCTTTTTAGGTACTAAACCTACAGGAGAAAGTCTGAAATTGGGGAAGGGGGGAGCAGAGAAGGGGCCTGCAATCCTCCCTTCTGCCAATTCTAGCGCAATTTTGGCTTGCACTACTGATGGCTGCAGGTAAATAGACTTAAGATTGTTTACTAGCGTGCAACCCTTACCAGAGAATTGAGGAACCAAAAAACCTTCCTTAAAACCTTCAATTAGCAGAACCGCCATCTTGCGGTCGGGGTAACGCTCTAACCATGGAAGCATTCTTTGAAGATTCACTGGGGTCAGTGCCCTTCCCAGCACTGTGCCCGGGCATAGGTTACAAGCTGGCTGCTGCAGCCTTACGGAAACATCTATTTGCTGCATGCGTACCAGAGCAGTACGAGCATTCATGCTTGTACTTACAGTTGTTGAGGAACTTGCACTGTCCTTCATTAAAGGAAAAACAAAATCCTTTACGAAAAGTATGTGGACTAGGGGTAGGCCGAGGAACAAATTGCTGTTTTGGTGGAAGCATGAGATTTAACCATAATCCCACATCCTTGGACCCCCAATGTAAAGAGGGGTGGACTGCCAATTTCTGACGAAAGTTCTCGTCATATGTAAACCAGGCAGAACCACCAAAGTGACGAAAAGCCTCGGCAATGATGTCTAAATGCTGGAATAGACCTGAGCACTTTGTAGGAAAACGCTCACCCATAACAGCAGAGTATATGCAGAATGCTTGCAACCAGTTTTGAAATGTCTTGGGGATAGCCCGACGTCTATCCTCCTCCCCTGACTGCTTATCAACTTTAGCCAAAAATTCCTTGGAAGCTGGCAGAAGTGATAAAATATCTAGGAATTCCCCTCTCCAGATTTTTTCTTTCACCGATTTCGGCAGGTGGAAACCTAAAGGGGAAAGCTCGCATGGCAGCGGTTCTTTGAATGAGGTTTCACCAACTGTAGCCGCAGAAGGCCTAATGGGCAACAAGGGGTTAAAACACAAAGGACTCATAAATTGCGGCCTCTCTGCCATAACACAGTCCTCCTTAGGAGACTCACCCAAATTCTGCCACACTGCACTAGCATCCTCCATATAATTTGAAAACTGCATGGAGTTCCCACCAGCACCACTAGAGTGTGCCCCTGAGTTAACATCAACATTGTGTTGTAAATCATAAGCACCAGATAACTGTGCTCTCCTGTTAATATTATCAGCGCCACTTGCGTGCGCTTCTGTATTTTTAAAAGCAGTGACATTCCTGTGAGGTGATTGACACACATTCCCAGCACCAGTGACCTGTGCTCCTTGTTCTCTATTTAACACTGCACCAGTGACCTGTGCCCCTTGTTCTCTATTCAACAGTGCACCACTAAACTGTGCCCCTTTAAATTGATGTAAAACATTATATAAGGAATTCACCAGCAAAGACACCTCAGACACAGGAGAATGTACCACATGCTCACCACATTGCAAAGCGGACTGCTCACTCTCTTCCACCTGAAGCTGAGTAGCGCTGCTCCCTCTCAGCAGAGGAGCCCCTTGTGACATATCTTCTTTAGCTCTCGCCTCAGACAGCTGAGGGGAAGCCCCTGCTCTGGTCTTCTTCTTCCTTCTACTCGGTTGCTGGCGAGTCCCGCTTCCGGCTGAGGCGGACTGTCCATCCATCATGGCGACAGGTGGGGGCGTCACCGCAGGCGGAGTCGAGGTCTGTTCCTCCTCCAGACAGCGTAGTAACCATTCTTCACCGCCGCTCGTCTCTGCCTTCTCGAGCAAGCGGCATAGCAGCGCCTCACGAGCTCCTGGCGAACGGCGCTTCATGCTGGGAGAGCTGCACTTCCACTCCGTCGCTTGTCCTGTGAGACGGTCTGTGAAACTCCTGTGTTCCCAATCCTTAAATAGGCTTCCTCAGCGCGGGCTCTGGATACCGCCCGCATTAACCAATCCTCAGCCAGCATTGTTGCACCAATCGCATTACTATTGCTGCCCTTGGTAACGGCAGAAACTAGCAGCAACCTATAAAATACAAAAAGGGGAGGGGAAAACATGCAGCATCTCCCTCTGAGCCATCCCATGTGGGCCCCTGCATACTGCTCTGACCCTTCATTCAGTTTCCAGTGTCTGGAATTTGCCTGGCCCTGTTGTATATTTAAAATTAGGAAGACCATCGAGTGGTCAGACCAAACTGTGTCTCTAATGAAGGATTTTAGTGCCAGGAGAATTGTGGATGGGGAAACTAGGATATGGTCTATTCTAGCGAATGATTGGTGAGGGTGGGAATAGTGTGTAAGGTCCCGTTTTGAGGGATTGAGATCACTCCATATGTCAATTAACTTGTGTTGGAATATCAGCCTAGCAATGCACAGGCTTTGGTTAGTGGGTCTGATGGTTTGCGTACCCAGTGGTCGTCTTTTGTCTAGTCCTGGGTCAAAGGCTATATTTGAATTGCCTCCAAAAATCACTGTGCCTCGATTAAAGGGCCCAGAGTCTGCATCCTGGAGTAAAAGAACTTGGCCTGGTTCCTGTTGGGAGCATAATATGAGATAAAAGAATAAAGTTGGTCATCTATAACACCCTTAATGAGGAGGAATCTACCCGCATGATCCTGACTGCAGGGAGAATTTACTAGACATGTGCGATTAGTTTCGTACGAATTCGAAATTCGTACAAATTTTTCGAAAATTCGTACATTTGTACGAATCCGTAGTACGATTTTTTTCGAAATACGAATTCTGTACGGAATACGAAATTCCGTTTACGAATTTCGGCTCCGAATTATTCAAATCCAACTACCAAATATCGAATTTCAACTAATAAGAAAGAAATTATTATAGCGGATATAACGAATGATTCGAATGAATTCGAATGATTCGAATGACAAAGTGTCATTTTTGCAGGAAAAATTCAGTTTACGAATTTCGGCTCCAAATTATTCTAATCCAACTATCAAATATCGAATTTCAACTAATACGAAAGACATTATTATAGCGGATATAACGAATGATTCGAATGAATTCGAATGATTCGAATGACAAAGTGTCATTTTTGCAGGAAAAAAAGCTATTTAAAAACACAGAGAACAGTCATTCATTGAATAAATGGAAAATGGTAGTGGCGCGCAAATTTACACTAAGTGTTAAAAGACAAAAGATAACAGGTCATAGACATAAATAGCCAATAAAACCTCCAGGTATATAAAATGGCATATGATAAAATAAGCAAAAGTGCATAGAGTGGTGTGAGCCAATAAAACCTCCAGGTATATAAAATGGCATATGATAAAATAAGCAAAAGTGCATAGAGTGGTGTGATAAAACCAAATCGTGTTATAAAACGCAATCCTGGTTAAAAATGCATCATAAAAGTCGCATGGTGTGACTAAAATAACATTGCATCCAAATGAGTGTAAAAATAGTGATGAGATATATAAAAGACGTGATGGAGATCTGTAAACGCATAAGTTGTGCATCCAAGGTTGTGAAAGAGGGAGTGATCCAAACGGATAAAAACAATATATCATAAAAGTGATATGAGAAATGTAATGATATAAAGTGCAAGAAAGCAGAGGAGACTCGGGGGTCTCATATAGAAATTATAAAAATAGATAAGGAGCAAATTCGTGCAGGTTAAATCAACATTAAAAAACTAAAACGAAAGAGATGGTGAATGGCGATTAATAAATCGCAGAGTATGAAAGTCCAAATATAGAGTCCATATATGGCATAAGTGCAAAGTGATATTTATATCTTCTATCCAACAGGTGGCAGGCTATTAGTGCTGAGGTTTCCAGTGGTGATTAGGGATGGTCTATAAATCCTGTGCAGTGTTCTGTGTATTTCTCTCGTGAGATCCTAAAGGGGATATGGGTGGCCCCTTACCTTACAGCTGTAAGGTTACAGCAGTGAAATATGGGTCTTTGTGGTCATAAGAGACCGTCACTCACTCATTTGGATGCAATGTTATTTTAGTCACACCATGCGACTTTTATGATGCATTTTTAACCAGGATTGCGTTTTATAACACGATTTGGTTTTATCACACCACTCTATGCACTTTTGCTTATTTTATCATATGCCATTTTATATACCTGGAGGTTTTATTGGCTCACACCACTCTATGCACTTTTGCTTATTTTATCATATGCCATTTTATATACCTGGAGGTTTTATTGGCTATTTATGTCTATGACCTGTTATCTTTTGTCTTTTAACACTTAGTGTAAATTTGCGCGCCACTACCATTTTCCATTTATTCTACTTGGGTTCAGACATTTCCTTTAGTGTGCGCAGCATCCCTCTAGCTAGTTTCGGTGTGCTGGCGCAGGATTACCTTATCCCATTTGTTACCTTGCTCGATTCACACTCAATCTTGCTGCCGCCATGGATATTTTCTCTTTTCTAGACAAAAGACAGGTCAATCTAGATGAAGTATTTAATACCACCGCACCCACCAATAAGGCGAGCGACCTAGAGAGCCTTATGCGCAAACTAGGTCACAATATGGAAAAGAAAGTTAGCCTATGGTGGGATGTCACTACATTTGAACAGTACTTAAAGGATAGTATTGTTCCCAGAAGACTTAGGTGGGATATTATCCCTAATGATGGCCTAACAGACCAAGACTCCATAGATGATTGGTTCAAATTTTTTAATGGAAAGGGTTTGGAACTACTGATGTTCCTAACAGAAAGGAAAAAGAGAAAGCAAAAAGTAATAGATGAGATAATCACTGGAGTGAAAGAGGAACTTGAAGTCAACAAAGACACAGCAGAGTTTGTAGCCCTAACCACCCAATTGAACAGAGACTTGATAAAAAAAGATAAAGAAGTACAACAGAGAAAAAGCAAAAAATACAACAGGGATATGAACGACTTCAAAACGGATCGAGCTTTCAAATGGCAAAGCCAAATAGGCCATATGGACCCGATCTCATCATACTCCACCCCAGAGAAATTAGTGAGAGTACAACCGGAATACACTAATACAGAAATCAGATACGAAACCCACAATAAGCCTCAAACGACACATGACAGAGGAAGAGAAAACACACAAAGATACGACGATAGACAATCCAATTACTATCAACAAACACCATACAGAAATGAAGGAAGACCTACACCACATATGAACGACAGGAGACCACAATATCAAGATAGAACACCTCAAAATGGATGGAAAAAACCCTTCTGGAAAAACAATAAGAAGAACAATGGACACAATAATGGGCCGAGACAAGACCAAAGAGATAATAGAAATTACCAACACAACCAAAGAGACGATAGGGGACACATGAACGACAATAGAGACCGACAATACGATAACTATACAACAAGAGGAAGGAGCCCAGAGAGACAGCAAGGAAGGAGAGATGGAGGGCACCAACACTACCCACCCCCAGGAGCTTACAGAACATATGAAAGAAGCCCTATCCCCACTCACAACTATTATGCCCCTCTAGAACGAAGACCCAACGATGAGAGAACTGACAGACACCGCCAATCTGATATGGATTACGAAAGATCTTTTTTAGAGAGGGGCAGAGAAAACAACCAACCGAGGAGGAACGAGGACCCGAGACATCCAAGAAGAACCCCAGAAAGACGAGAGGCTGCAGAGGAGGGAAGAGAATTAAAGAGAAAAAGAGAATAAAAGGTGAGGGGATCTTTAACCTCAGTGGACAGCCCCTTTCTCACGAGGAAGTGGGAGTCCTTGATAAAGGACTCAAATATGCACCCACTAAAAATTTGGACAAGTTCCAAACCTATATAGGGATTCAAAAATATATAAGGAAACTCAACATTAAAAAATATATGCTAAACAATCCATGCAGACCAATTCCAGCACAACAAGATGAAGAAATACTCCATAGCACACTGAGGAACAAATCTACATTTAACCCTGTGGCAAAAGATAATAGACATATCGAAGTATTCAAAAAAGTCGTACTAGAAGAACTGAAGGACCTGAAAATTAAGAAACATCTAGATCCAAAGCATATTAAATGCGGGATCCGTAAACTCACCAAAAGGAAAGACCTGGTCATACGCCCGGCAGACAAGGGAGGGGGTATTGTTATCCTCACCAAGGAACAATACAACATAAGTGTAAACTCCCTCCTACAGGATGAAGAAACATATACACGCCTCTTAGGAAACCCAGTTTTCAAATGCAGAAAAGCTCTAAACCAAATCGTACACCTGGGACTTAAGAAAAACATCCTAAATAAAAAGGAAGCAAGATATCTGACACCAGAGGCATGCAGGACCCCCATTATTTATATTCTCCCCAAAATCCATAAGGACAAGATCAATCCCCCTCCAAGACCCATAGTCAATGGAATTGACTCACTGACATCTAGGATGGGTGAATACATCGACTTCTTTCTCCAACCCGCAGTACAGAACACAACAGCATACCTACGTGATACGAAACAAATTCTACAAATACTAAATGACACACCATTAGATGGAGGACCTTGGCTGTTAGCAACAGCGGACGTTGCGTCACTATATACAGTAATCTTACACCACCAGGCATGTGAAGCCATTAAATGGGGACTCAGGAAACACACAAAACTTCCATGTACACAAAGAAAGTATCTAGTGAAGAGCTTAGATTTCTGTCTTAAAAACAGCTACTTCTGGTTTAACCGTAACTATTACCATCAACGTACAGGAGTAGCAATGGGGGCAAAATTTGCCCCCAGCGTAGCAGGCCTTTTTATGGCAAAATGGGAAAATGAATCAGTATTTGCAAATAGACCTGAAGAGCTCCAGATATATCGTCGCTATATTGATGACGTGTTTATTTTGTGGAAAGGCGATCTGAGTAAACTAACCAACTTTCTAGAAAACTTAAATAAAAATGATCGGAACATAACATTATCATGGGACATCAGTGATAAACAGATCACATTTCTGGATTTGGAAATAGGACAGCAAAATGGAAAACTAGTGTCAAAGACACATTTCAAAGATGTAGACCGGAACAGTTATTTACCGGTCGACACGTGCCATCACAAAAATTGGATATATAATATCCCTAAGGGCCAACTCATGCGCCTTAGACGCAATTGTACAGAAAATGACCTCTTCTTAAGCCAAGCGAGAAATATGAAAATGAGATTCATTGAAAAAGGCTACTGCAACAAAATGCTAGACAGAAACATAGCTGAAATAGAAACAATGAACAGGAATGATCTTATCATGGATAAACCCAAAGAAAAGATCTGGCAAGACACCGTGCCCATCATTTTAGACTACAGTGCACAACACAAACAAATAGAGAAAATTATAAGACGCAACTGGAACATTCTTCAAGCAGATATACGCTTAAAAGAAATTCTTCCAAACCATCCTAAATTCGTATATAGAAGAGCCCCAACAATCAGAGACAAGGTGGTAAAAAACATTCCAGACCCCCCGAGTAAAGGATTCACTTTCTTCACAGGAGAGGGTTTCTACCCGTGCAAACGCTGCTATGCGTGCACAACAACCAAACGACCAGTAGAAAAACGAAAAGATTTTGTATCAAACAGCACCGGCACCAACCATAAGATCAAAAACTTTGTTTGCTGCAACACAATGGGTGCTGTATACGTACTGGAATGTAGCTGTGGACTCCAGTACGTAGGCCGCACTAAGAGACTGCTGAGAGTTAGAATAAAAGAACATGTCCGGAATATCAAAAAGGGATTTGATAAACATAATGTGTCCAAACACTTTGCCATCCACCACAACAAAGACCCCACACATCTAAAATTCTGGGGCATTGAGCCCTATACCAAACACTGGAGGGGTGGACATAAGGTGAGGACCCTAAGTCAACTCGAATCGAAGTGGATCTTCACCTTAAATACCCTTACGCCACATGGCCTGAATGTAGAATTTGATCTCAATTGTTTCCTCAGTGACTTTTAAAACAAAGACAATTTTTAAGAAAATACTTTTATTATTAGTTTTATAGAAAATAGTTTTTAGACACTGTATACTATTTTAAATAAGACTACTTTTATGGAGGTGATCGTTTATCTAACCTCTCCCTACAGCCAATCCCCCTCCTCTTAGACCATTGCCTCCCTAATACTTAACCCTGGAATATGTCTGCACTCTGGAGGTCTCTCATCCTCTCTCATTTATACTCTGCTATCCTGCTGTCTTATTCATATGCTATACTATTATGAATTTCTTTAATATGCATTTTATGTATCTCCTTGACGTCATTTCCGGTATATTTTATCTTATTTTTTACCATATTTTATATATATTTTATATATATATTGTACAGGACGCAGTGGCTGGGTCCTGGAAGGACGCTATGTTTCCCCTCTGTTTGGTCTGTGATCCCTTTAAGGGAAAAAAAAGGGTTAACTCACCTGTCAGAGGAGGTGGGTTTAAAAACAAGACAGGAAGTTGCAGATGGGTGGAGGAGTGCAGAGGAGATAGTGGTTTGTGTTTGGCTTGATTTGCAGCAACCAAAGTCAACAGCAGCGTTCGGCCTGGAAGCCTCCTAGCAGATGAAGTCACCTGCGACAGCACCCCAGGACTGTGTTTGATTGCGATAGCAATTCGGGACTTTGATAGTCGGTGAGACTGAAACCTTTTTCTTTTGTTTTGCTGCTGTGAAGCTGTTTAAGTTTAATAAAACCTCCTTTTGAACTAAAAGCCTGTGTCCTGCGGTCTAGCTGGTCCCCCGAACTTTACAAGTGGTGCTCGGATGCGGGCAGGACAGAGTAACAGGCGTGTTTTTTTTTTTTTTTTTTTTTGGCTTTTGCATTTGAATTTAAAACTGACATTTAAAGGGACAGTACAGTGAATTTATGTCCTGGGTTAAAGCTGCCCAAACCCTGAAAGCTGAAGCAATGGAGGAACTAATTAAACAACTGTCCCTGGCTAATATACAAGCGCAGACCCGCCATGAGGAAGCTAATCAGCGCTTAGCAACTCAGCTGGAGGTACAGCAAGAAAATACTCGCCTGTTGGTGGCTCAGTTGGCAGCACAGCAAGCAACCCAGCAAGGGGTTATGCAGGCTCAGGTGACTGCCTTAAAAGAAGTAGTACAGCAGTTGTCTCAGGGTCGTGAGCAAGCGGCTGTTGCCCCTGGCAACCAGGTGACCGTGAGGGCAAGCCATTTTTTGCAGAAATTGTCCCTGAGTGATGATGTAGAGGCATTTCTTGCTACATTTGAGAGGACGGCAGAGAGAGAAGGGTGGCCCCAGGACCAGTGGGCCGGCCTAATTGCCCCTTTTCTCACCGGAGATCCTCAAAAAGCCTACTTCGACCTGCCACCAGAGGACGCTAAAGACTATCAAAAACTAAAGGCAGAAATACTGGCTCGTTTGGGGGTGACTACGGCCGTTCGGGCCCAACGAGTGCACCAATGGAAGTATTGTCCAGATCGTCCACCACGGTCTCAAATGCATGACCTGGTGCAACTGGTAAAAAAATGGCTGCAGCCCGAAGTGTTGTCGGGCCCCCAAATCGTGGAGCGGGTCGTCCTGGACCGATACCTACGGTCACTGCCAGACGACCTTCAACGGTGGGTCAGCCATGGAGACCCCAAAACGGTGAACCTCCTTGTCGAGATGGTAGAGCGATATACAGTGGTGAAGGATCTGCTTGGCCCTACCAAGCGCCAAGGGCCCAGTCTGCCACGGCCTATTCGATCGACTGCCGCCCTTCGAAAGGATGTCCCCCGGAGCCCTGGAATCAACACCCCGGAAGGTCAAGAGTCACTCCCAGTACCTCCTCAGCGATCTGTTCCTGTTCGGAGAGGAGGGGATGTACAATGTTGGTGGTGTCATTCCTGGGGCCATACCCGGGCCCACTGCCCACTGCAAGAGGAGCCCATGGAATGCGGGGTTCTTCGGAGGGGGTCTTTTTATGCTCATAGAGCATGTACCACACACCTTGACCGCGGAGAAGAGAAATTTGAGTGTGTAGTCCAAGTGAACCACCTCCCTGCCTGGGCTTTGCTGGACTCCGGAAGCATGGTAACCCTTGTTCATCCTAGAGTACTTGGGAAGATCGGTCCGGTAAGCAAAACTTTACGGGTTGTATGCATTCACGGGGACACTAGAGAGTACCCTCTCATCTCGGTGTCCATCTCCACAGCATATGGCACTGGTACTCAAGAGGTGGGGGTGGTAAAGAACTTGATACATGATGTTATCATAGGACGAGACTGTCCATTTTTTGAAAAACTGTGGGGACAAGGAGAACTATCTGAACGATCCCAAGACTGGGGAGAAACTAGTTCCTCTGTTCCTATGGTTGAGGGTAATAACCCTGAGATGCCAAATGAACCTAATGTGGATCCAGTTGATACAAATGCTAATGATTGGGTTAATGGTGATGAAAGTAGTGCTGATACTGTGAAGGGTGTCAAAATGTGTGGTTCGCAGACCTACCTGAACACTGAGGAGGGGGAACCTTCCCCACTTCAGGTAATGCTGGGTGAAGAGGATGAGGAAGTGGCCTCTACCCCTGCCCTGCCGGATTTGGGTGTTCCCCAGGGGACATTTGGTACTGCCCAGATGCAGGACCCCACTTTGGCCCGTGCACGGGAACAAGTTGTAGTATTAAATGGGGTACCCCAAGAGCCAGGTGCGAATGAGCGGTGGCCCCACTTTGCCATATATAATGAATTGCTTTATCGGGTTACCAAAGTGAGAGAAAATGTGGTAGAACAATTATTGGTACCCCAACAGTATAGACGCAAGGTCCTGGACCTGGCCCATGATGATGTTTTAGGGGGACACCTGGGAGTTGAAAAGACGGAGGCACGGATCACCGACCGGTTTTACTGGCCAGGTCTGAAAGCAGAGGTAAGAAGATACTGTGCCTCTTGTCCCACCTGTCAGTTGACCGCGCCGGTGACCCACTTCCGGAGCCCTTTGGTCCCTCTGCCCATAATTGAGGTCCCATTCGAGAGAATAGCCATGGATATAGTGGGTCCTTTGGTAAAGTCAGCTCGAGGTCACTCTTACATACTGGTGATCCTTGACTATGCCACCTGGTATCCTGAAGCGCTACCTCTGCGGAATACCTCCTCTAAGGCTATTGCTCGGGAATTATTCCAGTTGTTTACACGGACTGGTTTTCCCAAGGAAATACTCACGGACCAGGGCACCCCGTTTATGTCGAGGGTTATGGCTGATGTGTGCAAGCTGTTCCGGATTAAACAGCTGCGCACATCGGTCTACCATCCACAAACGGATGGGTTGGTAGAGCGCTTTAATAAGACCCTTAAGTCTATGCTCAAGCGGGTTGTACAAAGGGATGGGAAAGACTGGGACTGCCTGTTACCCGCTCTCCTATTTGCTATCCGGGAAGTGCCCCAGGCCTCCACTGGGTTTTCGCCCTTTGAGTTGGTATATGGGCGGAGACCTCGCGGACTACTGGATTTTGTTAAAGAGGAATGGGAAAGTGAACCTATTCAGCATAAGAGTGTTCTTGAATATGTTTCCCAAATGCAGGAGAGGATCCGAACTGTGATGCCTCTAGTCAAAGAACATTTGCAAAAAGCCCAGGAGGCTCAACGACGGGTCTATAATAGGGCTGCTAGAATAAGGAACTTCCAAGTGGGGGATCGAGTAGCGGTGTTGATCCCCACTGTGGAAAGTAAATTCTTGGCCAGGTGGCAAGGCCCCTTTGAAGTTGTAGAAAAAGTGGGAGAGGTAAATTATAGAGTCCACCAACCAGGTAAGAGGAAACCCTATCAGATATATCATGTAAACTTGTTAAAGCCCTGGACAGACAGGGAACCGGTGACCTCCCTGGCTGGTGCAAGACTTGAGCCTAGGGTTGGGGTGGAGAGTGTCCAAGTAGCAAATACCCTGTCTAGAGTCCAAAGTCAGCAGGCAAAGGAGTTCTTGCAGAGAAATAAAGAGAAATTTTCAGACTTGCCAGGGCTCACTAGTGTCATAGAGCATGATATTGTCACGGAACCAGGAGTCAAAGTTTTTGTCCGGCCTTACCGCATTCCAGAGGCCCAAAGGAAGGCTGTTTCAGAGGAAGTGAAGAAGATGTTGGACCTGGAGATTATTGAGGAATCACAGAGTGAGTGGTCAAGCCCGATTGTGTTGGTACCGAAGCCCAACGGGACTCTGCGATTCTGCAATGATTTCCGGAAACTAAATGAAGTTTCACGGTTTGATGCCTACCCCATGCCCCGGGTAGATGAGCTTATTGAGAGACTAGGTCCAGCCAGGTATATCACTACATTAGACCTTACCAAGGGGTATTGGCAAATCCCGTTGACTAAGGCTGCTAGAGAGAAAACTGCTTTTTCTACCCCAGAGGGAAGTTTTCAGTACAAGAGAATGCCTTTTGGATTGCAAACTGCTCCAGCCACATTTCAGAGGGCAATGGATAGGATTTTACGTCCTCATCGGGAGTATGCCTCAGTATACTTGGATGACATAGTCATTTTTAGCAGAGACTGGGAGTCACACTTGCCCAAAGTCCAGGCAGTACTGGACTCTCTTTGGAAGGAGGGGTTTACAATAAACCCGGAAAAGTGTGCTTTGGGAATGGAGGAGGTGAAATACCTGGGCTATGTTGTGGGTAGAGGGGTAGTAAAACCTCAGGTCAACAAGGTAGAGGCTGTACAGAATTGGCCCCGCCCCCTCACAAAAAAACAGGTACGTGCATTCCTGGGTATGGTGGGATACTACAGGAGGTTTGTACCCAACTTTGCCACGTTGGCAGCTCCATTGACCGATCTGACTAAGGGTCGGAAATCGGTCATGGTGGAGTGGAATGCAGACGCTGAGAAAGCTTTTTTGGAGCTCAAGTCGGCACTGTGCCAACACCCTGTCCTAGTAGCACCCAATTTTTCAAAAGAGTTTGTTGTACAGACTGATGCTTCCGATGTAGGATTGGGAGCAGTTTTGTCACAGGTTATTCATGGCGAGGAGCACCCAGTAGTCTTCCTCAGTAGGAAGTTAACACCAGCTGAGAAAAACTACGCTATAATTGAACGAGAGTGTCTGGCCATTAAGTGGGCTCTGGAATCCCTCAGATATTACCTCTTGGGGAGGAAGTTTAGGCTGATTTCTGACCATGCCCCTTTAACATGGCTGAGACAAGGTAAAGGGACTAATGCCAGGGTTACCCGGTGGTTCCTGGCACTCCAGGAATTTAAATTTGTAGTGGAGCATAGGCCCGGGAGACTGCATCAAAATGCAGATGCCCTCTCCCGAGTCCATTGTTTGAGCTCCACGGTTGCCTCCACCTCCTTGGCGTTGGGGCACAGGGGGGGGATATGTACAGGACGCAGTGGCTGGGTCCTGGAAGGACGCTATGTTTCCCCTCTGTTTGGTCTGTGATCCCTTTAAGGGAAAAAAAAGGGTTAACTCACCTGTCAGAGGAGGTGGGTTTAAAAACAAGACAGGAAGTTGCAGATGGGTGGAGGAGTGCAGAGGAGATAGTGGTTTGTGTTTGGCTTGATTTGCAGCAACCAAAGTCAACAGCAGCGTTCGGCCTGGAAGCCTCCTAGCAGATGAAGTCACCTGCGACAGCACCCCAGGACTGTGTTTGATTGCGATAGCAATTCGGGACTTTGATAGTCGGTGAGACTGAAACCTTTTTCTTTTGTTTTGCTGCTGTGAAGCTGTTTAAGTTTAATAAAAACCTCCTTTTGAACTAAAAGCCTGTGTCCTGCGGTCTAGCTGGTCCCCCGAACTTTACAATATATACAATTTTTAAATCTCCCCCCCTTTTCTTCGTTTTAACAAGATGAATACTTTTTTACTGTTCTAACAGAATGGACACAGACTGACACCGGTGTTTTTATTATGCTAATTTTGCTCAACCAACCCCCGTTCCATTTATATGCATTCACCTATAATTACTATGTACTAACTCATTAGGCAGAGGTAACCGTGACCACTTCCGGTTTTTTTTCATTACATACCCTGCTGACACTTTACTATGTTTACCTTGGGCGGCCTAACCACCAAGAAAATGGCCGCCGCTCTACTTCCGGCGACGTATCTGTGACCACTTCCGGCGATCGGCGCTACGGCAAAATGGCCGCTAATTGGCTTTTACATGGCCTATTTAAAGACCACGGTAGGGACACTAGGTACCCCTGATGAAGTCACGTGACAAGTGACGAACACGCGTCGGGACACGTGACCTACCGGAAGTGACGCCGACGAGCTCGAGGCTCGTTTATACCCTGTCTGTGTACTCATTGACTGAATGTGAGTACCCACTTTTATCTGTTTACTGTTTTTAAATATAATAAATACCATTGTATGATTTACATACTACACTATGAGGCTATTTTACTTTATGTGCACATTGAGGTGAAAGCCCCCCAATACCCCCCCCCCCACCTGCCCCTGCCTGGACCAAGGAGGAAAGCCGAGAGGGAAAAGGCATTGAGAAAACCATAAAGACACCCCAGGGAGGAGGGTCTCTTATGACCACAAAGACCCATATTTCACTGCTGTAACCTTACAGCTGTAAGGTAAGGGGCCACCCATATCCCCTTTAGGATCTCACGAGAGAAATACACAGAACACTGCACAGGATTTATAGACCATCCCTAATCACCACTGGAAACCTCAGCACTAATAGCCTGCCACCTGTTGGATAGAAGATATAAATATCACTTTGCACTTATGCCATATATGGACTCTATATTTGGACTTTCATACTCTGCGATTTATTAATCGCCATTCACCATCTCTTTCGTTTTAGTTTTTTAATGTTGATTTAACCTGCACGAATTTGCTCCTTATCTATTTTTATAATTTCTATATGAGACCCCCGAGTCTCCTCTGCTTTCTTGCACTTTATATCATTACATTTCTCATATCACTTTTATGATATATTGTTTTTATCCGTTTGGATCACTCCCTCTTTCACAACCTTGGATGCACAACTTATGCGTTTACAGATCTCCATCACGTCTTTTATATATCTCATCACTATTTTTACACTCATTTGGATGCAATGTTATTTTAGTCACACCATGCGACTTTTATGATGCATTTTTAACCAGGATTGCGTTTTATAACACGATTTGGTTTTATCACACCACTCTATGCACTTTTGCTTATTTTATCATATGCCATTTTATATACCTGGAGGTTTTATTGGCTCACACCACTCTATGCACTTTTGCTTATTTTATCATATGCCATTTTATATACCTGGAGGTTTTATTGGCTATTTATGTCTATGACCTGTTATCTTTTGTCTTTTAACACTTAGTGTAAATTTGCGCGCCACTACCATTTTCCATTTATTCTACTTGGGTTCAGACATTTCCTTTAGTGTGCGCAGCATCCCTCTAGCTAGTTTCGGTGTGCTGGCGCAGGATTACCTTATCCCATTAGTCATTCATTGAAAGTCATTGATAAAAAAAAAAAAAGCGTGGGGGTCCCCCCAAATTCAATAACCAGACCCTTCAGGTCTGCTATGGATATTAAGGGGAACCCCACTTCAAATTTAAAAAAAAATGACGTGGGGTTTCCCCTAAATATCCATACCAGACCCTTCAGGTCTGGGATGGATATTAAGAGGAACCCCGGCCAAAAAAAAAATGGCGTGGGGTCCCCCTCAAAATCCATACCAGACCCTCTATCCGAGCACGCAACCTGGCAGGCCGCAGGAAAAGAGGGGGGGACAAGAGCGGCCCCCCTCCCTCCTGAACCCTACCAGGCCACATGCCCTCAACATTGGGAGGGTGCTTTGGGGGTCTGTGACCCCTCAAAGCACCTTGTCCCCATGTTGATGAGGACAAGGGCCTCATCCCCACAACCCTGGCCATTATGGGAATCTGGAAGCCCCCTTTAACAAGGGGACCCCCAGATCCCGCCCCCCCCGTGTGAAATGGTAAGGGGGTACAAAAGTACCCCTACCATTTCACCAAAAAAGTGACAAAAATTGTAAAAATGACAGGAGACAGTCTTTGACAATTCCTTTATTAAAATCTTCTTTCTTCTGGTCTTCTTCCTTCTTCCTTTCTTCATCCTTCGGTTTCTTCATCTTCTCCTTCCGGCATCTTCTTCCATCTTCTTCTTCCATCTTCTTCTTCCTCCAATCCGCTTCTTCTTGCTCTGGTCTTCTCGTCCGGCATCTTCTTCCATGGCGTTGGCGTCTGTTCTTCTGTGTCGGGCTGCTCCTTGCAATGGGAGGCTCCCGCTGTGTGAGGCTTTGCTGGAAGGAATTGTCAAAGACCGTCTCTTGTCATTTTTACCATTTTTGACACTTTTTTGGTGAAATGGTAGGGGTACAAAAGTACCCCCTTACCATTTCACACAGGGGGGTGCCGGGATCTGGGGTTCCCCTTGTTAAAGGGGGCTTCCAGATTCTGATAAGCCCCCCACCCGCAGACCCCCACAACCAATGGCCAGGGTTGTGGGGATGAGGCCCTTGTCCTCATCAACATGGGGACAAGGTGCTTTTGGGGGGACCCCAAAGCATCCTCCCAATGTTGAGGGCATGTGGCCTGGTACGGTTCAGGAGGGGGGGCGCTCTCGTCCCCCCTCTTTTCCAGGTTGCGTGCTCGGATAAGGGTCTGGTATGGATTTTGAGGGGGACCTCACGCCATTTTTTTTTAAATTTGAAGCGGGGGGTTCCCCTTAATATCCATAGCAGACCTGAAGGGCCTGGTTATTACATTTGGGGGGACCCCCACGCTTTTTTTTATCAATGTAAAAGAGGGGGTGACCAACTGCACAAACCAATATTGGATGAGAAAAACACTATGTAAACTAAGACAACAACTGCCGCAGCCACCATCAAGGTGTTCACACACCAGTAATCAGTATAAATATCTTATATAAATAAATTATATAAATAATGGGGCGCTAACATTAAAAAAGTCAAATAAAAGTCAAATAAATATTAGAGATAACAATAAAGATAAATACTCAAAATGCATTAATAAAAAATAATATTAAGATTGTTAAAAATTGTGGCGCTTGCAGAAAGTACGCCACTCCAAGGGGATGGTCCAACAAGGATGGCTCCAAACAAAGCGTCCAAAGATTAATGAAATGAAATAATGGACGTATAGAATCAAGTAATGAGAAGTGCTATACAAATGACATCAAGCCAATAAAACCAGATCTAAAAATGTGAATACATTCCAAATAACGTGCGATACGTGCAACAAAGTATATATAAAAATATGTCAGTGCAGTAAAAAAAATAATATATAGTGATAGTGATAGTCCAAAATAAAGTGTTTCTAAAAATAAAGTCCTGTGCAATCCAACAAATGATTCCCATACACAGTGCAATCTCTATGCAATCTCCAGGTGAATTTTGTGTAGTGAATTTTGCAGATGCAATCGAGTAGTCCTTAGAAGGGTTTATAAGAAGGGTGATCCTTTTCATGCAGGTGTCCAAGCTGTTTCCCCCAACCCCTTACCTTAGAGGTAAGGAAAAACAACCTTACTGAGCAACCACACAGACATCCACCTCCTCGATATCCAATCCTCTGGTTGCGTCCTTACAAACTCCTCTCCAGGTGTCAGGCGGACATGTGAGCAAGAAACAGGAAGCGCTCCATAGTGCAGTAATTAAAAACGTTCATTTAATAGCAAACAGAAAACTTACAGTTGAAGCAGAGTAAATGCAGCGGTACGGTAAAACAGTGTGAGATCCCGGCTGAGATCTCACACACACAAACGTCACCAGGCTCTGATTCTCCTTATGCGTTACGATTTTTTATCAATGACTTTCAATGAATGACTGTTCTCTGTGTTATGGAGCCGACAATTCATTAGCCGCGAGTGATTTTAAATAGCTTTTTTTCCTGCAAAAATTACACTTTGTGCAGGGACAGCTCTCGATATTAGATATACTGAATCTCGAATTCATTTGAATCATTCGTTATATCCGCTATAATAATTTATTTTATATTAGTTGAAATTCGATATTTGGTAGTAGTTGGATTCGAATTGTTCTCTGTGTTACGGGAACCAGCAATTCATTAGGCGCGAGTGATTTTAAATAGCTTTCTTTCCTGCAAAAATGACACTTTGTACAGGGACAGTTCTAAGCACGGGAAACATGCGCCCCTTCACAGGCATACTATAGAGTTGTAACGTTAATATGTTTTTGGATAATTCGTTATTATTCCAAAAACGTATTAATGTTACAACTCTATAGTATGTATGTGAAGGGGCGCATGTTTCCCGTGCTTAGAACTGTCCCTGTACAAAGTGTCATTTTTGTAGGGAAAAAAGCTATTTAAAATCACTCGCTGCTAATGAATTGCCGGTTCCCATATCACAGAGAACAATTCGAATCCAACTACCAAATATCGAATTTCAACTAATATGAAAGAAATTATTATAGCAGATATAACGAATGATTCGAATGAATTTGAGATTCAGTATATCTAATATCGAGAACTGTCCCTGCACAAAGTGTCATTTTTGCAGGAAAAAAAGCTATTTAAAATCACTTGTGGCTAATGAATTGTCGGCTCCGTAACACAGAGAACAGTCATTCATTGAAAGTCATTGATAAAAAAAAGCGTGGGGGTCCCCCCAAATTCAATTACCAGGCCCTTCAGGTCTGCTATGGATATTAAGGGGAACCCCCGCTTCAAATAAAAAAAAATGACGTAGGGGTCCCCTTAAATATCCATACCAGACCCTTCAGGTCTGGGATAGATTTTAAGGGGAACCCCAGCCAAAAAAAAAATAAATGGCGTGAGGTGCCCCTCAAAATCCATACCAGACCCTTTATCTGAGCACGCAACCTGGCAGGCCGCAGGTAAAGAGGGGGGACGAAAGTGCCCCCCCTCCCTCCTGAACCGTACCAGGCCACATGCCCTCAACATTGGGAGGATGCTTTGGCGTCCCCCCCAAAGCACCTTGTCCCCATGTTGATGAGGACAAGGGCCTCATCCCCACAACCCTGGCCATTGGTTGTGGGGGTCTGCGGGCGGGGGGCTTATCAGAATCTGGAAGCCCCCTTTAACAAGGGGACCCCCAGATCCCGGCCCCCCCTGTGTTAAAGGGTAAGGGGGTACAAAAAGTACCCCTACCATTTCACCAAAAAAGTGTCAAAAATGGTAAAAATGACAGGAGACGGTCTTTGACAATTCCTTTATTAAAATCTTCTTTCTTCTGGTCTTCCTTCTTCCTTTCTTCATCCTTCGGTTTCTTCATCTTCTCCTTCCGGCATCTTCTTCCATCTTCTTCTTCCTCAGATCCGCTTCTTCTTGCTCTGGTCTTCTCGTCCGTCATCTTCTTCCATGGCGTCGGCATCTGTTCTTCTGTGTCGGGCCGCTCCTCGCAATGGGAGGCTCCCGCTGTGTGAGGCTTCGCTGCGTCTGACAGGTCTTTTATAACGGAGGGCACCTGGTGACCCCGCCCCCTCTGACGTCATGGGGAAAGCCATAGGGAAGTCCCCATGACGTCCCCGTGCGTCAAAGGGGGGTGGGGTCACCAGGTACCCCCTGTTATAAAAGTTCTGTCACACGCAGCGAATCCTCACACAGCGGGAGCCTCCCATTGCGAGGAGCGGCCCAACAGAAGAACAGACGCCGACGCCATGGAAGAAGATGCCAGACGAGAAGGACGAGAAGACCAGAGCAAGAAGAAGCGGATCGGAGGAAGAAGATGATGGAAGAAGAAGATGGAAGAAGATGCCGGAAAGAGAAGATAAAGAAACCGAAGGATGAAGAAAGGAAGAAGGAAGAAGACAAGAAGAAAGAAGATTTTAATAAAGGAATTGTCAAAGACCGTCTCCTGTCATTTTTACAATTTTTGTCACTTTTTGGTGAAATGGTAGGGGTACTTTTGTACCCCCTTACCATTTCACACAGGGGAGGCGGGATCTGGGGGTCCCCTTTTTAAAGGGGGCTTCCAGATTCCGATAAGCCCCCCGCCCGCAGACCCCCACAACCAATGGCCAGGGTTGTGGGGATGAGGCCCTTGTCCTCATCAACATGGGGACAAGGTGCTTTGGGGGGTCACAGACCCCCAAAGCACCCTCCCAATGTTGAGGGCATGTGGCCTGGTATATTTCAGGAGGGAGGGGGGCCGCTCTCATCCCCCCTCTTTTCCTGCAGCCTGCCAGGTTGCGTGCTCGGATAAAGGGTCTGGTATGGATTTTGAGGGGACCCCACGCCATTTTTTATTTTATTTTTGGCCGGGGTTCCCCTTAAAATCCATCCCAGACCTGAAGGGTGTGGTATGGATATTTAGGGGGGACCCCACGTCATTTTTTTTTTTAAATTTGAAGTGGGGTTCCCCTAATATCCATAGCAGACCTAAAGGGCCTGGTTATTGAATTTGGGGGGACCCCCACGCTTTTTTTTTTTTTATGAATGACTGTTCTCTGTGTTTTTAAATAGCTTTTTTTCCTGCAAAAATGACACTTTGTCATTCGAATCATTCGAATTCATTCAAATCATTCGTTATATCCACTATAATAATTTCTTTCATATTAGTTGAAATTCGATATTTGGTAGTTGGATTCAAAGTATTCTATGTGTTACGGGAACCGGCAATTCATTAGCCGCGAGTGATTATTAACGATTCGTAAAGATTCGTAACGATTCAAAATTTTTTAACGATTCGTACGAAATTCGTATTTCGTACGAATTCGAATGGAATTCGGACACGAATTACAATTTTTTTTTTTTACGAAAAGAAACGGAACGAAACAAAACAAATTTCTTGACAGTTCCCATGTCTAGAATTTACAGTTATGTGAGAAACATATGGCTACTCCTTTTGATTTGTCCTCAGCGTTGGCCAAGAAGAAGTTAGGAAACTTGGGGTGGATGAACTTAAGCCCCATACACACGGTCGGATTTTCCGATGGATTCTGTCCTATCGGACAATGTTGTCGGAAATTCCGACCGTGTGTAGGCACCATCGGACAGTGTACCTCAGATTGTCCTACGGACAAAGTCCTATCTCCTGCTGGATAGATTTTTCGACAACAAAGTCCGATCACACCAAATCCGATCGTGTGTAGCGTAGTCCGACGGACAAAGTGCTACGCATGCTCAGTAGACATGGGATCCATCAAAAAATACGTTTCGTTTCGTTCCGTTTTATTTCGTATCCAAAAAAATTCGTAATTCGGGTTTCGTATACGGAATTTAATTCGGATTCGTACGAAATACGGATTTCGTACGAATCGTAAGAATCGTTAATTTGGTTAACGAATAGCGACACTCTACAAATAATATCCGAAAACGTATTAAGGTTGCATAACAACAGTCTATTGTGTGTGTGTACTGTGTAGACAATAGCTCTGCCTATGCCTAACGTTATTCTAATGGATTTGTAAATTCGTTACTTTTTTTGGTTTGTTGATTGGTCATTTTACATGTCTCTCTTTCTCTTACAATGGCGCTGTCTAACGTGCTTCGAATGTATTCGTACATTCGTAACTTTTTTTTTTGTTTGTTGATTCGTAATTTTCCGTGTCTCTTAAAATGGCGCTGCTTATGCTTAACGTGCTTCGAATGGATTCTTAAATTCGTTACTTTTTATTGTTTGTTGATTTGTCATTTTACGTGTCTCTCTCACAATGGCCATGTCTAACGTGCCTCGAATGGATTCGTACATTCTTAACTTTTTTTGTTTTTGTTTGTTGAGTCGTCATTTTTCGTGTCTCTTACAATGGTGCTGCCTAACGTGCTTCGAATGGATTCTTAAATTCGTTACTTTTCTTTGTTTGTTGATCTGTCATTTTACGTGTCTCTCTCTCACAATTGCGCTGTGACTGTCTAACGTCCTTCGAATGGATTCGTAACTTTTTTATTTGTTTGTTGATTCGTCATTTTACGTGTCTCTCTGACTCTCTCACAATGGCGCTGTCTAACGTGCTTCGAATGGATTCTCAAATTCGTTACTTTTTTTTGTTTGTTGATTTGTCATTTTACGCGTCTCTCTCTCACAATAGCGATGTCTAACGTGCTTCGAATGGATTCGTAACTTTTTTTTTTTTTTTGGTTTACTGATTCGTCATTTTACGTGTCTCTCTCTCACAATAGCGATGTCTAACGTGCTTCGAATTGATTCGTAACTTTTTTTATTTGTTTGTTGATTCGTCATTTTACGTGTCTCTCTGACTCTCTCACAATGGCGCTGTCTAACGTGCTTCGAATGGATTCTCAAATTCGTTACTTTTTTTTGTTTGTTGATTTGTCATTTTACGCGTCTCTCTCTCACAATAGCGATGTCTAACGTGCTTCGAATGGATTCGTAACTTTTTTTTTTTTTTTTGGTTTACTGATTCGTCATTTTACGTGTCTCTCACTCTCTCACAATGGCGCTGGCTAACGCGCTTCGAATGGATTCGTACATTCGTAACTTTTTTCTTTTTGGTCGTTGATTCGTAAATTTACATGTCTGACACAGTGGCGCTGCGGCGCTGCATGCGTCGAATGGATTCGTACTTTTCTAATACATCGCTGTTATTCGTAACTATTCGAAATCTTGTTTATTCTTTACTTTCGTTTTTGACATGTGCCTATAGTCTCCGCCCCTGGATGTAGTTTTGAGAGGCCGGCCCCTGGATGTAATTTAGAGAGACCGTGTGACTCCGTGTGACTGTAGTGTAGTGAGGGAGGAACAGAGAGAGAGCAGAGCAGAGAGCAGAGCAGAGACTGAGAGCAGAGAGAGTGGTATTGTTGGAGTTGTGGTTGTTGTTTTTGTGTGGACTGAATTTGTGATTTGTGTGGAATTAGAATGTCTGGGAGTGAGAATGTATGTGTGAGTGAGAGTGTTGGTTTGAAAGTTGTTGTTGTGAGTGAGAGTGGAGAGGAGTCAGGGGATCGGATGAGTGGAGGGGAGCGCCAGATGAGTGGAGGGGAGCGCCGGATGAGTGGAGGGGATCGGATGAGTGGAGGGGAGCGCCGGATGAGTGGAGGGGATCGGATGAGTGGAGGGGATCGGATGAGTGGAGGGGAGCGCCGGATGAGTGGAGGGGAGAAGAGTGGAGGAGAGAGGAGTGGAGGGTCAGGGGGTGGAGGGGAGCACAGGAGTGGAGGGGAGCACAGGAGTGGAGGGGACTGGAGTGGGGGTGAGAGGAGGATCAGTGGGGGTTGAGGAGAGAGGAGGGAAGAGTAGAGAAGAGGAAGCGTAGTAAAGAGGACAGGGAGAGGAAGCGTAGTAGAGGGGACAGGTAGAGGAAGCGCGGAGGGGACAGGGAGAGGAAGCGCGGAGGGGACAGGGAGAGGAAGCGCGGAGGGGAGAGGAGGCGTGAAGAGGAGATGAAGAGTGGAAGGGAGCATGGCCATGGAAGTGGAGTGGAGCGGGAGCGGGAGCATGGCCAAAAAAAGAGGCGTATGCCCCCCCCATATCAGAAGATGAAATGTCTGACACCGGCGACCACCAGCGAACCAAACGCAAGCAGCAGCAGAAGACGATGACGTCATCAACAAGGGGGCCAGTCTTTACCCCCCAGGAAAACGCTGCTCTGGTGGCTGCTGTTAGGAGGGACAAGGCCACATTGTTCAGCCTCAACGTCCCTACTGCCCAGAAGACAGCAGCCTGGGATCGAGTCCGGGACTCTGTGAATGCCCTGTCCAAGGTTCGCAGGACCACCGCTGGTGTCAGGCACAGGTAATAATTATTCAAATATTATATCACTCTTAGAACACACCCCATATTTGTGAAAAAACACACACAGTAGGCTTTGAGTAATAAACTGATTTGAACGTAACACAAATATATTTAATATATTTATTTGACACAGACAGACACAGAAAAGTAACATGTAAAATAAAAATAATATTAACGTGTGTATATTTACTAAATATACTATTTTCATTTGCAGATTTTATGATTGTCGGGCCTCTGTCCATAAAAAAATTGAGAGGCAGGCCACTGGAGGAGGCAAGACTGTCTTATTTAGACAGTGGGAGGCAGAGCTTAAGGATGGCCTCCTACTTCACGAAGATGCCCCGCCCCCTGGAGTGAGCACTGCCAGTGCCAGATCCGCCGCCAAGCACCAGAGACTGAGAGCTGGTGAGTAAAATAAAATCTATCATTATATATTGCAGTTATATGGTTGTTGTTTGCAGCTCACTATATTTTTTATGACTGCGGCATGTGAGACTTACGTTTTGCTTTACATTCATGTTTTCCAGATCGATCAATGTCATCATCAGTGGAGGAGGGAACAGGAACAGCTGCTTCTGCTTCATGCCCCCCTCAATATTCTGGCAGTGGTGAGTACCTACTACCTACCTAACCAACACAAAGCAAACATAATAACAAACATCTATTTAACCACTTCAGCCCCCGATGATTTTCCCCCCTTCCTTACCAGAGCACTTTTTGCGATTTGGCACTGCGTCGCTTTAAGTGACAATTGCGCGGTCGTGCGACGTGGCTCCCAAACAAAATTGGCGTTTTTTTTTAACACAAATAGGGTGGTATTTGGTGGTATTTATTTGATCACCTTTGCGGTTTTTATTTTTTGTGCTATAAAACAAAAAAGAGCAACAATTTTTAAAAAAAAATCAATATTTTTTACTTTGTTTGTCATAATATTTTTCCCTCAGTTTAGGCCGATACGTATTCTTCTACATATTTTTTGTCAAAAAAATTACGTTAAGTGTATATTAATAATTGGTTCGCGTGATCACGGACATTATGTACGCAAATGATCATGTACAGATGACTGTGTGCAGGTGATCACGGACATATGTGTGCAGATAATCATTGACACATGTTATTTTACCGGGACATATGTGAGGGACATGTGTTTTTATTATTTTGGGACATGTGTTTTTATTAGGGGACATGTGTGTTTTGGGGACATGACATGTGTGTTTACACTGTGGGGACACTACACTGGTGATCAGTGAGTAAAAAGCTGTAAAAACAGCTAATACTCACTGATCACCAGCCGGCTGGAGCGATCCGCTCTCCTCTCCTCACCAACGACTTCCGTGTGAGGAGAGGAGAGCCGATTGCCTAGCAAACGGCTGTTTGTTTACATCACATGACGGCTGTGATTCGACACGGCCGTCATGTGATCAGGAGGGCCAATCACCGACCCCTCCTGCCGATCCGAGATGCGCCGTGTCCGGGTGACACGGCCGCATCGGGATCGCGCCACTGCGCTGGCACGCGCGCGATCCCTCTACTTCAGAAGGACGTTCCAGAACGTCAGATCAGAAGTAGACGGCTCCCACCCGGCCGTCTATGTACAGTGGCCGGGTGGGAAGTAGTTAAGTACCGTAGTTTATCGCGATTCCAAGAGCGTTTGCAATTTTAAACCATAACATGTTCGATATCTATCTATTTTACTTGGAGTAACATCGACTATCGCAATATCCCAAAAAATTGGGCTAAATACATTTACTGTAAAAAAAAAAATTTTAATTCAGTTAATTTCTCACCTAAAATTGCTTTTGAAAGGCCGCTGTGCAAATACACACACACTCAGTGCACACACATATATATATATAATTATAATGTTTGTGGTTCTCAGTAATTTTCTAGAAAAAAGTTTTGATTTTAAATTGTAAACAATAACTGTCATAAATAGGCTTGGTCCAGAAGTGGTTACCATAACTCTTTATTCTATCTTAACAGAAAGCCTGAGCTGCCATATCCCAGACCCTCCAGCATCAGCTCCTTCTGCCAGGAAGCAACGCCCCATTTCTCCTCGACGTAAGTACTAGAATACGCAAGCTGCCAATATAAAGAAAAAAGGACACAAGGCACCATCATCCACACTAAGTTCACAAACACATAAAAAAAGCTACAACCATCCATTTTTAAGTTCATACACACAGCACACACCCCAAACTAGGGGTCTACCGATTAATGGTGGCCCCTTTTTTTGTAATTATCGTTGACAAACTTACCAATATAGTGCTTCAAGGTGTTGTACTCGGGTGATGCTTGCAGCGGCAGACATCACCCGTCCGGTGCCGTTTTTTAACAACCAATGTGGCTAAGCACTAGCAGCCGCTTGTCTGTTATTACAAACAGCTGGAGGGGAAGTCCTCCCCAGAAGTGCAGTCGCTGTAAATCTGAGGAGAAACTCTGAATTGAGGGGAAGCTCTGCTGATTTTATCTTCCAATCGTGTACAAACAAACATTCTGTTTTTTTTTCCCTTGCATGACTGTCCCCCTCAGATCTACAGCGACTGCACTTCCAAGTGCACTTGTAGTGGAAAGTGTATTTTCCTTTAGTAAATAGACCCCACTGTTAGTGTTAGTATTGTAACCTATAATTGTTTATTCTATTACTACAATATTTGGAAATGCATCTGATCTTAGTATCTGAACGCCACTACAATCAGACAGCCACCAGTAACAGTAAGTTAGTAACTAGGGTGGAACTTAGAAAAGAGTAGTGAAAATTAATTATTTGCTATATATTACAAAGAGAAAAACAAACCTATTTTTATTGAAAGCGTTTGTTTAAAAAAAAAAAGAAACCTGTTCCCTTAAAAACTTAAGGAAGGACCACCCGCCGCAGTTATATGTCGGCTGTTTGAAGAGGACCACCATTGTTATGGCAGCAATGATAGCTGCCATAACCCCGGTATCTTCTTCAGCGGGCGGTCCTCTTTCAGATAAAATTGGTTACTGCGGCGGACTTGCCGCAAGTTCACTTTTATCAGGGGCCAAAGAGGCGGTGGAGACGATCAGGTCCACTTCTGCCCTCCAATCTTAAAGGGTTTTTTTTTGGGGTGGGGGAGAAGAATATGACATTTCTTTTTATATTAATTTTTTATAGTATTTTTGTGTAGATAATATATGAGATCTGAGGTCTTTTTGACCCCAGATTTCACATTAAAGAGGACCTGTCTTTGTTTTTTTCTATTACAAAGGATGTTTACAATACATTCCTTGTAATAGGAATATATGTATATGTTACACAAATAGTATTTATGGTCGGAGCCCTCGGTCCTTAACGATGTGAAGGAGCAAACATAAACACGCCACAAGACAGACAACAAACTAGACCTGAAGTGTGCCCTGGTCTACCGTAAGGTAAGCCCTGGTGAGCTGCGCCGTGAGGCCCTTTCTGCTAGTAGAGTAGTTAAGAAAAGGGCGCTTACCTGAGGAGTAATGGCTGTTTCTGTAGAGAAACGTGTTGGAGTGTTGTGAGAAGGGGAATGGGTGGGCGGGTACGGCGCGCTGGAACCGACACCGGCCTCGTGGAGAGGTCTGGTGTATATACCCTCCGGGCTCCTCCCATAATTGCAGGCCACCATACTGGCCTTCCTATTTATGGTCGGAGCCCTCGGTCCTTAACGATGTGAAGGAGCAAACATAAACACGCCACAAGACAGACAACAAACTAGACCTGAAGTGTGCCCTGGTCTACCGTAAGGTAAGCCCTGGTGAGCTGCGCCGTGAGGCCCTTTCTGCTAGTAGAGTAGTTAAGAAAAGGGCGCAAAGACTTGTTTTTAGGGAGGTAATGATTTATTGTTTGGCAAAAGATTGTAAGACTGGTTGTGCCGTGAAGGTGGTGACTCAGACTAGGGTTAGTTGAGACCAGTGAGGGATGGCAGCCATGGTCGAATCGGCTCCGGGTTCCTGGGAAAAGAACAACGGGAAATTGAATCGGGACAGCGCGTCAGCTGAGGTGTTACACTTGCCCGGGATGTGGATGCAGAGGACCTTGAACTGGTTTAGCAGGGATAATTGTACCAGCCTGCGCAGGAAGGCCATAATGGTCAAGGACCTGGACCGGCCTTTGTTTATGATGTCAGCTGTGGCCTGGTTGTCAGTGGAAAAAACCACCGTCTGGCCTGCCCAACTGCTTCCCCAGGTTTGTGCTGCTGCCACTATTGGGTATAGTTCGAATAGGGAGGAGGACTGGCTGAAACCGGGGATTGCCAACATTTCTGGCGGCCATGGACCGGCAAACCAGAGGGGGCCAAAAATAGCTGCGAAGCCCGTGGAGGCAGCGGCGTCAGTGACAATCCGGGGAGAAGAGGGAGATGCTGCCGGAATGAACATGGAAATGCCATTCCAGTCAGCCAGGAAGTGGTCCCACATGGAAAGGTCGGCTATAGCTGCCTGGTCAAGTCTGAAGATCTGGTCTGGGTCTTGACATCCTGTGAGGAAAACTAGGAGGCGGGAGACAAAGGATCGTCCCTGAGGGATGACTCTCACTGCGAAATTTAACATCCCGAGTAAGGACTGAAGTTGCCTCCTGGAGCACCCCTGGGTGGCCGTGAAGGAATGAATGACTTCCCTGATGCGAGTCAACTTGTCTGGTGGTAGGCTGGCCTGCATGGCCTGAGTGTCGAGTATGACGCCTAAGAAGGTGATGCGATGTGCTGGGCCTTCTATCTTCTTCTCCGCTATGGGGACATTGAGGTTGGAGAAGACCTCCCTTAGACTCGTGAGGTCTACCGGGGGACGGTTGGGGTCTTCGATAAGCAGAAAGTCGTCCAAGTAATGGATCACTTTCTGACAGGATGCGTGGTGCGAGAGAATCCAGGACAGGGACTGTGCAAACGTGTCAAAGAGCCATGGGCTGCTTTTGGATCCAAAGGTCAGTTTCGTGGCGAAGTAGTACTGACCTTTCCACCTGACTCCGTGCCAGCGCCACAGACACGGCTGGATTGGTAGCAGCTTGAAGGCGTCTGCGACGTCTGCTTTGGAGAGCCAGGCGCCCTCGCCTGTGTCTAGGATGGCCTGGATAGCAAGGTCGACAGAAGAATATTTGAGTGAAAATTCTTGTGAGGGTATAAGGGAATTTAAGCTAGGTGTGTGAGAAGAATAAGGCGCGGACAAATCATAAATTAACCGGAGTTTATTTGAAAATTTCCCTTTTACAAGCCCGATAGGGCTAACTCTCCAAACGGAAAACGGTGGGTGAGAGAAGGGGCCGATCATGTACCCTCGGTCAAGTTCGTTTTGTAGTAGGGTACTGATGGCTTCCTCGTCGGTGGCTGCTGACAGCAGGTTTTTGCACTCGTGGGTGGTGTCGGGGAGTGTGATAAGCCCCGTGTGAAAGCCTGTGGTGAAGCCTTGTACCAGAAAGGCTGCTAGTGAGGGTGATGGGTGTGAGGTGAGGTAGGACTGCAGCCATCCGATATCGATACGGCTTAGTCAGGCTGAGCTGAGCTTATTGATCCCGCAGGTGATCCTGGGGTGGGCTTTGCGGCAAATGAGGCAGACGTGGAGGAGTCTGCAACGTGAGAAGTTGCAGATCCCCAAATTGAAATTGTTGCATATCGGCGCCCCTCATAATGTTCGGACGGGCCGTCCGAGTCTGTCCTCCTGGGGGTGTGGTGGGGTTGCGTCTGAATACTGGGATGTGTGCGGGGCAGAGGGGAAGTTGGGGAGGCGTCTACCATCGGGTTCTGAACACCAATTGGCGGTGTGGGTGGAGGATTGGCAGTTAGCGCACAGTGGGGAGCGGAGGCCGGCGAAATGGCGACAGAAGAGTTCGGTGTCGATGGCGCTCCAGTCCGTGGTTGCCTGAAACTGACTGAGCTTGGCTGCTGCCTTTGCTGAAAAGGAGCGATGGTAGTCGTAGAAGGCGCTGCCTCCGTACTTGTACCCTAAATCTGTGACAGCATGAAGGTAGAGGTCTAGTTCTTCCCTCCTGTCGGGTTTGATGGAACAGATGACATCCCGAAACATGCCGAAAGCAAGTACGAATTCCGTCACCGTGAGCTTTCGTGTAAGCCTGTGGTCTTTTGCCTTCAAGATAACGGAAACGTCGCCCCAAGCGTAGGCCTTGTTCTCTGTGACATCGTGTACCGAGATCAGAAGGGATGCCAGGTTGACGTCGCGGCCATCTAGTATTTCCTTCCTGATGTTTGCCGGGATAAGATGTGCGGGGTAAACAGAAAAACCGGCGTGGGGCGTAGCTGTAACGCATGATGCGGGGGTGGCGGGGGCGGCAGCTGGTGGAGTGGGGGTTCCTTGCTGGAACTCCAAGGTCCCCACTCTGGCCTGGACATCAGAGATGGTAGTAGATAGAGAGGAGACCAGCGTGTGAAGTTGGGACACTGCCGAGGCAATTGTCTGTAGTGATGCCTGAGTGTCTGGTGGGGTTGGTGGGGATGGGATGGGGAACAGTAGTCTGTACAGTTCGGCTTTCCTGGCCGTGATGGGGTAGGGGATGTTCCTGCGCCTCAGCTCAGCTGAGAGTCTGGGGATGGTCCAAGCTCTGAAGGCTTGAGAGGAGTTGTCTGCCGGACCCGCTTCGGGGGTGATGGGGCGGGGGTGAAATTGTCACTGCTGGCCAGAGACATGGCGTCTGCTAGAATAAAAGAGGGGGGGAGGGAGGGGGGGGGATGCATGTTTGTCTCGGGTTTCTCTTTTTTTTTTTTTTTTTTTTTTTTTGATTTGAAGGGCAGGAGAGCATATATATATGTATGTGGCTGTGGCAAAAAAAAGGGGGGGGGAGGGGGGGGCAGGGTGGGAAACCTGTGTGACAGGTCTTTGCGCGCGTGCGCTGAGTGGGATGTTCCATGGGCCTATATGTAAAACTCGGGGGAGGGGGTGCGTGACACCCGAGGTGAGCCAGGAGGTGACTGGCCGGATGGTTGATGCTCGGGTGTCCGTCTGTGCTCGGCACGGACTGGTTAACCAGAGCCCCCCCAGGGCGGTACTGGGGGGAGTGGCTACTGGTTGATTTGCTAAGTAGGAATGTTTCGATCTGTAGCATTTGACGTAGGTTCGGTCAGCTAATACTTGCACTGCCAGCAAGTCATGAGACTAGGTGACCGTGTCTGCGTAGTGAAGGCTTGTGCTTCGAAAAATAGAGTGATATGCATAGAAGTATGTGACAGTTACTAACGCCTGGAGATTTAATCAAAACTATGGTGTTCTGCTTGGGTGGGGAGGGGAGATGTGTGAACGAAGCAAGATACCGTTCGACGGTATGGTAACAATTGGGGGTGCGCGTGAGCGCTGGGTGAGTTTGTTTCTTTGGCCTGTGGAACTCAGAGAATGCGTGACAACCGAGGTAAGCCAGGAGGTGACTGACCAGGTAATCGGTGCTCGGGTGTCCGTCTGTGCTCGGCACGGACTAGTTCAACCAGAGCCCCACCAGGGCGGTACTGGGGGGAGTGGCTGCTGGTTGGTTGCTAAGTAGGGATGTTTCGATCTGTAGTAGTTTGACGTGGGTTCGGTCAGCTAATACTTGCACTGCCAGCAAGTCATGAGACTAGGTGACCTTGTCTGCGTAGTGAAGACTTGTGCTTCGAAAACAGAGTGACATGCATAGAAGTATGTGACAGTTTCTAACGCCAGGGTGCTGAGCCAAATAAGTATGTGGGAGGGGATATGTGGTGAAAAAGGTGTGAAGAGAATGGAAACTGAAACCAACAATAATTTACGCACCTGCTTGCTGCCCTAGTGATGGAGTCGCTGTTGGGGTCAAAACCTGGTGGACCTGGTACCTACGGTAGGGTGACGTAAAATTATTAGTGAGAGGTGGGTTGCAAGAGCTGATTTGGGGCCGTAGTTGACCCCCTGGTGAAGAGATGCAAGCCCTCAAGAAAAAAAAAAAAAGGGGGGGGTTATTACACATTTTTTTTTTTTTTTTTTTTTTTTTTTTACCTGAAAAGGAACGGGATGGTCTGATCCTGTTGTGTAGGAGACCAGGGGCGATTACTGACCTAAGGAAAAGGTGAAAAGGGATAGAGAAAGGCGTGAGTAGCTGAAGTTTGCTACTGGGGAGGTTGTGGCTGCGAGGCCAATGGAGGTCGAGCTGCAACGATTGCAGAGGTATGTGGGAGGGTGGATGTGGGAGCCGTGACACAAACCTGCGGTGAGGCAAGATGTGCGGGGGGGCGGCTGTGCCTCACATTGGCTGGGTTGCCGTGGAAGGCAAGGAGTGGACTGTCTTGCTGAGGTTTGCAAGGTGTGGGGGCCCGTTTACACGAACTTGCGGTGCCTGCAAGAAGTGCGTGGGGAGTGCGGTGACAGATGCTCTGGTGAGTGTGTGTGCGTTTTTTTTTTTTTGGGGGGGGGGGGGGTTTGGGGGGGGCGTTGTGGTGGACGTGTGAGTGAGGGGATGCTTGCACTGGGTAGCGGGCGTAACCACCAGTGGAAGTGGGGTAATTGTGGGGTAGAAAATGACAGACAATAGCAGTTGAAATGACTCAGTGAAAAACGGGGGTTTCGACGTAGCGACGAAAAAGCATAAATCCTACCTGCGACGCTGAAGCGGAACGAACTGGGGGTGCGATCGGGAATCGAATCCGTAGTCTGGAACGAGGAGCGTCGGACAACTCAGGAACATGTACTGAGTTGTTTGTCGGCCTGGTGACGTGTAGTACGGCGCGCTGGAACCGACACCGGCCTCGTGGAGAGGTCTGGTGTATATACCCTCCGGGCTCCTCCCATAATTGCAGGCCACCATACTGGCCTTCCTATTTATTTTTTAAAGGACAATGTCAAAATAAAAAGGAATAAAATATGTTTTTATTATAATCTCTAGAAATCAATTTCTTTGAATGCTAGCATCAACATTGGCTATCTCGTCTATTTCAGATCAACAAGACCTGTCAGATGGGATTTCGCTCCGGGATGAGACCGAGCTGACCCCTTTGGCCCAGAAGCAGACTCTAGGGCCACAGGAAGCTGCCCCCCCTGTACATCCTCCACTGCCTCACCCTCCAGAGGAGCAGCCAGTGCCGCAGTTGCCACCACCGACACCGAGTCAGACAACTGTCCTGCTGACAGAGATGCGGAGGCTGGCCAAAGCCAACAAAAAAATGCAGAGGGAGAATCGTAGGTTGAACCGGACCCTCCACCGTGCCATCAGAAACCACACTGATGATATGGAGAGGATGTGGGTCCGGTTCAACCTACAACAGAACCAGGCAATGGAGCATTGCAAATTATGTTTGCTGGAAGCAATTTCCAGACACAATGCTCCATTGCCTGGTACTAGCTCTACCACCACCATGAGCAGCCGAGAAGCCTCTCCATCATGATGAAACCAGCATCCAGCCATCCACTGCGTGCTCCAGGACCATAGCTATTTTGTTTGTTTGTTCTGTTCAAATCTAATATATTATTTTATACTTTTATTTTGTGTGTAAAAATAAAGTTGTTTTGAAGTAATAAAACCAGCAGTCTTTAGTGCTTGATTTTGTTGAGGGAGGTGTTTATGTTTACAGCACACTAGACACATAGACACACTGTGATAAGCCACATTGACACAGAAATAAAAAGTTCCCTCCTCCGCCTGCTCCGCAACTCAAAAGGAGTGTTGCAAAGCGAGCTGTACATTCTGTCCCCCACCCCATCCCATTCCCCATCCAAGGTAGCCAGGCAGACATATAGGACAGAATAAGGTGACAGACACTACTGTACAACTGAACATAGAAATGTTTATTAGGTCTCTCTAAAGCATAAAGCAACTCCAACAATAAATTATTAATAACTTAACTTAACAGTAGTTAGTTCCCTTCTGCAATGGCAGAAAACAAAAACACTCCCCTTCCCCCACCCAAACATATTGGGGCACATCAGGGCATATTGGGGCACATCAGGGCATACTGGGGCACATGGCATATTATTGGGGCACATTGGGGAACATCAGGCCACAGCGTTTACCAGCTTGTGGATTAGTATAATTACATTTGGCACATTGAACAACAATTGAATGGGTATAAATATTTTTTGGGCATTTAAGAAACTTTGATTGTGGGGAGGGACAGGGTCCAACTAAAGAGTATAAGACCAAGAGGCCATCTCTGCTGCAGAGTGCAGACAGTCAGTCAGTTCAAGGAATGTCCAGAGTAAGGGAGGGGTACCCCAGCTTTGGCAAATTTATTTTCAAAAATGCTAACTGCTCCATTAGCTGGGGGACAACTGTGATCTTTGGGGTGACAGGATGTTTCCCGTCACAGAAAACACCCGCTCACTCTGGACACTTGTTGGAGTGCAGGACAGTAGCTCCTTGGCAATATCTGCGAGGGCAGGCCACTCCTCGCTCTTCTCCTGCCAAAAAGACATAGGATCTGTGGTGGGGTGCACTGGTGGGGATGACAAATATGTCAAGACAACCACCTTTGATGAAATGCGTTTCTTGGGGCGCACTATGCTGCTGGAGGTTCCCATTAGGGTGTCAAATGCCTCAGTCAAGACGGAAGAAGATGCTCCGCGACCGCTGGCAGGAGCTCTGCTGCTCACTTCAGAATCAGTAGATGCTGTTGCATGGGAGAGGGGGTTTTCAATATCTTCTTCCTCCTCTTCCTCCTCTCCCAGCTCTAGCGGCCTTACTAGCTGCCTTTCCCTCTGACGCACCCTGTCAATCATTCTGTCCCGCCATGTTGTGAGAGCACTGCACTGCACAGCCATTTTGCCCTTGCAACGAGGGTCACACATGGCAGCCAGCATCAGTTCTGGGCAAGAGGCGGTCAAATCCTGCGTGCGCCTGCCCAATTCCAAGAGAAATGTCTTGAGCAGAGCCAACACATCAGGTTGAGGGACACCACCAGGCAAAGGTTCCTGAGCTGACATGAACCGCTCCAATTTACTCTGAAGATGGTTAAAAAGCGGCAGCACATTAGCAATGCTGGCATCCTCGCGGCTCAGATGTTCTGTCACAGAGAGGAATGGTTGGAGGACTGCCACAATCTGCCCAATTATGGCCCAGTCCTCCCTGCCTAAAGGTCTCTCTATGCCAATATTATGTTTGCAGGCCATGGCATGGAGAGCCTTCTGCTGCTCAAGGATGCGTTACAGCATTGCTAGGGGTGAATTCCACCTAGTCCCCACATCCTGTTTTAGGCAGTGTTCTGGAAGGCCTGCCTTCCTCTGTTCCAACCTGAGGAGGTGGCTGTCCCTCACACTTCGATGGAAGTGGCCAGCCATCTTCCGGCAAGAGTCCACCACTTTGGACAGCCTTCCATCGCCGCCAGAATTAGCCTCCACCAATCGAAAGCTGTCGGTTACCACCTGGTGGAGAAGGTGGGCTGAGCAGCGCACACCCACAAATCTGCCATCCCTTACAGCCTTCACCATGTTGCTGCCTCCGTCTGTCACAATATAGCCAATCCTGTAGCTGTTGCTGTCAGTGTCTGCCTGAAACCACTGCAACAACATTTTCTGCAGGGATTGCAGGATATTTTGCGCTGTATGCTTCTCATCAAGCACCTCAGCGTGCAGCAGAAAAGAACGGTGCCCCTCTTTGACAAGTGCTGATGACAAGGATCCAGATGACACCTTGCCCTGCCACCAATGTGCCGTCAGGGACAGGAAGGCGTGTCGGGCACTAGATGCACTCCACAGGTCAGTGGTCAGGTGCACTGCCTGTCCACCTGCCTTTCTAATCTCGTCCTTCAGCACCCCAACACAAGACCTGTATAAGGCTGGCACCACAGTTTGGCTAAAGGTCTTTCGTGATGGCACACGGTACTGTGGTGCAACAGCCTGCATCAACTGCCTGAAGGGCTCACCTTCTACCATATTGAATGGTGCTCCTCCAACTGCAATAAGCTGGCCGATCAGGCGTGTAATCTTCCTAACCTGTGCCTGAGACATTCCTTTTGCACTGTGAAAGCCACCAAAATCTTCCAGGGTGGCCTGGTGGCTGGTATGGGTTGGATGTGGGGTGGTGGTGCTGGTACTTATGGTGGTGGCTGTGGTGGTGCCACTATTGGTATTGGTTCCTCTTTTGGTGTTTGGAGGGGACACAATTTTCTCCCCTAACAGCACAGCCTGGTGGTGCACACGCATGTGCTGGTTCATCCCGCTGTTGCTGAGATGCCCTATGTCTCGGCCCCGGCTGATGTCCCTGCCACAATGCTTGCATTTGGCCTTCTGACCAACGCCAATTTTGGTGAAATGCAGCCAAACGCTGGAACGGCAGCCAGCACCAATGACACTGCCCGCAGTGCCTGGTGATGGACTCACATCCACTGCAGTGGTTGGACTGTCTTTCTGAGGTTCAGCAGGAGGAGCAGGATGAAGAAGAGAATGAGATCTGAACATCACAGGTATTATGGGTGCTGTCGCTGTGGTTGCATTGGCCGATGATGCTGGAGGCTTTGAAATAACGGCAGGGGACTTATAAGGGGAGAAAAGTAGTGGGGAGTCAGGGGAGATATATTCTCCTGGGCTGTCGCTGGGGCCAACATGGGTAGATGCCGATGCCGATGGTTGGTAATCAAAGTTCTCCATGTGAAAACTTGTTTCCATCTCTTTCTCTTCTTCTACATTGCCAGGGGAAGACTGATGATCTTTACAATGTGTTGTAAGCTGACTCTCCTCAGGCTCCTGCTTGCTTATCTCGAAGCTCCCTGGAGTGCTGATAGTGATAACATCATCATGAGCTTGTTCAGCCTGGGCCTTCTCCTTACATGTCTCCTGCAGCATGCTGTCCAAGATCTCCATCTTTGGCTGCACAAAGGTGTGTGCACTGGGAAGTTTACCTTTGGTCTGCCCTCGTCCTCTTCCATAAAAGGTACGAGTGGGCATGCTAGTGCTACCAGCAGCAGTGCTTGTACAAGGTAAGTCCTCCTGGAACAGCTGGCGACGTGATGTCTGCTGTTTGGCAGGCTCTTTCACTCCTCCTGGTCGCCTCAACTTCATGGGAGGTGAGCTGAGCTCAGGGGGCGCAGAGACAGAACGTCCCACCTGCTGCTGTTCTACTTTACGCCGGCTCGAAGCTCTTCCTCTCCCAGCAGCAGCACTCTTTCTGCCTTGATCTCCTTGTTTGCTGCTCATTTTGCCTTCCAAGTCAAAAAAAGACAAAAAAAAAAGATGAGCAGACTAAAACAAAAATCTGGCGCAAAAGAAGAAATCCAATAGCAAAATAAGCTATCAAGGATAATAATCTTGCAGACTCGAACAGATATCAGGGCAAATGAATATCAAAAATCCAAGGATCACAACGATATTTGAGCAGATGCACTGGCACAAATAGTTGACTGTATGATCTGCTCCACAAAGAGAAGTCATATGATCAGGGCGTGCCCTCTGCCCTGCCCTGTAGGCCTCAGCATCACAAGAAAACCTCTGATGTGATTGGTCAACCAACAGTCACATGTTTCTGTAGTAAAGAAATTTGGACCAACAAAGAATTCGTTATTATTCGTACACTGTCGATATTCGTTATACTGAATATCGAATTCATTCAAATCATTCGTTATATCCGCTATAATAATTTATTTTGTATTAGTTGAAATTAGATATTATTTGGTAGTTGGAGCCGAAATTCTAATCATTCGTTATATCCGCTATAATAATTTCTTTCGTATTAGTTGAAAATTAGAAATTCGATATATTTGGTAGTTGAATTCGAATAGTTTGGAGCCGAATTTCGAATCACTCGTTATATCCGCTATAATAATTTCTTTAGTATTAGTTGAAATTGAAATTCGATATATTTGGTAGTTGAATTCGAATAGTTTGGAGCCGAATTTCGAATCACTCGTTATATCCGCTATAATAATTTCTTTAGTATTAGTTGAAATTGAAATTCGATATATTTGGTAGTTGAATTCGAATAGTTTGGAGCCGAATTTCGAATCACTCGTTATATCCGCTATAATAATTTCTTTAGTATTAGTTGAAATTGAAATTCGATATATTTGGTAGTTGAATTCGAATAGTTTGGAGCCGAATTTCGAATCACTCGTTATATCCGCTATAATAATTTCTTTAGTATTAGTTGAAATTGAAATTCGATATATTTGGTAGTTGGATTCGAAGAAATGTAGAATAATTTGGATCCGAAATTCGTAAACGGAATTTCGTATTCCGTACAGAATTCATATCCAAAAAAATTCGTAATTCGGTTCCGTACGAATGTACGAATTTCGACAAATTCGTACGAATTTACGATTCGTACGAAACTAACCGCACATGTCTAATGCTCAGAAGAAATTCTGTGACGGAAGCGCTCGGTCAGGTAAAACTACCTTTCCTAATCGACACAGCACATTCGTCACGCTGCAATGTTAAAATGTCTTTAATGCAGCGCATTCTCTTTTTCTTTACAATGCAAGAAGAATGTTTTAGCTGCTCCTATTCACCCGCACTTCTCCCAAATTTAGTTCTTTATTAGTTTTCAGGATTTCTAGACTACATGTTTATTTTTACTCAGATCGTAAAAGAATCTTTGTTATATTTTTTGGATGATTTCTCATTTTTTTTTTTTTTTTTTGGAATACAAATTTTAAGGAGATTTTTTATTTTTTTTTGAGGGGGGTTGTGTGTCTCAACTTAGCAAAACAACAGTATTAACATTTCTATTTGTTGCTTAAATTTACTAGGAGTTTGTTTGTTGTTGGTGCCCCTTGTTAATTATACTTTATGATTAGTGAAATGTACCTGCCTACTCACAAATAAACTGTCATTGTAGAAAAGTAAAACACATAGGCAATGATTTTTTCAAATCAAAAATACCTTTATTTAGGTCTCAGCAACAAACCAAAGAGGAACGCAGCGATGAAGAAACTTGGGGAATTTGCAAAGCCTTGGACCCCCACGGCAACCATCATTTTAGAAGCGTCTAAAATTGGGGGCCTGAGGAGTACCTATCTAAATAATAAGGGAGTGCAATCTGGTCCTGAAGTCCAAAACATCCGGAACTGCAGCAGATGCCATATAGGTCCCCAGGCTCTGGTACTACGAGAGGCTCCATCTTCTCTCAGACAAGACTGAATCCAGGTCGTCACTCTCAGGTCTTCCTTGTACGCTTCCTTCCGCGCTGTGGTGCTGGTGGGGTGGCAGAAGGAGGAGGAGGAGGCGGAGCCTGGTCACTATCGCAAACATGTGTGAGTGGGGTCATCTCCCCAGCCATCCCCTCATATAGGACCTTGAGGATGAGCCCCTCACACATGCTGCGTTGCCCCGCCTCCATACCCTTAATTTTATTGGCAACCAAGGAGCCAAAGGCCTCCTCGTAGGTGGGTGTGGCATATAGGGAGGCTGAAGCATCTCTGATCAGCTGGAGCGCTGACTCTCCCACCTCCCCCATCCTTCTCGCCCTTCTGTAGGGAAGGCGGAGGGGAGGAACTTGGGAGACAGTCAGGCTCCTACGCCTACCCCCCTCTTAGCTGCCACTACCCACCTCTTGGCTGCCACTAACCCCTTCCTCCTCCTGACTGCCACATTCCACAGCCACCTCCTGGCTGAGGTCTTCCTGTGTATGAAAAAGGGACATAGTTTCAGTTATTTGTTCATCAAACACACACAATTCTCATCTAGTGACTGTTGCAAAATGTTTACGAATAGAAAACCATACAATTCTCAGCCCTGCAGTTTAGATTCTGGCCCCAAATGTCTCCAACACTGCTGTCTGTTGATATGTCAAACACGTTAGGAACTAAGCAATTGGGGATCCTGAATTAAGTGAACATCATTCATTATTCCCAAAAATGGTTACAAAACTACTATACCTGCCACAAGCTGGGCTCCTCCACATCTTCCAGCCTGGAAGGCCCAGGTTGCTCCTCGGAAGCCTCATCAGGGGTGGCGTGCATGGAAGGACGCGTGCAAGGAAGAGTCGAGAGTGACTTCCTGACATTAGCCTGGTCTTTGAGAAAGTGGAGCCTCTCATAGTACCAGAGCGTGGGGACATAGATCTGATCTGCTGCAGCTCCAGATGTTTGGGACTTCAGGACCTTATTGCGCTCCCGGAAATAGGTACTCCTCAGGTTGGCAATTTTTATCCTTAAGGTCTCCACGGTTGCCGTGGGGAACCTTGGCTTTACAAATGCCACAAGTTTCTTCATGGCTGCGTACCACTTTGGTCTGTTGCTGTAGTCTCAGTGTTTCGCCTGCCATAATAGGGGCATTTCCCTATATTTATCAATGAAGAGGGGGAGAAAACTCACATGGTTGAAGCGCTCCATAATCTCTGCAAGACACAACACCACACAAAACACTATAAATTATGTCAGGCTAAACTCTCCTAATCTTCTCCATAAAGAAGCCTCAAGGTCTAATCAGTCTAGGCTAGTTATGTACCAACGTCAAATTGTACCTTCGTTATAGCGATCGTCTCGTGCGTGAGCTTTCTCTCCCCTCGTCTCACAGATCGTGGCTATGACACAGGCGTGTGACGTTTTATATACAGTGCGCATGCGTCAAACTCCGCCCGCCCCTGACGATCTTTCTTGTCTATTCCCCACCCCTTCTCTTTACGGCGCAGTGGGGAGAGCACATGGCGGGGACACAGCAGGTGCGCCCGAAATATTGCAGCAACGACGAGGAGGACGAGGAAAGGCCGGAGGCAGAAACATCCCGATCCCGGAGCCTGAAATTCAAGGCCTCCAATATGTCATTTGGAGAAATGTTGGAGATGGTGGACATATTAAAGAGGAGCGACTATGATGGGAAGTATGGGCCTTACCTCAACCCCAATGTCCGCAAGGCCAAGATGATGTCTAAAGTTGTGAGGAGGCCGTACAATCATTTTGGGGTACAACGATCCAAGGAGCAACTGAGGAAACGCTGGTCAGACCTGAAACTGAGGGAGCCCGATCAGTACAGAAAGATCAAGCGAGTTCTTCAAAAAAGTAAGTAGTTGTGTTGTGTGTTTGATTTCTTGCTTGCATACTGCTCCATGTGTTTGTATTTTTACAAAGTTGTACATTAGAAAATGGCCACTTTCATGTTCGTCTGTGCATTCGATCGTACTGAATCTCGATCTTTCTGCCACTGTCATGTTCGTGTGTGTGTCCATTCGATCGTACTCAACCTCGATCATTCGGCCACTTATAATACGATGTTTGGTGTTTTTTTTTGGGAAAAGGAAGTTTCTTCTCACTAGAAATGTCATCAAGAATGTAAAAGCCAATTTATTCAATGTAAAGGAGAGGTCACCCAGTAGCTGTTTACCCATCTGGACTATAGAGCACTAGTGCTGGGACACCCAAACCCACTTTTTATTATGCTTTTCCACACATGTGCTCCAGTGGATACTAGATGGGGTTCTCCATCAGACAAACGTCAACCAAAAAGCTATAAGTTTATCACCTTTACAAAGTGACTACATTCATGTTGGTGTCATTTGTAACTGGCCAACCAAAAATATTGTCCCTCACTTTCAAGCAATGTTTGTCATGTCCTATTTCTGCCCTCAATAGATTGTGGTGCTAAATCTTCCTTTTGTACATTCTCATAGGGGAGCGAAAACTCGGGACGTCTGAGGAAAACCCAAAACCAACACCTCCCAAAGAAGGGGAAAGACCAGAAGCAGAGGAGGAGGAGGAGGAAGGAGAGATCATAGAAATTGGAGAACTTGTCACCACAACAGGTGAGTGTGGGAGAACACAGCTACTGGTAAGCTAATCAATGTATGCCTGCCTCATTTCCAAGACCCTTTTTTTTCTTTTTGGTTGTTTTTAGGTGACGTGGATGTTGTGGAAGAAGGATCGCACTTTACCACAGAGAGTGCCCACATACTCATCGGGGAGATAATGGTCTGCAATCGAGATCTAGATGACATAAAGCAAAACATCAATGATGTTCAACAAAAATTGAAGAACATCATTGATGTTTTAGGAAAAATCTGAAAACGCACCAAGTAATTAACACACATTTGTGGCTGCTTCTGAACACATTTGCAACTTAAGAACTGTGTGAAATTTGGAACATGCACACATTGTGTCCACATGTGCTAGCTCCCATCATGGTGGATGAATGACAACGTTTTTTTGGGGGTGCAACCACTTTACGAACTACTAAAGTGGTTGTGGTGAAGGGGTTGCACCCCCAAAAAACGTCCATTCATCCCCATGATGGAAAATGGCACTTTTGAAGATTCTAGGCATGTGTTTGACCATCTAATGACCATTTTCAGACCCAAATTGTGTGCATGTTCTAAATTTCCAGTTTCCAGGGGTGACCCCCATGTGATGAAGGCAAGATCAAACACACTTTGAACATATAATCATGTCTGATCTTGTCTTCACTTTAGAAAGTTGAACTTTCATAGTTCCTAGGTTCTGTTTTGCTCCATGCCTGGTTTTACCAAATGTGGAATGTTTGTAAACAATGTTGTAAATAACCAAGATCTTGTCAGTTTTGGCAAGAAGTTTGTAAATGCACTTGTGAATGTGTTGCAAGTAAACTTTTTTAATTTTCTAAATGTGTGGCTTCCTTATTTAAAAACAAAAAAGCATTATGTCTGTCAAATGTAAAGGATTTGGGGGGCAATGGGTGGTATTTACTAAAGGCAAATCCAGTTTGCACTGCAAGTTTCTTTTCAAGGGCACTTTTGCACTGCACTTGTAGAGCATTGTAGATTTGACTTATGTAAATGACACCCACAGTGATTTGTTTGAAAACACGTAGCACACCATTTTTTGGTAATACACACATTTCTGTCATGGTGATGAAAAGGAGTATTTTGGGTGTCAGTTATGCACTACAAACCTTCTCTAGACCAAAGATTAGGTATCAAACACACAACATGAGAAGAATCTTTTTGGGAAGAAGAGACTGTTACCTCCTTTTGCCCAGAAAGTGCATTCCCACTGTTGAAGCTAAAGGGAAAAAATTTCAAGGTCAAATAAGTAATAATACGGAAATGACAAGAAATCATAGGTTGGTTTAAAAAATATATTTATTAAAAAATGCCTCTCACACATCGTCAGGCAGAGCAATGGCCCCCCTACCCACAAAGTAGTCCATATATTGCTCGCGGACCGCGCAGGCATTTAGAGGGGGCAAGCCTGGACGTGCCGATTGAAGGGATGTGAGGTCACCACATAGTTGGTGTTCTGTCTTTTCAAAAAGTTGTGCAATATGCAAGAGGCAAGAACTATGTGGTTGAGTTTGTATTCCGCCAAGTTAATAGCCGTCAAAAACAGGTGGAAGCGGCTGGCCAGGATCCCGAAGGTGTTCTCCACCACTCTGCGGGCTCTCGACAGCCTGTAATTGAAGACCCTCTGGTCTGGGGTGAGGGTCCTCATCGGGAAGGGCATCATCAGATGGGGAGTCAACGCAAACGCTTCATCTGCGACAAAGACGAAGGGGAGTCCTTCAGCATTCTCCTCTGGAGGTGGCAAGCATAGACTGCCACTTTGGAGACGCCAGTAGAACTCCGTGTGCGCAATGGCACCACCATCCGAGATCCGGCTGTTCATCCCCACGTCCACATACAAAAACTCGTATGTCGCCGACACCACCGCTAACATCACGACACTATTAAACCCCTTGTAATTATAATAGTAGGACCCCGAGTTGGGGGGTGGGACGATGCGGACGTGTTTCCCATCAATTGCACCTCCGCAGTTAGGAAAGTCCCAACGGGTGGCAAAGTGGGAGGCCACAGTCTGCCATTCCTGTGGCGTGGAAGGGAACTGTGGAGTGAAACAAGAAAAAAAAATTATTCACTTTGCACATAAACATTGCAAGCAGATTATACACTAAACATCTTGGAACAAGATCAGACTTTTACATTTAAAGCTGGAAAGTATTTGCAACGCAAAGTAGAGGGTCCCCCTAGCAGATGACTCACTCCCCATCAATCGCCCCACTTCTGATGGCCCATTGACAATAACTAGGGGTTTGGGGGGGGGGGGGGGGTTGGACAGGTAACCCTCTGCACTTCATTGATTGCCAAATGGCTCAATAATGTGTGCTAGTTTGGGCAGACCCTCCTTACTTAACACTATTGGCAGCCCACAGGAAAGATAAAATAACATTCAAAATGAATTGGGCACCCCCCCCCCCCCAACAAAAAGGGGAAAAAAAAAAGGGGCTCTACATGAAGTAAACCACACAGCAAACATTTGTGCATATTTTAGGGGGTGTTTGGGGGAAAACAATACTATGCAGCAGACAAAATACATTGCTTAAGTGACTAGGCCATAGGTGTCTATTGGGGCAGAAGAGCATGCTGGGGAGGTAAGTAAAGGGAAAAATGCATGAAGGAGAAAAGGGGCACAGCATATTAGAGCATATTGCAATCATGGTAATTAGGGAAGGAGGTCAAAAATACAAGACATTAGCAAACAGAGCATACATAGAAGGGAATAGTAAAGTAGAAATGTTACCTTAATATAGTCCTCCAGCAGGACCTGGATGATGGCAGAACAGGTCTCTGGAATAATGATTCCCAGGGCCTGGGGAGAGATACCTGAAGAGAACTTCAAATCCTGAAGGCTTCTCCCTGTCGCCAAGTACCTCAACGTAGCAACAAGCCTCTGCTCCGGAGTGATGGCTTGTCTCATGCAGGTATCCTGCCGGCTGATAAAAGGGGTCAGCAAAGCCAAAAGACGGTGAAAAACGGGGTCCGTCATCCGGAGAAAGTTCCTGAAATCATCAGGATTATTCTCCCGGATCTCACGAAGCAAAGGCATGTGCGAGAACTGATCACGCTGAAGCAACCAATTCTTGGTCCACATACTCCGCGTCACTCTGTTCATGGACGGGTCTTGGCTCAAAGCTAAAAGCCCGACACCAATTCCGCGTACAGCACAAACTCGGCGACGAGTACATATGGGAAACATCGCTCACAAAAGGTCGGCTGGTCAGAACGGACAAACAGAAAGCACCGATAAACAGCAAGGCCTGAAAGAACGAAATGAATACCAGAAACGAGCAGACAATAAGCAGTGCAAATCAAAGCGTCCTATATCAAGATATAGGCCGCAATGACCAACAAATGCGAACTGACTACACGCACTAATAAACAGATACGCACGACAAGCACAAACTGAAGAGCAGTAACGATCTGAGTGACAAAACTGAGAAGCGCGAATCTTAAGTCCCCAAACTTCGACTAACTCGCGATAAACACGGGATCAGCAGAAGGAGCCCAACGGGTGCCTGACGTGGTGCTGAACTTCCCTTTTCTAGTCTCGTGGAAGACGACTTACGTCACGACGTTCTTGCAGACCGGAAATTCCGACAACGTTGTCCGACCGTGTGTACGCAACACCAACATCGGACAAAGTACGATGGACAGGATCCGACGGACCTGATCCTCGGCTAATCCGCGCGTGTGTATGGGGCTTTAGGGTTGTACAGTCTGGAAATCGGAAGTTTCCCCCATAGGGGTTTTTAGGCAGCTAGGTGTAGGTAATGATAAAAGTAAACGTTTGGTAAAAAGTAAAAAATTTTTCTCGTTATTGAAAAAATGAGTTGTTACATGAGTGTTAGGATGTGAGCTCGAACAGGAATATATTCATGCCAAATATATAAAATAGCAAACATAAGGGTCATATACAGCATATGATAATGACTGTTAGAAGACATTATGACGCGTTTCGACCCATAGTATTTGGGGTCTCTTCAGAGGATGAGTTTGCAATGTATTTGGAGATGCCTCTCAGTCATGGAGTCCCCCACATAGCTATCAGACCATTCTGTGCGCCTCCATGTCACAACAAAATACCAAGAGGGGGATGAGGATCCACTCAATGCGGCTGGGGGACAACCTTTCACGTGTGACTCCTTGTAAGCCGCATTGAGTGGACCCTCATCCCCCTCTTGGTATTTCGTTGTGACATGGAGGCGCACAGAATGGTCTGATAGCTATGTGGGGGACTCCATGACTGAGAGGCATCTCCAAATACATTGGTCCTGGCCTCTCCCCCTCTGGAACGCTGCGGTGGGGGACAACCTTTCACGTGTGACTCCTTGTAAGCCGCATTGAGTGGACCCTCATCCCCCTCTTGGTATTTCGTTGTGACATGGAGGCGCACATAATGGTCTGATAGCTATGTGGGGGACTCCATGACTGAGAGGCATCTCCAAATACATTGCAAACTCATCCTCTGAAGAGACCCCAAATACTATGGGTCGAAACGCGTCAGAATGTCTTGTAACAGTCATTATCATATGCTGTATATGACCCTTATGTTTGCTATTTTATGTATTTGGCATGAATATATTCCTGTTCGAGCTCACATCCTAACACTCATGTAACAACTCATTTTTTCAATAAAGAGAAAAAATGTTTTACTTTTTACCAAACGTTTACTTTTATCATTACCTACACCTAGCTGCCTAAAAACCCCCATGGGGCAAACTTCCGATTTCCTTTTTCTTATCAGGGTGAGCAGCACCAGGATCTCCTTCCAATGTGTCTTTCCCTTGCTATAGGGTTGTACAGTCTTGGAAAGTGTGTTTCTTGGAGAAGCACCATGTCAATTTTCTGGCTGGGTTAATATTGAAATATTTTCCTGCGCTTGACAGGGGAATTTAGACCCTGTTTATTGTGTGTGACCTGTCAGTAGTGGCCATGGAGAGAGAGGAGTATGTTCTCAGGGTGTGTTGAGTCACTTACCAGAGAGCGTTTAGGATGGTCAGAGGTGATGAATCCCCTAAGAGAGGAGATCCCCTTGAGCATTCCAGGGGGATGTGGGGTTCCGTCAGGATCACTAGAAAAGAGGATAATGTTAGAGGAGCAGGTGAAAGAAGATATTAGAAAAGAGGAGGAAATAAGAAAGAAAAACATCCAAAGGGTAGGAAGGTAAGATCCTTCCGCACCCTCAAGTAAACATAGTGGTTCTACCTCTGCAAGAGAGGGAGAAGACCTGGCCAGGTGAGATGGAAAAAGCATATCCCCTGGTCAGGTGGAGGCACACGAGAGCTGCTCCGGTCGCAGCACCCCAAGTTATGAAAAAAAAAGAACCGTTATGAACAAATTAAAATAACAGCACATCTAACACATATGCATTATCTATAACTCAGTAAACCAGCATAGGGGAAAAGGGAGAGCGCAGAGGTAAAATAGCTGGGTAGAGATCGGGAGGGGATATTACAGGAAACACTGTATGGAGAGGAAGTCTTGGGGACAGAAAAAGTCCTGTAGAGACTCCAAGAACCGGAGATGTGTCCCATAGGTGAAGGCCTGAACGAGAGGAGAAGTAAGGATTGTCATGGCATTGAAGGTTCAGGTCCTTGTGTCTGTGTTTCAATCACGGATATGGTGTCATTAGCACTAGGATGTCGCAGTCCTGGAGTCGATGACTTTTAGCCATCAGTTAGGTATAGCAGGAGAGTCAAGGACCTCTCCGACTTCAGCAAAAATGGATGAACAAAATATAGAGGTACGGTCATCATCTCTAGAAAGAGGGGGAAGTCCAAAGGTTGGTGCAAGAATAAAGATTCTAAAGAGCCACATCAGAGACCATGGATGGGGTCGTGACCCCAGTGTGGGTGAAGTGCCTGTGCCACAAGGGGACAGTCGGACTTGTGGGGAGTTGGCTTTTCGATGTGCCAGCAGGTAATCCAGATGGAGGGGAAGTAGGGACCTGTGAGATTATACCCAGGCGAAGAAGTGTTTTTTTATCCATCCAGGAAATAGGAGAATGTATAGGTCTTGTTCTTGTAATGGAACTTGAGGCCAAAGGGAAACAGCCACCAATATTTTATTTCCTTCTGGGTTAAGGCTGAAAGTAGGGATTTTAGAGTCCTCCGTTTTTGATTGGTGGTTGGTGATATATCCGCAAAAATTTGGATGGGGTGAGAATGGTACTGTAGTTGGGGTTTTCGAGTGGGCTTGTTGCATAACCTCCTCTTTAACCACATAGAAGTGGGGCTTCACCACTATGTCTCTTGGCAGCCTGTCAGATCTAAGCGGTCCTAGGGCTCTGTGAGCATGGTCTAATTCCAGTTTGTGTTGTGGAATGTCCGGTATAAGCTCTTGAATGAGGGAGCGGACTGCTGCAGGGGCGTCAGTGATAGTTTTGGGGATTCCCCTGATCCGAAAGTTGTACCGTCTGGATCTATTTTCAAGATCATCCATTTTAGCAAGTGCGGTCTCGAGTTGGTCTTGGATGTCTTGTATCCACTCCGTATTTTGGTTAGCCCTGGCTACAGTAGCATACATTTTACTTTCTATTGCCTCTATGCGGGAACCCAGATTCTGGAGGTCTGCTTTAATTTCCCCAGTTATTTTAACTGCTATGGAGGATAAGCCCCAGTCCAGCATCTGAGAGAACTGGAGAAACATGTTGGCTGTGGCAAAAGGCACATCAGGGTGCTGTGCTGGGTATGCCTCCCTGTTACAAAGTGGATTGAGGCCTGCATCCATGGGAGACAATAGGAGATCATCCATAGTGTGTCCAATGAGGGATTCCGTGGATGCCGGGGAGGCTGGGATCTACATGTGGGTACTCACGTTTGTCCCACAAAGTGAGCTGAGAGGTGAAGGGTCTGTGTGGGCATCCGCTGAGCCGGATATCTGCTCAGTCAGCCCGTGAGGAGAAGATGCAGCCGCCATCTTGGATGTGTAGGCCGGATCCGCGGCCTGTATTAGCGGGGCTTCCCTGTTATCGCGGACGTTCCCGACGGTCTCAATGTGTCCCGCCTGTGTTCCCCTGAGTTCGGGGGGGTCGGCATAGGGCTGCTGATGTGCTGTCAGCTGGATGGGGCACAAAACGACCGGCGCAGTGCAGAGCTCCCGGTCTAAGCTGCGATTTTAGAAGCCTGCGCATGCACACCTCGGTCAGTTTTCTTTTATGCACCTTCCACACTAGAGCACAGCCTGTCTGTATTCCAGTGGTCAGGCAGCTCAAACCACCATTCATTCTAACCCACACCAATACATTGAGTTTATTTACCACTAAACAGTCTGTTTATTTCCTGATAATAACAAATTGTTAAGTCAAAGATATATATGCTCTTAAGTGCTTGCAGTGACTTTTATTCAACCAGATATATCAGAGAGGCGGAGGTTGTTCTTGGAGTGGAGGTGCAGACCAGAGAGACAATCACCAAGTGGCTCTTTTAAGGGTAGGTATATTTACATACTATATATATATATATATCTGTGTGTGTATATGTACACACATGCACACAGCTATTTTGCCTTGCATTTCAATTTTAAACTGAATGGGTTGTATTCCAAGGTAAGGGTTCATGTATACTTTAAATTTTCAAAATTCATAGCAGAGGCACTTTAACCATTTCAGCCCCGGAGGATTTGGCTGCTCAAAGAATGGGCCATTCTTTGCGATTCGGCACTGCGTCCTTTTTTTTCCACAAATAGAGCTTTCTTTTGGTGGTATTTGATCATTTTTCCGCTTTTAATTTTTTGAGCTATAAACAAAAAAAGCAATATTTTTTACTTTTTGTTGTAATAAATATCCCCTAAAAATATAGAAAAAAATCTATTTGTCCTCAGTTTAGGCCGATATGTATTCTTCTACACATTTTTGTTAAAAAAAAATTGCAATAAGCGTATATTGATTGGTTTGCACAAAATTTATAGCGTCTACAAAATAGGGGATATTTTAATGGCATTTTTATTATTATTTTTTTTATTAGTGATAGCGGTGATTTGCGATTTTTATCAGGACTGCGATATTATGGCAGACACATCAGAAATTTTTTACACATTTTTGGGACCATTGTCATTTATACAGCGATCAGTGCTATAAAAATGCATTGATTACTGTGTAAATGACACTGACAGTGAAGGGGTTAACCACTAGGGGGCGGTGAAGGGATTAAGTCTGTCCCAGGGAGTGATTCTAACTGTGAGGGGGCTGGGCTTGAACACACAGGACAGTGATCGCTGCTTGATATACTAAAGGCAAATAGACTGTGCACTTTACAAGTGCAGTTGCACTGATTTTCCCCAGAGCTTAATGACTTTGAAGCTCCACTTTGTAAAGAATGCCCAATCAGTTGCAAGTAAAAAAATAAAAAAACAGCATGTTTGCTTGCACATACCTGGATGATGGAACTCAACAGTGCTTAGTCACATTCACTAAGCTCTGGGGAAAATTAGTGAATCTGCACTTGCAAAGTGTGCAGTCTATTTGTCTTTAGTAAATAAACCCCAGATTGTTCTCATCTCCTAGTTGGACAGTTTTTTTTTTTTTTAACTCAATAATGTATATTGAGTTCTAAAGCATTTACAAACATGGGTTGGTGCACATTAAAGAAATATAAAAATTATAAGAAGTATAACAAATATAGTAAACTCATACCAGACCCAAAAGGCCTGGTTTGGATTTTTGGGGAGACCCCATGCCGTTTTTTTCAATAACTTTTATCTGTATTGCCGAGACCTGACAATTCATTATAGCCGCGAGTAGTTTTAAATTACTTTTTTTCCTTTAGAAATGTAATTTTGTGCAGGGACTGTTCTAAACACAGGAAAAATGTGGCACTTTACAGGCATACTATAGACACCCCCCAGGTATGAAATTTAAAGGAATATTTCACTTTTATTGTTTCACTTTAAGCATTATTAAAATCACTGCTCCCGAAGAAAACAGACATTTTTAAAACTTTTTTTTGCATTGATACATGTTGCCTGGGGCAGGACCCAGGTCCCCAAACACTTTTTATGACAATACTATGCATATAAGCTTTTAAAATTAGCACTTTTGGTTTCTCCCATAGAATTTTAAAGGGTGTTCTGCGGCTTTCGAATTTGCCGCGAACACCCCAAATACACCCCAAATTGTTTGCTATTCGGCAAACAGGTGAACACCCGAACTTACGTTCGATTCAAACATTGGGCTCATCCCTATTGTTGAGTCTTGTTGAGACTTTAAACTGAACCCTCTTATACCAGCACTAGGTCATTAGTGCTTTGTTTGTAAGTCAATTTTTTTTATTTATTCAAATGTTTTAACCCCATGCCGACCGGGCCATAGCCCAAAGTCGGCTACAGCGGCATGGTCGGCTTATTCTGGGTGGACGTCCTATGGACGTCCTCCCAGAAACTTGTTCCCGCATGCGCCCTGGGGCGCGCACTCGGGAACATCCATGACCGCTGGGTTCCCGAGGACCCGGTGCATCACGGATCACGGTAAACGGCTGCTGATAGCGGTCGTTTACCACGTGATCGCTCCGTAAAATGACGGAGCGATCACATGTACACAAACCGGCGTCACGTCATGACGCCGGTTTCTCCCTCCCCTCTCTGTACCGATAGGTACAATGAGAGGGGAGAAGTGGAAAGGGGGATAAATGGGACCAGAGCTGTGGGCTGGATGTGTAGTGCCCACAGCGCTGGTCAGTGACAGCTACACTGCCACCACTGTGCAATACTCTGCCAGCACTGTGCAATGCTCTGCCACCACTGTGCAATGCTCTGCCACCACTGTGCAATACTCTGCCAATACTGTGCAACACTGCAACACTGCAATACTCTGCCAATACTCTGCCAATACTTGCAAATACTCGCCAATACTCTGCCAATACTCTGCCAATACCCACCAATACTCGCCAATACTCTGCAATAAATTTTAATAGAAACAAAGAATTTTTTTTTTTTTTTTTACCGAATTTTCTGTATTTTTTGATTTATAGCGCAAAAAATTAAAAACCCATCGGTGATTAAATACCACCAAAAGAAAGCTCTATTTGTGTGAAAAAAAGGACACAAAATTCATTTGGGTATAGTGTTGTATGACCGAGTAATTGTCATTCAAAGTGTGAGAGCACCGAAAGCTGAAAATTGGTCTGGTTAGGAAGGGGGTTTGAGTGCCCAGTGGGTAAGTGGTTAAGCTATGCAGAGATCACTATGTATTCTTTATTGATTTTACATGGTTCAACGCTGTCATCCAGTCCTTAATGAGTAAGAGATTTGGCTGAAGTCTTGGGATGGTATGATTGTATTATTACAGGTTTAAATACAAGTTGTGTATTGTTCTACCCTGTTAGGGTATATCATCATAGACTATCAGCATATTTCTTCTATAGATACATGAGGCGTGTCCTAATGTGCATATGATATGTATTTTGTTTTGTTTTGATATTATGACTTGACCTATACCAATATATGACCAAAATATAATTATGTATAATAGTTGTGTAGCGCCCTGCTCCTAATGCGCAGACGTAATTAGTTTTGTAAATTTAAGTTTGTCTGAAGCTGCAGTTTGGCTCAGACTGGTTGTGCTAAAGTTCTGGTTTCTGTGCCAGTTTAGCTGAGTTTTGTTAGTTTCCACTTGACCGGGGGTGTCGCTGTCACCACCGGTAGGTGTTGAAAATGCCACAGGCTAAATGATTTGGGTACCCCTTTTACTCAGAAACAGCCCAGTGGGAGTGGTCTGCCCGCGGTGCATTCTGGGTAAGGGTATTTAAGGTACAAACGGCATTTTTTGGGGTTCGTTATCCCGACCTCATGGCCCTCCTGGCCTAATGTGTGTGGTGCCTTACTTTATGTCTTGGGGCCGGCTGGCCCGAGGCTTCGCAACTAAAGGGTAGGCCCAGAAGTCTTGGAGCCTACCGATCCAGGGGTGGTCCTGTGCTGTCTTGCCTGCGGGGAGAAGCCAATCGACTAGAGGATCCTGTGGCAGAGGATTGCACAACGATTTTGTTAAATTGACAAGTCTGTGGCAGAGACTTTGACCGAGCATCACATCGGCTGCTAGGTCAGTGAGAGAGGCCTATCCGGTGGTTGTCAGTGAGAGAGGCCTATCCGGTGGTTGTCAGATCCAGCCTGTGGAAGTTGTGTTATCAACTCGACCCCACTGACAGCTGAGACAGGCGCGGTACACAAGGATTAAGCAGAGGCGAGGTCTAACCAGCAAATTACAAGGTACCTGAATTCCCCTTAACCCTCTATCCCTCTATTGCAAAATGTATGTTCTTTCAATAAATCTTTGGAAAAAAGGACTATGTGTCGGAGCCAATATTCTTTAACGGGTCCTCTAGGACAGACACAGTGAACAGGTGAGGTGACGGTAAGCCCAACAAAAACCAGCAGCTCCTTCAGGTGTCAGTGCTACAGTTGTATGCTTTTATCATATGGATTTGCGTTCTCCCCTTGTTTTTGTAGATTTGTTTTTACTATTATCAATAGGCTCCTCTATTGCACTATACCTGAGAAGTCCGGAAAAAGCGATACAGCCGCGAAACACGTTGACTTATCCTAATGACTAGTGCACCTATTGTTGTAATGTGATTTATGCAGCCATGCTGGTGCTGCTTTTTAAAAAATTCTATAAAATAAAACTATGTTCTTTTAGAAACTTTTTTGGTATAATATTTTGTCTTGTTTGAGTGGGTAACGCATTTCGGGGGCGCACCCCCTTCCTCAGAGCTGGGCTAATCTTGTCCACCATGGTCAAGCGCTTTTATAGGGAAAGGTAGGATTGGAAATTGTGTGACAAAATAGCTACGCCTCCAAAGGGGCGGAATATAAATATATATATATAAATAATCGTACTAATACATAAAACAACAAAATCCATATCAAAAACCTATTTCAAAATCAAAAAAACTCCATCCATATGTACATATACAAATAAGCCCTGACAGTTTTACAGGAATTTAGTAACAATGTATTCCAAAATTAGTTGCAGTTATGTGTGGTGGTTTATCTTGACAATATCCTTATATTTTCCAAGTCCCTGGAGAGCCACCACACAGATGTCTGTCATGTGCTTCAGAAACTAAGAGAGAACAATCTCTATTGGAGATTTGCGAATTCCATCGTGAACAGGTTAAATTCCTGTGTTATGTCATTTCCACTGCTGATTTTTCGATGGACCCAGAGAAACTTTCAGCAGTCCTACAGTGGCCCTGACCCATGGGTCTTCTGCAGCGTTTTCTTGACTTGCCAACTATTATTTGAAGTTTATTCGTAACTTCTCGTCTCTGGTCAAGCCCCTGACTGATATGACCAGAAAAGACAGTAACCCACAGAGTTGGTCTCCGGAGTCCATTAAGGCCTTTGAGAGTCTCACATGCTCCTGTGTTATCACATCCTGATCCTACGTTACCTTTTATCCTTGAGATTGATGCTTCTGAAACTGGAGACTGGCGCCCTTCTGTCTCAACGTCCTACCTTTGAGAGTGCTGTGCATCCTTGTGGCTACTTTTTCAAGAAAATGTCACCTGTGGTGTGCAATTGCAAGATTGGTGACAGAGAGCTGTTTGAGATCATTTTAGCCCTGAAAGAATGGAGACATCTCCTCGAAGGTACCACTGTGCCAATTCTCATTCTTACTGACCATAAGAATCTCACATTCTTGTCTGAGGCTAAACATCTTGTCACGTTCCGGGTATGGCGGGCAACAGGAGGTGGATCCCCTATGCCAATGAGGTGATAGCACGGGTTGTATTGGAGGACCGGTTCTAATGTTGCTACTGGTTTTCACCAGAGCCCGCCGCAAGGCGGGATGGACTTGTAGCGGCGGTAGCAACCAGGTCGTGTCTTCCAATAGCAACTCGACCCCACTGACAGCTGAGGCGCGGTACACAAGGATTAAGCAGAGGCGAGGTCAAACGTAGCAAAAGGTCAAGGCAGGTGGCTATGGTTCGTAGTCGGGGGCAACGGCAGGGGTCTGGATATACTAAGAGGAGCAAAACACGAAACTCTTTCACTGGGCACTAAAGGCAACACAAGATCCGGCCAGGACAGGAAGGGGAAGTGGGTTTAAGTAGCGTTCTGGAGAACGGTAATTTGGACCAGGCACCAATTAATTGTGCACTGGCCCTTTAAATGCAGGCAGTGTCGCGCGCGCGCGCCTGAGGAGCAGGGGCGCGCGCGCCCCTGAGGAGCGGGGGCGCGCACGCGCCGGAAGGAGCCGGTGGGGACAAGGTGAGGGGAGCGGGACGTGATCCCTGGGCGGCCGTGGATCGCGTCCCAGGGACAGAGGGCAGCGCCTGCGGTCAGGGGAGCTGACCGAGGCGCTGCAGGACATAGAACGCCGTGAGCGCTCCGGGAAGGATGAGGCACCCGGAGCGCTCGGCGTTACAGTACCCCCCCCCTTGGGTCTCCCCCTCTTCTTGGGCCTCCCCCTCCTCCTGGAACCCAAGAACCTGAGGATGAGATCCTTGTCAATGATGTTACCCTCAGGTTCCCAGGACCTCTCCTCAGGACCACAATTCTCCCAGTCAACAAGATAGAAGCGTTTACCTCGGCCGGTTCTATAGGCGAGGATCTCTTAGGACGGTTCTATAGGAGAAGATGTCGGAGGAGCCGGTGACCGGAGCAGGGGCGGTGACCTTGGGGGAAAAGTGATTAAGAACAAAGGGTTTGAGGAGGGAAACATGGAAAGAGTTGGGGATGTGGAGGGAAGGTGCAGTTTGTAGGACACGGAATTGATCCGAGCCTTGATCTTGAATGGGCCGAGGTAACGGGGGCCCAACTTGTAACTGGGGATGCGGAACCTGATGTACCTGGAGGAAAGCCACACCCTATCACCAGGGAAGAATACAGGAGGAGGTCTTCTTTTACTGTCAGCATGTTTCTTCATGCGAGAAGAGGCCAGGTAAGCGACTTTTGGGTCTCTTTCCAGATGGACGACAGCTCTTGGGTGACTTCGTCTACAGCGGGGACTCTGGAAGAAGTGGGGATGGGTAGGGGGGGAAGAGGATGACGGCAGTAAACCACAAAGAAGGGTGATTTAGAGGAGGACTCAGATTCTTTCAGGTTGTAAGAAAATTCGGCCCAGGGCAGGAGGTCAGCCCAGTCGTCTTGACGAGCAGAGACAAAGTGTCGCAGGTAGGCCCCAAGGATTTGGTTGACTCTCTCCACTTGTCCATTGGACTGTGGATGATAGGCAGAGGAGAAGTCCAGTTTGACTTTCAATTGACTGCAGAGAGCTCTCCAAAACTTGGATACAAACTGGACGCCTCTATCCGAGACAATGTGAGATGGAAGTCCATGAAGACGAAAAATCTGGAGGAAGAAATGTTTTGCAAGTATAGGTGCAGAAGGGAGACCTGGAAGCTGGACAAAATGTGTCATTTTGGAGAAACGATCCACAACCACCCATATGGTAGTGTGGCCGTGGGAAGGAGGAAGGTCCGTGATGAAGTCCATAGCTATGTGGACCCAAGGTCGTTCAGGCACAGGCAGAGGGTGAAGAAGACCAGCAGGCTTTTGGTGAGGGGTCTTGTCTCGAGCACATATAGTACAGGCCTGTACGAAGTCCGTTACATCCCTTTTTAAGGAGGGCCACCAGTAATACCTGGAAATCAGTTGGAAGGATTTCTTGACTCCAGGATGACCAGCGAGATGAGAGGAGTGACCCCATTTGAGGATCTGAAGACGAAGACGTGGAGGGACCAAGGTTTTCCCAGGAGTAACTTGCAGCAAGGAGGCAGGAGCAGAAGAGATCAGACACTCAGGAGGTACAATGTGTTGTACAGGAGACTCGGACTCAGAAGTATCGATGGAACGTGATAGGGCGCCAGCCCTGACATTCTTGTCCGCAGGACGGAAATGGATCTTGAAGTTGAAGCGGGCAAAAAACAGCGACCACCTAGCTTGGCGTGGGTTTAATCGCTGGAGATATGAGAGATTTTTGTGATCCGTGAAGATCGTGATGTGGTGAACGGATCCCTCAAGGAGATGTCTCCATTCCTCAAGTGCCAGCTTAATAGCCAGTAATTCACGGTCTCCGATGGAATAGTTCTTTTCAGGGGGAGAAAAGGTCTTATAAAAGAAACCACAGGTGATGTTCTTGCCCTTGGAGTCTTTCTGGAGAAGCATGGCTCCAGCTCCCACAGAGGAGGCATCGACTTCCAGGACAAAAGGTTTGAGAGGATCAGGCCTGGGTAAAACGGGTGCAGAGGCAAAGATGGACTTGAGGGGGTTAAATGCCTCATCAGCTTGAGGAGGCCAGGACCTCGGATTCGCATTTCTTTTTTGGTTAGTGCCACAATAGGCGCGACAATGGTGGAGAAGTGAGAAATGAACTGGCGATAATATTTGGCGAATCTGAGGATACGCTGGATGGCCCGTAACCCGGTAGGACGTGGCCAGTTCAGGACGGCAGAAAGTTTCTCAGGGTCCATTTGGAGACCTTGTCCAGAGACTAAGTAACCCAGGAAGGGAAGGCTGCAGCGTTCAAAGAGACATTTCTCTAGTTTGGCGTAAAGGTGGTTATCACGGAGCCGTTGGAGCACTTGACGGCATGAAGACGGTGCTCCTCTAAGCTAGAGGAGAAAATCAGGATATCATCCAGATAGACAACAACACAGGAGTACAGCAAATCTTATTCACAAAGTCTTGGAAGACCGCAGGAGCATTGCATAAACCAAAGGGCATGACAAGGTATTCAAAGTGTCCGTCACGGGTGTTAAAGGCGGTTTTCCATTCATCGCCTTTACGGATACGGATGAGATTATATGCGCCCCGGAGGTCCAGTTTGGTGAAAATGCTTGCTCCGCGCAAACGGTCAAAAAATTCTGAGATAAGAGGCAGAGGGTAGCGATTCTTTACAGTGATCTTATTAAGACTACGATAGTCAATGCAGGGACGTATGGACCCGTCCTTTTTGGCAACAAAGAAGAATCCTGCTCCAGCGGGGGAAGAAGACTTGTGGATGAAACCTCTCTTGAGGTTCTCCTGGATGTACTCTGACATAGCTTGCGTATCCAGGATGGAGAGAGGGTAGATCCTGCCATGGGATGGAGTGGTCCCAGGAAGAAGATCAATAGGGCAATCAAAGGGTCTATGTGGCGGCAAGACCTCAGCTTGTTTTTTGCAAAACACATCAGCGAAGTCCTGGTAAGGCTTGGGGAGACTAGGCAGAGAGGTAGCGATGGAAACTCGTTTAGTGGGCACCGCTTTGAGGCAATGCCTGTGGCAGGAAGGACCCCAACTTTTGATGTCTCCGAGGCCCAGTTGAGGGTAGGAGAGTGTAGCTGGAGCCAGGGTAGGCCCAAAAGGATCTCAGAGGTACAGTTGGGTAACACAAAAAAGTCAATCTTTTCATGATGGAGAACTCCAATTTTCATGAGGAGAAGTTCGGTGCGATAACGCACGATACAGTTCAAATTTTGACCATTTACAGAGGTGATAAAAAATGGCTTTGCAAGACGGACGACTGGAATATTAAATTTGTTGATGAGTGAAGCTTCAATGAAGTTTCCTGCAGAACCAGAATCCAGAAAGGCCACAGCGGAGAAAGAGGACTTCTTGGGTAAAGAAATCCTCACTGGAACAGTCAGACATGGAGAGGAAGAATCCACACCCAGCAACGCCTCTCCCACGTTGGCTAGGTGCGAGCATTTCCCTGACGCTGAGGGCGGATAGAGCAATCCTTTAAAAAATGGTCAGGACTGGCGCAATACAGGCATAGATTATGGTCTCGGCGGCGAGTCCTCTCTTGTGTGGTCAGGCATGACCGATCCACTTGCATAGCCTCCTCAGCGGGAGGTACAGGAACGGGTTGCAGAGGATTCTGGAAGAGAGGTGCCAGTCGAGGAAACCGCAGAGTTCAGACAGGGTAGCAGGAATCTCTTGTGCGGCCAGCACATCTTTGACGTGACTGGATAGGCCTTTTTTGAAGGTCGCGCAGAGGGCCTCATTGTTCCAAGAGAGTTCGGATCCCAGGGTGCGGAACTGAATGGCATAATCGCCCACTGAAGAATTCCCCTGGACAAGGTTCAGGAGAGCCGTCTCGGCAGAAGAGGCCCGGGCTGGCTCCTCGAAGACACTGCGAACTTCAGAAAAGAAGGCTGGAACTGAAGCTGTGGCAGGATCGCCACGGTCCCAAAGTGGTGTAGCCCAGGCTAGGGCCTTATCAGATAGTAGGCTAACCACGAACGCCGCCTTTGACCGTTCTGTGGGGAACTGGTCCGACAACATCTCCAGATGGAAAAAATGTTGTGGCCTAACCTTCTAATTAAAAAAGAATATTTGAAAGGTGATAAGTACCATCATCCGTATAAGGTCCCATCACCTCCCGGGAAGACACACTTGGAGAATACGCGGATATTATTGCTACCCGCACTACAGGGGAACTCATTGTTTCTACATCAGGTTACCCTGACACCCTGCACTTTGCTCGAAGTTGTATCCCGGCTAGTGAGGCTCACTGAACTACCATCTCAGTGACAGGATGCCCACATTCTAGACTGTATACGCCATCTGCTGGCTCCCAGGTACTCTAGATTCACCTGCTGGCTTTATCTGGCCCTTCCCCAGTCACCACGTAAGGCACTGGTGGACACGCCCGTGTCTCCATAGATGCATCTCGATGGGATGTAAAATATGTGTATTTCCTGATGAAGCTGTTTAGCGAAACTAGTTGAAATACCTACTGTACATTTGTTTTTAAAGTTTGTTCAATTTATTTTGTATGAAGAACAATAATAAAATGTTACATTTTATATAATATCGGTTTATGAATGATAGTAATACTATTTAACGTACCGCGATAGTCCGACAGCTCCCCCCCTCTTTGGAGGATCCTGGCTGGAGACCAGGGTTCCTCCAATAACATTTCTCTCAACATCTCCAGATGGAGGGAACACTGGTATAGGAACCCTCGGCACAGCTTGGGGTCCCCATTGAATTTGTCAGGAAGGGACAGGCGGATTCTAGCAGCAGCAAGTCGCGGTGGAGGAGATGCCGGAGCTGGCGGTGGAGATGGCAGAAGCTGCTGTAGCATAGCAGTCAACTGCGCCAATTGCTGTCCCTGTTGAGCGACCACCGTGGTCAGATCCGAGAGGCTTGGCAGCGGGACCTCAGCAGGATCCATGGCCGGATCTACTGTCACGTTCCGGGTATGGCGGGCAACAGGAGGTGGATCCCCTATGCCAATGAGGCGATAGCACGGGTTGTATTGGAGGACCGGTTCTAATGCTGCTACTGGTTTTCACTAGACATGGGAACTGTCAAAAAATTTGTTTTGTTTCGTTTCGTCCCGTTTCGTATATAAAAAAAATTTGTAATTCGTAATTCGTGTACGAAATTCCGTTCAAATTCGTACGAAATACGAATTTCGGAGGAATCGTAATTTTTTTTTCGAATCGTTAGTAAGGTTACGAATCGTTACAAATTGTTACGAATCGTTAACGCCGCTAAAGAATTGTCGGTTCTCATAACACAGAGAACAATTCGAATCCAACTACATATATCGAATTTCAATTTCAAGTAACGAATCGTTACGAATCGTTACGAATCGTTACGAATCGTTACGAATCGTTAGTAAATCCAACTACAAATATCGAATTTCAACTAATATGAAAGAAATTATAATAGCGGATATAACGAATGGTTCGAATGCTTCGAATGAATTTGAGATTCAGTATATCTAATATAGAGAACTGTTCCTGCACAAAGTGTAATTTTTGCAGGAAAAAAAGCTATTTAAAATCACTCGCGGCTAATAAAAAGTTGGCTACGTAACACAGAGAACAGTCATTCATTGATAAAAAAAAAAAAAAAAGCGTGGGGGTCCCCCCCAATTCAATAACCAGGCGTGAAATAAAATGGCGTGGGGTCCCCCCCAAATATCCATACCAGACCCTTCAGGTCTGGGATGGTTTTTAAGGGGAACCCCAGCCAAAAAAAAAAATGGCGTGGGGTCCCCCTCAAAATCCATACCAGACCCTTTATCCGAGCACGCAACCTGGCAGGCCGCAGGAAAAGAGGGGGGGACAAGCGTGGCCCCCCTCCTGCCTGAACCGTACCAGGCCACATGCCCTCAACATTGGGAGGGTGCTTTGGGGTCCCCCCCAAAGCACCTTGTCCCCATGTTGATGAGGACAAGGGCCTCATCCCCACAACCGTGTCCAGTGGTTGTGGGGGTCTGCGGGCAGGGGGCTTATCGGAATCTGGAAGCCCCCTTTAACAAGGGGACCCCCAGATCCCGCCCCCCCCTGTGTGAAATGGTAAGGGGGTACAAAAGTACCCCTACCATTTCACCAAAAAAGTGTCAAAAATTGTAAAAATGACAGGAGACGGTCTTTGACAATTCCTTTATTAAAATCTTCTTTCTTCTTTCTTCTTTCTTCTTCCTTTCTTCATCTTCTCCTTCCGGCATCTTCTTCCATCTCCTTTATCATCTGATCGAGGGCGAATACTGCTGTGCAAAAATGTAAGCACATTGTTTCCCTGAAAGCCCAGGTTCTGAATCTAGGGAAGCAACTGTCAGCACTGAGAAGACCCTTGATACTGGTATGGTTGTTTTCCAATAGCAACTCGACCCCACTGACAGCTGGGACAGGCGCGGTACACAAGGATAAAGCAGAGGCGAGGTCAAACGTAGCAAAAGGTCAAGGCAGGTGGCTATGGTTCATAGTCGGGGGCAACGGCAGGGGTCTGGATACACTAGGAGGAGCAAAACACGAAACGCTTTCACTGGGCACTAAAGGTAACACAAGATCCGGCCAGGACAGGAAGGGGAAGTGGGTTTAAGTAGGGTTCTGGAGAACGGTAATTTGGACCAGGCATAATTATTTTCTTTAATATGTAGTGCAGATTCGAATAAATTTGGCGACGAAATTCGTAAACGGAATTTCGTATTGGAAATTCGAAAAAATTCGTACTACGGATTCGTAAATTCGTATGTAGGATGGATGAGGCACCCGGAGCGCTCGGCGTTACACGTCTCTCTCCCAGAAGGGCGCCATGAGCTCTTTTCTTGTCAAGTTTCAATTACATTGTCTCATTCTTACCCGGTACTAAGAATGTAAGGGCTGACGCTTTGTCGCAACAATTTTCCTCCACTTTCAAGATGGAGTCGGTTCTGGTTCCTGTGATTCCTCCTGATCGTATTTTGGCTACAATTCGCACCAGTCTCACTTCACATTTAGGTGACAAAATTCTTGCTGCTCAGGTCCATGCTCCTCCTGAGAAACCTTGTGACCGCTGCTTTGTCCCAGAGAGTCTCCGTACTGCCGTGCTCCAGACTTACCATTCTCCTAAGGCTGCTGGCCACCCTGGGAAGAATCAACTCTTTTGGGCCATTTCCCAACAATTCTGGCAGCCTAGTATATGTGCTGTACTCAGAGTAAGACTCCATGGCACCTTCTAGTGGGCCTCCTAAACCCATACCCAATGGAGAGAGGCCCTGGACCCACCTGTCTACGAATTTAATTGTGGCGTTACCCAACTCCCAGGGCAACACAGTTATCCTTATGGTGGTTGACCGGTTCTCGAAAATGTCTCATTGTATTCCACTTAAGAAGTGCCCACTTCTAAGGAACTGGCTTCCATTTTTGCTTGGGAGATCTTTTGCTTACATGTGCTACCCAAGGTGATTGTCTCGGACAGGGGTAGTCAGTTTGTGTCCCGGTTCTGGCGAGCCTTTTGTGCACAGTTGGGAATTCAGCTTGCTTTCTCCTCTGCGTATCACCCGTAGTCTAATGGGGCCGCAGAACGAGACAATCAGTGCTTAGAGCATTTCCTATGTTGCTATATTTCTTACCATGGGCAGAGTTTGCTCACAATAGAGCTTTGAATTCTGCTTCCCGATTGTCCCAGTTTTTAGTGAACTATGGTTTCCAACCTTCCATGTTGCCTGACTTATTTGTTCCGCAGAGTATTCCTGCATTAGATGAGCATCTCCATGGTCTTCGGGGGCACAAGTGCAGGAGGCTTTGTGACATGCTAATTATAGGTATAGACTTCATAATCCTGTGGCTTATGCATTAGACCTTCCTTCTAATATGCACATCTCAAATGTATTTCATGTCTCAATAAGTATGCATGTCTCCGTATTTCATTGACCCGTAGATTGCCGTGGGTGCATACAGTACCTGGTGCATTGGAAAGGGTATGGTCCGGAGGAACGCTCTTGGGTCTCATCCTCGGACATACATGCCCTGTCCTCCTCCGTGATTTCCATAGACCGAATTAAAAAAAAAAAATTAAGTCAGCAGCTGCTGAATTTTAATAATGGGACACTTACCTGTCCCAGGGTCCAGCGGTTGTGGCTTCACAGTCGGGGACCCACTGCGCCCTGTGAGTCTGGGACCCGTCACGTGTCCCAGATGATTGACAGGAGGGAGGGGGCAGAGCTGAGCCATTCCTGTGCCGAGGGTAAGTGATGTCACCAGCCCAGGCACTGAAGGAGGCAGACTACGAGGGACCCACTAGCAACAGCCATTTAGAGGTGAGTTAAAAAAGAAAATTCTAATGTTTTTTTTTTTGCTGATTTTTTTTATTTTGGGGGGACTTTAAGCCTGGTGGTCCTCCGAGGGGGAGGCGTCGTTTAGGGGGGGTACTGTCAGGGCTGCGCTCACTTTGCAGAATGGTGCCATGCATATCTCTTCACTCCAGTATTAGGCAGCTGCAAAAATAGCAGGCATTAGGGAGAGGATGATGGGATTTGTAGGGTACGAACAAACCGATACCCTTTTAAATTCCAAATAATATACACCAGAAAATTCTCAAAAAGCCACTATAATTCTATCAATAATGGTTAGCGGCTCAGATGTCCAGCGTAACTCAATGTTCTAAAATGTTCATCCCAAAAAAGAATGAAAAAAATTGAACTTCCTGAATGAAATTCAAAAGCTGGTAATAGTCCTATATTAACAATGAAAAAGAGAAGGAACAGTTCAGCAATGTACCATCAACTCCACCCTCAATCAGAAAGAGAGAGGACTGAAACAGTACCAAACATTTTTCTTTACCTTTGCAGAATGGTGCCATGCATATCTCTTCACTCCAGTATTAGGCAGCTGCAAAAATAGCAGGCTACGCCCTTTTAAACCCCCTCCACTTCCTCCAGCGTCTAATGGCGCAGAGAGAATCGCGGACACCCTAAATCGCCACTGCTGCGCCGGAAGTGACGTCCATGTGCCATGTAGGAAAATTTGTCCAGAGCAGGGAGTGGCTTCAGGCTATACTGTATAGCCTGAACCAACTCCCTGCAGGTGCATGAGTGCTGCGGGTGCACTCAGGCTGTATTGAGTATTAGTGTCAGGTAGCACCTGAGTATTGTGAGAGTTGGGAGAACCTGTGTATTGTGAGTACCTGAGTGTTGTCTGAGTAGTGTGTGTGGATCGTTAGTAACTGTTTAATGTGTATACTTGTGTAGTGTGTGTACCTGTGTATTGGGAGTGCATGTGGGCAATGAGTACACAAGTGCTGCGAATGCACATGGTCTGCGAGTGCACATGGTCTGCAAGTGCACATAGACTGCGAGTGCACGTAGGCTGCAAATGCACGTGTTTTTTTAGTGCATGTGGTCTGCGAGTGTACGTAGGCTGCAAGTGCACATGGTCTGTGAATACATGTAGGCTGCGAGTGCACGTGGTCTGCGAGTGCACATGGACTGTGAGTGTGCGTGGGAGGTGAGTACCTGTATATTGCCTTGTTGAGTACCTGTGTATTGTATTGTTGAGTATTAGTGTCAGAAAGCTAGTTGTTATGTAATTTGGACAGGGTATAATCCCCAATCCTCAATAAATGTATGATGCCTGGCAGGTGTGGATATGCGACTTGGTGTATATCTTGCGGCATGTATGTGTTCCTTTATCATCTGATCGAGGGCGAATACTGCTGTGCAAAAATGTAAGCACATTGTTTCCCTGAAAGCCCAGGTTCTGAATCTAGGGAAGCAACTGTCAGCACTGAGAAGACCCTTGATACTAAAGGAGAGCTGGGAATGTACCCAGCAGGTGCCGGCAGGGGCCAGCACAGAGGCGAATGGAGACAAAGAGGTGCAGACACTAGAAACGAGTAGATGGGTGACAGTCAGGAAGGATAGAGGGGGAAGTGCCAGGGAGGCTAATCCTGGGCTGGAGCATCCCAATAAGTATGCTTCATTGAGTAACATTGGTGAAACCGGTCAGGGACCAGCACTGCTGGAGCTGAGGGACTCTACTAGCTGCCAAGGGAAGAACTCCTCCAGTGAGAGTGGGGGGGGGGGGTAGCGAAGGGAAAGGATAGACAGATTCTGATGTTAGGAGACTCAATTCTTAGAAGGACAGAGAGGGCAATCTGTGACAAAGACTTGAAGCACCGAACTGTATGCTGTCTACCCGGCACTCGGGTTCAGCACATCACGGATCTGGTGGACAAATTACTGGGAGGGGCTGGAGAAGACCCGGCTGTCATGGTGCAGGTTGGCACCAATGACAAAGTCAGAGGCAGAAGGAGTGTCCTAAAGAATGATTTTAGTGACTAAAAGGAAAAGGACCACCAAGATCGTATTCTCAGAAATATTACCGTTACCTCGAGCCACATAAACATGAGGTACGTATAGTAACAAGTCCTATTTGCAATCTCGGAATACCCAATAAGAGGACTGTATGCGACCGGTCTAAATTACATGGCATGGTTACCAATGACAGGAGCCTGGCGAACAAGATGGGTGAACTAGAGATACTGTTGAACGAGGAGGATTTCAATTTAGGGAGAATTTCAGAGACCTGGTTCAACAGCTCTCATGATTGGCTGGCAACCATTCAAGGATATTCCCTTTATCACAGGAAAAAAAGGAGGGGTATGCCTATATATCAAGAGTAATGTACAAGTGAATGTGAGAGATGACATCAATAAGAGAGCTAGGGAGGAGGTGAAATCCTTATGGGTAGAGCTCCAAAGGGATGAAGCTAAGGGTAAAATAATACTGGGAGTATGCTATAGGCCCCCTAACCTGACGGAGGAGGGGAAGACGGGCCTCCTATCACAATTTGGATTAGCAGCAAGCATGGGAAGTGTTATCATAATGGGGGATATTAATTATCCAGACATAGACTGGGCATAGGGAACCACGCATTCTTCTAAGGCTCGCCAGGTCCTAAATGTCTTGCAGGATCTACTGATTATCAACAATACAGACCTGATCGTGGATGTGAAAATACGGGGCAATTTAGGAAACAGAGATCACAGGTCAATTGGCTTCAGTATAAATCACACAAATAGGAAACACAAGGGGAACACAAAGACACTGAATTTAAAAAGAGCCAACTTCCCTAAACTACAAACCTTGCTAGAAGATATAAATTGGGATAAAATCTTAGAAACAAAGAACATGGAGGAGAGATGGGTTTGCTTTAAAAGCATATTAAATAAGGGCATTAGCCAGTGCATCCCATTGGAAAATAAATTTAAAAGCGTGAACAAAAGTCCTGGATGGCTTAACTCTAATGTAAAAATGCATATAAAAGCAAAGGAGAAGGCCTTCAAAAAATACAAGGCTGAGGGATCATCACCAGCATTCAGACTTTACAAAGAGTGCAACAAGATATGTAAGGGTACAATTAGTGTGGCTAATGCCCCGTACACATGCTCGGACTTTCCGGCGGGATTGTCCGCCGGACCTAGTCCAGCGGACAAACCGCCAGACTTTCCAGCGGAGCTCCGCCGGACTTTCTGAGCGTGTGGACTTGCCCACACACTCCCGAACTTTCCGGCGGACAATCCGCGGGAAAAAGTCTGCGGGACTTTTGGAAATGAACGAACTTGCCCCACACATGGAGCAAAGTCCGTTAATTTAAAACATGACTTCAGGTAGACGGGGCTAGCGAAGGCAATAAATGCCGCTGCGCTAGCCCCGTCACCTGGCATGGATTTAAAGAGAATCTACCCAAATCCATCTCAGACCCTTATCCGAGCACGCAGCCCGGCCGGCCAGGAAAGGGGTGGGGACGAGCGAGCGCCCCCCCCCCTCCTGAGCCGTACCAGGCCGCGTGCCCTCAACATGGGGGGTGCCCTGGGGAAAGGGGGGCCGTGCGGCCCCCCCACCCCAAAGCACCTTGTCCCCATGTTGATGAGGACAAGGGGCTCTTCCCGACAACCCTGGCCGTTGGTTGTCTGGGTCTGCGGGCGGGGGGCTTATCGGAATCCGGGAGCCCCCTTTAATAAGGGGGCCCCAGATCCCGGACCCCCACCCTATGTGAATGAGTATGGGGTACAATGTACCCCTACCCATTCACCTAAGGTGTAAAAGTGTCAATAAAAAAACACACAATTTTTTTTAAATATTTTATTGCACTGCTCCAGGGGTCTTCTTCATTCTTGGGGGGTCTTCTCGCTGGACTCCTCCGCTCTCTTCTGCTCTTTTACCTAGCTCTTTTACCGAGCGGAGGAGCCCGGCTTTCTTCTTCGTCGTCGTCACCGTCGTCTGGGGGTCTCGATCCGCCTTCGGGGGTCTTCCAGGGTCTTCCGGGGTCTCTTCTGTTCTTGCCGCTGTCTCCGCTTTCTGCGCCGTCTTCTTCTTCTCCTTCTGATGTTGACTCGTCGCTGTCTCTGGCCGGAATGGCAGAGACGCGATTTGTTGTGACTTATATAGGGACAAGGAGGCAGGGTCACATGCTTATGTCACATGGTGACCCCGCCCCCTATGATGTTACAGTCCCAGCATCCTCCGGGACTGTGACATCATAGGGGGCAGGGTCACCATGTGACATGAGCATGTGACCCCGCCTCCTTGTCCCTATATAAGTCACAACACAGCGCGTCTCTGCCATTCCGGCCAGAGACAGCGACGAGTCCACATCGGAAGGAGAAGAAGAAGAAGACGGCGCAGAAAGCGGCGACAGCGGCAAGAACAGAAGAGACCCCGGAAGACCCCGGAAGACCCCCGAAAGCAGATCTAGTCCCCCAGGCGACAGCGGCGACGACGAAGAAGAAAGCCGGGCTCCTCCGCTCGGTAAAAGATTAAAGGGGGCTCCCGGATTCCGATAAGCCCCCCACCCGCAGACCCCGACAACCAACGGCCAGGGTTGTCGGGAAGAGACCCTTGTCCTCATCAACATGGGCACAAGGTGCTTTGGGGTGGGGGGGCCGCATGGCCCCCCTTTCCCCAGGGCACCCCCCATGTTGAGGGCACGCGGCCTGGTATGGCTCAGGAGGGGGGGGGGGCGCTCGCTCGTCCCCACCCCTTTCCTGGACGGCCCGGCTGCGTGCTCGGATATGGGTCTAAGATGGATTTGGGGGGGACCCCCACGCCGTTTTTTCGGTGTAGGGATTCCCTTTAAATCCATGCCAGGTGACGGGGCTAGCGCAGCGGCATTCACTGCCTTCGCTAGCCCCGTCTACCTGAAGTCACGTTCTAAATGAACGGACTTTCCGATGATCGGCAAGTCCGTTCATTTCCAAAAGTCCCGCGGACTAGCATACAGACCGTGGGATTGTCCGCCAGACTCGCGAGTCCAGCGGACAATTTTAAGTCTGAACTTTAAACTTTGTCCGCCGGACTTTTGGCGGGAAAAAGTCAGCCAGCGCCCACACATGGGCGGATTGTCCGGCGGACTCCAGTTTGGCGGACATTCCCGCGGGAAAGTCCACTCGTGTGTACGCGGCATTAGATAGAACAAGAAAGACACATAGCAGAGGAGAGCAAAAAAAAATCCCCAAAAATTCTTTAAGTATATAAACAGTAAAAAAGGGAGGACGGACCATATTGGTCCCACAGAGAATGAGGAAGGACATCTGGTTACAAAGGATGGAGAGATGACGAAGGTATTGAATTTATTCTTCTCCTCAGCCTTCACGAGGGAATCGGGGGGCTTCAGTAACCAAAACTGCAGTGTTTGTCCTCATGACACATCACAGGAAGCACCCTAATGGCTAACAGAGGACAGAATTAAAAATAGACTTGAGAAACTTAACATTAATAAATTACCGTGACCAGATCGCTTGCACCCTAGGGTACTTAAAGTGGATGTAAACCCCAATTTTTTTTTTTGATGTCATAATGTAGAGAATACAATTTCCTTTAATTTGAGCCCAGTCTTGCCACACAGATTTACTCGAGGCCTGAGCAATCCACTTTTATTGTTCAGTTAGAGAACTCTTGACAAAGTCTTGAAAACTTTGTCAAAAAACGCCCCCTTGCTGTGAGTAACAGGTGATTTACATATCATGCACTAGCCTGAGACAGGCACATCCTGTGTTAAAAGTTCACAATTCACAACCCCCTCCCATCCCCTCCAGCTCTCCCAGCTTTACTGTGTTTTGACTGGATGTTTCTCATCATGGGATGCAGTGAACAGTCAGCAGACTATAGACAGACAAGTGATTTAGGGGACATGTATGTAGTCAGAGCTGGGCAGAGTAGAACATTCAGTGATCTGATGATAACCTGTCTCAGGCTTGTGCATGAGATATGTAAATCACCTGTCACTCACAGCAAGGGGGCGTTTTTGACAAAGTTTTCAAGACTTTGTCAAGATTTCTCTAACTGAACAATAAAAGAGGATTGCTCAGGCCTCAAGTAAATCTGTGTGGCAAGACTGGGCTCAACTGAAAGGAAATCGTATTCTCTACATTATGACATAAAAAAAATTGGTTTTACATCCACTTTAAGGAACTCAGTCAAGTAATTGCCAGACCATTGTTCCTAATTTTTACTGACAGTCTATTGACTGGAATGGTACCAGCGAATTGGAGAAAAGCCAATGTAGCACCAATATTTAAAAAAGGGCCAAAATACATCCCTGGGAATTACAGACCAGTTAGCCTAACATCAATAGTATGCCAAATCTTAGATAGGATGATAAGGGACTATATACAAGATTTTAGTAATGAGAACAGTATCATTAGCAATAATCAACATGGATTCATGAAGAATCGTTCTTGCCAAACCAATCTATTAACCTTGTATGAGGAGGTGAGCTGCCATAGAGATAAAGGAAGGCCAGTAGACGTGGTGTACAGTATCTGGATTTTGCAAAAGCATCTGACACAGTTCCCCATAAACGTTTACTGTACAAAGTAAGGTCCGTTGGCATGGACCATAGGGTGAGCACATGGTTTGAAAAATGGCTACAAGGGCAGAGGGTGGTGATACATGGGGAATACTCGGAATGGTCAGGGGTAGGATGTGGGGTCCCCCAGGGTTCTGTGCTGGGACCAATCCTGTTTAATTTGTTCATAAACGACCTGGAGGATGGGGTAAACAGCTCAATCTCTGTATTTGCGGATGCCACTAAGCTAAGCAGGGCAATAACTTCTCTGCAGGATGTGGAAACCTTGCAAGAAGACTTACAGCGCTGTGGTAGTTCATTGAAATCTACAAGCCGACAGCCGCAAAGGCTGCCAAACCTTGTCGTACTCCATTCATATTGAATTGTGGCAGCAGACACAGGAAAACAATTGAATAAACCTTGAATATGGGTGTAAGATGTAACATGTTATGAAAGGTGAACTTATCCTTTAACCACTTGCCAACCGCCTTCCGCATATGTACTGCAGCAAGGCGGCTCGGCTGTGCATGTGTAAACAAGGCGGATCCTCATTCTGACAGGGGAAAAGAGAGAGATCAGCTGTTCCCAGTGATCAGGGACATCGATATCTCTCTACTCCCAGTCAGTCCGTCCCCCTGACAGTTAGAAACACCTCCCTAGGGAACCCTTAACCCCTTGATTGCCTCCTAGTGTTAACCCCTTCCCAGCCAGTGCCATTAATACAGTGATCAGTACATTTTTATAGCACTGATCACTGTATTGGTGTCACTGGTCACCAAAAAGTGTCACCTAGGGTCAGATTTATCCACTGCAATGTCGCAGTCCTACTAAAAATCGATGATCCCCACCATTACTAGTATAAACAATAAAAAATAAGTCCCTAAATCTTTCCCCTATTTTCTTTTTTAACAGTAACATTTTATTAAAGTTTCAACACAAAAGAAAACAAAACAAATGCAGTGGTACATCCTCTCAGAGTAAAAGTATACATTACATATACAGCGTGGTGTTGTGGTAACCAAAAAATAGAATAACTTCGTACTATACAGTATATTAGGTTTGGTGGAGGTCAGAAGAGGAACCTCAACTTTTATTATACGATTATATAAATATAAGGGGGTAGACCCTTTAATGTAGGTATGGTTCACAAGCTAGTTCACACAGTGTAATTACCTATTTCATTGCAGTCTACATGCACTTATTCAGTTCCCGTACATTCGCCAGATATTTTGCCTATGCCTCAATGCAGTCATATGCTCCGAGTCAGTCCAAGGGTAGCCTTCTTTCGCGGACCCACAAGGCCCAAATTTTTTCACATTTTTGTGGGCAGTTTCGTCCAAGGTACATCAGTTTATACAGTGGCAACGCCTGATCAATAAGCGTCTGCCACTGTAGAACTGTGGGAGGGGTGGGTTTGTTCCAACATAGCAGTATTGCTTTCCTTGCATAGAAAGCTGAGTAGAAGACAAACAACTTCTTAGCTTGAGGGGCTTCTAACGTGTCACAGATGCCCAGTAGCAGACATTTAGGGTCGCATGTCACTCTAACTTTACCTATAGCATTTACCACCCCTCTCCAGAACCCCTCAAGGTGCTGGCAAGACCATATCATATCATATGAAAAAATGTACCAATGTCCGCGTTGCACCGGTGGCAAGTCGGTTGTCTGTCGGGATAGATTCTAGCCAGTTTGTCAGGAGAGTAATAAACCAGATGAATGAACTTCAGTTGGGTGAGGCGGTCTCTAGAAGAAATCATCAATGGTAAAAATTGCTGGATTCCCTCTTCCCAGTCATCGTCTGCTAATGAAGGTATGTCTGATTGCCACGCGTCAAACAGTTGGGAGAATTTAGATGTATCTAGGCCGGCAAGGATGGTGTATAAGTCTGATAGCGTTCCCCCTGCGTATGATCTACCCAACAGTTTTTCAACCGCGCCTACCTCTAGATGTAAAGGGCCTGTAAATTGGGCCTAGAAGGCATGGCGCAGTTGAAAATACCTGAACAGCATACGGTTGGAAGAGATTCTTGGAATTCTTGAGTTCATCGAAGTAGAGTAGTCTACCATTCGTCACTATGTCACTTAGGGTCTTAATCTCTAACTGAGCCCATAGTACTGGGTCGGGTATAGTTGTGAAATGGGGCAGTCTGGGATTGCCCCAAAGGGGAGTATGGGGAGACCAAGCACCCGTTGTTTGAATTTTAGATTTAACAGTGTCCCATACCCTGAGTGTCATCTTCATAGGGGTTGTAATCCTGCTATTGGACCGGGGTTCACGGTGAATCATGTTCCTGAGCTCTGTATAGGAGCCCAGCAATGCTGCTTCTAGTGTAGCGGCCGGATTTGCAGGTGTTTCCGAGAGCCACCAGCGCACAGTGACCAGGACCGTGGCCCAATAGTACTTTAATAAACAAGGTAGGGCTAAGCCCCCCAGGGAGACCGGAAGTTGCAGTGTCGTTTTTGCTATCCTAGGTGTACCCCCAAGCCAGAGGAACGAGGTAAGTATACTATCCACTTTTTTGAAAAACGAGACTGGGATGGGTATTGGGGTTTGACGAAATAAGTATAAGAACTTAGGGAGAATGGACATTTTTACTAGATTGACCCTGCCAACTAGGGTAAGGGGTAGCGTCTTCCATGATGCACATCTCTCAACTAGGGAGGCTACTACCGGGTTGAGGTTGTATTTGATGTACTGTGACAGATCTTTTTGGATAATCACTCCCAGGTATTTGAATTGAGATACCGTTTGTAGAGAAATATTAGTCATAGATGTTGCCCCTGACGGGGATAGGGGGAATATTACAGACTTGTCCCAATTTATGCATACGCCTGAGTAGCTGCCAAATTCATTAATAATAGCTAGGGCTGCTTCCAGGGAGTTTCCATCGTTCCTCAGATACAATAACGTATCGTCGGCATAGAGGAAGACCTTCTCCTGGACTGGACCAATGGGTATCCCACATACCGCCTCGGATGAGCGCAGCAGGATAGCCATTGGCTCAATGGCTAGAGCAAAGAGAGCAGGAGACAGGGGACAACCCTGTCTCGTGCCTCTGCTGAGTGAGAATGGTGGGGATATGTTAGCTCCCGTACGGATTCTAGCCTTCGGAGACCTGTACAATGCCTGGATCCAGGAAATAAAATTGGGCCCAAAGCCAAACCTGCGCAATACCTCCCACAGATATGTCCACTCCACCGAATCGAAGGCCTTTTCGGCATCTAGCGAGGCCACCAGATCCGATGGAGTGAGACAGTCCATGGAGGCCAGGACTGTATGAAGCCTCCGGAGGTTGATGTCCGCGCCCTTACCGGGCATAAATCCTGATTGGTCTTCATGTATTAGGGACAAAATTACAGTAGTAACCCTATTCGCCAGGATTTTGATGATCACCTTAACATCTACATTAAGTAGAGAAATAGGCCTGTAGGAAGCACAGTATTCAGGGTCCTTACCAGGCTTGGGGAGCACAATAATAATCGCCTCAGCCATAGAATCGGGGAGGGAGCCCCCCTCCAACGCTTTGGTCATCACACTATGCAATCTGGTTAAAACTAGTTCACTATACTGTTTATAGAACTCTGTCGGTAGGCCATCAGTTCCCGGAGTCCTTCCTGCTTGTAGGCCACCCAGTGCGTGTTGCACTTCCTCAATAGTTATTGGTTCGTCTAGGCTGCATCTACTGGAGTCGGTGAGGCGAGGAAACGCTATTCTGTCAAGAAACTCGCTCAGGTCCGTCTGCGTATATTGTGCTCTAGAGGAGTACAATGACAGGTAGTATGCAGCAAACCTGTCATTAATGGCCTGGGGTTCGGTCTTTCCCCTATTTTCTAGATGCTATAACTTTTGCGCAAACCAATCAATATACGCTTATTGCGATTTTTTTTTACCAAAATTATGTAGCAGAATACATATTTGCCTAAACTGATATATACATTTTTTTTTTATGTTTTTTTGGATATGTATTATAGCAGAAAGTAAAAAATATTGTTTTTTTTTTCCAAATTGTCAGTCTTTTTTTGTTTATAGCGCAAAAAATAATAATAACCACAGAGGTGATCAAATACCACCAAAAGAAGGCTCTATTTGTGGAAAAAAAAGGACATCAATTTTGTTTGGGTACAATGTTGCATGACCGCACAATTGCTGTCTTACCCCCTGATCAGCTGTGACCAATCACAGTTGATCATAGCATGAACCAGGAAGTGGCGGTAAACGGCATTCCTCAGTTCACGCTGACATGGAGAGCCGATCGGCTATAGTGGTATCTCTAATTATCCAATTGGATCTTAAAAAAGCAGGTAAGGAGCGTAACTTGGAGTAAAGAAATGCTTGGAGATTGAACTGAGACACAAGGGCGCCCTCCAGCATGTAATTTGTGTAACGAGATTTCTTCGATAACTAGTCAATACCCTGCCTTAACAAAGAGAGATTATAAAGTCTAAGGTTGGACAAACACGCCCCACCTTCGCTCTTCAGGAGACATCGTTTTTGAAGTACAATTCTGTTTTTTTTACCACACCACATGAAAGTAAGCAAGGATGACTGATTTTTTTTGGAAATCTGAGTGTTTCAATAAGAGAGGAAGAGTCTGCAGAGGGTTGAGTAATCTTGTGCTTTAAGCATTTTAATAATGCTTAAAGTGAAACAACAAAAATTAAATATTCCTTTAAATATCGTGCCTGGGGGGTGTCTATAGTATGCCTGTAAAGTGGCACAGTTTTCACATGTTTAGAACAGTACCACAGCAAAATTTAATTTCTAAAGGAAAAACTGATCGTGGCTGTAATGAATTGTCGGGTCTCGGCAATATAGGTAAAACTCATTGAAAAAAAACAGCATGGGCCCCCCCCTCCCAGTCCATTGCCGGGCCCTTTAGGTCTGGTATGAAAATTAAGGGGAACCCCCAAACCAAAAATGTAAAAAAAATTGTGTGAGGGTCCCCCAAAATCCATACCAGGCCCTTCAGGTCTGGTATGGATGTTAAGGGGAACCCTGCGCCAAATATAAAAAACATAGCTTAGGGGTCCCCCCAAAAATCCATACTAGATCCTTATCTGAGCACGCAATCTGGTAGGCCACAGGAAAAGAGAGGGACGAGAGAGTGCCCCCCTCCTGAACCATACCAGGCCACATGCCCTCAACATGGGGAGGGTGCTTTGGAGTAGCCCCCCAAAGCACCTTGTGGGTCTGGTATTGATATTAGGGAAACTCCACGCCAAAATTTAAAACAAAAACAGCGTGTAATCTCCCCCATCCACACCAGGCCCTTTGGATCTGGTATGGATTTTAAGGGGAGCCCCACGCCAAAAAAAAAATGGAATAGGGTCCCCCCAAAATCCCTACCAGACGTCAAATCACCCTCCCCATGTTGAGAGCATGCAGCCTGGAGGACCGGATAGGGGGGGAGCGAGTGCCCCCCCTCCTGAACCATACCAGGCCACATGCCCTCAACATGGGGAGGGTGATTTGACGTCCCCGAAAAAACCTTGTCCCCATGTTGATGGAGACAAGGGCCTCATCCCTACAACCCTTGCCTGGTCGTTGGGGTCTGTGAGAGGGGGGCTTATCACAATCTGGAAGTCCCCTTGTTAACCATCTCACGCCACCTGACAAGGCCAAAAAAAAAGCTGCAACAGCTTCACCTCCATTGGAGGCTCCCACCAAGTGACGCTTCTTCTCGATTACAGCTGTTATATAGCTGAGGGCGGGGCCACTTGGTGATGTAAACGGGCGACCCCGCCTTCCTCTGACATCACGTTACCAATTTACCAAAAGACCCCCACAACCACCGGGCAAGGGTTGTGGGGATGAGGCCCTTGTCCCATGGGGACAAGATGCTTTGGGGGTCTACTCCAAAGCACTCTCTGCCTGTTGAGGGCATGTTCAGGAGGGGGGCACTTTCTCGTCCCCCCTCTTTTTCTGCGGCCTGACAGGTTGCGTGCTTGGATAAGGGTCTGGTATGCATTTTAGGGGGACACCTGTGCCATTTTTTTTAAATGTTGGCGTAGGGTTCACCTTAATATCCATACCAAACCTGAAGGGCCTGATGTGTATTTTAGGGGGACCCCCAAACACTTTTTTTTTTGGTTTGGGGTTCCCCTTAAAATTCATACCAGACCCAAATGGCCTGGTAATAGACTGGGGGGAGACCCATGCTGTTTTATCTACATTGTTGAGACCCGACAATTCATTACAGCTGCGGTCATTTTTAAATTACTTTTTTTCAGGGGAAAACTGCACCACAGGCATGCTATAGACACCAAGGCGAACTGTCAGAGAGGTGTACAGTTTTTTGATAAAGTTGAGAATTGGGCCTGACATGCCGAAGGCTTTCGTGACCAAGAATAACCAGGAAAAGTTAATATTATCAAAAGCCTTTTCTGCATCGAGTGAAATAATCACTATATCCTGGTCAGAGTGGGTCCTAGCATGCTCAAGAGCTAGCACAACCCTGCAGATATTTAGAGTAGCTGAGCGGCCTAGGATAAATCCTGACTGGTCCTAGTGTAGAATTGAAGGGAGAAGTTGGGCTAAACGAGAGGATTTTCGCATCTACATTAATGAGAGAGATGGGTATGTAGGAGCCCGGTAAAAGAGGGTCTTTTCCTTTATTAGCTACTGTATGAGTATGAGCCTTCTGCCCATATATCCTTGAATATAGGGTATCTGGGATAAAATCTACCGGTAATGTTAGTTCGCAGAATTCGGCGGAGAACCCATCAGGTTCCAGGGCTTTGCCTGTTGATAAGGATTTGACCTTAAAACGTATGTCATCTATAGTGATAGGGGCATTTAAGGAGTAGAGGTTAGAGTAGGTAGTGTGGACTCTGCGAGTAGTTTGTCCACCACAGTCGAGTCTAAATGGTCTTCTGAGTAAAGAGACATGTAGTAAGTAGTAAGGATGGTACTGATCTCAGAGGGCGCAGTGATAATGGTACCATAGGGGGAGTGTAGGGCCCTTATGTGGGTCGGGAAGTGACGGCCTGAGTACAATTTCGGCAAAAGCCTGCTTTGTGACTTCTTGTTGTGCAGCCCAGTGGTCAAAGCTACGTTTGGCTGATAGCCAACTTTGAATGTTGTCAGGTGAGCGATTTTGGGTCAAAGCAAGGTAGACCAAATGGAGAGTTTTACTAGCTTTTAAATATTGTAGGCCAATTTGTTTTTTTAAATTGTGAGGTATAAGAAATAATGCACCCCCTGAGAAAAGCCTTCCTGGCCTCTCAAAATAGGTTGGGAGTAAAAAGATGCGTCCCATTAGTCTTCACGAATTCTGCCCAGAGTGTGTTTAAAGTCTTTGTTGCCTGCTAGATAGGAGGGAAAGCGCCAGGTAGAGGTCAGTCGAGGGGATTTATGCCCAGAGATTTGAATACTAATGGGAGAGTGGTCTGAAATTACCATGTCTCCTATGTCAGAGGAGGTCACTAGGGGAAGCAGGGTTGAGGAGCAGAAAAAGTAATCAATGCGCGGAAAGGAATCGTGTGGATAGGAGAAAAAGTTGTAGTCCCAATCGGTAGGGTGGGATGTGCGCCATACATCTGAGAGATGGATCATAGAAATTGAGTGGGCAAGGATGGTAGGGGTATCTGCATGGGAAGTCTTTCGGGTAGATCCTGGTGTGTGATCTTCTGAAGGGTGCATAACCGAGTTGAAGTCTCCGTCAATAAGATGACAAGGTTCAGGGATTTGCATGGCCCAGGAGATCATGTCCCGATAGAAGGCCTGAGTTGGAGAATTGACAATATAGATGTTAGAGATAGCCATATCACGAGAGGCAACGGTAAGATGCAAGGTAAGTCTCCGACTAACCGAGTCCGCTTCTATGGAGCGAACAGTATAAGTGAGAATTTTGTGTATAAGGATGGCTACCCCCGCTTTGCGTCCTACAGCTGGAGAGCCATAGACGGTACCAACCCACAGTTTACAAAGGCGTGTGAGATCATCTGCTGCCAGATGTGTCTCTTGAAAAAGAGCAACATTTGCCCGCAGATGTTTAAGATGTCTCATAACTTGCATACGTTTATTAGGGGAACGTAACCCCTTGACATGCCATGAGATTACCTTTAAGTGATCCCCAGTATCTGAGGGAGCCATGGCTGCTGTAAGGAGGAAGAATAGCACATCCCGAAACGGGGGAACATCACACACATCAGGCATCGTCAGGCATCAGGCATCGTCCCGTCGGATCCGGTATCACAACAGTATTGGTGGAATCCTATTAAAGTAGGAGGAGACAAAGCAATAAAGCATACAAGTAAAACAAGGCTAAGCCTCCTACAAAACATCTGGTACTTCTCTTGTTTCCCCATGGAGCACCCTTCCACAGTGCTCCTGCCAATAGGTGCTACCTCTATGCGAGAGGCCAGTGAAAACCCCAGGGAGAATAAGGATTAAGAGCAGATGAGAGGGAGGGGGGAGAAGGGGGAGGGAGAGAGAGAGAAAGAAGGGGGGAGAGGGGGTGGGGAGGGGAGAATGGGAAGGGGATGGTGGGACATGGGGGAAAGACAGGTGGGAAACCGAGAAGAAAGAATTATCCATGCGGCCCTATGTTCAACTAGGGGAGGATAAAACTAGATGAGCTGATGTTAGGGAGAATTGCATGCTAGAGCCCTGTTGCCCACACTATGAGGGGCCTAGGTGCATGAGGGGGGTGGCCTCCCCTCAGCTCCCAGGGAGCACCAAACTACAGGTTCAGATAGAGAACCAAAAACATTAATAAAGGAGAGCAAACCAAACATCTGTATGGAGGTGACAGTTCAGTGGTCCACTGAGTGTTCTTCCGGAAAGTCGAAGCATACACGCTTGTAGGGGGGCTGCTGAGGTCTTTGCGAGTTCCGAGAGGACAGCGTAGACCTCCTAGGAGAAGAAGAGTCCTGTAAGGGGAGGAGGTCTCTTGATCCATAGGTGAGAGTTGAGTCGAGTTGAGATAGTGTTCCGCCTCTGAAGGAGATGTAACGGATATGCGGTCTCCAGTTGCTGGTTGAATGTACAGAACAGCAGGGTAGGCCAGAGTAAATTTAACATGTTGTTGACAAGGGAGTTGCAGACAGATGAGAATGCCTTGCGTTGGTACATCACCTCAATGGAGTAGTCCGCAAAGAGCAGTAGCTGATGATCATCAAGGGATAGGTTGCAAAGTCGTTGGAATTTTTGAAGGATGGCATGTTTGTCTGCATAGTTGACGTAGCGGACAATGACTGGTCTGGGCTTTGACTGAGATTCCGAAGGTCTGACCAATGCTGTGAGCGCGTTCCACTAAGCATGGTGTGCGTAGCCCCAGCAGCCTCGGGATAGTAGTGGAGCAGATGTTAGCGAGCGTGGCTGGTGCGTATGATTCTATGAGCCTGATAATGCGCAGGTTATTGCGCCTCAATTGATTTTCAAGGTCCTCGACCTTGTTCTACAGCTCCTTGCATGTTGTAGAGAGTCTGGCCACTGTGCAGCTGCATCATTCTCTTCTGCATGTGTGATTCTTTGGTTGTGGGTTTGCAGATCCAGGTTCAGCTGCTCCAGCCCTTTAAGAACTGCCTGATCTACAGCCGCAGTGAGCATTGGGCGGTGCATTGCCGACAATTGCCACCGATTTGGCTTGCAATTTGACATGTGAAATTGAATGCCAAATCGCTCCAATGTGAACCTAGGCTCAATCACAAATTCCACATGTAAGCCATGTAAGCCAGGTTCAAACGTGAGAAGGCTCAAATGTGAGTTGTGCAGAAAGTTATATACACCTGTGAACAATTAACTACTTCCTACTACTTAATTACCAGACTAAGCTCTTGTTCACACATGTGTGATTTGTCATGTAATTTGACAGCTCCAAATCTTATTCCCAGGAGTCTTTGGGCAGATACTTCTCCATCATGCAATTCACAGTAACAGAATGAGTCTATGAGGAGGTGTACCTGAGGACCCACCCTGATCTCTACCCTGCTTCAAGCTGCAACATCGGAAGATCTCTGCTGACTCCAACTACTGGTGGCTCTGTAAAAGTAAGGAATAAGACAGAACCTTTTTGCTTATAAACAATATTTATTTTTCAAACAAACATTCATTTTAACCTCTAAGCTGCAGAATTGATCTGATGCTGTAACTATCCCCTGCTGCCTGTAAGCCAGATGACTGAGCAATTACGTGAATGTTGCATGCTCATTTCTCATTCACCTCAGAGCATAGATTAATGCTGAGCTTGTAGATGCTATTTGACAATAGCCTGTGTGCTTCTTGGACTCATGGAGAGTACAAGTAATGCAATCCTGTAAACCAGTATGTACTGTTGGTAAAAAGATATAACTGTATGGAAGACTGCCCTCTATATCATCTACCCCCACTGCGCCAACTTTGCTTCCAACTTTGTCCAAAAAAGGGTCAGTATACTTTCCTTCAGACTTTAGAGAGGCTGATTGTAAATCTCAATGCCTGCTCTTTATTGACAGTTGGATATATTGCACCCCAATGTTGGCATCATTATTTACAGTTGGATATATTGCACCCCAATGTTGGCATCATTATAAGGAATTGTGCCCATGTATTGGTGTCACTGGGCCCCATAGCTGGTGTCATTGTGAGAAATTGTGCCCAATCATTGGTGGTATTGGGAGGAATTGTGTCCCTTTCTTAGTTATAGTGGTGAGAATTATGCCTCATTGTTGGCATCAGTGGATGAAATAGTGCCCTAGGCAGTTTAAAAGCAGGCAAAGGGCCATGTCTGGCCCCCAGTCTGCAATCTGGAGACCGCTGTTGTAAACCAATAGATAACTATGGCCCAAAAGCTGATTCTTCTTAAGTTTTCTTTCAGTAAAATGTGTACATATCTTTTGTATCACATGAAAAATCAATTATATGGGTGACATAAAAAATGTAATTGTTAAACAATATTTTAACATAAACATATTACATCTAAACATCCAAAAAATACTCACCTAGGTGGATACTGCATTGTTTCTGATGCATCTTCAGGCCCTCCGTTTCTATGACCAGAAACAGAGCAATGTTCTGTGTCTTCACTGAGCAGGGAGCCGTGACTGTCAGTCACAGCACTAGGATGTGCAATGGGAGTGAGTGTCTCTCTCTTGCTCTCAGCAACTTTCTAAGAGGATGAGCCAGCTGCCAAACCAGGCATCTTGGTGAATCCCAAGATGTTTGTCAGGATCTCGCCAGAGTATGGACCAGCTCTGTGACATTGGCTGAAAACAGGTCATAGGACTGCAGAATGAAGTCCACTCCAGCTTTGGTCCTACTTCTCCTTAGGTGTATGAACATTACACATTAACAAGAAGATCAACATTTTGAAAATCTGACTTACAGTGGTGTGAAAAAGTGTTTGCCCCCTTCCTCATTTCCTGTTCCTTTGCATGTTTGTCACACTTAAGTGTTTCGGAACATCAAACCAATTTAAACAATAGTCAAGGACAACACAAGTAAACACAAAATGCAATTTGTAAATGAAGGTGTTTATTATTAAAGGTGGAAAAAAATCCAAACCATCATGGCCCTGTGTGAAAAAGTGATTGCCCCCCTTGTTAAAACATACTATAACTGTGGTTGTCCACACCTGAGTTCAATTTCTCTAGCCACACCCAGGCCTGATTATTGCCACACCTGTTCACAATCAAGGCATCACTTAAATAGGAGCTGCTTGACACAGTAAGGTCCACCAGAAGATCCTTAAAGCTACACATCATGCCGAGACCCAAAAAAATTCAGGAACAATTGAGAAAGAAAGTAATTGAGATCTATCAGTCTGGAGAGGGTTATAAAGCCATTTCCAAAGCTTTGGGAATCCAGCGAACCACAGTGAGAGCCATTATCCACAAATGGCGAAGACATGGAACAGTGGTGAACCTTCCCAGGAGTGGCCGGCCGCCCAAAATTACCCCAAGAGCGCAGCGACGACTCATCCAAGAGGTCACAAAAGACCCCACAACAACGCCCAAGGAACTGCAGGCCTCACTTGCCTCAGTTAAGTTCAGCGTTCATGCCTCCACCATCAGGAAAAGACTGGGCAAAAATGGCCTGGTTGGCAGAGTTCCAAGGAGAAAACCACTGCTGAGCAAAAAGAACATCAAAGCTCGTCTCAATTTCTCCACAACACATCTTGATGATCCCCAAGACTTTTGGGACAACATTCTGTGGACCGATGAGACAAAAGTGGAACTCTTTGGAAGGTGTGTGTCCAAGTATATCTGGCGTAGAAGGAACACTGCATTTCAGAAAAAGAACATTATACCAACAGTAAAATATGGTGGTGGTAGTGTGATGGTCTGGGGCTGTTTTGCTGCTTCAGGACCTGGAAGACTTGCCGTGATAAAAGGAACTATGAATTCTGCTGTCTACCAAGAGATCCTGAAGGAGAATGTCCGACCATCTGTTCGTGTACTCAAGCTGAAACGAACTTGGGTTCTGCAGCAGGACAATGATCCTAAACACACCAGCAAGTCCACCACCGAATGGCTGAAGAAAAACAAAATGAAGACTTTGGAGTGGCCTAGCCAAAGTCCTGACCTGAATCCTATTGAGATGTTGTGGTATGACCTTAAAAAGGCCGTTCATGCTCGAAAACCCTCTAATGTAACTGAATTAGGACAATTCTGCAAAGATGAGTGGGCCAAAATTCTTCCAGGACGCTGTAAAAGCCTCATTGCACGTTATCGCAAACGCTTGGTTGCAGTTGTTGCTGCTAAGGGTGGCCCAACCAGTTATTAGGTTTAGGGGGCAATCACTTTTTCACACAGGGCCATGATGGTTTGGATTTTTTTTCACCTTTAATAATAAACACCTTCATTTACAAATTGCATTTTGTGTTTACTTGTGTTGTCCTTGACTATTGTTTAAATTGGTTTGATGTTCCGAAACACTTAAGTGTGACAAACATGCAAAGGAACAGGAAATGAGGAAGGGGGCAAACACTTTTTCACACCACTGTACATATACAATGGTGGGACTGTACTTGGCAAGGATATGATTAGAAATGTTAGGCTATATATTAGTCTCTGGAAAACATAATGTTCATTTATGGTATAAACATTCTGTACATCACAATAAAAGTTATGTTAAAAGAAAATTTAAAAAATTATCCTGAAATAGTTCCGAATAAGATTCTGACTAACCAGATTCCCTAGATCTGATGAATCCTCAGAGGCAACCGGGAGTGTGGTTATTTCTGGTGGCAGACCGTTACTGATGTGCAAGTCTACATTATTTGCAAGAGCAATATGGTGTTCTGGAGAGTGCTGTAAAAACCTGCCAGTTTTCAAGTGGCATCAGGATGTGGATTTACAACAAATATCTAGATACCGGAGAACCTCAAATGAAATACTTAAACAAGCTGAACAAAAAATGGCTGAGGTAGAGGGGATCTTCTCAGAAAACCCCTCTCCAGAGGCGGTGAGTCAGGTGAAAATGCAGGCCCGCATAGTGAATGCACTTTGAAAGAGCAGAAAGGAAAATATTTTATAGTAAACAAAAGGTGTACGAGTGTGGGGAGCATGCATAGCACCTGCTGGCTTACTTGGCACATCTGGAACATAAACCACCCACTGTGGTCGCCCTGCGTGACACTACAGGTGCCCTGATTCGAGACCCAGATAAGGTAGCTGGTGAATTTTGCTCCTTTTACATATCCTTATACTCGTCCACCACTAATAATTCTAGACAGGATATAGCAGACTTTCTATCCACTGTAGACTTCCCCCTGCTGACCTCAACTCAATTTGAGATGCTGGAGGCTTCCATCACTAAGGATGATATTGCAGAAGCAATGTCCCACCTTGCCCCCTCCAAGGCCCTGGATCAGACGGTCTCCCCCTAGAATTCTATATGAACTATAGTGAGATCTTAGTCACCAAGTTACATGAATTATTTACATACATATTCAAATCAGGCTCCCTCCTAAAGTCAATGAGTGAGGCATTCATTGTACTTATTCCCAAACCAGGCAAGGACCCAGCGCTCCCCGAATCGTATCGTCCCATCTCCCTACTACAACTGGACATAACAATTTTGGCCAAGGTCCTGGTACTCTGGTTAAACAAAATGATCCTGAATCGAATCCCCCCGACCAAACTGGGTTCATGCCTGCAAAAAACATGACGTTTAACTTACGTAGGTTGTATATGAATATGCAGGCTGAACATGACCAGATAGGCTCCAGAGTAGTGGTGTCCCTGGACGCCGCAAAAGCGCTTGATTCTGTAGAATGGGACTATCTCTGGGAATGTCTGGCCAGGTTTGGCTTCGGGCCAAACTCCAAGTGCCAGGATCCTGATCAATAGTAAAGTTTCTGATGAATGAATGAATGAATGAATAACTTGTATAGCGCTACAATGCGAACTGAATCGCCTCAAGGCGCTGTATTGGCGTTTGGTTGTCGAGCTTCTAGAAGAGGTAGGTGTTGAGTTTCTTCCTGAAGGTCTGGTGGTTTTCTTCCATGCGAATGTCGGTTGGTAGAGCGTTCCATAGCCGTGGTCCTTGGACAGCGAATCTCCGTTCCCCCTTTGATTTGTAGCGGGATTTAGGAATGAGGAGAAGATTTTGGTTAGCCGATCGAAGACTGCGATTCGGTGTGTAGTGTTTTATTTTCTCGCAAAGGTATTGCGGAGCGTTTCCATGTGTGCATTGATGGCTGATGCTTTCCCATTGTCTAGAGGCACGCGTCAGGGCTATCCCCTATCCCCCTTAGTATATGCTTTGGCAGTAGAACCCCTGGCAACATCACTCCGTACACACCCCAGAATCAGAGGCCTACAATGTGGTCAACTGACTGAAACAATTAGCCTGTATGCGGACAATATGCTCCTGTATCTGGAAGTTGCGGGACAGTCTCTGCTAACGGCCCCTGAAACCATAAAGCAATTCAGGAATTATTCAGGGCTATGAATTAATTGGGATAAATTGCTCATCCTTCCCTTAGATATAGGGGCCCCAACAGAGATGCAGGCTTCATCCCCTCTAATTTTTGTTAGCAAAATGAAATACTTAGGTATTATAATCACCCGTTCCCCAGAAGACTATATCAGACTAAACCTAGAACCACTATTCACAGTCTTAAAATTCAAAACACAGGCATGGACCAGACTACCTCTGGGAGTCATGGGCCGAATAAACTTAATAAAAATTATTTTACTACCCAAATTCTTGTACTTCCTATGGCAGGCCCCAGTATAAATACCCCTACGAATATTCAAATCCTTAGAAGTCATTTTAAATTCCTCTGTGTGGGGTAAAACATGTCATAAATTATCCTGGCAAGTTCTACTGATTTAGGCGGTACAGCACTACCAGATTTTAACCTATATTAATTGGCAGCTCAATTATCTCACTTTTTCTACCTAGACAAGGGTGACAAAGAACAGTTTTTGGCCTTAGTGTGCTCTCCCTTTGCCCGGCTCCATAAACACCCCTTCCAGCTTATTCTTAGAGACCCTGGTGAACCCTGGACTCTCAGAGATATTAAGGATCTGCTATACAACCATTGTACGATATGGGAAATAGTGAGATGCAAACTCAAAGCCCCCTTTACGCACAAACAGACAGACACCTCTGTGGGACAATCCTTGCCTAACCAAATTACTGCATTTACCAGACTGTAACCTATGGATCACCAGTGGGGTGGTTTACTTAGCAGACATGTATAGTGGAGATATTTTAAAATCGTTCCAACAACTCAAAGATGACTTTGGCCTCGCCAACTCCATGCACTTTCGATACCTCCAGCTCCGCCACGCCCTACAAACCCAATTTCGCAACTGGATATTCTTTGTATAGTATCCGGCCCTGAGTCTCAAAAGTTAATATCTACATTTTACTCCTACCTTATGTGTCCCACTGCAGATAACAGCTAAAAGACAGATGGACCGGGGATGTGGGGGAGATGGAAGAAGACGAGTAGGAGGAGGCGCTAGATGCCTTCAAAAAGGTATCTCTTAAAATCTCGGACGGTCTCACGCAGTTATATATCCTACACAGGTCTTACCTGACCCCTTTGCGCTTAGCCAAGTTTAGAGCCAACTAGAGCCCACTTTGCCCCAGATGTGAAGGGTCTGGAACTTTTTTTCTTATCTTATGGTCCTGTCCAGTGATACAGGACTACTGGTCCCACATAGTGAGGTTCATTCACGACAAGATGGGCTCTCCCATAACACTATGCCCCAAACAATGTTTATTAGGAGTGTTCCCAAATCCTGACTCCGGCAAGTTTCACCATATGTTTTTACAGGAAACATTGTTTATAGCTAGATTACTCATTGCAAGGAAATGGCTCAGGGTGATGCCACCCACCATTCAGGAATGGGTTGCCGCAAATTAACGCTGTGCTACCCTACAAAAAAAAAAATTATGCCCACAGAGGATGCCCTGCAAAGTATGGAAAGATCTGGGATACTTGGTTAGGTGAAGCTTCCACCTGTGATGAGTTGGATGAGCACTCCACTTAATTAAAGTAAGGATAGTGTGGATGCACTCTCCTCTAGGTACACCAGTACAATTTAGAGGCGAGAGGTTAATGCTAACCTGTATATATAACTGCCCTGATGTCTAAGCATAATTTAAATGTGGTTTTTCAAAACTGTATCTGTACTTCTCTGCAACTAGATAACTTTTGCATCATGAAAATTGTTATTCTGTAACCATGCATAATTTTCAAATAAAGAACATAGTTTGTAAAAAAAAAAAAAGAAAAATAGAAAATAAAATAGAAATAAAATAAAAAATGTAAAGCGCCTGAAAAAACGCCTCCCCTGCAGCCCCAGTGTGAGAGCCCGATTGCTGTCACACTGGGATGGTGAGCTTGCAGAACGATAGAATAAGTCCTGCAAGTAGCATCTTTCAGGCAGTGTGGGAGCGGTGTATACACCGCTTTTCCACCACCCCTGCCATTGAAATCAATGGGCATTGCTGCCGAAGCACCTGCAAAGCAATTTGGCAGCTACGCTTTGTGGGCACTTGACCCTTTATTTAGCAGCTAGCGGGGGTTAAAAGCGCCAAAATAACAGTGGTAGAGCACCTCTAAAACTAGAGGTGCTTTACCGCTAACGCCCCCGCACCAGTGTGAGAGTAGCCTAAGTGTTAAAATACACTCATAAACAGAATCCCAGAGGGTTGAGTAGTATAGTGTGACAGATGATCACAGACAGTTGTTTGCTGCAGGAGAACAGCTGCCCTGGCCTCAAGCAGAGGACACCCAGCCTGGTTTAATGTGGTAAGATCCTGTAATGTCATACCTGTCATACCATGTGTATGACAGGTATACCATGTGTTTTGCATTAGTCTCTAATGATTTGTCCACTAGATGTTGTCTGGAGCTTCCACTCCTCTCCTGATTTTTTGAGTTGGCTGCACTATTTTCCATTAGCCTAGAATAAGTTGATTTGTATTTAGACAAACAGACTACCTATGTCATAATATGTAAATTATGTACAGTATGTGTTATTATTTTGTATATCTTATATGTTATCTGCAATTTTTTCTAATTTTGTCCAATTCTGCCTTTCCTTTTCCCCCTTTTTTTAACCTGAATATGATAGAATATTTCCAAATTTTTCAAAGTACTTCTTTTCAACCATTAGGCCCCTTTCACACTTATACGACTTGTTCCACGATTTGGGACTGCAAAGTAGCATGACAAGTCATTCCCCATTATTTCCAATGACAGCCATTCATTTTAGTACGACTTCAAGTCGTTCTGACTTCAAAGTAGTCCCTGCACTACTTTGGTCCGATTTTGATGCCATTTACAAAGGCATTCCTTGAAATCGCGGCAAAATCGTGGCCGCAAATCCCGGCAAAATTGCGGTAAAATCGCGCGATTTTGAAGTCACACAAGTGTGAAAGGGGCCTAAGCTGTACTCAATGTGATAGCCTGCATCATTCAACCCACTTCCTCTGAGTCCAGGTCATCCAGAACCGCCCACACTTGGAAAAGTGAAATGAGAAGAAGCACAGTGATGAACTCTCACACTTCAACCCTGCAATGTAGGGAATGCAAAAGGCCGATACTAGGCAAATCAAGGTACTTGCACAACTTGCATTTAAATAATACATTTGAAAATATATTAAAAGTCACAGAGCTGCTTTAACCACTTACTTACTGGGCACTTAGGCTGCATTCACACCTGAGCGTTTTGTAGCCTGAAGCCTGAAGCTACAAAACGCTAGAGGGGAAAAAAATACATTATTCTCTATGGAGATGGTTCACATCTCCACTCCAAAACGCCTGAAGCCCTACGCCTGAAGCTCAAACAAGTTCCGGACCCTTTTTTGTCGCGCGAATAGGGCAGATTTGGGCGTTTTTAATCTTTTTACATTAGTGACCTTTTGCTCTGCACAAAATTTGCGGCAAAACGCGGTAAAAAACGCAGTGAACCGCGGTAAAAATCGCGGTAAAAAACACCGCAAAAAAAGCCGCAATTCGCGCGATTTTCTGCCTGAAAGCTACGCTCAGGTGTGAATGCAGCCTTAAACCCCCTTCCTCCCAATGCCAATTTTCAGCTTTTAGTGCTCTCACATTTTGAATGACAATTGCGCAGTTATGGAACACTGTACCTAAATGACATTTGACGTAGCTGTAGACTTTTCTGGAGATGTCATGCTTGGCACTAACAATATTTTGTTGACCATTAACCTATATAACAAGGATCTAGATTAAGATTTTTCATTTTGTTCTGCTCATTAGATATTGAACATCTTCCCTAGCAACTATGCTGGTTGAGTGGTTAGGGTATTTAATGATATAATGCTATGGAATAATTGGTGACTGCTGACCGAGAAACCACTGAAAACCTTTTTGCTATTTGGTTGACCTGGATTGCCTATATCTTATCGCCGAAAGTCCGGACCCAGTTCCTGTCGAGTAGTCCGCTTGTCCGTATGCAGGTCCGATGGACTTTCCAAATGAACGGACTTGCCCACACATGGAGTAAAGTCCGTTCATTTTGAACATGACTCGAGGTACGACGGGACTAGAGAAGGAAGTAAATCTCGCCTCTTTCATGGGCAAGATTGACACCTTGCGAGCCCCGTCGCCTGGTAGGGATTTGGAGGGTAACCCCCTACGCTGAAAAAATGGCGTGGGGGTCCCCTAAAAGTCCATACCAGACCCTTATCCGAGCACGCAGCCCGGCCGGTCAGGAAAGGGGGTGGGGACGAACGAGCGCCCCCCCCCCCGAGCCGTACCAGGCCACATGCCCTCAACATGGGGGGGTGGGTGCATTGGGGGAGGGGGCACCCTGCTGCCCCCTACCCTAAAGCACCTTGTCCCCATGCTGATGAGGACAAGGGCCTCTTCCCGACAACCCTGGCGGTTGGTTGTCGGGATCTGCGGGCGGGGGGCTTATCATAATACGGGAGCCCCCTTTAATAATGGGGCACCCAGATCCTGGCCCCCCACCCTATGTGAATGAGTATGGGGTACCCCTACCCATTCACTTATGGAAAAAAAGTCAATAAAAAAACACACCAGACAGGTTTTTAAAATAGTTTATTAGGCAGCTCCGGGGGTCTCTCCGCGCTTTCCGGCCTCTTCTTCCGCTCTCCAGTTGTTCTGCCGGGCTCCTCCGCTATCTTCTTCCAGCTCTTTTACTAGCGTTGGCCCGGGCTTCTGGTTCGCCGTCGTTGCTGCCGTCGTCTTCTTCTTCCGTCTTCTGTTCTTCCAATGTTGACCCCCATGCTCTCTCCCACTGTAAAGTCTTGTGCGACGTGTGCAACAGCTTATATAGGCATGGGGCGTGGTCACTGGGTGACGTCAAGTCCCGGGGCATACTGGGACCTCATCAACATGGGGACAAGGTGCTCTGGTATGGACTTTGGGGGGACCCCCACGCCGTTATTTTGGCGTAGGGGGTTACCCTCAAAATCCATACCAGGCGACGGGGCTTGCAAGGTGTCAATCTCGCCCATGAAAGCGGCAAGATTGACTTCCTTCTCTAGTCCCGTTGTACCTCAAGTCACGTTCAAAATGAACAGATTTTACTCCATGTGTGGGTAAAGTCTGTTTGTGTGTGCTCGTGTGTGGGCAAGTCCGCTCGTTCGGAAAGTCTGGCGGACCTCCGCTGGAAAGTCTGATCGTGTGTACAGGGCATTAGATCTTCCTTTGTCCTTGGTGTCACCTGTTTAACTGTTTCTTGGCCCCTCCTCAACTGCAGTTTCAAATTGCCTAAGGTTGATACTGCATTCCTGATTTGCCCTGGTGGGATTTTTTCTCTTTTGAATTCTCTCTTCTTCTGTTCCTATCCAATTACTCATATTACTTTATTTTTCACCTACTTGAAGACTCCTAATTTGCCTTCATTTATTTACACTTGTTTCCAATTCACTTCCTCCTTTTTTGCTGATATAGGAATGGTAAGCATGTTGTTTTTGTCTATTCAGCAAGTTTGTCACATTCTTCTACCATTGAGGCCATTTTTGTATTAATTACTTACTGTAAATATGAGCTATCTTGAAACTTCTGCTGTTGGATATGCATAGTTTAGATGCTACATTGCCCATGTTGTAAATATGATCTCACCATGCTTCCTCAATTAAAGTCAATTTGAAAGACAACTAATGACTCCTCTCTGGGGGCAAGACATCATACAGATGGTTTAATTTTACCTGTGATGTGCTGCAGAAGAAGTTTAATGACTGAAATAAGTAACAGATGTACACACTGTTGCATATATCAAACTGTGTTACGTACAGTTCTTGTTGTTATGCCACTGCAGTATCTATTGTGTGAAACCATTTGTCTTATTTAAGATATAAAAACTGATAATTTAACCAAGAATGTATTGTTTTACCAACTGATTGTCTTTTTTTATTTCCACCACAAAAGTAAAAGTTATGGAAGAGCACCATGCATTTAAAAACCTAGATATCAGAGGCATGTTAATGCAACCATTACAGCTCTATGACAATCTCTCAGTCTATTTTGTGGAAGGACAGATTGTCTTAAAGTGGCAGAAAACTAACAATCCATAAATGTGGGTTTAAAAAGGAGCTGCGCTAAAAAAATGAAATAACACCAAAGGTGTGGTGTGTACAGTGCACTGTACCAAATGAATGTGCATAAACAGTGAAAATTGCCTGTATGGCTAGTACGTGTCTCATAAATGTATATACAAAGCAATGTTAATATACCGTGTAAGAGTGAGACAATAAAGGCCGGCTGAGCAAACAGCCCTTTGTTCAAATTTCAGTGAAACTCAAATATGGTGACACGTGAAATGTGTTGATGGTTCCTTAAAAGTATAAACGTGAATCTAATACTTATACAGATATCTCTATAAGTGTGTTTTATAGGTAACCCCTGTGTTTGCAAGGGGTACAACAAACAGACACCAGACTGAGTCTCTGTCTAGACACCAGAAATCTGGTGTAAACTAATGAAATCACACTATAGAAATGAGCAATGACTGTGCAAAAAATGATATACACTAATAAACACCCGACAGAGCATCTAGTGTCACACTTGTATCTCGGTGTGTGTGTATTAACCCCTGTACAGGATGAAACAACTCAACAGTGGAATATAGAGTGAACCAAAACTGTGTTGTTATATATATATAATCAGTGAACCCCTGTAGGGAAAAAAAATAAAAAATGCGAACAGTAGACACACACCAGGGCATCCAGCGTTACACCAGTGACATGATGTGTGAATAATCCTCGGAATGTAGATTGAAACAATCCGAATAAGTAGTTGTAATATAGCTATTTCTCTATAAAGCTGATAACAATTATATATATAAGCACCCTGCTATACTAGGCATCCAGCTAAGCAAAAATGCAGATTAGTTAAACTGGTCATCCATAATAAAAATTACAAATAATAAAGTGCTCAATATATCAAAAAAGTCCCATATTGCTGCAATCAGAAAATGACAGTCTCTGTAAAAACTCCTGATAGATTCGTGTAAAAGTGACTTGTATGACACCACAGAAATTGTATAGAGACCTCCACCATAAGGCACACTTGTCTTCTTACCAGAACTGAATGGTCCCTTTTTAGGGGGACCGTTCGCACAGGTGGCTCTCAACCTTAGCCAGGGGTAGACTGTAGGAAACACCTGAAATCCTAAAGACCTGGATAGCTCCTATACGTAAACTTCCAACCAAGGATCCTCCAAATACCTCCGCTCAGGGCCAGTCGCAGTTAATAAATGCGTGTTGGTACCAAGGAGAATGAAAGAAAGCTCACATAGCATAAAATCCAAGGGTGGTTTATTGTATAAAAACAAAGAAAACACTTACAGTGTAACGATCTTTAAAAGGCATGAAGCGAGCCGGCCGGTCTCACATAAACAGCCCGTGGTAGCGGGATCACGTCGTGCTGCGGTGGCGTCAAGACGTAGCTCCTCCTCCCTACGCGTTTCGTCATCAAAGGACGTCGTCACGGGGCACCTTTGGTGTTATTTCATTTTTTTAGAGCAGCTCCTTTTTAAACCCATTTCGGATATATGTAGTATAACATTTTGAGCAGCAGCTTCATTTACCCAGATAGCGCAAACTTTTTTCCCATAACAATCCATAAATGTGTTTGTTATAATCAGCGTGCTTTAACTTACTGGCCCATGTCCTTTATATCTATCTCACTGGAGTCCGTTAGTAGCTGTAGCCTGATTTCTTAATTAGTGATGTCACTGAAGCTGTTTTATCGTCATCAGCACTCGTGGCATTGCACTGCAATATTGTAAAAGTGCTGATCCTCGGCTGAGTTCCCATGTGACTAGTCACGGCATAGGGGTGTTACTAAGGCTATCATCATAGAATGAGGGCGGAAGTATTAGCAAGCTGGATGCAGAATAGGAGACTCAATATGGCGTTAGCTTCTCCTGGCATACAAAGAAAATTGTCATAGTCAGGGGTCAGGCTCAGAGACCCGTAGCTATAGCAGTAGAGGGTCTCTCACTAACAAGCAGGATAGGTATACAAGCAGGCCACCCTGGCAAATAATGCAGGCTCACCTGAGATGCGGAGTCTAAGTACTAACCAGTGTTTACCAGAGCTCCTTATGGTGGAGATGGGTTTAGCTGCGTGTTTGTACCAGGTCGCGGTCCTGAGGATCACCCCATCAGGAGGTGAGTAGGGATGTTTGAGTCGAACAAACAAACATAACTTTTGCGCAAACCAATCAATATACACTTATTGCAATTTTTTTACCAAAAATATGTAGAAGAATACATATCGGCCTAAACTGAGGAAAAAAATTTTTTTTTTATATATTTTTGGGGATATTTATTATAGCAAAAAGTAATAAAAACCACAGAGATGATCAAATACCACCAAAAGAAAGCTCTATTTGACCATTTCACACAGGGGGGGTGGGATCTGGGGGTCCCCTTGTTAAAGGGGGCTTCCAGATTCTGATAAGCCCCCCACCCCAGGAACCCACAACCACGGGGCAAGGGTTGTGGGGATGAGGCCCTTATCTCCATCAACATGGGGACAAGGTGCTTTGGGGGGCTACCCCAAAACACCCTCCCAATGTTGAGGGCATGTGGCCTGGTACGGTTCAGGAGGGGGGGCGCTCTCTCGTCCCCCATCTTTTCCTGTGGCCTGCCAGGTTGCGTGCTCGGATAAGGGTCTGGTATGGATTTTTGGGGGGAACCCCAAGCCATTTTTTTTTTTATTTGGCACGGAGTTCACCTTTAAATCCATACCAGACCTGAAGCGTCTGGTATGGATTTTGAGGGGGACCCCCACACCATTTTTTTTAATTTGTGTGTTCACTTTTTTTTTTGGAATTTTTTTTTTTGGTTCGGGGTTCAACTGTGGGGGAATTCCATGCCATTTTTATCAATGAACTTTTATGTGTATTGCCGGGACCGACAGTTTATTATAGCCGCTAACGCTAGTACTTTTAAATTACTTTTTTTCCTTTAGAAATTTAATTTTGCTCTCAGACTGTTCTAAACATGGGAAACATGCACCACTTTACAGGCATACTATAGACACCCCCAGGTACGAAATTTAAAGGAATATTACACTGTTTCACTTTAAGCATTATTAAAATCACTGCTCCCGAAAAAACTGTTGTTTTTAAAACTTTTTTTGCATTGATACATGTCCCCTGGGGCAGGACCCAGGTCCCCAAACACTTTTATGACAATACCATGCATATAAGCCTTTAAAATTAGCACTTTTGATTTTTCATGTTCGTGTCCCATAGACTTTAACGGTGTTCGGTGCGCTTGTTTGAACACATTTTTTGCCTGTTCACATGTTCTGGTGCAAACCAAACCGGAGAGGGGGGGTGTTCGGCCTAATATAGAGTCATTTTACAAAAAAATAACAAAAGACAATAATATAGCATGTGTGGTGTCACCCCCCCCCCCCCATGTTCAGAGGTTCAGAGGTGGTTGACGCTATGGCAGCTTGAGCCAGGAATGGTTGTATGGGACAATGACACCAACCTCCTCTCCGCCCTCCAACAGGGACACTTGACACATGTTCCATGCTTGGCACACGTCCTGAATTTGGTGGTGCAGCATTTCTTGACCAGGTACCCAGGCTTACAAGTGCGGCGCTCATAGAGCATGAAAAATAACAATCAATGTCTAAAAGTGATGATACTAAATTATGATACAGTATCCAAAAATAAAAATTAATATATGAATGTGTGTCACTAAAAATAGTGAACAAACAAATATGATAAATCAAATGGATTGTGAATCAAAAGATCATATATATGGAAAGGGTTGGTAGACCTACTAATCACATAATCGCATAGATCACATATACAATAAATATGACAGTAGAAAAATCTTGAATATATATCACCATATAAACAAAACCATATAGCAACGTGTGTTACAAATAGTGATCTAAGCAAAAAACACCACCTAATAGTGACATAAATTCAACATTGGTGCGTTAAGAAATATATAACAGGTGACTTGGTGCAAGTTGTCTGTTGCAGTCCACCACCTCTTGGGAATGCGCTTACCAGATAGCGTGAACTCAGATAGGCTTACGCCGTATGAGTCACAAAAGGCAGTTGGTGTCACTACACCCGTGGGAGCATCTACTTGGGGATGGTGCCAAACGACAAGATCCTTCACTGGATATATCCAAAGAACTCTCAGGAGGGAGGGATGATGGATGTTATACCACTGGTAGTGCTCAAATTAGTGGGACCGATAAAGAGAAAAATGGAGCCACATAGTGTAATACCATAGGGGATTTATTTTGACAAAGCATATAAAAATGGGTACTCACATTTAAAACGACATGTAAAAGCATATAATGGTCTACTGGTAACGCAGTGGTAACAGCTAACCGAGTCCCGACGCGTTTCGCCTCATACAGGCATCATCTGATGATGCCTGTATGAGGCGAAACGCGTCGGGACTCGGTTAGCTGTTACCACTGCGTTACCAGTAGACCATTATATGCTTTTACATGTCGTTTTAAATGTGAGTACCCATTTTTATATGCTTTGTCAAAATAAATCCCCTATGGTATTACACTATGTGGCTCCATTTTTCTCTTTATCGGTCCCACTAATTTGAGCACTACCAGTGGTATAACATCCATCATCCCTCCCTCCTGAGAGTTCTTTGGATATATCCAGTGAAGGATCTTGTCGTTTGGCACCATCCCCAAGTAGATGCTCCCACGGGTGTAGTGACACCAACTGCCTTTTGTGACTCATACGGCGTAAGCCTATCTGAGTTCACGCTATCTGGTAAGCGCATTCCCAAGAGGTGGTGGACTGCAACAGACAACTTGCACCAAGTCACCTGTTATATATTTCTTAACGCACCAATGTTGAATTTATGTCACTATTAGGTGGTGTTTTTTGCTTAGATCACTATTTGTAACACACGTTGCTATATGGTTTTGTTTATATGGTGATATATATTCAAGATTTTTCTACTGTCATATTTATTGTATATGTGATCTATGCGATTATGTGATTAGTAGGTCTACCAACCCTTTCCATATATATGATCTTTTGATTCACAATCCATTTGATTTATCATATTTGTTTGTTCACTATTTTTAGTGACACACATTCATATATTAATTTTTATTTTTGGATACTGTATCATAATTTAGTATCATCACTTTTAGACATTGATTGTTATTTTTCATGCTCTATGAGCGCCGCACTTTTTTATATTCAAATTTTATTCACTCATTACAGTTACCTGTTGTGCAGGCCGCTAGTGTACATATATTTTTCAATATCTTTATAAGACAGCGCAGTTTTTCTTTCCTTTTGCACTACCCAGGCTTACAAGACCTGCTGAGGCAGGCCAAAAATGCCAGTGCTCAGCTGGTTGACTGTCAGGGAAATACTGGCCAGCACATGTGCACTAGGATTTACGTGATGCGAACGCATATGCGCATTCATGCACTGCGTGCGCGTGGCCCTTCAACATTGGCGCCAAATGGCATGTATAAGGATGACAATTGCACTACGGCCTTTGCTGTCTGATCTGCAGTCTCTCCCTGTATCCTGTATCCTGTGCTTATCCTTGATCTTGTTGGCCCGGCTTTTCCTGACAATCCTGATTATCTTCAAACCTGACCCGGCTTGTCTTGACTCTGATTCTGCTATTCTGTTTGATTTCCTTCTGCCAAACATCTGCCTAAACTTTGACTATTCTTTGCCTAATGTCTTGCTGTATCTGCCTTCCTGTGTATGACCCTGACTTGTCTGGCTCCTCACCAGTCTTCTCAACTCACCAGCCTGCATCATTCCTGCATCCACAGCACCTGGCACCTGCCTCATTCCTGCATCCGCAATACATCTGTATCCGCAGCACCTGGCACCTGCCTCATCCCTGCATCTGCAGCACACCTGCATCCTTAGCACCTGGCATCTATCTGCATCATCTCTGCATCCAGGTCAACCAGCACCCACTGATACTGCTGCTACCTGCCGCCCCTATATATCTACTAACATAGAACACTGCAGGCACTCCTACCCCACCACGCTCTCGCAGCAGCTGTTGCAAACTCAGTGGTCCTTGAACCGGGGCTGTATGAGAGGCATTCCTCTGCTCGTCAGGCTCTATCTGACGGTACATGACACTGACATTCAGCGGGAATTCATCCTGCCCACCAACCGCCTCATTTGTGACATGCCCACCAGGTGGAACTCAACATTGGCAATGCTGCAGCAGCTGCACACACAGCAGAGGGCCATCAATGAGTACCTATGTGAACATGGTACCAGGACAGGCTCAGGGGAGCTTGGCTTCTTTTCGCCACGCCAGTGACTACCTGTCACCATTTGAGGAGGCCACAAGGATGGTAAGCAGTGACAATGTATGCATCAGTGACACTGTCCCTCTATTCTTTTGCTGAGCACACACTTCGTAGAATCATGGACAGGGTACTTGATGCAGAACAGCGGGAGAAAGAGGAGGACTTCCTTTCCTCTCAAGGCCCCCTTTATCCAGATAGCATTCCTGCGAGGTCGCCAAACACACAGGAAGAAAATTAAGAGGAGGAGGAGGATTGAGTCAGCATGGATGTAAAGGATAACACGCAGCAGTCTTCAAGGGATAGTTTTCAGTCCCCAGAAACCCAAGGAGTTGTATGTGGCTGGGAGGAGGTAGTTCATGACAATGTAATCCTTAGTGACCCAGAGGACTCAGAATCGAATGCCTCTGCAAACGTATGCTGCATGGGCTCCCTGATTCTGCAAAGCCTGTGAAAGGACCTTACAATTCGTGGTATTAAGGAGATGGATCATTACTGTCTGGCAAACCTTCTTGATCCATGTTACAAGGGTAACGTTGTATAGTTCATCCTGCCTTTGCAGAGGGAGCAGGGGATGAAACATCCTCAGGACGCCTTAAAGAAAAGTTTGTGTAATGACTTTCCAGAACCTGGGAGGTTACCATTAACTGGTGCTGGACAATGTGTTTCTGAGGCTTTGTTTGGTCAGAGGAAGAACAGTGGAGAAGGTGGCTGGCTGACCGATGCCTTTAAACTATTTTTTAGTCCTCAGCACCCAGGGCTGATAAGTTAAAGCAATCATCGGTGGCGTCTTCATTATATGGAGCAGGAATATCTAGGGGCAAGTGCAGACTTCGAGACATTTCCAACTGAGCATCCACTGGGTTACTGGGTCTTGAAGATGGACCACTGGCCAGAACTTGTTTAATATGCAATTGAGCTACTGGCCTGTCCATGCTTTCTGAATGGACATTCAGTGCTGCTGGAGGGTTTGTAACGGATCAAAGAGTGTGCCTGTCCACAGACTCCGTTGATAGGCTCACATTTATAAAAATGAATCATTCCTGGATCAGCAGCTATCAAGCCCCTGATGCTGATGTAACTGATTTAATTTAATAGGGACCTTGGATCCTTTGAAGACTGCCTATGCAGCCTATCCTATTCCTCTTGAATCTTGATGATGCTAGCTTCCAACAATATTTTTGGTTTAGGGCACCACCAACACCCAAGGCCCAATTTTTCTTTAACAGAGGCATGTTATTTACATTTTTAAAAACATTTTTACCAGCAGGGCTCATTCCTGTGCCCATTAAGAGTAACTGTGAGGGGTTAGAGTGCTCTGGCACCACCAACACCCAAGGCCCAATTTTTCTGCAGAGTATATAGTGCAGTATGTATAGTATATATACTGCAGTTCAGAGTATATAGTGCAGTCCATATAGTATATATATTGCAGTTAAGAGTATATAGTGCAGTCTCTATAGTATATATAATGCAGTTTAGAGTATATAGTATAGTCAATGTAGTATATATAATACATTGCAGGGTATATAGTGCAGTTCAGAGCATATAGTACAGTGCATTGAAGTTAGATACAGGGATCCCGCCCCCTCTTTGAATGGGTATTCACCAAAAACATGTCAAAAAGTAAATGCCACAATAGGCAGTTTTTGACAATTCCTTTATTAAAAAAAAAAGTGTCCCACAATGTCCATCCTTCTTCAACCACGCCGCCTGACGGACCCTAATAATAGAATAAAAAAGCTCCGGCTCAATGAGAGGCCTCTCGTGACTGCTGTCTCCTGGCTGTGACAGCTGTTATATAGGCAAAGGCGGGGTGACCGAGTGACCCGCCCCCTTCTGATGTCATGTGATTTCAGCAGGTTGCCCCACCCTTGCCTATATAACAGCTGTCACAGCCAAAAGACAGCAGTCACCGGGTGGCCTCCCATGGAGGCAAGGTTTTTTTTCTTTTTTTTTTTTTCTATTTTTCAGGTCCGTCGGGTGGCGTGATTGATGACGGATGTACATTGTGGGGCAGTTTTTTTTATTATTATTAAAAGAATTTTCAAAGACTGTCTATAGTGGTTTTTACTTTTTGACCCTTTTTTTCATTGAATTGGTAGGGGTGCAATGTACACCATACCTATTCACATAGGGAGGGGGGATCTGGGGGCCTCCTTGTTAAAGGGGACTTCCAGATTCTGATAAGCCCCCCACCCACAGACAACCACAACCACAGGGCCAAGGTTCTGGGGAAGAGGCCCTTGTCCCCACATGCAAGCTGCCTGGTATGGTTCAGGAGGGGGCGCTCGCTCGCCCCCCCCCTTTCCTGGCCTGCCAAGCTGCTTGCTTGGATAAGGGTCTGGTATGGATTATGGACTTGGGGGGGGGACCCACGCTGATTTTTTTTCTTGATTTTTTTAGCTATATTGCAGGGAGCTGGCAATACATTACAGCAGCGAGCAAGTTTAAATGACATTTTTTCTTTAGAAATTTCATTTTGCTGTTCTATACATTTCACAGATGCGCCAATTTACAGACAGAATAAGGGGACCCCCCCAGGCATGATATTTAAAGGAATATTTCATGTTTATTGTTTCACTTTAAGCATTATTAAAATCACTGCTCATAGAAAATTTTGTTTTAAAAACTTGTTTTTGCATCAATACCCAGGTCTCCATACACTTTTTTATGGAAATAACTTGCATATAAACCTTTAAATTTAGCACTTTTGATTTTTCATGTTCGTGTCCCATAGACTTTAATGGGGTTCAAATGTTTGCTCAAACTTTTGCCTGTTCGCATGTTCTGGTGTGAACTGAACTGGGGGGGGGTGTTCGACTCATCCCTAGAGGTGAGCAAGCCTGAGTCCAGTAGGCTGAAGTGTAGTCCAGAAACAAGCCAAGAGTCAGTAACGAGTGGTAGTAAATATACTGTATGGATGGCAGCAGGAAAGACAAAAGCGAGATACTCGCTGGAGAGAGCACAATAATCTGGCAAACAGGAAGTGCAGAGACATGGCTTAAATCAGAAAGTTCCTGGGAGGAGCAAAAAGTTCAAGGTTCAGGACAAGGAATTTTTCCAGAGAACTGTGCAGCATTCTAGGTGGCTCAGAATGTAGAGACATCACCTGACACAGCAGAGGTTCTGGGTTCAAATCCAAGCCCCGACAGTACTCCCCTCCTCCCAGAATGTCCTCTGGTCATCTTAAATCCAGGCTTGTGAGGAAATCTCTGGTGGAATTATCTTGTTAATCTATGTGCATGAACATTCTTTTCAGGCTCCCATAATTTTTTTTCTGGCCCATATCCTTCCCAAATGACCAGATATTGTAATTTGTTCCTAAATATCCTGGAATCAATTTTCTCCACCACAAATTCTTCTTCACCCCAACCCTCAACAGGTGGGGGAGGTGGAAGAATTCTTCCAGAAAAGGGATTTTCACTAAATGCTTTGAGTAGTGGTGTGTAAAAAAACAGGGTGAATCTTCATACTGTCTCTTTAAGGCAAAAGGTGACCATATTGATTTGAGCAGAAATCTGGAAAGGTCCCACAATTTTTTGGCCCAGTTTAGCTGATGGAAGATGATCTTTCAAATATTTGGTAGATAACCAAACTTTGTCACCAACATAAAATGCAGGAAGTGACCTGTGATGTCTGTCAGCGGCCTTCTTGTAACCTTCCTGAGCTTCCTTCAGAGTATCAATCAATTTTTCCTGAATCTCCTGTAATGTAGTTAGTCTATTGGTAACAGCAGGAATTGAAGTTGAGATAAGGAGACCAGGAATAAAAAACGGATGATACCCTGTGTTTAACCACTTCATCCCCGGACCATTTGGCAGCTCAATGACCAGGCCATTTTTTTCAATTTGGCACTGCGTTGTTTAACTGACAATTGCGCGTTTGTGTGACGCTGTACCCAAAAAAATGTACATCCTTTTTTTTCTCACAAATAGAGCTTTCTTTTGGTGGTATTTGATCTGCGGTTTTTATTTTTTGCGCTATAAACAAAAGAAGAGCAACAATTTTGAAAACAACACAATGGGGTTTATTTGCCTTCTAAAGGCAAATCCACTTTGCACTAAAAGTAGTAGTGCACCTAAAGCTGAACAAAAGATTTTCCAAAACTCTGCCAGACACCACATCATCAGGAATTCCATATAGTTTAAAGACTTCGAACAATCAACTCCACAGTTGGTTCAGCAGAAGGTACCCCCTTAACTGCTATAAAATGAGCCATCTTAGTGAGATGGTCGACAACAAGGTGGTGGTCATTACTTTTGAGGGAGGTAAATCAACTGCATAGTCCATAGAAATGTACCCCTATAGTCTTGATGGAAAAGGGAGTGGCTAGAGCAGGCCCAAAGGAAAAGCTTGCAGTGTCTTATTGCGTGCGGCTCAGACAACATCCTTACAACATCCTTGTCGATAAGAGATAATAAAATTTAACTTGGAAAAGAATAGAGAACAACGTGCTTGTCTCTTGGCAGAATGGATGAATTCAAATTTTTATGATCAGTGAGAACAGTTACAGGATGATTAGCCCCTTTCAGCAGATGCCTTCATTTAGAAAAGGCTTCCTTAATTGCCAGCAACTCTTTATTAGCAATGTCATAATTCCTAAGAGAAGTAAGCACAAGGATGAAGCTGAAGCTCTACTCTACTAGAGAAAGGATAGCTCCCACCTGAGAGTCTGAAGCATCCACTTCCATGATAAAAGGTAGTTCAGGAACAGGATGTACTAATACTGGTGCAGAAGTGAAAAGAGTCTTTCGCTCATCTGTACCTCAGGTGACCACACAAAGGCTACCACTTTCTTTGTCAGCTGTGTGATTGGTGCTATCACCTTAGAGAATTTTCTGATGAATTTTCTGTAGAAGATGGCAAACCCAACAAATCGTTGTATCTTCTTAACGTTTCTAGGGGAAGGTCAATTCACTACTGCTTTGATCTTCTCGGGATCCATGCTCACTCCTTCTGGAGAAATAATATATCCCAAGAACTGGATCTTGGTTCATTCAAACTCACATTTCTCCAGTTTGATCTAAAGGCGATTCTTCCTTAACCGCTTCAGCCCCGGAAGATTTTACCCCCTTCCTGACCAGAGCACTTTTTACAATTTGGCACTGCGTCGCTTTAACTAACAATTGCGCAGTTGTGCAACACTGTACCCAAACTCAATTTTCCCCACAAATAGAGATTTTTTGGTGGTATTTGATCACCTCTGCAGTTTTTTATTTTTTGTACTATAAACAAACGAAGAGCAACTATTTTGAAAACAACACAATGGAGTTTATTTGCCTTCTAAAAGCAAATTCACTTGGCACTACAAGTGAACTTGGAAGTGCAGTCGCTGTGGATCTCTGGGGGATAGGGTTGAGCAAACCCGAACTGTAAAGTTCGGGTTCGTACCGGACTTTTGTTTTTTTGGGTCCGGGACCCGAACCCGAACAATTTACTGTATGCTCGGGTTAGAGTTTGGTGTTCGGCAATGTAATGGTGCTTTTTAAAAAGTTATTGTCAGTTTGTCACAAAGTGTAATTTCTGCAGGAAAAAAAGTATTTTAAAAGCACTCGCGGCTATAATAAATTGCCGGCTCCAGTAATACAGAGAACAGTCATTGAAAGTCATTGATTTTTAAAAAGTTATTGTCATAAAAAGTGTTTGGGGACCTGGGTCCTTCCCCAGGGGACATGTATCAATGCAAAAAAAACTTTTAAAAACTGACGTTTTTTCGGGAGCAGTGATTTTAACAATGCTTAAAGTGAAACAATAAAAGTGTAATATTCCTTTAAATTTCGTACCTGGGGGGTGTGTATAGTATCTCTGTAAAGATATTTTCCATGCTTAGAACTGTCTCTGCACAAAGTGTCATTTCTGCAGGAAAAAAAGTTATTTAAAAGCACTCGCGGCTATAATAAATTGTCAGCTCCCGTAATACAGAGAACAGTCATTGAAAGTCATTGATAAAAAAAAAAGTGTGGGGTTCCCCCAAATTCAATTACCAGGCCCTTCAGGTCTGGTATGGATATTAAGGGGAACCCCGCGTCAAATTTAAAAAAAATGGCATGGAGTTCCCCCAAAAATCCATACCAGACCCTTTATCTGAGCACGCAACCTGGCAGGCCGCAGGAAAAGAGGGGGGACGAGAGAGCGCCCCCCCTCCTGAACCGTACCAGGCCACATGCCCTCAACATTGGGAGGATGCTTTGGGGTCTGTGACCTCTCAAAGCACCTTGTCCCCCATGTTGATGAGGACAAGGGCCTCATCCCCACAACCCTTGCCGGTGGTTGTGGGGGTCTGCGGGTGGAAGGATTATCAGAATCTGGAAGCCCCTTTAAACAAGGGGACCCCAGATCCCGGCCTCCCCCTCTGTGTGAAATGGTAAGGGGTACCCCTACCATTACACCAAAAAAGTGAAAAAAAGTGTTAAAAATGACAGGAGACGGTCTTTGACAAGTCCTTTATTAAAGTCTTCTTTCATCTTCTTTCTTCTGGTCTTCTTCCTTTCTTCATCCTTCAGTTTCTTCATCTTCTTCCTCCATCTTCTTCTTCCTCCGATCCTCTTCTTCTTGCTCCGGTGTTCTCGTCCGGCATCTTCCTCCACGGCGTCTCTTCTTCATTCTTCATTCATTCTTCTTCATTCTCGGGGTGCTCCACGCAATGGGAGGCTCCCGCTGTGTGACGCTTCTCTTCTTCTGACAGTTCTTATATAATGGAGGGCGGGGCCATCTGGTGACCCCGGTCCCCCTCTGACGCACGGAGACTTGACGGGGATTTCCCTATGGCTTTCCCCATGACGTCAGAGGGGGGCGGGGGCCACCGAATAAGAGACGGCGTGGAGGAAGATGAAGGACGAGAACACCAGAGCAATAAGAAGCGGATCGAAGGAAGAAGAAGATGGAGGTAGAAGATAAAGAAACCTAAGGATGAAGAAAGGAAGAAGGAAGAAGACCAGAAGAAAGAAGATGAAAGAAGACTTTAATAAAGGACTTGTCAAAGACCGTCTCCTGTAATTTAAGTAGGCAGGATCAAGTTCAGCTGGGTAACTGTGGAGAGAGATGGGAGCTGGCAATTAGCCAACAGCTGAGTGGCCAGTTGAGAGAAGGAAGGGCTGAGCCCAGCCCTGACAGGGGTACCATACTACTGCTAAGAGGTTCAGACACAACTTTATTCCAATGAAAGTCAGGGGACAAGGCAAAAAGTAGCCAACAGGTTTTGGGTGTCTAAGGGCTGCCAAACCAGCTGCGGACAAGGCCCATGCTTGAAATCACACAAAAAAAAAAAACATTAAAGGTCCAGTTCACTTTTAGTCTATTCACGTTGCTGTCAATCAAGTCCTGGTGAAGGGGGCACCCTTGGACCCCTGGAATGCTTTCGTATTTTTTGGATTGTTCCCCTGACTTTTATTGGAATAAAAGTTGTATCTGGACCTATTAGCGATGGTGTGGTACTTCAATTTAATTTTTTTTTGCATTACACTACAAACCAAGAATACTGTAGAGATCTAGTTATGGGATGTTGGTTGGTTCCTTTTTTGCTCTGGTGCCCGCCCAGGGATACTTCTATGCGCTTCATCATCTAGGCAAGTGAATTCTGCCTTTTCCCCTGTTGTGTGTCCTCAGGAAGCGGAATAGTGAAATGCATTGACACACAGGGGCTTATTCACTCAATATCATATAACAGCATTGCTGTAAATTGATAGCTTACTTTGGCCATTGTTTGTATTCAAACACATACCGGTATGTTCTTATTGGATGCATGTCTTTACATATTTTTTTATATATTTATTTATCAATTAATTAAATGATGGATTTTATATAAATTATGCATCCTCAGAGAAGGCATTCGACAGGGTCGCATGGGATTATATGGCTGCAGTATTGCACTCTATAGGGCTGGGTCCACGCATGCTCAACCTCATTCTATCCCTGTACTCCAACCCTACAGCAAAAATTAGAGTGAATGACACCCTGTCGAATGCCTTCTCCATTCATAATGGAACGAGACAGGGTTGCCCTTTATCTCCGTTACTTTTCATTCTCACTCTGGAGCCTCTCCTAAATAGCATAAGAAACAATCCTGACATACAAGGAATAAAGACCACACATAGAGAGTTTAAACTAGCCGCATTTGCGGACGACATTCTGATTTTCCTTACCCAACCACATACTACAATTCCAGTTGTGCTAGAAGAATTTAAACGCTTTAACGTACTTTCCAACCTCAAAATTAATTTTTCCAAATCTTTTGCTCTCAATATCTCGCTGCCCCCCCCCAAACGGTAGACCTTTGCAAGGAAAATTTCCCCTTCCAATGGAAAGCTGACGCAATCACTTACCTAGGCATTCAACTCCCCGTCAAGCTACAAGATCTTTACATTAAGAACTACCTCCCACTGTTGAACAATTTAACGACCGACTTAAACCGCTGGAATAAACCCATCTTCTCGTGGTTTGGCAGGGCGGCAATACTGAAAATGAACGCACTACCAAGGATCCTCTATATACTCCAGACTGTGCCTATACACATACCCCCCATATTCTTTAAATCTTACAGGCGTCTCTCCTCCAATTTTCTCTGGGGTGGCCACAAACCCCGAATAAGCTATACACACCTAACATTACCTAAAACGGTAGGTGGGATAGGTCTGCCTGACGTTCAAAATTACTACAAAGCTGTTCATTTGACACGAATTATTGACTGGAATGTACACGCTTCCATGAAAGATTGGGTAGCCTTGGAATCCTCCCTTATCTCTACACCCCTTGCTTCTCTACCATGGGTTGCAAACGCTCTGAAGCTGCCGGACGTGGGCCTACACCCGCTGATCAAACCCACTATCCACTCCTTTGTTAATTTGTGTCACAATACTTCCATCTCTTCTATTCCGGGCCCCATGTCTCCGCTATTACTGAATCCCGACTTTCCCCCGGGCATGACAAAGGGATACCTCAAAGATCTATGGCCACACTCCAAGATCCTAGCACATCATTTCTATGCCCGTGAGCGATTATTATCCTCTACCCAACTAGCCGAGACACATGACTGTCCTATCATCCCGTTTTGGAAATATAACCAGATTACTCACTTCTTGGGCTGCTTGGGCAGACGGGCCTCTTGCTCCAGAACCCTGTCACCCTTTGAAAAACTATGTACGCAAAAGACTCCCCTGTCTCACCTTATATCGGAGACTCACTCTCTTCTTTTCACAGAATGCCGGCCTAACGAATCTACCATATGCAGATCTTGGGAGAGAGATCTCAATGTTAACTTATCGGAGGAAGATTGGTCCAACATACACACAAACATCCACAAGGGTTCCATGAACGTCTCAACGCAGGAAAATGGTTACAAGATTCAGACACGCTGGTACCGCACTCCATCACTACTACACAAATTTAATCACGATGCCCCTGACTCTTGTTGGAGGTGCCGATCAGAAAGGGGTACGTTGTTACATATCTGGTGGCAATGTCCTCGTATACAGGATTTCTGGAAAGAGGTTCACCGCATCACTACTCAGGTCACGTCTTATGACCCTTTACCCCTTCTCAATTCTTGCTTCACCACACACATCTCCCTCAATCATCTTACCACAAGTCCTTGGCAATGCACATGATTAATGCGGCAAAACACTGCATTCCTGTTCATTGGAATACCCAAAACATCCCCACCCTCAAGGAATGGTTTAGAAGAATTAAAAGAATAGCCGAACTAGAAGAGCTCATTCATTGTTCTCGCGACACACAACAAAAATATGGCATCAAATGGGCCTGCTGGATTCACTTCCAATCGACCACAGAATTTTCTCGCCTATGTAACCAACCACCCTGAATTTAAACTATTAGAAGCCAACATACTAAGTATACAGGCACTCTATAATTTCACTCCCCCTTCTCTTGCGGGGAGACTGTGTTCCCGCTATATGGAAAAATTTGCTCATCCCACCGGGCGGTTCTTGCCACAAAAACATTAGAAAACTCAAGCTCTGTCTGGGGAGGGAGGCAGGAGATGGTCACCTCTATCACTTATCTATCCCTCCCTCCCTTCCTCATGCCTTATCTCCCCTTATATTTATCCCCTTTCGTTAACATGTTCGCATAGCTATCTACCCTGTACCCATATTGACAAATAGGATAAGTTGTGTTGAATTTTCCCTGCGTAATGTATATTTCCTAACTAGGTAAACAAAGCTATGACCCGCATAGTTCTTTAGATCTGCTTATACGCTCAGGGGTTATAGTCTATATACTACCCAACACATTTAATCACACATCACTCCTCCTGTTAAGTTCTACGTACTGGTCTGACCTCAGGTTATTCTGTCTCCCCTTTCCCAAGGTTGCGAATAGTCCGACTCAGTATCTCTCTTGTTACCTTTACAACTGAAACTTCATTGCCTCTACAGCTCATTATTCAAATGTATGCCGGTAGATCTATGTGAAATTTTCTTTATGTGTATCTTTCTTTATTTGCTTAAATTGTCTTACTTATCGTAGCTGATGATAGTTTCTCTTTTTGTCAATACGGATGTTGTAATATGTACAATGAGTTTACTGTCCTGTTAAACTGTTTGACTTCTTTCAATAAACTTTTTGGAAAAAAAAAAAAATTATGCATCCTAACTTGCCTCTTAAGTCCAGCCAATTTCTCTATTTTTCTTTTCTGAATCATATTTACGAATGTGGCATTGGAGTGATGTCGGTATTATTTTCTGTGGAGATCCTCTGGGGTGTAAAAGGTGTCTGCCCAGGAACTAGATACATTTACATCATCATCAATACTTTAGACTAGCAATACCAGTGAGATAACCCTATGGATCCAGTGCTAATTTTCCACTTTCCTCAACTGGTTGGCAACAATGACTTTATTCATATATACAGTGGAAGACTGTGTTTACCCAGGGACAGAATTACCAGGTTAAAATAAAGGGGGGAAAGCCTGTGCTCAGGGCAGGCAGCAGGGAAAAGGCATAATCCAAAAAACACACATAGTTACTTAGTTAGTTAGTCAGGTTGAAAAAGACACAAGTCCATCTAGTTCAACCAAAAAAAAAAAAAATAACAATAATAATAATATTCCATATACACAATCCTTCATCCACAGTTGATCCAGAGGAAGGCAAAAAACCCCAGCAACTTCTTGCCACTCTTCCATAAAGGCCAGATTTGTGGAGTGCTGTGGATTTCTGCAGCTCCTAAAGAGTTACCATGGGCCTCTTGGCTACTTCTCTGATTAATTAGTACTCTCCTTGCCCGGCCTGTCAGTTTAGGTGGACAGCCATGTCTTGGTAGGTTTGCAGTTGTGCCATACTCTTTTCATTTTCGGATGATGGATTGAACAGAGCTTTCAAAGCTGTTTAAAGCTTGGGATATTATTTTATAACCTAACCCTGCTTTTAAAGTGTTTGTTAACCCAGTCCTGCAAATCACTGTTAGTCCCTCCTATTATAGCAAAGCATACTCCACTGTACAAGTCTTTCATAAAAAAGAGGTATGTAAATACCTATTTAGGGCAATATTTAGGCCGGTCACATGACTCGTGGCTTCTGCAGGAGGGGCTGAGATCTCCATCTGATCTCAGCTGGGGAAGTCACATGGCCTCTCAGCCCCTCCTGCAGTAGCCCTGGAGACCGGCTGTAAGTCACGTGACTGGCGGAAGATGGCTCTAAACAGGTATTTACAGAAAAAACTTTAACAGTGTGGTATGCGTTGCTATAATTGAGAAGCTTGCAGTGACAATGTCTAAACTTTTTAATTCTGCTAATCGCAACAGAAGGGGGGACAGAGACACAGGTGCAGAGCTGACAGGCAGGGACAGAGGGGGTGAGGGGGAGATATGAAAGCAGAGCAGGCTTTGGATGACAGGGTGAACGTACGCTGACCATGGTGGTCAGGGCTCAGCAGAGAGGGGGATACAGGAAGTGGCAGGTTTAGCCAGTTTTTTTACGGTTTCAAATAAAATCTTAATAAAAGCCATTTACATACTTGGCTGTAACTTGACAAAATGTGGAAAATTTCATGGGGTATGAATAGTTTGTCAAGGCATTGTAAACAGGTCCATCATGGAATAGATAGCACTACACCACTGCCTAGCAACAAATAAATTGTGTGGGAGGTTCACTGCCACCCACCAATGGGAGCAGAGGAGGCACAACCACTCAAGATGGACTGCTCACCCAGTAAGGCCCCTTTCACACTGAGGCGTTTTAGCGCTAAAAATAGAGCCTAAATAACGCCTGAAATAATCCTGCCCCAGCATTTTCAATGTGAAAGTCCTGAGTGCTTTCACATTGAGGCGTTGCGCTGGTTGTGCGTTGGGAAAAATCCTGCAAACAGCATTTTTAGAGCATCTTTTGGGCACATTAAAATAGCGCTGTAAAAACACCTATCCCCATTGGAATGAATGAGTACCACTGTAAAACTGCAGTAAAACCGTGGTAATACCGCTGTAAAACATTGGTAAAGCTGTGGGAAGGTCACATGGGAAGGTCACATGACCGCAGTAGAGTGGAGGATGCTCTGATACCAGGAAATCCAGTTGAAAACAGGAGTGGAGACAAGACAGTGACATCATGGCAGAGCAAGCCATTGAAATGCAGCCAACTGCTGCAGGAGCAGCTTCAGAAGCAGAAAGACCCCCTGGAAGTTGAGATCCAGAGGAGTTCATTGACAGCATGCGCAGGCACCCAGAATTCTGGGACAAAAAACATAGTTTTTATGCAAACCGCCTGAAGAAAAGGGCTGAGTGGGATGCTGTGGCTGAGCATCATATAGAAAATTGGAGCTCATTATCTAACAAAAGAAAAGCTGAGAAAAGTAAGTAGTTCCCAAGTCCGGTATATCCAATCTAGTCCCTATGCCCGATTCCGGTATACCATACCACATACCTAGTACCGATAGTCCCAAACTCCCACCCCTCCTTATCCCAAACCATCCACCATAACCCAAATCCCACCCCTCATAGTCCCAAACCACACACCATAACCCCTCATAGTCCCAAACCACCCATCATTATCCTTATTCCAACACCCCCTAATCCCAAACCCCCGACCATAACCCTAATTCCACTCCTCATAGTCCCAAACTCCTAATCCTAACCCTAATCCCACTCCTCCTAGTCCCAAACTCCTAACTCTAATCCCACTCCTCATAGTCCCAAACTCCTAACCCTTATCCCACTCCTCATAGTCCCAAACTCCTAACCCTAATCCAACTCCTCATAGTCCCAAAATCCTAACCCTAATCCCACTTCTGCTAGTCCCAAAATCCTAACCCTAATCCCACTTCTGCTAGTCCCAAACTCCTAACCCTAATCCCACTCCTCATAGTCCCAAACTCCTAACCCTAACCCTAATCCCACTTCTGCTAGTCCCAAACTCCTAACCCTAACCCTAATCCCACTTCTGCTAGTCCCAAACTCCTAACCCTAATCCCACTCCTTCTAGTCCCAAACTCCTAACCCTGACCCTAATCCCACTCATCATAGTCCCAAACTCCTAACCCTAACCTTAATCCCAATTCTGCTAGTCCCAAACTCCTAACCCTAATCCCACTTCTGCTAGTCCCAAACTCCTAACACTAACCCTAATCCTACTCCTTCTAGTCCCAAACTCCTAACCCTAACCCTAATCCCACTTCTGCTAGTCCCAAACTCCTAACCCTAACCCCACTCCTCCTAGTCCCAAACTCCTAACCCTAATCCCACTCCTCATAGTCCCAAACTCCTAATCCTAACAATAATCCCACTTCTGCTAGTCCCAAACTCCTAACCCTAATCCCACTTCTGCTAGTCCCAAACTCCTAACCCTAACACTAATCTCACTTCTGCTAGACCCAAACTCCTAACCCTAACCCTAATCCCACTCCTCATAGTCCCAAAATCCTAACTCTAACCCTAATCCCGCTCCTCCTAGTCCCAAACTCCTAACCCTAACCCTAATCCCACTCCTCATAGTCCCAAACTCCTAACCCTAACCCTAATCCCACTCCTCATAGTCCCAATCTCCTAACCCTAATCCCACTCCTCCTAGTCCCGAACTCCTAACCCTAACCCTAATCCCACTTCTGCTAGTCCCAAACTCCTAACCCTAACCCTAATCCCACTCCTCCTAGTCCCAAACTCCTAACCCTAACCCTAATCCCACTCCTCCTAGTCCCAAACTCCTAACCCTAACCCTAATCCCACACCTAATAGTCCCAAACGCCTAACCCTAATCCCACTTCTGCTAGTCCCAAACTCCTAACCCTAACCCTAATCCCACTTCTGCTAGTCCCAAACTCCTAACCCTAACCCTAATCCCACTTCTGCTAGTCCCAAACTCCAAACCCTAACCGTAATCCCACTCCTCCTAGTCCCAAACTCCTAACCCTAACCCTAATTCCACTCCTCCTAGTCCCAAACTCATAACCCTAATCCCACTCCTCCTAGTCCCAAACTCCTAACCCTAACCCTAATCCCACACCTCATAGTCCCAAACGCCTAACCCTAACCCTAATCCCACTTCTGCTAGTCCCAAACTCCTAACCCTAACCCTAATCCCAATTCTGCTAGTCCCAAACTCTTAACCCTAACCCTAATCCCACTTCTGCTAGTCCCAAACTCCTAACCCTAACCATAATCCCACTCCTCATAGTCTCAAACTCCTAACCCTAACCCTAATCCCACTCCTCATAGTCCCAAACTCCTAACCCTAATCCCACTCCTCCTAGTCCCAAACTCCTAACCCTAATCCCACTTCTGCTAGTCCCAATCTCCTAACCCTAACCCCACTCCTCCTAGTCCCAAACTCCTAACCCTAATCCCACTCCTCATAGTCCCAAACTCCTAACCCTAATCCCACTCCTCCGAGTCCCAAACTCCTAACCCTAACCCTAATCCCACTCCTCATAGTCCCAAACTCCTAACCCTAATCCCACTCCTCCTAGTCCCAAACTCCTAACCCTAATCCCACTTCTGCTAGTCCCAATCTCCTAACCCTAACCCTAATCCCACTCCTCCTAGTCCCAAACTCCTAACCCTAATCCCACTCCTCATAGTCCCAAACTCCTAACCCTAACCTCACTCCTCCTAGTCCCAAACTCCTAACCCTAACCTCACTCCTCCTAGTCCCAAACTCCTAACCCTAACCCTAATCCCGCTCCTCCTAGTCCCAAACTCCTAACCCTAACCCTAATCCCACTCCTCATAGTCCCAAACTCCTAACCCTAACCCTAATCCCACTCCTCATAGTCCCAATCTCCTAACCCTAACCCTAATCCCACTCCTCCTAGTCCCGAACTCCTAACCCTAATCCCACTCCTCCTAGTCCCAAACTCCTAACCCTAACCCTAATCCCACTCCTCCTAGTCCCAATCTCCTAACCCTAATCCCACTTCTGCTAGTCCCAAACTCCTAACCCTAACCCTAATCCCACTCCTCCTAGTCCCAAACTCCTAACCCTAACCCTAATCCCACTCCTCCTAGTCCCAAACTCCTAACCCTAACCCTAATCCCACACCTAATAGTCCCAAACGCCTAACCCTAACCCTAATCCCACTTCTGCTATTCCCAAACTCCTAACCCTAACCCTAATCCACTCCTCCTAGTCCCAAACCCTAACCCTAACCCTAATCCCACTCCTCCTAGTCCCAAACTCCTAACCCTAATCCCACTCCTCCTAGTCCCAAACTCATAACCCTAACCCTAATCCCACACCTCATAGTCCCAAACGCCTAACCCTAACCCTAATCCCACTTCTGCTAGTCCCAAACTCCTAACCCTAACCCTAATCCCACTTCTGCTAGTCCCAAACTCTTAACCCTAACCCTAATCCCACTTCTGCTAGTCCCAAACTCCTAACCCTAACCATAATCCCACTCCTCATAGTCTCAAACTCCTAACCCTAACCCTAATCCCACTCCTCATAGTCCCAAACTCCTAACCCTAATCCCACTCCTCCTAGTCCCAAACTCCTAACCCTAATCCCACTTCTGCTAGTCCCAATCTCCTAACCCTAACCCTAATCCCACTCCTCCTAGTCCCAAACTCCTAACCCTAATCCCACTCCTCATAGTCCCAAACTCCTAACCCTAACCCTAATCCCACTCCTCCGAGTCCCAAACTCCTAACCCTAACCCTAATCCCACTTCTGCTAGTCCCAAACTCCTAACCCTAACCTCACTCCTCCTAGTCCCAAACTCCTAACCCTAACCCTAATCCCACTCCTCCTAGTCCCAAACTCCTAACCCTAACCCTAATCCCACTCCTCATAGTCCCAAACTCCTAACCCTAATCTCACTTCTGCTAGTCCCAAACTCCTAACCCTAACCCTAATCCCACTTCTGCTAGTCCCAAACTCCTAACCCTAACCCTAATCCCACTCCTCCTAGTCCCAAACTCCTAACCCTAATCTTACTCCTCATAGTCCCAAACCCCCGACCATAACCCTAATCCCAATATTGTTACTAACTTTTTAATATAATGTAGTAAATAATTGTAATTGACTCACCAAATGTTATTGAACAAATTAATTTATTATTGCATGAAACATTAATGAATTTATACAAGGCTTTAATGAACATACATAAAACAATTAGGTTATATATTGAATTTTTAAATCATATTTTCTTGCCAACTGAGTGCACCATCCGGACTCATAAAGTAGTCAGCAAATGCATCTCGAATTGTAGATCCTACTATATGTCCACGCACATGAAGAAAGTCGGCCGATTCAATGTTGTGTGACAGTGTATCCTCGAAATTCACTCCATTCCTCTCTCTCACCAAATTGTGTAATATACACGCAGCCTTGATTACCTTACAAGCGTTTTCAACATTCAGATTAATTGGTTTTAAAAATATTTGCCACTTGTTGGCCAGTATTCCGAAAGCACATTCGACAAGTCTACGTGCCCAACACAGCCTGTAGTTGAAGATCCTCTTTCGTGTATCAAGATTTCACAGAGAATATGGTTTCATGAGATGTTCATGAATGGCGAAAGCATCGTCTGCTACAAATACGAATGGCATATCAGGTCCTTCTGTTTCGGGCAGTGTTCGGTTATCCGGTAAATTTAATTGATTATACGCAAGTCATTTTCCAAATTTACTTTGCAGGAAAACAGCGGAGTCTGCACTGCTCCCATACGATCCACTATCTACAAAGAGGAATTTGTAGTCTGCGTCAACCACAGCCATTAAAACAACAAAAAAATACTTTTTGTATTTGTAGCAATGGCTTCCACTATGGCATGGTTTGATTAGATGAATATGTTTTCCGTCAATAGCTCCCAAACAGTTAGGAAAATTTGTCTTGTTTAAAAAACGCTGAGCAACATCTTCCCATTTATCCTTATTTGGAACAGGCATGAATCTACTCTTCAGGTTCTATATTGCATCACATGTTTCTTTAACAATTTTGCTTATGGTTGATATGCCTACCCGGAATTCATATTGAAGTGATGAGTAGGTATTTCCTGTAGCAAAATATCTGTAAAGAATTATTTTTTTATCTTTCAGTAAAAATTATCAAACAACGTTGGAAAACATTGAGGGTTAATTTTAAGAGAGAATTAATGAAGCAGCAACAGATACGAAGTGGATAAGGCGCAAAAAAAGGGAGGATCTATTGACACTACTATGAATTGGAGTTTCTAAGACCAGTGATGCAGGAGAGACAGTAAGTAGTAATAGTATACATTGTATAAATAATATTTTTTTTAAGGGATGTATATAAATAACAGCAATTATCATGTGATACTGTGTAATTATTTTTATTTTATTCAGAACTGACAACAATTTCAGTAGCAATACTGAGGAAGAGGAGCTTATTCCGGCAACTCAAGAAACAAACAATACCACCGAAATACAGCCATTGGAAGAGGTTTATGAAGACAGAGAAACACAAGAGCCTCCAAGAAGGTCGACAGCAAGAGGCAAACAAAATAAAAAAACAGAAACACAACAATTTATTGAAGTTGTTAAAAACCTAATAGATTGTCAAAGGAGTGAGAATCAGGAGATCACAGTATTTACAAAGAGTTTGATTCCTCAAATAGAACAAGTCAAGAAGGAGTTGCAATGCGATCTTAGAATTGACTTATTGAAGGTCATAAAATCTTATCAACAGAAAAGCAATCCACCCAGTGTATGTGGCCAACATTATGAAAACCTGAACCAACAGCAAAGCAACCGTTATGGGAACCAATGGGAAGAATCCACATTTCGTCCAATTAGTTATAACAATCCATGTGGCCCAAACATGATGAGCATGACTCCCCCAATTCAATCAAAGATTTAATACAACCCAATTTGATATGCCCCCAAATTATTATCCCCAAACTCAAGCTCCTCCTCCTCCACCTCCCCCTCCTCCTCCTACTCCTCAGCCAAACACCGCTAGAGAGGAGTTACACCCTCACACCTCCTACTATCATGACCTTTGATCTTATTCTGATGATTACTTTTTGATTGCAAAAGTTAGTAAACCTCAGGTAATTTTTTTGCACTGTTTATTAGAATGTTTTTGCAAATATTTCACTAAATATGTTTTTGTATTAATAAACAAGTTTTTTTATTAATAGTTTATTTTAAATAAAAAGATTCAACTATTAAAATGTATAATATATTTGATTGTGTTATATTATTAAAAAATATAAAATAATAGTTCAGTTTATGCATATGTTGTGCAAATTTGAAAAATAAATGTTAATTTTTTCAACAAAAAATATTTGTAGTAAGTTTATTGGTTTGTTACTGATAATATAAATGTATGTAATTATAAAATCGCTTACCTAAACGTTATTAGTAACCGTGCACAAGGTGATATTGCATCCCTACAATTAGTATCCTGTCTCAACAACGCTGGTGTAAGCAGGTCAAGAAGAAAGTCAAATCTATGGAAATAAAGAGATTTGTTGTTAAAAACCATAGGGACTAGGAGTTTAGGACTATGAGGAGTGGGGTTAGGGTTTGGAGTTTGGGACTATGAGGAGTGGGATTAGGGTTAGGGTTAGGAGTTTGGAACTATGAGAAGTAGGATTAGGGTTAGGGTTAGGAGTTTGGGACTATTAGGAGTGGGATTAGGGTTAAGGTTAGGAGTTTGGGACTAGCAGCAGTGGGATTAGGGTTAGGGTTAGAAGTTTGGGACTATGAGGAGTGGGATTAGGGTTAGGGTTATGAGTTTGGGACTATGAGGAGTGGGGTTAGGGTTAGGGTTAGGAGTTTGGGACTATGAGGAGTGGAATTAGGGTTAGGAGTTTGGGACTAGGGGAGTGGGATTAGGGTTAGGGTTAGAAGTTTGGGACTATGAGGAGTGGGATTAGGGTTAGGGTTAGGAGTTTGGGACTATGAGGAGTGGGGTTAGGGTTAGGAGTTTGGGACTATGAGGAGTGGGATTAGGGTTAGGAGTTTGGGACTAGGGGGAGTGGGATTAGGGTTAGGGTTAGGAGTTTGGGACTAGCAGAAGTGGGATTAGGGTTAGGGTTAGGAGTTTGGGACTAGCAGAAGTGGGATTAGGGTTAGGTGTTTGGGACTAGCAGAAATGTGATTAGGGTTAGGGTTAGGAGTTTGGGACTAGCAGAAGTGGGATTAGGGTTAGGGTTAGGAGTTTGGGACTAGCAGAAGTGGGATCAGGGTTAGGGTTAGGAGTTTGGGACTATGATGAGTGGGATTAGGGTTAGGGTTAGGAGTTTGGTACTATGAGAAGTGGGGTTAGGGTTAGGAGTTTGGGACTATGAGGAGTGGGATTAGGGTTAGGAGTTTGGGACTAGCAGAAGTGGGGTTAGGGTTAGGAGTTCGGGACTAGCATAAGTGGGATTAGGGTTAGGGTTAGGAGTTTGGGACTAGCAGAAGTGGGTTTAGGGTTAGGAGTTTGGGACTTGCGGAAGTGGGATTATGATTAGGAGTTTGGGACTAAGAGGAGTGGGGTTAGGTTTAGGGTTAGGAGTTTGGGACTAGCAGAAGTGGGATTATGGTTAGGGTTAGGAGTGTGGAACTATGAGGAGTGGGATTAGAGTTAACGTTAGGAGTTTGGGACAAACAAAGAAAAGCATCCCCTAAGGGTTTGGACTTTTAAGGCATGTAGGATATATAACCCCAGATATAGTATGAAAGAATTTTGTATTTAAGAGAGAACGTTTTATTACAAAAAAATTGTTATACATAAAACATTTGACAAAATGACAATATAAAAGCTTTTGAAAAATTCGAACAACGATACATATATACAGTATATAGATATATATTATTTGTGTAGGCGTTGACTCACACCTGACGCGTTTCGGAGGTTTTTGCAAATATTTCACTAAATATGTTTTTGTATTAATAAACAAGTTTTTTTATTAATAGTTTATTTAAAATAAAAAGATTCAACTATTAAAATGTATAATATATTTGATTGTGTTATATTATTAAAAAATATAAAATAATAGTTCAGTTTATGCATATGTTGTGCAAATTTGAAAAATAAATGTTAATTTTTTTTTCAACAAAAAATATTTGTAGTAAGTTTATTGGTTTGTTACTGATAATATAAATGTATGTAATTATAAAATCGCTTACCTAAACGTTATTAGTAACCGTGCACAAGGTGATATTGCATCCCTACAATTAGTATCCTGTCTCAACAACGCTGGTGTAAGCAGGTCAAGAAGAAAGTCAAATCTATGGAAATAAAGAGATTTGTTGTTAAAAACCATAGGGACTAGGAGTTTAGGACTATGAGGAGTGGGGTTAGGGTTTGGAGTTTGGGACTATGAGGAGTGGGATTAGGGTTAGGGTTAGGAGTTTGGAACTATGAGAAGTAGGATTAGGTTTAGGGTTAGGAGTTTGGGACTATTAGGAGTGGGATTAGGGTTAAGGTTAGGAGTTTGGGACTAGCAGCAGTGGGATTAGGGTTAGGGTTAGAAGTTTGGGACTATGAGGAGTGGGATTAGGGTTAGGGTTATGAGTTTGGGACTATGAGGAGTGGGGTTAGGGTTAGGGTTAGGAGTTTGGGACTATGAGGAGTGGAATTAGGGTTAGGAGTTTGGGACTAGGGGGAGTGGGATTAGGGTTAGGGTTAGAAGTTTGGGACTATGAGGAGTGGGATTAGGGTTAGGGTTAGGAGTTTGGGACTATGAGGAGTGGGGTTAGGGTTAGGAGTTTGGGACTATGAGGAGTGGGATTAGGGTTAGGAGTTTGGGACTAGGGGGAGTGGGATCTAGGGTTAGGGTTAGTTGGGACTAGCATGACTAGTGGTGCTTCTGGGAAGAAAATATAGGGTTAGGGTTAGGAGTTTGGGACTAGCAGAAGTGGGATTAGGGTTAGGTGTTTGTGACTAGCAGAAATGTGATTAGGGTTAGGGTTAGGAGTTTGGGACTAGCAGAAGTGGGATTAGGGTTAGGGTTAGGAGTTTGGGACTAGCAGAAGTGGGATCAGGGTTAGGGTTAGGAGTTTGGGACTATGATGAGTGGGATTAGGGTTAGGGTTAGGAGTTTGGTACTATGAGAAGTGGGGTTAGGGTTAGGAGTTTGGGACTATGAGGAGTGGGATTAGGGTTAGGAGTTTGGGACTAGCAGAAGTGGGGTTAGGGTTAGGAGTTCGGGACTAGCATAAGTGGGATTAGGGTTAGGGTTAGGAGTTTGGGACTAGCAAAAGTGGGTTTAGGGTTAGGAGTTTGGGACTTGCGGAAGTGGGATTATGATTAGGAATTTGGGACTAAGAGGAGTGGGGTTAGGTTTAGGGTTAGGAGTTTGGGAGTGGGGGGTTTGGAGTTTGGGACTAGCAGAAGTGGGATTATGGTTAGGGTTAGGAGTGTGGAACTATGAGGAGTGGGATTAGAGTTAACGTTAGGAGTTTGGGACTAGCAAAAGTGGGATTAGGGTTAGGAGTTTGGGACTAGCTGAAGTGGGATTAGGGTTAGGGTTAGGAGTTTGGGACTAGCAGAAATGTGATTAGGGTTAGGAGTTTGGGACTATCAGAAGTGGGATTGGGGTTAGGAGTTTGGGACTAGCAGAAGTGGGATTAGGGTTAGGAGTTTGGGACTAGCAGAAGTGGGATTAGGGTTAGGAGTTTGGGACTAGCAGAAGTGGTATTAGGGTTAGGAGTTTGGGACTATGATGAGTGGGATTAGGATTAGGGTTAGGCATTTGGGACTATGAGAAGTGGGATTAGGGTTAGGAGTTTTGGACTATGAGGAGTGGGATTAGGGTTAGGGTTAGGAGTTTGGGACTAGCAGAAGTGGGATTAGGGTTAGGAGTTTGGGACTAGCAGAAGTGGGATTAGGGTTAGGAGTTTTGGACTAGCAGAAGTGTGATTAGGGTTAGGAGTTTGGGACTAGCAGAAGTGGGATTAGGGTTAGGAGTTTGGGACTATGAGGTGTGGGATTAGGGTTAGGGTTAGGAGTTTGGGACTAGGAGTGGGGTTAGGGTTAGGGTTAGGAGTTTGGGACTATGAGGAGTGGGGTTAGGATTAGGAGTTTGGGACTATAAGGAGTGGGATTAGGGTTAGGGTTAGGAGTTTTGGACTATGAGGAGTGGGATTAGGGTTAGGGTTAGGAGTTTGGGACTAGCAGAAGTGGGATTCGGGTTAGGGTTAGGAGTTTGGGACTAGCAGAAGTGGGGTTAGGGTTAGGGTTAGGAGTTTGGGACTATGAGGAGTGGGGTTAGGGTTAGGAGTTTGGGACTAGGAGTGGTGGGAGTTGGGAATGCCAGGACTGAAGGTTTTTTGGGGCTTCCGAGAGAACTAGGATATACTTACGTTGCAATGCTCATCCGAGTGTAATTTCAGAATTTATCAGGGTGCTCTCTCAGTTCATGGAACAGCAGCACAAATTGTCCTCTCTCTGAGTTCATTCGTTGTATGGGATGAACCCAGAATCAACGTTGCGATCTCTGTTGTTGGAGAATATGATCCCAAACATTTAGGACAAACAACAGCAGCAGCTCATGAAACTCCATCTTCTCCTGGTTCTTTCTTCTCTGACGAAAAACAAGGAAGTGCACAGGATGTGATGTAAGGGGGTGTGGTTATTAGCTGACGCTAATGTGTTAAAAACGCGATAAAAACGCGTAGGCGTTAGCGCTATTACTGCAAATGCGGTAAAAACGCGATAATAACGCGCAAAAATAATGATCGTTTTTACCACGGGTTTGCAACGCCTCAGTGTGAAAGGGGCCTAATGGTGATGCTGGTCATGCAGAAGAAAGCAACCACCGCTTGCTAATAGAAACAGAGGTGTAGGATAGGACTGACCATTGGTGAGGGCAGTAGAAGCCTGAACCTGTCAAACATTCCTAACATACCCCTTATGGAGCAGGGCAATGTGTACATTTCCACTATGGGCTCGTCTATTTCCCAATAACTTTGTCATTAATTAGGTCTGTTTTTGTTTTTTTTTTTTTGTTTTTTTGGGTGGTGGGGGGGACAAGCTAGACCATTCATTTGATAATGTTGTCTTACAAAAATTATTTTAGTTTCTATATAACCTGAAGACAAAGTATACGCATTGAAAGAGCTGCGTGGGATATGGGGCATTGCATCCTGAGTAGAAGTATATACTGTATATATTATTTGAAAATGGACATTAGAGGGGTTCAAGGATAACAATGCACATTTATTAAAATGTCAACAAAGTTTGATACAAAAATATAAAAAATGTGTTTCAGATGGCAAATATGTACTAAAAGCTTCCTGTCACCAATTAGTGTGTATAGGGTGGAATATTCTCTCATATTGTCACATCCTACAGATATTCATTGCATCGTGTCTACACGTTGAGGCAAATGAGTCCCCTTCTAGATATTCCTCCAAATGCAGGGAAAGAAAATCCATCAGATCCCTTAGTAAAAACAGCACACAGTACACAAAAACACTGGTTAGGTACACATTTAACCATTTGAGCACCTTAGATATTTAACGCCTTCCCTTCCAGTGTCATTAGTACAGTAAGAATGCTTATTTTTAGCGCTGATCACTGTATTAGTGTAACTGGTTCCCACAAAGTGCCAAAAATGTCAGTCGGTGTCCAAATTGTCTGCCACAATATCAACGCTATTACTAGTATAAAAATAAATAAATAAAAATTACAATATATATCCCATGGTTTGTAGACACTGTAACTTTTGCACAAACCAATCAATATACTCTTATTGTTTTTTTTTTTTTTACCAGAAATATGTAGCAGAATACATATTGACCTAAATTTATGAAGAAATTTGATTTTTACAAATTTTTATTGGTCTCAGGTGTGAATGGGGAACAGGTGTGGTAAATTTGGTGTTATCGCTCACACTCTCTCATACTGGTCACTGGGAGTTCAACATGGCACCTCATGGCAAAGAACTCTCTGAGGATCTGAAAAAAATAATTCTTGCTCTACATAAAGATGGCCTAGGCTATAAGAAGATTGTCAAGACACTGAAACTGAGCTGCAGCATGGTGGCCAAGATCATACAGCGGTTTAACAGGACAGGTTCCACTCAGAACAGGCCTCGCCATGGTTGACCAAAGAAGTGAGTGGACATGCTCAGTATCATATCTAGAGGTTTTCTTTGGGAAATAGACATATGAGTACTGCCAGCATTACTGCAGAGGTTGAAGGGATGGGGGGTCAGCCTGTCAGTGCTCAGACCATATGCCGCACACTGCATCAAACTGGTCTGCATGGCTGTCGTCACAGAAGGAAGCCTCTTCTAAAGATGATGCACAAGAAAGCCTGCAAATAGTTTTCTGAAGACAAGCAGACCTAGGACATGGATTACTTGAACCATGTCCTGTGGTCTGATGAGACCAAGATAACCTTTTTTGGTTCAGATGGTGTCAAGCGTGAGTGGGGGAACCAGGTGGGGAGTACAAAGACAAGTGTGTCTTGCCTACAGTCAAGCATGGTGGTGGGAGTGTCATGGTCTGGGGCTGCATGAGTGGAGCTACAGTTCATTGAGGGAACTATGAATGCCAACATGTACTGTGACATATTGAAGCAGAGCATGATCCCCTCCCTTTGAAGACTGGGCCGTAGGGCAGTATTCCAACAGGATAACGACCCCAAACACACCTCCAAGATGACCACTGCCTTGCTGAAGAAGCTGAGGGTAAAGGTAATGGACTGGCCAAGCATGTCTCCAGACCTAAACCCTATTGAGCATCTGTGGGGCATCCTCAAACAGAAGGGGGAGGAGAGCAAGGTCTCTAACATCTTCCAGCTCCATGATGTTGTCATAGAGGAGTGAAAGAGGACTCCAGTGGCAACCTGTGAACCTCTGGTGAACTCCATGCCCAAAAGTGCCCAACAGTGCTGGAAAATAATGGTGGCCACAAAATATTTACACTTTGGCCCAATTTGGACATTTTGACTTAGGGGTGTACTCACTTTTGTTTCCAGTGGGTTTGACATTAATGGTGGTATGTTACGTTATTTTGAGGGGAAAGCAAATTTACACTGTTATACAAGCTGTACACTAACTACTTTACATTGTAGCAAAGTGTCATTCCTTCAGTGTTGTCACATGAAAAGATATAATAAAATATTTACAAAAAATGTGAGGGGTGTACTCACTTTTGTGAGATACTGTATATATATATATATATATATATATATATATATATATATACACACACACACATGATCATTTATGTCTGGATAGGGGGACCGTGCACTCTCGCTGACCCAACTGTGCTGTCACTGGCTCCAGCACATGTGGATTGGCGGGTCCAGGCCAATGATTCATGGCCAGGATCCGCTGATCAGTGAAGCGTATGGAGAGAGCTCTGTGTTGATAAACAGCACAGATCCCCCCTACTGACAGTGGGGATGTGCCGTTTTTTTGTCTCCCTGCAAATCAGCACATAGTAAATACTTTACACATACACAATTAACCCTTTGACTGCCCCAGATGTTGACACCTTCCTGTTTAGTGTCATTAGTACAGTGACAGTGCAGATTATTAGCACTGATCACTGTATTGGTGTCACTGGACATGTCAGTAGCAGTTAGTCAGTTCCCACTCTGTGTCAGTTTTAGATTGCCCGCCACACTATCACAATCTCACTATAAGTCGCTCATCGCCACCATTACTAGTGTAAAAAAAAAAGTAATAATCCTGTATACAGTATATACCATCATTTGTAGACGCTATGACTTTCATGCAAACCAATTAATATACACTTATTGGATTTTTTTTTCAAAGATATGTAGCAGAATACATTTTGGCCTAAATGTATAAAGACATTTTTATTTTTTCAATAGATGTGTTTTATAGCAAAAAGTAAAAGAAATATTCAGTGTTTTTCATTTATGCATGCAAAAAAAAAAAAAACCCAGTGATGATCAAATACCACCAAAAAAAGTTCTATTTGTGTGAAAAAAAATGAATAAAAGTAATTTGTGTACAGTGTTGCATGGCCGCGCAATTGTCAGTTAATGTAGTGCATTGCTGAATATTAAAGAATGGCCTGGTCATGGGGTAAAATCTTCCGGAAGTCAAGTGGTTAATAGGAGTTGTAGCATAATGATGAAAAACTGTATGTTACCTTAACCACTTCTCGATGGCGCATGCAGAATGATGGCCGGGAAGTGGTTCTGTTATCCTAACTGGGCATCATATGACGTCCAGCAGGATAACATGCCGGTGCGTGCCTGTGGGGGCACGCAGCGTGGCGATCGCAAGTGTGGCGTGTCAGTCTGACACGCTGCATCTCCGATCGTGATAAGAAGCCTCTGTCAGAGGCTTCTTATCACGTGATCAGCTGTGACCAATCACAGCTGATCATCGCATGAACTAGAAAGTGCCGGAAAACGATCGGCGGCTCTCCCTGTCAGAGGGGGGTCTATGCTGATAATCAGCACATTAATTATCAGCGCAGCCCCCTCAGTTGTACCAATCACCTGCCAATCAGTGCCCAGCAATAAACACAATAATAAAGTCTCTCAGTGCCCACCACAGTGCCAATCAGAGCCCACCACAGGGCCAATCAGTAACACCTGTCAGTAATCTATCAGTACCTCTCATCAGTGTTGCCCATCAGTGCCACCTGTCAGTGCCAATCAGTACCGCCTATCAGTGCCCATCATAGCTGCATGTCAGTGCCCATCACAGCCGCCTGTCAGTTCCACCTATCAGTGCCCATCAGTGCCGCCTATTGGTGCCCATCAGTGCTGCATATCAGTGCTGCCTATCAGTGCCCATCAATTCTACATATCAGTGCCTCCTCATCAGTGCCCGTCAGTGCCACTTTATCAGTGCCAACTCATCAGTGCCCATCAGTGCCACCTCATCAGTGCCCGTCAGTGAAGGGGAAATCAAAATTTTATGACAGAAACAAAAAAAAACTATTTATTTTTTCAAAAAATGTTTTTTTTAGTTTGTTTAGCAAAAAATGAAAACCCCAGAGGTGATCAAATACCACCAAAAGAAAGCTCTATTTGTGGGAAGAAAATTATAAAAATTTTATTTGGGTACAGTGTAGCATGACTGTAAATTGTCCTGGGCAGGAATAGTTGAAAGTGCCTGGTATTGAAGTGGTTAAAGAGGAGCTTCACCCTTATCTTAGCTGCCACCATCTCTGCCAGTAAGCTGTCTGGGATTTATGAAAGATCATTCTTGCCAGAACAATCTCTTACATTCTATGAGTGAGCTGCCATCAAGATAAAGGAAGGCCCGTGGATGTGGTATATGTGGATTTTGCCAAAGCATTCCATATAGTTCCACAGTACTTAAATTACAAACTGAGGTCTGTTGGCATTGACGTTAGTGTATGATGCAAATTAGAATGCACAGTATTCAACAATGGGTTGGTGGAACGGCAAACTGTGAAGCTGGCATACTGTGCTTAAAAAACTAGATAAGGTTCCCGCAAACAAGTGGGGGCAGGGGGGTTCTTAATTATAGGGAGAGCAACAGGGGATGGAGACTTTATTACTTAATCATGAATCATGAGAAGGTGTGAATTGTGAGTGTTATGTAAAGAGAGTGATGCTGTGACTAGTGAACTTGTTGGGGGTTTGGTGGTGTGTGGGGCAAACAATAGACTGAAGTCTTTCTAGAATAACTGTAGACTAACCAAGAGCCCACTGAAAATCAGGAAGGTGGGGTTTGATGTGACATATGGAAAAGATAGAAAGGGTGTGCAGGTTGGGTTTAACTTTACTAGTGTGGAAGGTGAAGTTGGGTGTAACTAATGTGTTAGTGGTGACTTAGTGAAGTGGAATGACAAGGGAGAGGGATTGGCAAGATTAAAGAAAATTGTACTGACAGCATGAAATCCCATCCAAATCACTGAAAAGGGATAAATATAATAATAGACACTTCCCTTTCAACTCCAAGCTGACTGCTCCTTTTTGATGCAGACCTTTCCAATGATGCAGAACATGTTAACTTTAGTCATTCTATGCCTCAAATTGGCTATGTGAATGAACCTTTATACCTTTAAGCCCCTGATCTAGAGAAATATCACAAATGAGGCCAGAAAGCCAAATCCTACAGTCACTGTATAAATAAACACCGATTCTATAGTTTTGTGTGAATCTGGACATAAGTATGAGTGTTTGAAATTAACATGGTATGCATTTATGTGCGAACACAGAAAAGATCTTTGCATAGGCACATACAGGTCTGAGAAATTTAGAAATACAGCACTGAGACAAAATAATTAAAAATAGTAATCTAAATGACTTCCTCTGTCTATTTGGTAGCATAAGAAAAATAATTATGTAAGTAAATTAAAAGACAAAATTCCCTAAGCCCACTTCCAGATTGCTTGTTTAAAGCTCTAGTTAGTAGCAAGAAAAGTGAATAATTATGTGAAGTCAAATCCCCTTGATCTCTAGAGCGTTAGGATCCTAATGTTTAATGAGATCCTGTACTAAATAGAATTTATAAGATTTATGCCTAAAAGGAGCAATATATTGATTAAAAGAAATTTATGGCAGATGTTGTGTCTGTTTCTAACACTGATTTCTTTAATAAGTTCTTAGAAAACTGTTTTATAACCCATAGTGACCATGTAGAAATCATTATTTCTTAGTCTGGCTACAGCAAGTTACAGACTTGCTTTGGGTTACATACAGTAGATTACAGTTTTGTTCCACTATGAATTATATGTAAGGAGGTTTAAAGTATATATAAGTATATGTCTGGGTAAAATAAAAATATAAACATATTTATTACAACTTGGGCCACGACAAGGGGGTACTGTTGGCCCTCTGGCACAGAGCCATGGGTGGGGTTAATGTCTTTTGGGTTGAGGTCAAGTAATCCCCTGTTCTGCTGTTCATGTTAATTAACCACTCGCCTACCGCGCCATAGCCGAATGACTTCTACAGTGTGGCCGGCTAGTTCTGGGAGGGCGACATGTCCAGTTCAGTTCCTCTCTTCACACTGATGCAGCGTGAAGAGAGAAGGAGAAGCTACAGCAGTCTGCTTGATTTTTATGTACCAACAGTGCCCCTAGTGCCCTACTGTTCCATCAGTGCCACGTCAGTGCCTCTGCAGTGCCCATCAGTGCCACATCAGTGCCCATACAGTGCCATCAGTGCCCCTACAGTGCCACTACAGTGTCCTACAGTGCCACATCATAGTTATGCAGTTATATAGTTGGTAAGGTTGAAAAAAGACACAAGTCCATCAAGTCCAACCTGTGTGTGTGCGCATTTATGTCAATATTACATTGTATATCCCTGTATGTTGTGGTCGTTTAGGTGCCTATCTAATAGTTTTTTTTAATTATCTATGCTCCCTGCTGAAACCACTGCTTGTGGAAGAGAATTCCGCATCCTTACCACTCTTACAGTAAAGAACCCTCTATGCAGTTTAAGGTTAAACCACTTTTCTTCAAGATTTAGTGAATGGCCACGTGTCTTTTTGAATTCCCTTTTGCAAAAAAGTTTTATCCCTATTGTGGGGTCACCAGTACGGTATTTGTTCATTGAAATCATATCCCCTCTCAAGCGTCTCTTCTCCAGAGACAATGAGTTCAGTGCTTGTAATCTTTCCTCATAACTAAGGTCCTCCAGTCCCTTTATTAACTTTGTTGTCCTTCTCTGGACTCTCTCCAGTTCCAGCACATCCTTCCTGAGGACTAGAGCCCAGAACTAGACAGCATATTCCAGGTGCAGCCAGACCAGAGTCTTGCAGAGTGGGAGAATTATCGTTTTATCTCTGGAGTTAATCACCTTTTTAATGCATGCCAATATTCTATTGGCTTTGCTTGCAGCAGCTTGGCATTGTGTGCCATTGCTGAGCCTGTCATCTGCTAGGACCCCCAGGTCCCTTTCCATCCTCGATTCCCCAGAGGTTCTCCCCCTAGTGAGTACATTGCATTCATATTTTTGCCACCTAAATGCTTTATATAAAAAATTTCTAAATTAAACCTCATTTCCATATGGTTGCCCTCCCCATTCATTTGTTTAGATCCTCTTGCAAGGTTTCTACATCCTGCAGAGAAGCTATTGCCCTGCTTAGCTTAGTATTGTCTACAAATACTGAGATTGAGCTGTTTATCCCATCCTCCAGATCATTAATAAATAAATTAAATAGGATTGGTCCCAGCACAGAACCCTGGGGGACCCCACTTTCAATACCGGACCATTCTGAGTAATCCCCATTTATCACTACCCTTTGAACTCGGCCCTGTAGCCAGTTTTCAATCCAAGTGCTCACCCTTTGGTCCATGCCGACAGAGCTTAGTTTGTACAGTAAGCATTTATGGGGAACTGTATTGAATGCCTTTGCAAAATCCAGATACACCACATCTACAGGCCCCTTCCTTTATCTAGATGGCAGCTCACCTCCTCATAGAAGGTTAATAGATTGGTTTGGCAAGAACGATTTTTTTAAGAATCCATGCCTCTTACTGCTAATGATACAGTTTTCATTGCTAAAATCTTGTATATAGTCCCTTATTATCACCTCCAAGAGCTTTTATACTATTGATGTTAGGCTAACTGTTCTATAGTTCCCAGGGATAGATATTGGTCCTTTTTTAAATATTGGTGCTACATTGGCTCTTCTCCATACAGCTGGTGCCATACCAGTCAGTAGACTGTTCGTAAAAATTAAGAACAAAGGTCTGGCAATTACCTGACTGAGTTCCTTAAGGACCCTCGGGTGCAAGCCATCTGGTCTAACTTATTTATGTTAAGTTTTTCAAGTCTATTCCTAATTCTATCCTCTGTTTGCCATGAGGGTGCTTCCTGTGACGTAGTATGAGGATAAACCTTGCAGTTTTGGTTACTGAAGCCCCCTATTTTCCTCATGAAGACTGAGGAGAACAATAGTACCTTCGCCATCTCTCCATCCTTTGTAACCAGATTCCCCTCATCATTCTTTATGGGGCAAATATGTCCTCCTCCTTTTACTATTTATATACTTAAAGAATTTATTGGGATTTTTTTTACTCTCCTCTGCTTTTTCCCTTTCGTGTTCTATCTTAGCCACCATGATTGCACCCTTACATTTCTTATTGCATTCTTTGTACAGTTGGAATGCTGATGATGACCCCTCAGCCTTGTATTTTTTGATGGCCTTCTCCTTTGCTTTAAGCCACCCAGGATTTTTATTAGCTCTTTTAAATGTATTACCCATTGGAATGCACTGGCCAGTACTCCTATTTAATATGCTCTTAAAGCATACCCATTTTCCTCCCGTGTTCTTTGTTCCTAGGATTTTATCCCATTTAATATCTTCCAACAAGGAGCGTAGTTTATCGAAGTTGGCTCTTTTGAAATTCAGTGTCTTTGTTTTCTCCTTATGTTTAATTTTTTGTGTGATTTATACTGAAACTATGAAAAATATACTCTATATATATATATATATATATATATATATATATATATATATATATATATATATATAAACTCACGCTAAAGGTGAACAACTTAAAAAGTGAATTTAACTAAGCACTAATGCTAGTAACCGAGTGGCCGCGCCCCCCTCTGACGCCCCAAGAAAGCCATGGGGAAGTCCTCGTGCATCAGAGGGGGGTAGGGTCACCCGGGAATGTCACTGTGTGGCCCCACCCTCATTTATATAAGAAATGTCAAAGCGAAGACGCATCATACGGCGGGTACCTCCCATGGACTTTGTGGGATGGGATCATGCTCTGCTTCACTATTTCACAGTACATGTTGGCAATCATGGTTCCCTCAATGAACTGTAGCTCCCCAGTGCTGGCAGCACTCATGCAGCCCCAGACCATGAAACTCCCATCACCATGCTTGACTGTAGGCAAAACAAACTTGTCTTTGTACTCCTCACCTGGTTGCCGCCACATACGCTTGGCATCATCTGAACCAAATAAGTGTATCTTGGTCTCATCAGACCACAGGACATGGTTCCAGTAATCCATGTCCTTAGTCTGCTTGTCCTCAGCAAACTGTTGCAGGCTTTCTTGTGTATCATATTTAGAAGAATCTTCCTTTTGGGACGACAGCCATGCAGACCATTACATAAAAAGAGAACCAACGTGATGGATTATTACAGTACCACAGAGGAACTATTTCACAAAAAATACCTAATACTTATAATAAATTAATTTTACAAAAGTTTTATACATAGAGACACAGTAAAATCATCAAATGATTATAAGGTTCAACAAGGTAGTTACAGAATATATCATAGAGATGGTTGGCACAATTCACTTAATAGCTACTTCAGAATTGATTACTCAATAATTTGTAACAAAAGAACCTTATATTGAAGACCTGGGAGAAAACAGACAATATTAACCACTTGACCACTGGGCAGTTAAACCCCCATCCTAACCAGATCAATTTTCAGCATTCGGTGCTCTCCCACTTTGAATGACAATTACTCAGTCATGCAACACTGTACCCAAATGCATTTTGTGTCCTTTTTTTAACACAAATACAGCTTACTTTTGGTGGTATTTAATCACTGCTGGGTTTTTTTATTTTTTGCGCTATAAATCAAAAAATACTGAAAATTTGGTAAAAAAAAATATAAAAAAAATTCTTTGTTTCTATTAAAAATTATTGCAGAGTATTGGCGAGTATTGGCAGAGTATTGGCGAGTATTGGCGAGTATTGGCAGAGTATTGGCGAGTATTGGCAGAGTATTGGCAAGTATTGGCAGAGTATTGGCAGAGTATTGGAAAGTATTGGCAGAGTATTGGCAGAGTATTGCAGTGTTGCACAGTATTGGTAGAGTATTGCACAGTGGTGGCAGAGTATTGCACAGTGGTGGCAGAGCATTGCACAGTGGTTGCAGAGCATTGCACAGTGGTTGCATAGTATTGCACAGTGGTGGCAGAGCATTGCAGTGGTGGCAGATTACTGCACAGTGGTTTCAGAGCATTGCACAGTGGTTGCAGAGTATTGCACAGTGGTTGCAGAGTATTGCACAGTGGTGGCAGAGTATTGCACAGTGGGCACTGCACATCTAGCCCACAGCGCTGGTCCCGTCTCTCCCCCTTTCCGCTTCTCCCCTCTCTGTACCGATCGGTACAGAGAGGGGAGGGAGGAACCGGCATCATGACGTGACGCCGGTTTGTGTACATGTGATCGCTCCGTCATTTGACAGAGCGATCACGTGGTAAAGGCCGCTATCAGCGGCTGTTTGCCGTGATGCACCGGGTCCTCGGGACCCGGCGGTCACGGATGTTCCCGAGTGCGTGCCCCAGGGGGGGCGCGCGGGAGCAAGTTTCTGGGAGGACGTCCGTAGGACGTCCACTTAGAACAAGCTGACCGCGCTGTAGACGTCTTTCGACTATGGCGCCGTTGGCATGTGGTTAAGGATGACTTTGTGTCACACATCATATAGGTAAAGAGTGCACATCTTATGTAAGAAAAGTTTTAGTAATAATCATAGTCTAAGAAAAAATCTCCACTTTGTATTAACACTTCAACTTACATAAAATAGCTTCAACTGATCCACCTATAGATCAGGCGATGCCCATAGCGAGGAAGATAGATGGCATAACAAGTGCGGAGATGCTATTTCACTGTAGCCACTAGGTGAGAACCACAAGTGCAGAGATTTTATTTTACTGTAGCCCCTAGGTGAAAACAGTGACCAAAAATAATTTTTCCATAATAATTTCTCTCTGTCTAGAAATATTCATAATACATATCATACGGATGATAAAACCCAAATACTTACTATTGATCTTTGCTATATAAGATATAGTAGTTCAATAGGATCAATTAGCAGGGTTCCAGCCCCAAAAGGACAGTGTTTCTTTATCACCTAAATAATTAATAAAATACTTTTACTTTTACTGGACATAAACTTTAAAACGTATCTCCGTCTTAATCCCCCTACCCCACTCAACCTTTTGGCAACCTCTAGCTAATCCTACAGTCATATTAAAAAAATAAACCAATGCCCCAATTTCTTACCTAGACATTCTGGGGTCTCCTTTCCTCTGAACTTATGAGTGGAAGGGTCCTTCAGAAGTCCACACTCCTCCCTTTTGATTGACTGTCAATTGATAGGGTTCACACAGAGTCCTAAGGAGTCTAGCACCAGTGTGATCATTTCTTTTGCCAGCAACAAAACCTGTTGGCAGTGGGCACACACTGCAACTTTGAATTACTGATCCCCACAGCTGAAAGAGTGACTCCAGAGCATCCTTGATGGCAATAGGTGAGTAAAAAAAGGTTGTTATATACTATTTCTCTCCATCCTTCTCCTCTCGTTTCCCCTGGCTCCTCTCCCTTTCTCTCTTTTCTCTCCATTTCATCCTGGCTTTCCTATTCCTTTTTCTTTTTTCATATATATGCATTCCCTTCTTTCATGTGTTGTTCTTTTTTAGCAAATCATTCTTCTCTTAGAATGATGGATATATATATATATGTGATTAAGGGGAATAATATCGCGCTAAACTTTATTGAATGACTGAACAAACAGGTATAACCCCAAGCAGCTACATAAAAATGTGACGAAAATTCTATCAATAGTGAAAGTAAAAAATGTAGCGCTAAGCAAAAAAGGTACACTCAGAAGTGCCACAAAATAAATAACTCAAATAACAAAGGTAAACCAGAGTGACTCCCTATGTGAAGAAAAGCACATAGAAAATATAAGTGCATATAAACAGTGAACTATTAACACATATGGTAATTGCCTAAGTGAAAATAACATATAAATGAAAATAAATGGAAAGTCCACAGTGCATGAACACACTTCCAATAAAAAATGTCCCAATGCAGTGAAGAACAGGTGAATTTCAAATGAAAAGTGAACACATGAATGACTTGAACTGGATCCTCTTTCAAAGTATTCAGATCGATAAAAAGAAACAGATGTATGCTTACCAAAGCGAGTGGACTCCCTGTCAGCGACAGGGAAGTCAAACAAGCCTGTAGTATCCAGACACTGATAGATGGAGCATCTCTGGCACGGGCCGATGTAATCCTTGGACTTCTCACTGGAAGATGGTGGAACCCAAAGGCAGGGACTGGTGCACAGCTTCAAAAACAGGATCCCGAACTCCAATCGGTCATACCGGACGGAAAGCAGGGTATGGAAACTGGTAGCCAAAGACCACTGGGGATGAGGTCAAGGCTCTCAAATGATGTTATTCAAAAGCATGCGGAGAGAGAAAAAAAGGAGGGGAACTCCAATAGTGCAGATCAGCATGGAAGGTTTTATTGAAAGAAAACCACCAATACAAATAGTAAAATGTATAAAAGTGATCACGATTAAGGGTTTAAAAGCAGTGTGGGAATAGGTAGAACCTCGCCCTACGCGTTTCGTCTTAGACAGACTTCAACTGGGGCATCTACCTGTTCCCCCACACTGCACATGTATATATAGACATCCATACAATAGCAACCAATCATCAGACGCCCATACTAAATATTCTGAACATGTTGATTGGCTCTAAAGACGTCTTTAGAGCCAATCAACATGTTCAGAATATTTAGTATGGGCGTCTGATGATTGGTTGTTATTGTATGGATGTCTATATATACATGTGCAGTGTGGGGGAACAGGTAGATGCCCCAGTTGAAGTCTGTCTAAGACGAAACGCGTAGGGCGAGGTTCTACCTATTCCCACACTGCTTTTAAACCCTTAATCGTGATCACTTTTATACATTTTACTATTTGTATTGGTGGTTTTCTTTCAATAAAACCTTCCATGCTGATCTGCACTATTGGAGTTCCCCTCCTTTTTTTCTCTCTCCGCATGCTTTTGAATAACATCATTTGAGAGCCTTGACCTCATCCCCAGTGGTCTTTGGCTACCAGTTTCCATACCCTGCTTTCCGTCCGGTATGACCGATTGGAGTTCGGGATCCTGTTTTTTAAGCTGTGCACCAGTCCCTGCCTTTGGGTTCCACCATCTTCCAGTGAGAAGTCCAAGGATTACATCGGCCCGTGCCAGAGATGCTCCATCTATCAGTGTCTGGATACTACAGGCTTGTTTGACTTCCCTGTCGCTGACAGGGAGTCCACTCGCTTTGGTAAGCATACATCTGTTTCTTTTTATCGATCTGAATACTTTGAAAGAGGATCCAGTTCAAGTCATTCATGTGTTCACTTTTCATTTGAAATTCACCTGTTCTTCACTGCATTGGGACATTTTTTATTGGAAGTGTGTTCATGCACTGTGGACTTTCCATTTATTTTCATTTATATGTTATTTTCACTTAGGCAATTACCATATGTGTTAATAGTTCACTGTTTATATGCACTTATATTTTCTATGTGCTTTTCTTCACATAGGGAGTCACTCTGGTTTACCTTTGTTATTTGAGTTATTTATTTTGTGGCACTTCTGAGTGTACCTTTTTTGCTTAGCGCTACATTTTTTACTTTCCATATATATATATATATATATATATATATATATATATATATATATATATATATATATATATATATTTATGGTCTAGAGCCCTACGGACGATATGAGTAACGATGACACACAGGAACAACACAAAACTTACCAACATGAAATAGACCTGAAAGCGTGCCTTGGTCTACCGTATGGTACACCAAAATAAGGGGGCATACCCTAGATAAGGAATGATAAAATAAGTAGTTATGGAACAATGTGAAATGAGTATTCAGTCTGGGGTAAGAATACTTGGAAGAGGCTTTTTAAAAAGGGGAGGGTGGGTGGGTATCTCGCACAGGAAACCGACAAAGACCGGCGGCCTTTGGGCTGCTTAAATACCCTCCGGGCTCCTCCCATAACTTCAGGCCGGTACCCGGCCTTCCAATTTATGGTCTAGAGCCCTACGGACGATATGAGTAACGATGACACACAGGAACAACACAAAACTTACCAACATGAAATAGACCTGAAAGCGTGCCTTGTAAGTCGGGCAAAGGCCTGAGCCATCTCCAACTGTGGGTTAGGCATGTAGCGAGAGAAGCAGGCCGACTTCCACCGACCTAGTTTCTTGATCACATGGTCCGGAACCCCCTGTCTTGAGGCCGTCGTGACCGCCCCGATCCGGAATGAATGCCCGGAGTACTGGCTGGGGTCCGATTGAAGATTTCCGAGAAGGACCCGGACATGTTCCACAAACTGTGACGAGTTTAGGGGTTTAACTGGAAAGGGTAAAAGCGGACTGGAACCTGGGCGGTCGGATAGCAGTGCCGTCAACCGGTTTAACACAGTAACTGGGCACCAGTTGTTGTGGGTCCTGTACAGGTGTATATCTGCTCCGGAACCTCGCTGCTGAGTTTTAGACATCGCCAAGTGAAGAACATAGTGATCCTGGTGGCGGCAGAGGTTACTTTTATGCAAGACTGGACCAGCTGGGTGGCTGCGAGTGAACTCGCTGGGCCGTAGAAACCCATAAAACGCCATGTGTATCGCAGCCTGCAGGACGGTGCTGAGGAGGAGACCAAAAGGGGACCTATCCAGGATGTCAGACATCCCCTTAAAGATCTCCCCAGTGATAGGCAGCCGCTTAGGGTTGACTGGCGGCTGGTGTTTCTGAACTCCACACAGTAGAGCCCTCCCTGCGTGGCAGGAGAACACTGAAGGCCTTGCGGGGTCTTGAAGTGACAAGTAGTGCTGCACCCCGGCCACGTACTGGCGTATCGTGCTGTGTGACAGTGCCAAGTGAGAATGGCGATAAGCGATAAACGCCAGAACCTGCTTGACGCAGGAAGATTCACGGGGGCGTTGGGGCAGGAACTTATTAAATGCCCTCCAGGCCGTCCGGTAGGCCCGCCGGGTGTTGCGGGCGAGCGAAGAGTTGATGATGCTAGTAGCTGACTGTAAATGTGGGGCTAGTCCAAAGTCAGTTGTGACCAATCCGGGATAGTGGCTGAGAGATGGTAGGCTCCCGGCATCTGTTCAAAGAAAGAAATAAAGTTAAACGGGAGAGTGCGTCCGCTGCTGAGTTGAACTTCCCTGGAATGAATGAGCAGTAAACATTGAACTGATGTTGTTGGGATAGCTGGACCAGTCTGCGAAGGAAGGACATGACGGGCCTGGATTTAGACCTGCCCTTGCTGATGATCTCGGCTGTGGCTTGATTGTCTGTCGTAAAAGCCACAGTCTGCCCAGACCAACGGTTACCCCATATGTGAGCGGCTGCTACGATGGGGAACAGCTCAAAGAGGGCTAACATGGTAGTGAAGCCCGGTGTGGCTAGTGCCTGAGGAGGCCAAGGGGCGGCGAACCACAAATGGCCAAAAATGGCGGCGCATCCTGTGGATGCCGCCACATCTGTCACCACCTGAGGTGACAGCGTGGACACTACTGGGATGAACAGGGACACACCGTTCCAATTACTGAGAAAGTCTTCCCACATGGCCAGATCTGCCCTGGCTGCTGAATCCAGCCTGATGACCTGATCTGGGTCCTGAGTGTAGGACAGGAAGACCAGCAGCCGGGACACAAAGGAGCGGCCCTGGGGGATGATCCTCATAGCAAAATTCAACATCCCGAGGAGAGACTGAAGTTGCTTCTGAGTACATCCCCCCACCCGGGTGAACTCTTGTAAAACCGTCCTGATACGGTCCAACTTGTCTGCGGGAAGGCTGGCCTGCATGGCTATAGTGTCAAGGTCGATGCCCAAGAACGTGATCTTGTGCGCCGGGCCGTCAACCTTGTGTTCCGCTATGGGGACGTTCAGATTGTTGAAAACCGTCCTCAACTTTCCAAGGTCCCCTGAGGGAGCCCCTGGTGGTTCTATCAAAAGGAAGTCATCCAAATAGTGGATGACCTTGTGGCACTGTGCCTCGTGGAGAAGGATCCACGCCAGAGTCTCCGCAAATTTATCAAACAACCAAGGACTACTCTTAAGCCCCATACACACGGTAGGATTTTCGCATGGATTCTGTCCGATCGGACAATGTTGTTGAAAAATCCGACCGTGTGTATGCACCATCGGACAGTGTACGTCGGATTGTCCGACGGACAAAGTCCTATCTCCTGCTGGATAGATTTTCCGACAACACGGTCCGATCACACCAAATCCGATCGTGTGTACCGTTGTCCGACGGACAAAGTGCTACGCATGCTCAGATCACATTACAAGACCAAAGCTATTGGCTACTAGCCTCTACATAGTCCCGTCGTAGGCAACAAACGTCACCACGTTCAGAATGATCGGATTTTCCGACAACTTTGTCCGACCGTGTGTACGCAAAACCAACATCGGACAAAGTATGACGGACATGATCCGACGGACCTGGTCCTCGGATAATCCGAGCGTGTGTATGGGGCTTTAGACCCGAAGGTCAATTTGGTTGCGAAATAATATCGCTCCCTCCACTTGATGCCGTGCCAGCACCACAGGGAGGGATGTATAGGCAGCAGCTTGAAGGCGTCAGATATGCCCGCCTTCGAGAGCCAAGCACCCACCCCAGGGGTATGGCCTGGATAGCCATATCTACCGAAGCATACTTCAATGAGAACTCCTCGGAGGGAATGAGCGAGTTGAGACTGGGAACGATGGAAGAATGAGGCGCTGACAGATCATACACCAGACGTTTTTAATTTGAAAATTTTCCCTGTGCAAGCCCGATAGGGCTGACCCTCCAGATACTAAAGGGGGACTGACTGAATGGGCCTGTCATAAAGTCCCGATCCAACTCCGTCTGAAGAAGGACGTCGATAGCTGGCTCATCTGCTGCTGCTGAGCGCAAGTTCCGACATTCGTGGGTGGTGTGGGGCAGGGTGATGAGCCCGGTATGAAACCCATCGGTGAAACCTCGGATGAGGTAGCTGGCGAGTGACGGAGTGGGGTGTGAGGTCAGGTAAACATCGAGCCAAAGGACATTGACCCGGCTTAGTCACGGTTTCTTCTGTTTGACCTCACACAGGACCCTGGGGTGCGCCCTCTGGCATAGGGTGCAGACGTGCAACAGCCAGCACTGGCTGAAATTGCAGGAGCCGTAGTTGAAGTTATTGCAAATGGCAGCTCCCCCAACCATCCGCACCGGACGTCCCAACTTGTCCACCTTCTGCCCTTGCGCTGGGGCCTGCTGAGCCTGACTTGTGCTGGTAGAGGCCGTGCTAGGTGTCGGGTGGACAGAGACTATGTTGGCACACCAGACCGCGGTGTGGGATGCTGACTGACAGACAGCACATAGTGGGGACCGTAGACCCGCAAAGTGGCGGCAGAACAACTCGGTGTCCACTACACTCCAGTCCGTTGTCAAATGGAACTGTAAGAATCTGCCCGCGGCTTTGGCCGAGAAGGACCGATGATAATCGTAGAACGCTGAACCACCGTATTTGTGGCCCAGGTCTACGATTAGATGGAGGTAGAGGTCCAGTTCCTCCCGCCTGCCCGGGGAGGCTGAGCACAGCACGTCCCTGAACATACCGAAAGCGAGCGTGAACTCAGGCACCGTGAGCTTTCTGTTCAGCCTCGGATCCTTAGCCTTCAAAACCACCGAGACGTCCCCCCAGGTGTAGGCCTTGTTCTCCGCCAAATCATGGACCGAGATCATGAGTGAGGCCAGGTTAACGTCTCTGCCCTCTAAAATGTCCTTCCTTATGCTGGGTGGCACCAGGTGGGAAGGATGAATGGTAGTTGTGGCAAGCTCACTACCTGCGGCCGGTGCACTGATGGCTGGGACCACAGCAGGGACCGGGACCGTGGCGGCCGGGCTGGTCTCTAGACGTGTCACCCTGTCCTGGACCTCAATGATCGAGGAAGACAAGGAAGATACGAGGGCGTGTAGCTGAGCGACGGCGGTTGAAATGGATTCCAGGGACGCCTGCTGGCTGCTGGAACCGGCTGCGGCCGGTGGTGGGAAGAGGAGCCTGAATAGCTCCACCTTCCTGGCCGCGGACGAGAAGGGTATCCCTCTGCGCCTCAGTTCGGCGGACAGCCTGGGAATTGTCCATGCCGTAAGGGACTGGACCCTGCCAGCCTCGGAGGATGACGCCGGAGATAGCGGGGTGGTGAGGTCATCGCTGCCGACTGACGACATGGCGGCTGCCAAGACCCGTTGCTTAGTTGACTGGTCACGTGTCTGCAGGCTGGGCCTATAAAGAGGTGACAAGAAATGAGTTTGGACGTGTAACCTATGGTATACGTACCTGACATGAAAATGCAGGTGCAAACCCCCCCCCCCCCGCGTCTTTTTTTTTTTTACCTGCTGGAACCCTGATCAAGCTGGTGCAGGTGGACCTACTGAATCCGACTGACCTGAGAGAGTGTGAGAGAAAGTACCTATTTAAGAGCCTGAAACTGCTGCCGTCCTGAGCGACGGTACCCAATGTTGATGATAACAACAGGCGATAGTGACTTAAGTCGACTGACGTGACAGCTGTGGAATCAAATGACAGACAACAACACGAATAACTGAAATGACATGTTGCCTTAACTGAAATGAACATCCCGTGACAGGGCCCGGCCCGGTCGTACCATATGGGGGTCACTGTGACCCGGACTCTGGAGCACGTACAGAAATGAGACAACCGTGAAATGAGGCCAATTGCCTGGGTATGCTGGGGCCGAACTGTGACATACTGGCTGCCACCGGGTTCAACTCCAAGTGCTACAGCATGCGGTGGAACGCTAGCACTTGTGACAGTGAGCTCGATCATCATGCCACTGTCTAGTGACTGACCCCTTTTTTTTTTTTTTTTTTTTTTTCCTTTTTTTTTTTTTTTTTTTTTTTTTTTCCTTTTTTTTTTCTTTCACGTACTGAAATGCGGCCGGCCTAGGGCACGCCGGCGCGAATTCGTACAGGGAAGTGACTAAATTAACGCCGGGGCGTGGTAAGGTGACACAGAAATGATATAACATGACAAGGACAAGAATCAAAAGTTGACCGAAAACCTGCAATGCGATTCCGTCCCTGGCGCATGTATTGAAATGAGGCCGGCCTAGGGCACGCCGACACAAATTAGTGCGGGGAAGTGACTGCATTCATGCCGGGCGTGGTAAGGTGAGACAGAAATGACATACCATGACAAGGGCAAGAATCAAGAGTGAACGCAACCTGTGATGCGATTCCGCCCTTGGCGCATGTATCGAAATGAGGCCGGGCAGCCGTGCGTCTGGATTGCCCCGATCGGAGCATCTATGGATGCGACCGGACCCACCCAGAGGTATAGTGACCGAAATAAAACCATGACCAAGACTAGATTTCAACAAACCGAGCAAGTTGTAACTGAATCTATCTCTGGAGCATGTATAGAAAGGAGGCCGAGCGGCTAGGCGAACCAGTGCGAATCGATGCATCCCGGATGCGACAGGATTCAGACCGATACGTGGCCAATGACCGAAATCATGCCAAAGACTAGACTCGAGCCCGCATCCGTACGAGCGGTGGGCCAATCTCTGAAACATGTATGGAAATGCGGCCGTAACCTGGGTACCCTGAAACAAATCCGTGCCTGAGTGCGACATGACTAGAATCTGAGTGCGGCCAGGATCGAAATGATGGCATGAACGCCCCGTTTAAATGATGCGAAATGACTTAGCATGACCGGATGGCCTGATACGTTAGCCATGTTTGAAATGACGAAATGATTGCCATGCTAATACAATGAAATGTTTCGACACGGTCAAAGTAATTCGTGCGATTAACATGCCAACAGTGACTCGGAACGCAACCAGTGATCCGGCATGCTTGCTGGTATAACTGATTTGACCGATTTGACATGACAAGAATGCTGCGTGTGAGTGCGAACGGCACCCGTGAGCGAGCTACGTTTGAACGATTCAAAGCCTGCGTACTCCGACCGCGTAAGGGGAACCCTTGAGTGCCGGATGCGGCATCGGTCGGAGTATCATGGCGGGCGGCCCTGAATGTGCGTGCCACTAGGTGGCTCCCGATCGTGTACAACCAAAAACGTGCATGTAGCTGTATAGTGTTTTCGAGACAAGCGGTGTGTGGTTCGTGAGCTACGCAGACCACAGTTTAGTGACATGATAAGCAGTGCATGGGAACGTAAAACATGGGAGCCGAAGCCCTACCTGCGACAGCCGAACCAGACTCTTTGTACGGAACTGCGACTCGGCGACACGAGTGCGACACGAAGGGACAACACGACTTACGAACACGGAACGCGGGACTGCAACAACACAAGGAGACGGACAGACGAAACGGAGCTCACGAACCGGCACTAACAGCGCTTGTCTCGAACGAGTCGGTCCTAGATGTCTGATGTATCAGATATCTCGCACAGGAAACCGACAAAGACCGGCGGCCTTTGGGCTGCTTAAATACCCTCCGGGCTCCTCCCATAACTTCAGGCTGGTACCCGGCCTTCCAATATATTTATTATTATTATCATTATTATTATGAGATAAGGAAGGATAACAAGTAAAATCAAGATGATGTCATGGAATGTCAGAGGATTGGGGAAGAGCAGAAAGAGACATGCAGTAAAGGAATTATTTGAATTTCATAACCCTGCAATAGTTTGCTTGCAGGAGACACATAAGGGGAAAGATGATGACAAAATGTTTAGTGCATTTAAATATAAACATAGATTTCATGCTACATACTCCACATACTCTCATGGAGTGAGTATCTTGATTTCTAGATCTATTAGGTTTACGTGTAAAGCCCCATACACACGGTCGGACTTTTTCATGGATTCTGTCCGATCGGACAATGTTGTTGAAAAATCAGACCGTGTGTATGCACCATCGGACAGTGTACGTCGGATTGTCCGACGGACAAAGTCTTATCTCCTGCTGGAAAGATTTGCCGACAACACGGTCCGATCACACCAAATCCGATCGTGTGTACGGTTGTCCGACCGGACAAAGTGCTACGCATGCTCAGATCACATTACAAGACCAAAGCTATTGGCTACTAGCCTCTACGTAGTCCCGTCGTAGGCAACAAACGTCACCACGTTCAGAATGATCGGATTTTCCGACAACTTTGTCCGACCGTGTGTACGCAAAACCAACATCGGACAAAGTATGACGGACATGGTCTGACGGACCTGGTCTGCGGATTGTCCGACCGTGTGTATGGGGCTTTAGACTTGGCCGGTTGTTATTTAAAGCTTTTATGTACCTTAAATGAAAAAAATGTTTCTATTGGTAAATGTTTAAAATTCCCCCCCCCCCTCCCATATGGGGACAATGTACTAAAAAAGGTTTTTGAAAAAATGGCACAATGGTTGGAGTTACCTACAATAATAATGGGAGATTTCAATTATATATTAAATGAAGAGAAGTATAGGCAGAGTAATAAGAAAAATAATGGGAAGGGTTCTGCCGCGTACACACGAAGGGACAATCCCGCGGGATTATCCTCTGGACTGAAGTCCAGCGGATAATCCCCTCGTGTGGGCGCCGGCGGACTTTTTGGCGCCAAAGTACGGCGGACTAAAGTTTGAAGTTTTGTTTTCAAATTATCCGCTGGACTTGGAAGTCCAGCGGACAATCCCGCCGTTAGTGGGCAAGTCCGCGGGACTTTTGAAATGAAGGGACTTGCCGCTCATCGGCAAGTCCGTTCATTTAGCACGTGACTTCAGGTTACGTAGCTAGCGTAGGCAGTTACTGCCGCCGCGCTAGCTCCGTGACCTGGCATGGATTTAAAGGGACTCCCCACGCCGAAAAAACGGCGTGGGGGTTCCCCCAAATCCAAGTCAGACCCTCATCCGAGCACGCAGCCTGGCAGGCCAGGAAAGGGGTGGGGACGAACGAGCGCCCCCCCCCCTCCTGAGCCGTACCAGGCCGCGTGCCCTCAACATGGGGGGTGCCCTGGGGAAAGGGGGGGCGTGCGGCCCCCCCACCCCAAAGCACCTTGTCCCCATGTTGATGAGGACAAGGGCCTCTTCCCGACAACCCTGGCCGTTGGTTGTCGGGGTCTGCGGGCGGGGGCTTATCGGAATCTGGGAACCCCCTTTAATAAGGGGGCCCCCAGATCCCGGCCCCCCACCCTATGTGAATGAGTATGGGGTATGATGTACCCCTACCCATTCACCTAAGGTGTAAAATGTAAAGTAAAAAAAAACACCCACACTTTTGAAAAAATAGTTTATTGCACTGCTCCGGGGGTCTTCTTCCGTCTTGGGGGTCTTCTCGCCGGACTCCCCCGCCATTTACCAAGCTCTTTTACCGAGCGGGGGAAGTCCGGCTACCTTCTTCGTCGTCGCCGCCGTCTGGGGGTCTCGATCCGCCTTCGGGGGTCTTCTTCCGTCTTGGGGGTCTTCTCGCTGGACTCCCCCGCTCTCTTCTGCTCTTTTACCTAGCTCTTTCACGAGGGGGGGAGTCCGGCTACCTTCTTCGTCGTCGCCGCCGTCGTCTGGGGGTCTCGATCCGCCTTCGGGGGTCTTCCGGGGTCTCTTCTGTTCTTGCGGCGGTCGTCGTCTTCCGCGCCGCCGGCGCCTTCTTCTTCTTGTCCTTCTTCTTGTCCTTCTTGTTCTTCTTCTTCTTCCGATGTTGACCCGACGCTCTCTCTGCCCGGAATGCCTGTGCCGCTCTGCGCTCGGACTTATATAGGGACATGGGCGACAGGGTCACATGCACATGTCACATGGTGACCCCGCCCCCTTGTGTTGTCACAGTCCCGGAGGATGCTGGGACTGTGACATCGCAAGGGGGCGGGGTCACCATGTGACATGAACATGTGACCCTGTCGCCCATGTCCCTATATAAGTCCGAGCGCAGAGCGGCACAGGCATTCCGGGCAGAGAGAGCGTCGGGTCAACATCGGAAGAAGAAGAAGAACAAGAAGGACAAGAAGAAGGACAAGAAGAAGAAGGCGCCGGCGGCGCGGAAGACGACGACCGCCGCAAGAACAGAAGAGACCCCGGAAGACCCCCGAAGGCGGATCGAGACCCCCAGACGACGGCGGCGACGACGAAGAAGGTAGCCGGACTCCCCCCTCGTGAAAGAGCTAGGTAAAAGAGCAGAAGAGAGCGGGGGAGTCCGGCGAGAAGACCCCCAAGACGGAAGAAGACCCCCGAAGGCGGATCGAGACCCCCAGACGGCGGCGACGACGAAGAAGGTAGCCGGACTTCCCCCGCTCGGTAAAAGAGCTTGGTAAATGGCGGGGGAGTCCGGCGAGAAGACCCCCAAGACGGAAAAAAGACCCCCGGAGCAGTGCAATAAAATATTTTTTCAAAAAGTGTGGGTGTTTTTGTACTTTACATTTTACACCTTAGGTGAATGGGTAGGGGTACATCGTACCCCATACTCATTCACATAGGGTGGGGGGCCGGTATCTGGGGGCCCCCTTATTAAAGGGGGCTCCCAGATTCCGATAAGCCCCCGCCTGCAGACCCCGACAACCAACGGCCAGGGTTGTCGGGAAGAGGCCCTTGTCCTCATCAACATGGGGACAAGGTGCTTTGGGGTGGGGGGGGCGCACGGCCCCCCTTTCCCCAGGGCACCCCCCATGTTGAGGGCACGCGGCCTGGTACGGCTCAGGAGGGGGGGGGGCGCTCGTTCGTCCCCACCCCTTTCCTGGCCTGCCAGGCTGCGTGCTCGGATGAGGGTCTGACATGGATTTGGGGGAACCCCCACGCCGTTTTTTCGGCGTGGGGATTCCCTTTAAATCCATGCCAGCTTGCGGAGCTAGCGCGGCGGCATTTACTGCCTACGCTAGCTACGTAACCTGAAGTTACGTTCGAAATGAACGGACTGCTCCGTGTGTGGGCAAGTCCGTTCATTTTCAAAAGTCCCGCGGACTTTTGGCCGGCGGATTATCCGCTGGAGAAGTCCGTGCGTGTGTGGGCAAGTCCATACCCTCGGAAAGTCCAGCGGACCTAGCCGGAAAGTCCCGCGGGATTGTCCGCTGGACTAGGTCCGCCGGCAAAAGTCCCTACGTGTGTACGAGGCATAAGTTGACAAGATTGGCCAGTCAGATACAAGAGATGGGTCTAATGGATATGTGGAGATTAAGAGTGCCGGATAGAAAATAATATTCATGTTATTTAAAGAACACATGGATCACTATCAAGAAATGATATGGATTTGGGAAATGGAATTTTTCTTTCCTTGCTAAAATTGGTCCAGTATGAAGCAAGGGGACTCTCTGATCAATCCCCACTGACTTTATCTTTGGAGTGGAAGGAACAACTGATCCGACCACAGTGGAAAGTAAATCCACAATGGCTATTTTTGTTCCCAGAGAAGACCCAAGTAGAACTAGAACTCATGGCATTCTTCAAAGATAATAAGGGATCAACTTCAATGTTGGTAGTTTGGGACGCAATGAAAGCATACCTTAGAGGTGTAATTATTAGAGAAATATCTAAAATAAAATTAGCCACAAGACAAAGGGAGGAAGTAGCAATCAAAAAGTTAAACAAACAGAACAAGAATTTATATTAGACCCTATTGACTAAAAACGTGCAATATGGCAAGAAGCGCAGAAGATATATAAAGATATAGTTATAATTAAGGCTGAGAATAGCAGATTTTTGCAGTGTCAAAAACACTATGAAATGGGGGAACAGGTGGGCCATTTGTTGGCATTGATAGTGCGCAATCAGGAAGGTCCGTCTAGTATAGTTGCCATCACAGATAAAAGAGGAGCAGTGATGTATGATACAGAGAGTATTCAAAAGATATTTGTAGATTTCTACTCACGGTTGTATACATTTTAAATGATAAATATAAGGGAAAAAAATGTTTTTTTTTTAGATAATCTAATTATACCAAAACTGACTTTAATAGAAAGTGAATTTTTGGATACCCCTATAACACTGATAGAGTTGGAGGAAGCTGTGAGGCAAATTCAAAATAATAAAGAATCAGGGATGGACGGACTTCCTGTGGAGATATATAAAATATATGGACAGATTTTGTTACCAGAATTACTGGAAGTACTAAACGAAGCTTATATCACACAGGAACTTTATAAATCTATGGTAGAAACAATAATAATTGTAATTCTATAACCTGGTAAGGACCCATTAAAACCAGAATCATATCACCCAATTTCTCTTCTGACACCTTAATACATGTAGATCAAACAGGATTTATCCCTTCTAGAACAGCAGCAACAAATATCCGCAGGCTCTTTTTGAATCTCCAGCTGCCAACGGACAATGGGGTAACTGGCGCCATTTTGTCATTGGACGCTCGGAAGGCATTTGATATGGTAGAATGGGAATGTCTATGGACAGTATTGAGGGCCTTCGGTATAGGTCCAGGCTTTCTAGCCTGGCTGAAAATACTATATAAATAGCCAAAAGAGAGGTTAAAAATTAATGACACTATGTCGCCAGTTCTCTCATTGTCCCGGGGGACTAGGCAGGGTTGCCCTCTATCCCCTCTCCTGTTTGCGCTGGCAGTGGAACCATTGGCCGCTGCAATCAGACAGTCAACGGGGATAGAGGGATAGAGGGATTTCGGCATGCAGGAAGAGAAGATGAAATGGCGCTTTATGCAGATTGCGTTCTTATCTTCCTTAGTGACCCTATAAAATCCCTAGAGGAACTTATGACTTTAATATCTACTTTCGGTCAAATCTCAGGATTCTGTATCAATTGGGAGAAATCGGTCTTGATGCCAATACATAATGAGAACGTCTCCTTTCTAGAATGTGTAAAATAAGTCCTAAAATTAGGTATTTAGGAATTGAGGTAACGCGTAATGTGGGGGATTATGTAGATCTGAACTTAAGACCATTACTACTCAGGTTCAAAGACAAATGCCGGAGCTGGTGTAAACTCCCGTTAACGGTGATCGGATAAGTTAACCTTATAAAAATGATCTGGGCCCCACAATTATTATATATTTTTCATAACTCCCCGATGTGGATAGCAATGTTTTGGTTCCTTAGGATAGAGTCTCTTTTCTGGGAACTCATTTGGAGGAAAAAACACTCTCGGATAAAATTAACAACATTAATGCTGGCTAAAGATGAGGGGGAACTTTTTAGCATCTCAAATTCAGCAGTATTTTGGTTGGTCTGAGGTGATAGAAACAGACCCCATACAGAGACTACTCTTACCATTGTGCAGGGGACATACACTGCTGTCCATATTAGAGGCGAAAATTATACAAAAGGATATAAAATTTCCATCAGGTGAATTATTTAATAAAGTATGGACGGAAATGAAATATATTACAAATATTACAGGATATACTTCCCATACCCCAATTTGGAAAAATGGGAACTACGTGGAAGTCCAGAAATTAAAGGGGTTTGAATTTTGGCAATCTCGAAGACTCAAATATGTGGAGCAATTGTTATGGAATGATAACATAAAATCATTTGCCCAATTATCTGTGGAATTTGAGATACCAAGACAAAGGTTTTTCCAGTACCTGCAACTTAGACATGTCATACAGGTTCAGGCACATACGTCGGAATTTAAATTGAGTAACTCTAAAATAATATTACTGCTCAAAAAGGAAGGGAAAAAGCAGGGCCTCATATATAAACTTTACGAGACACTGAATAATAAGTTTAAAGAAAAGGTAACAGTCCCGGCTAGGATACAGTGGGAACGAGACCTTGGTCCACTGTCAGATGTTCAGTGGTCGGAGGCTCTTTCTGCGATCCTTCAGGTTTCACTTTCCATGACCTAAAAATGAACACAATTGTTAATTTTACACAGGTCATACTATACCCCGGAAAAATTAAGGGGAAACGCAGGGAATCCCCACTATGCCCTCAATGTAGAGATGCTCCAGCCAATCTTATACACATGCTCTGGAGGTGTCCCAAACTCCAACGATATTGGGAGGATATAATTAAAAATGTAAATGATATACTGGATATAAATATTAGTAGTAGATCCTAGAATATTATATGTGGAAAAAAGTTGCGCTACTAGTGAAAAAAAAAACAATAAGAGTCAGCAGCTAGCATCAACAATATAGTAAATTGTGTAGCAAATGGGAAAATATAAAATGCAGCGCTAGTGAAAAATTGAGGATCCCTGGAGTGACCCCCAGGGATGTGTGCTAAGCTAATGACTACTCGTTAGTGCATGGCTGCATTTGGGAGGGGCACAGACAAGCTGCATTTGGGGGGGGGACAAAGGCTGCATTTGGGGGGGACACCGGCTGCATTTGGGGGGGACACAGGCAGGCTGCATTTGGGGAGGGGTAGAGGCTGCATTTGGGGGGGACAGGCTACATTTGGGGGGGACAGAGGCTGCATTTGTGGGGGGGGACAGAGGATGCATTTGTGGGGGGGCAGAGGATGCATTTGTGGGGGGGGGGCAGAGGCTGCATTTGGTGGGACAGAGGCTGCATTTGGTGGGACAGAGGCTGCATTTTGTGGTACAGAGGCTGCATTTGATGTGACAGAGGCTGCATTTGGTGGGACAGAGGCTGCATTTGGTGGGGCAGAGGCTGCATTTGGTGTGACAAAGGCTGCATTTGATGTGACAGAGGCTGCATCTGGTTGTAGGCGACATGGCTAGAGACAAGCTCAGGGTTCCCACTGATTCTGCATTATGGTGAGTTGAATGATTTAATTTTATATTACAATGTAATAATAGAAATAATGCGCTTCAATCATCCTGACACCATAACAACCATGGTGCCGGGATGATTGAAGTGCTAAAACCAGGTGTTTGGAGTATATTTATCTGCTGATTGTTAAATTTTCTAGAATACACATCTCTATTGTTGTGTAGGTTCTGGGCCTGCTGTCCCTTCATACCTCTCCCCCTCTCCCTCCATCCATCGTTCATCTCAGAGGCTAACCACACCACCTTAGAGCCACGCCCACTATTTCGATCAAACCACACCCATTTTCACCAAGTGGGAGGGGTCAAAGAGGAAGGGCGGGGTCTGGCGCCCCCCCATCCTAAAACTTCACCAGTCGCCACTGGATCTATCACCAGCTGGAAAGGGTATGTGGTACTCCAAACGACCTCCAATTGGCGTATCAAATCATGAGGGAAAAAATATGGAAAAAGGGCCTCCACATGAATCCAAGTAAGAAAATATTTATTTAAAAATCAAAAAGATAAAATGTACAAACCACCAGTCATGATGGGTGCATATAGTAATCACATAAAATAAAAGAATTGCGTGGCATCAGAAGCACAATAGCAACCCGACATGTTTCGGACAATAGATGGATTCATGCGAAGGCCCTTTTCCATATTTTTTCCCTCATGATTTGATACGCCGATTGGAGTACCACATACCCTTTCCAGCTGGTGATAGATCTAAAGACCAGGCACGTTTGCTTGTCGAAAGTTTCTGGTTTGTATTATTCACCTCTCACCGTCCCAGATGAGGCTATCGAGGTATATCATTACATCATCAAAGTTTCCTATCTAAGAGCCTGCTGGATTGGATGGTCTAAATGCCTATTTGACCCACCGCTATATGGCGTGTGTGTGTCCCCTCTCTGCAGTAAGCGTACCCAATCTCTCTGTTGTTGTATATGCATATCTGTGAATGCTACATGGAGAAGTCTGTTTTCCTTTATTCGCCATTATTTGAAGAGGAATCACTCAAAGTTATTTCCAAATAGGACTATACAGTACCTCACAGAGGAGCGTTCAGTCGCACTTACTGTTTATCACGAACTATTCATTGATCTTTGTTGCACAGGAATTTTTTCATATTTGTTCATATTATACAAGTTTTTTTTTCTTTTTTCTTTTTTTTTTATTGTACATCGATATACTTGTTTGATGCTGGTTTTCACTAACGAGTAGTCATTAGTTTAGCACCCATCCCATCCCATCCTAGAATATGACTGTTTAATATAATGAAGACATTTTTATATATCATCAAATACATCATATATCATCACACTACCAGGAGTGCTTACTCATAGCTAACAGACATGGGAAAATATGGCAAATAAATACAATTCATAACTTTACACACACTGGGGTTGATTTACCAAGATGAATGCGCTGCGCCGGTTCATACCACAATTGGTGCGCCAGATAAACTATTACTTGAGTGTATGAACCGGCGCACACATAAGCACAACACATAATATACCGGAGCACCGCGAATAGCACACGCCGTTATCATTAACAGTCCATTCACACACGGGCAACACGACTTCCAGCGCGACTTACAACACGACTTGGGGCGACTTTACAACACGATTTCCAGCGCGACTTACAACACGACTTGGGGCGACTTTACAACAAGACTTCCAGCATGACTTACAACACAACTTGGAACGACTTACAACACAACTTTAAGTCACCCCCAGGCCAGGCGACTTGAATAAAAAAAAAAAAAAAACAGCATGGGGGGGGGGCTCCCGCTGTGTGATGCTTCTCTTCTTCTGACAGGTTTTATATAACAGAGGCTGGGGCCACTCGGTGACCCCGCCCCCCTCTGATGCATGGCCCCGGCCTCCGTTATATAAGACCTGTCAAAAGAAGAAAAGCATCACACAGCGGGAGCCTCCCATTGCGCGGAGCAGCCCAATAAAGAAGAAGAGATGCCGTGCAGGAAGATGCCGGACGAGAACACCGGAGCAAGAAGCGGATCGGAGGATGAAGAAGATGAAGAAGAAGAGAAGCATCACACAGCAGGAGCCTCCCATTGCCCAGAGCGGCCCAATACGAAGAAGGGACGCCGTGGAGGAAGATGCCGGACGAGAACACCGGAGCAAGGATCGGAGGAAGAAGAAGATGGAGGAAGAAGTTGAAGAAACCGAAGGGTGAAGAAAGGAAGAAGACCAGAAGAAAGAAGACTTTAATAAAGGACTTGTCAAAGACCGTCTCCTGTCATTTTTAACTCTTTTCCCAACTTTTTTGGTGAAATGGTAGGGGTACTTTTGTACCCCCTTACCATTTCACACAGGGGGGGAGGCCGGGATCTGGGGGTCTCCTTGTTAAAGGGGGCTTCCAGATTCCGATAAGCCCCCCGCCCGCAGACCCCCAAAACCAACGGCCAGGGTTGTGGGGATGAGGCCCTTGTCCTCATCAACATGGGGACAAGGTGCTTTGGGGGGGACCCCAAAGCATCCTCCCAATGTTGAGGGCATGTGGCCTGGTACTGTTCAGGAGTGGGGCGCTCTCTCTCGTCTGCCAGATTGCGTGCTCGGATAAGGGTCTGGTATGGATTTTGAGGGGGAATATACATATAAACACACACATATATATAATAATTTTTTTTTTTGCTTACACACATCATACAGACATGGAATTAACATTGGGTTATGAGTACTTTCAGTGACACACATTGAAGGTTTGAATTACAGTATGTGCTAGATGGAGTTAGGCTGGCTACCTAATTGAACCAGCTGTTTAGTAAATTTACCAATTAAACCATCAATCAACTCAATGTGTGTAAAGTTATGAATTGTATTTATTTGCCATATTTTCCCATGTCTGTTAGCTATGAGTAAGCACTCCTGGTAGTGTGAAACACGTTAGCGATTTTTGCTTTGCTGTGACCCACATTTGTGTGATTTTGTTTCACAAATAAAAGGCATTGAAATCTATTTTGGAGTGCGGTCGTCCAGAGTCTTCAATCTATCGTCATTAGTATGTGCCATGCCTGCACCTGGGTCTCTCTATTTTAGGAGAAGCTGTAAACCTCAGTTGTGTGGATTATCCTAAATTACTTTGATTGGATGGTGAACTAAATAGTACTTATATTTAGGGCAGTATGTGCCCAGGGATGAAAGCCAAGAATGTAGACTGCTTGTGTTCAGGGCATACAACTCGGATGTAAGCAGATATAAACAGAAGTACATCTTTTCTTTCAAAAAAGTTTTATTGTTTTCAAGAAGCATACATTGTACAATTGGGCATTGTACGTCGATTAGCGACGTAGGAATTACATGAAATTCAGCATAACCATAATGAGTATGTACTCAAACTCGGTAAATACCCTGCATTTTAAGTATTAAACAAGAAAAATGTGGTAAACATGGAAAGAAACCTGACCTCTCAAGTGGCACCCCAAATGGGAACATTAGTGCCACAGGAGAGGAGAGGAGTCACTAGTATAACATATATAGTGTGAACAGTGTTTGCTGTGGATTAGTAGCATAGGTATTGTATTGTATATTCTCCATGGTGCTGTAGTATTGCTCAGTCAAGAAGTGGAGAGTCCGGATGTATGTGGGTGTCTTTAATCACTAGTCGCAGTTGTAGGCGTAGGTGAAGTCCAGTTAATCCAGGGTTGCCAGTGGGTATTGGTCTTGGTGTAACAGCCATCACTGGCTGCTGTCATAAGTTCGTAACTGTAGTGTAGGGCCACTATATTTAAGACTTGTGAGAGTGTCAAGGATGAGGAAGATTTCCAGTGTCTAGTGAGGTTGAGCCTGGCTGCTAGGAGTATGTGTGTGGTGACATATCTGATGGGGTATGGGAGATCGTCGATAGTCAGGTTCAAGATTGCCAGAGCAGGCGATTGGGGGATTGGGATTTTGACGATTTTGTTAAGAAGTTGGAATACTTCCGCCCAGTACTTTCTAACATCTGGGCAGAGCCAGAATATGTGGAGCATATTTCCATCAGTCGAGTGGCACCTCCAGCAAGTGGAGGGGTTACTAGGGTCAAAGGAAGATATCCTGGAAGGTGTAAGGTACCACCTTAGTGATATTTTTTGTGTGAGTTCCCAAAGGGCGGCACATTTCGTGGATTTGTAAATCGTCTGGAATGCGAGTTGCCATTGTGTTTCTGAGAACGTGTTTGCTAGATCAGTTTCCCATCTCAGATGTGGGGACAGTTTGGCAAAGCAGTTTTTTTGGTGTAAGAGATTGTAGAAATGGGAGATGCCCTTGGTGGTAGAGGTCGGGTTTGAGAGGTAGTCCCAAGATTTGGGCTGTACAGTATAGAGGGGAAGAGGGAGCTTGCGCAGGGAGTGATGTATGCGAAGGTAGGTATAGTGCTCCGAGTGAGGGAGGTCATAGTCGGTTTGTAGTTGGGGGAAGGATTTAAGGGTGTTATCATTGACAAGGTCTTGCAAGGATCGGATCCCCTTGAGGGTCCAGAGTGCAACTGGGAGATCTGGGGTTAGGTACAACAAAGAGTCAAGAGGTATGTTGAATTGAGGAGAGGAAGAGTCTGGTGAATTGTGTGTGACCATTTTTTTCCAGGCTAGGGCCGAGGCCTTCATAGTTGGAGAGAGGTACGACGGGATTGTGGCCCCTAATGGAGTAGAGAGTAGCCAAGATTTCAGAGTGGAACCAGGGAGCGAGGAATTTTCTATCTGTGCCCATAGGGGGTGCAAGTTGGACTGGAACCAGCTGGGTAGTTGGGCTAGGATGGCGGCCAGATAGTAGTCTTCAAAATTAATGGACCCTATTCCTCCCATCAGTTTGTGTTTGATTAATTTTAGGTGGGCACATCTGGGTTTCTTGCCTTTCCAGAGAAATTGGTTGTAAAGTGTTTGAAGAGACCTGAAGAAGGATTTGGGGAGTGGGATGGGGAGTGTTCTGAAATAGTAAAGAATCTGGGGAAGGCAAATCATTTTGTAGGCTGCGAGTCTACCTGACCAAGATAGTTCATGTTTCGCTATAGTTTGTGACGTTGCACGGACAGTGCGTAATAAAGGTAGAAAATTACTGGGGTATACGTGTCTAAGGGATCTGGGTAATTTGATTCCTAAGTAGGCGATATCTGCGTCAGCCCATGTGAAAGAGTATTGTAGTTGTAAAAGATTCCTTGTGGTAGCGTCAATGTTGATGTCAAGTATAAATGATTTATTCGTGTTCAGTTTGTAGTATGACACCGAGCTAAACCAGGTTAGTAGTTTTTGTACCTCAGCCAGGGAGGAAGTCGGGTTGGTGAGGATGAGGATGACATCATCAGCGAATAGGCTGATTTTGTGTGTCGTTGGTCCAATGTGGATTCCTGAGATTGCAGGATGGGTGCGGACATGTTCTGCCAGGGGTTCCATGAGTAAGTTAAAAATAAGGGGGGGCAGTGGACAGCCCTGGCGAGTGCCATTCGTGATGGGGAAAGGGCGGGAAAGCATACCTTCACAGAATACTTGTGCTGTGGGGTTGGAGTAAAGTGCCATAATGGCGTTTAGGATGGTGCCCTTAAAACCAAATTTCTGTAGAACAGTCTGGAGGTATGACCAGTGGACTCTATCGAACGCCTTCTCTGCGTCCCGAGACAGGAGCAGAGAAGACGTTCCAGTGGATTCAGCGTAGTGGATGAGGTTCAGCATCCTTCTAGTGGCATCTGATGCCTGTCTACCTTTAGTAAATCCCGTCTGGTCCTGGTGAATAAGAGTGGGCATAATCATTAGTAGTCTCGTTGCAATAGTTTTAGCATAAATTTTGATGTCGAGATTCAACAGCGAGATCGGGCGAAAATTTTGGGGGACATTCGACTCCTTTCCTGGCTTAGGTATCGTAATTACAAGAGCATTCAGGTATTCTTTATTGAAAGCAGAAAAGGAGGCAGCGACATTGAAGATTTCAGTAAGGTGTTGAATCAGAAGCGGGGAATATTTCTTATAATATTCCCCTGATAATCCGTCTGGGCCTGGTGCCTTGCCAGTCGGTAGGGAGTCAATAGTCAGTTTAATTTCCCGTTCCGTAAATGGGGCATTGAGAGTCTGTAGTTGTTCTGTGGTCAAGGTGGGTAGATTCAATTTTTGGAGGAACAGTTCAATGTCATGTTGTGAGGGTTGTGGGGTGAGGGGGTCTCTGTTCAGGTTGTAGAGGTCACCATAGTAGTCACTGAAAGCGTCAGCTATATCCTGTGGGTTGGTAAGGGGGATGTTCGTGTGGGGGTGAAGAAGTTGTGAGATCTTTGTCTTGTCGCATCTAGCTTTGAGACGTTGAGCCAATTTCTTCCCTGCTTTGTTGGAGGTGGAGTAAGATGTCGCTTTAAATTTTTTGTGGAGGAATTCATAAGAGTAGAGCAGTAGGGATCTAAGTTCTTGTCGTAGGGATAGCAGTTGGTTCGCTATTGAGTCTTGGGGGTCAGATTTGTGCTTTGTCTCGAGCTTTGATATTTGAGCTACTAATTAGTCTAGACGCTGCGTCCTTTTCTTTTTATGGTATGAACTCATTTTAATCAACATTCCTCTCATGAAGGCCTTATGCGCGCTCCACACCACTCCAGGGTCGGACACTGTTCCCTTGTTCAGCGAGAAAAAATCAGTAATATGCTTTGATATATCTGGCACGTAGTTGTCGTGTTGAATAATGTAGTTGTTCACTCGCCAGAGACGTGCGTTACCTTGAAGAGTAGAGTCTTCAATGGTAATGGTAATGGGAGCGTGGTCCGACCATGTTGTAGTGTGGATAGTAGAGTCAGAAATTTTTTGCAAAATCCATTTATCTGATAGAAATAGGTCTATTCGAGAGTATGAGCGATGTCTGGGGGAAAAAAAGGTAAAGTCTCGTTCGGAGCCGTGATGGCACCGCCAAACATCGTAGAGATCTTGGATAGTTAGAAATTTTTTCAATGGTGAGGGTTGTCGTTTCGCAGCTGAGGTAGAGTCCAAGTGGAGGTCAGGGGCCAGATTGAAGTCTCCGCACATTAACAAATGACCCTTCTGAACAGGTTTGGCAATGCGTAGGACCTTGTGCAGGAACTTCATTTGATGGGAGTTCGGGGCATATAGGTTAATGAGAGTGTAGGGCACTCTGTTGATGGTGCATACAAGGATTAGATAGCGACCCTCAGGATCTGGGATACACTGCAGCAAGTGAAAGTCAACCGTGTTTTTTATTGATATCATAACTCCTTTAGATTTGGTGGAGTGGGAAGCATGAAAGGTGTGAGGGTATAGTTGGTGTTTGCAGAGATGAGTGTCTCCTGGCAGCAGGTGGGATTCCTGAATGCAAATGATATCACTGTGGAGAGCTGTGGCAGTTCTCTACAGTGAGTGGCGTTTGGCAGGGTGATTCAGTCCGTTGACATTGAGCGATAGTATGTTGAGCGGCATTGTGGTCGTGGTATGTGAGGAGTGTATCAAGTAACACTTACAGTTAGTTGCTTGGAGATTTTTCTGGATTCTTCTGGTGTTGAGTCGTAGATGCTTGGGAGTCCAAGGATCTGAGGAAGGGGTAGGATGTACAACTGTGGATAAAGCAATACAGTGCGAACTAAATGCGGTTATTAGCAGTAGATTAAGGTACTTGAGGTGGAGAAACAGAAAACGTCAGTGTAATATTTAACTTGGTATATTACCAGTTTGAGGTTGAAGCGTCGCTCCGAAAGCACACTTGCATAGAACAAGGCTATAACATGCCTAAGAGAGAAAAAAAAAATAATAACAAAAATAAAAATTGCAGAGGGGGTGCATAGCACCACAGTAGCCTCCGTTGGGGGGTGCAGAGAGTCAGTAAGGCTGGAGAATGCAAACGGGGGTAACAGGTCGTCAGCTCGCAGGGGAACTTGCAAAACGTTACGTTGTCGGCCACTTCAGTTGTGCGGCGTTGGTCCAGTCAGACATTGGGGTGGGCTGGATGCTTGTGGGATGAGTGAGGTCCTCTGGCGTGAGAGGGAGGTGCAGGAGGATCAGGAAGGATGCCCCAGGTGTGGAGAAGTCGGAGGCCTTTGTCTAGATCACTAACAGTGTGAGTTTGCCCATTGCGGGTGATGAGGAGTGTGGCTGGATATCTCCATTTATACTGTAGCTTGTGGTTCTGTAGGCCTTTCGTTACAGGGTTTAGTAGACGTCTCATTTGGAGGGTATATTTGGAAATATCTGGGAAGAGTTGTATCCCAGTATAGGGCGCTGGTAATGGTGTTTTGCCTTTGATCCCCATCAGTAGCTTCTCTTTGATATGATAAAAGTGAACCCTCATGAGGATATCTCTGGGGACTGAGGCTGCCAGGTGAGGTGGTTTAGCAATCCTGTGAATCCTGTCTATGATGACATCTCGCGGAGATGCTTCAGGTACAATTATATGCATTAGGTCTTTCGCATAGCGGGACAAGTCCGCAGGGGGTATATTCTCGGGGACCCCCCTTAGTTTAACGTTGTTCCTGCGGGACCTATCTTCTAAATCGGCCAGTTTGGCGTGCATTCATGACTGTTCTTCTTTAATCTCATCATAAGTGTCAATGATGTCGTTCACCGTATGGGTGCAGTCAGATATGCCTCTCTCAGTGTTGGTTACTCTGGTGTCTAATGTGCGGATATCAGAGGTGATTGTTGAAAACATAGTGGAAAGATCAGTCATGAGGGAGGTTTGGAGGGAGAGTAGCATGTCTTTCAGTGTCGTATCCATGACAGGCTGGCCTGAGGTGGGAAATGATGCCATGGAGGATTGCAGGGCCTGGTCATAGAGGAAAGGCTTCAGAGCCTGGGCCTCAATTTGTGAGTGCAGTGGCCGCTGCGGCGGTGTGTCAAGCCGCATTTTAGCTTTAGCAGGGCTGCCAAGCAGGGGGTCAACATCCTGGGTGTCTGGGGGGTCTGTGGAGGTACCTGGTGGAGGATGTTCTTCTGGGATTTCATCCGGGAGGTCAGTGTATGCCTCGCGTTGTGCGATCGAGCCGGCGCCATTTTGGATCGCTGTGACCCGTTCCGCGGGTTTGTAGGCAAATTCGGTCAGTTTTTGAGGTACCCGGTCCGTATACCTCTTCCTGGACTGAAGTAATTTGTTCTCCATGTCGTCTGGAACAAGGATGGCTGTTAAAGGAGAAGTGTGTGGGGCCTGCGTCGATAGGTTATGTCCCCTGGCTGACGAGCTTGCAGTTTAGGTGTCCATCTTATTCTCCGGCCGGCCTACCGGTCGTAGAGGTTGTAGAAAGAGAATCTAAGATGGCCGCTATACACCAGGCTGGTGTTCTTCCTACAGGTTGTTGTGAGTAAGTGCCAATGGGTGATAAAGGTAGCTGGGGGTAGGTGGATGAGCTCAGGTGGTTACATAAAGGGAGAGCCAGTCTGGGAAGCCTGGGTTCAGTAGTGTTATAATGCTGGGAGGAGTAAGATGGCCGCCATATATTAGGTCTGAGGTGATATTATTTCTGTTGGTCCTTGAGGAGAAGGATTCGTGGGTGGCACAGGTGGTGAGCGGCAGGATGATAGGTTGTGGAGTTTGTGGGGTGTCTAGGCCGGCCTGGGGGACCCAGAGGAAGATTGCAGACCTCGGGCGGGTGTAGCAAGATGGCCGCCGCTTCCGAGACTAGGCCGGAGCCGCGGCCTGTCCTGCTGGGTGATCGCGGGTGTTGTCTCCGCACAACTCGGATCCCTCCCGGGAGTAGCCTGCCCTGGTGTGGGTGGATTTGTACCCTCCCGTTCCGCCGATTGCGGAACTCGAGCCCGGGGATGACGGAGGTCTTACAGGCTGCAAGATGGCGGCGGGCCTCCGCTGTGTGGAGCTGATCTCGATCCGGGGATAGGCCCAATCAGCCGGACAAAGTGTCCAATTTCCCCCGGTATTGATGTGGCAGGGACCCAGCAGTAGATGGGGGGATTTTCAAGGCTCACCCGAGTTTTCTGCCTGTCGGATGGCGAAGGATTGTGTACGGGGCTGAGGATCACTTCAGGAACACGTCTGTTCCTTTCTACTTCCGGACACGCCCCCCAGAAGTACATCTTTTTACATCCGCATAGATTTCCATTGAGGCTCAATCAGGATCCATCTGAAAAACTTAAAGACAGATCCAAGTTGAGTGCCTGAAAGGGCATGAAAGGGCCCTTAGTAATAGGTGAACAGCTTCACCATTAGAGGGATACACAGGGGATTAAAATGATTTTCTCGATCCAGAAATTTGCAGTTTTGAACTACACTCCCAGGGGATTTATGTTGTTTTACCTCCACACATGCACATTTTGCTGATAGTTAGCATGCCTTCATTCATTCTGTGCTCCTGACCCTAGCATCAACCAATCAGTAGAGGAGACATCCTTTGGCACATGACTATATAAAAGAACAGGCTACTGCTGCTTTAAAAATGTTGCAGGAAGGGGGCGTAGCCACCTGGCATGGAAGATGGCCGCTTAAAAGTGAAGTGAACAGCATCAGATGATACTCAGGGATGAAACAAACCTCCCTACATAAGTTTTACATGTATATGTGCTGTATTCATTTTTATATACTGTTTAGAAAGAGCACATCTTGTTAGGAGATTTTCTCTTCCTGGTTACCACTGCAGTGAAGCCTAGGCATACAGCCAAGACAGCTGATTGGGGGAAAGGCAGACACCTCCTCTACTCATAGGTAGAGATTTTCAGCTCTGTCCCTTGAATCCTTCAGCACTCTGATAATGTATTTATAGCATCCTCCCCGGCATAAAACTCCGGCTGCTTTTATCATATGTGATTAGGACATTGTTAGGAGTTATCAGGCTGATGACAAATGAACGAGGGAGGAGACAGCTACGGGACATAGTGCTTTGAAGAGAGATAACAAAACCCTACAGATATATGTACCCACCTCAAATTTCATGAATCAGGTTTACATCCACTTTAAACAGACTGCTTTGCATTCAGTCAGCTCGCCGGAGCAAGTAGCGGACAACATGCATGTCCCACAAGAGAAAACTTGACCGGGGAAAATTACAGACTTCTTTACACAGCCCTGCCGCTTCTCAAACAAGATGGCGCCAGCAGATCCCCTCGTCCCTCGCATGGCAGCTCCAGCATGAAGGACGGCAGAAGTACTGCTCACCAGACATCCCCAGCTCACAACATAGCAACAGCCGGGCTTCCCAGACCTCCTCCAGCTCCTCCAGCCCTGTGAAAGTTAAATTTAAACTTCATCTAACATAGCCCTGTAGGTGAGTGACTTGTCATTAGGCCAGGCCAGCCAGTGCTTGATACCACATTGAAAGATATGTTGGTATCACTGAGTAGCACAATCTATGCTGACATCTTGTCACTGGCGCAGCAATTTCAAACAGATGATACTGAAGTGGGCAACAGAGACACACATATAGAAGACAAAATGGGTAAGTTTCCTTCTACATTTAATGATCTGATAGACTCCCACAACTCCCATGAAGATGAAATCTTGTGGATGAAATAAAAAAAGATGCAACAATGTAAAGATAAGGGGCATCCCAAATCAATCAAGTAGCCTGACTTGATACCCTACTTTACTGATGTGATGAAAGAAGCTTTACCTGAAGTTCCATAAAATTATTTCATAGATACCAAAATTGAATAGGTGATCAATGTGGTAAGAAAATATAAAAAAAAAAAAAATAATGTGAGTAAGTCCAGTTATTGTCCCAAAAAAACAAGAACCAAAATAAATGTACATATGAGCTCCTTCTTGGAATAGACTCACCGGGCTAGCAGACAGACAGAGCAGCAAAGCAGAGGGCAGATATGCAGACAAACTGTGGTTCGGCAAGTAGGCACAAAAGCAGAGCTGAATAATGTGTAAAATATTCAATCAGACTAAAACAAGTGCAATATTTTATATTGCACTTGTTTTAGTCTGATTGAATATTTTACAGTGATAACGATCTAAAATTGAGTAAGACTTCAATCCAAACACTTGCAAGTCCATGAGCTAAAGAGTGAGTAGTATCTAGCAGGTCTTGACAGTTTTTAGAGGCAACCCTTGCATGTCTGTTTCTGGCAATTTCACCTTGGAACATCACTGTGCCTTGTGTGCATGCATCGCTCCCTGGATCCTCTCACCCCACTGGCTTGTTTATTCAGCTCTGCTTTTGTGCCTACTTGCCGAACCACAGTTTGTCTGCATATCTGCCCTCTGCTTTGCTGCTCTGTCTGTCTGCTAGCCCGGTGAGTCTATTCCAAGAAGGAGCTCATATGTACATTTATTTTGGTTCTTGTTTTTTTGGGACAATAACTGGACTTACTCACATTATTTTTTTTTTTTTTTTTATATTTTCTTACCACATTGATCACCTATTCAATTTTGGTATCTATGAAATAATTTTATGGTTATTATTCAATCATGTCACTTATGTAATAATTTATCACACATATTATTTGATGCTAGTTTATTTTTTATGGGATTGGTTTGTGTCAGACATGTAACCACTTCACACACATTATTGATGTTTGTCAATTTTGTGGGATCATTTATTATTTTGTCACAATTTTTGTTTGCCAGCGCTGTTTTATTGGTTTGAGCATTTTTTTGAAGGTTATAGCACTTTCTTATCAGCAGCTGCACATTTTTTGTGTTTTCTTTTTCTCGTTCAATATTGCACACGTCTATTCCAGCGCCGTTTCTTTGTTTATATATGAAACACATTCCCGCCCACCTACCAAGAGACCCCCATCGCTAGCATCCACTTTTTTCATACAAAAGAAAAACTAATGGTGGCCTTCAAATAGGTAGACCAACTACCAAAGGCGTCTACTTTCTCTATTCATTGACCTGTATGCGCATACTACACAACAGTGCAGGAAGCTAGCCACCATAACAAGCCCTTAAGGAACCACTATATCTCCTATAAATGGTGATATCTGGCAAAACTTCTCATTACAAAAAACGACTGAATTTTTACGGTTACTTCCTTTCCAAACTACTCCTTAGTTCTGAGTTCTTTTTTTTTGGTTTCCTTTTTTTTTTTTTAAATAGATTTTTATTGGTATATTGTGAAATGTACAATACATTTTGATCATGACGTGTGAGAAGTAATCAAATAAACGGCAGAAACACATGTCAACGAAAGAAGTGTCTCATATGCGAGACAGATGTAGTACAGCAAACACAGAATAATAATGGAAAATACAACATATTGAAGTTATAACGTGAAACCTGGAGATAGCTATGCCTAACAAGTATTGATGTCCTGTAGAATGGTTAACCTTTATGGAGTTTAGGAGGACAAGGTAGCCTCTCCACACGAGTACCCCCTGGAGGGCTCACGACTGTACCCGTGTGGTGACGCTCCCAGGTCACCTATAGGGAATGACATCTTACATGTTAGCAAACAGAGTTAAGAAGAGAATACCTTAACTAATTCTGATGAGTCAACCCAGTCAAACCATTGTTGCCATTTTTGGCGAGTTATCGTCTTATCTTTCTGACGCAATGCTAGAGTTGTTTCGTACATACAATGTTTGTGATTACCTCGGATATGGTGGAGGGGATTGGGTCTTTCCATTTCCTAGTTATTGTGAGTCTAGCTGCTAGGAGGATGTGGACAATGATAGTCTTTGATGGGTTGGAAAAGCAGTCGATAGTCAGAGAGAGAAGTGCTAAGGCTGGATTTACCTCAATTGTGAGTTTCGTGACCTCAGATAGTAGGCGGAACACTGATTTCCAAAAGAAAGCTAATTTGGGGCATTCCCAAAATGTGTGAAGAAGATGTGACCACACTTTCTCCAACAGGAGTTATCTGTTGCTGATTGGAATTTGGACAATTTGTCAGGGGTCAAGTACCAACGGTAGGTTAGCTTGTATGCCAGTTCCTAGAGAGTGGAGCAGCAGGTGGCTTTGTAGGTGGACTGGGCCGCATTTCCCCATTGTTCTAAAGAGAAGGATTGGGATAGATCCTTCTCCCATCTGTTAAATGCAGTGGAGGAGGACATTGTGGTTTTAGATTGAAGTAGATTATAAAACATCAATATACCTTTTATATGCGTATTGGGTGAGTTGAGGTAAATCCAGTCCTTTTGAGGTAGGGTGCAGGTCTGTCTCTGAAGAGTGTGAAGACAATGAAGGGTACGTATGTACAAGAAAATGTCTGCGTTCGGTAACCAGTATTCTTTCTGTAAAGTGGGAAACGTTTTGGGTAAGTTATTGTGATAGAGGTCAGATATGTGGGATATCCCCTTGTCTTTCCAGAGTGAGAAGGATGTTGAGTACATCAATCTCTGTAGGGCATCTATGTGGATAGGTACTGTTGAGAGGGTCAATTGGGATGTGGGAATCTGTAGGAGGCGGGACCAGGCTTTGGAGGTAGCAACCATAGGAGGTGGTAAGAGTGGTGTTATTTTTGCTCCGAGAGTGTTGGCGAAGAGCCACGAAGATAGACGGATGCCCTGAGGTATAGAAGCTTCTATTCTTCCCCATATCGTACAATGGGGAGGGGGTGTGAACCATTCTTTCGCTTGTGAGAGGATGCACTCTGTGTGATAATCTTGGAAATTAACAAATCCTAGACCTCCTGCTCTGCGGTGTTTGACTAATAGAGACTGGGCGCATCTGGGTTTTTTCCCTTGCCATATATATTTTGAGAGGATTGATTGTAATGAGTTGAAGTACTTGATAGGTAGTGGGATAGGGAGAGTGCGGAAGAGGTAGAGTATCTGGGGGGAGATGTAACATTTTGAACACCGCCAAGCGACCCAACCATGAGAATTCAAAGGACGCCAGCCTGGAGAGATCGGTTTGAAGTTTTGAACGGATTGGTATGTAATTAGAAGAGAACAGTTGTTTGGTCGATGGAGTCAGTTGAATTCCCAAATAAGTTATGCTTTTTTCCGTCCAGGTATAGGGAAATTTCACTAAGAGTCGGTCTTTGGTAGGGCCATCCAATCCTAGATTAAGAATATGGGATTTGGTCTCATTGACCTTATAGAAGGAGACTGTGCTGAACCAGGCTAGCATTCTCTGAACCTCAGGGAGGGAGCGCTCAGGGTCGGTTATCATGAGAATGACGTCGTCCGCAAATAGTAACAATTTTATGTTCTGATTTGGACATGTGTATGCCTGATATTTGATCGTTGGCTCTTATACTTTCTGCTAGGGGTAACATGACTATGTTGAATATAATAGGTGATAAGGGACAGCCTTGTCTCATGCCATTCGAGATCTGGAAGGGTAAGGAGAGGATGTCAGCAGCAAGTACATGAGCAGACGGGTTGGAATATAGGGCCATTATAGTATTGTGAATATTGCCTACTATACCAAATTTGTTTAAAACTTTTTTTCGAGGAGGTGGGTTCTTTCCCATGCTTAGGGAGAGTTATTATTCTGGCGGAGAGCATTTCTGAGGGGAATGATGCTGCTGTGGCAGATGTGTTTGGACTAGTGTAAGGGCCAAGATATGTTTGAATTTTTTAAAGTATTCCCCAGTGAAGCCGTCTGGGCCAGGGGATGGGGTTTTAGTAGTTTCTCATTGGTGTGTGGGTGGTGGATGAACGGGATCTTAGTCTTGTTTCTGTGGCCTTTAATTCTCAAGGACATTGCTTTGCCTGCTTTATTCCCAGTAGTATATGATGTGGCCTTGAGAATGTGGTATGATTTTTCGTGTTTTGTAAGTAGGAGGGATCTCAGTTCATGTCTTAGTGTGAACATTTTTGCTTGTAGTTGTGGTGAGGGATTGAGTTTGTTCAATTCTTCAGTTTTAGCTATGTCAGTCGTGAGTTCATCTAATTTTTGAGACTTCTGTCCAGTTGCAGGAATACACCTCTAAAGCCTCATACACACGCTCGAATTTCCCGATGGATTCTGTCCTATCGGAAAATGTTGTCGGAAATTCCGACCGTGTGTAGGCACCATCGGACAGTTTCCATCGGATTGTCCGACGGACAAAGTTCTATCTCCTGCTCTATAAATTTTCCGACAACAAAGTCCGATCATACCAATTCCGATCGTGTGTAGCGTAGTCCGACGGACAAAGTGCTACGCATGCTCAGAAGAAATTCTGTGACGGAAGCGATCGGTCAGGTAAAACTACCGTTCCTAATCGACACGGCACATTCGTCACGCTGCAATGTTAAAATGTCTTTAAAGCAGCGCATTCTCTTTTTCTTTACAATGCAAGAAGAATGACGTGTTTTAGCTGCTCCTATTCACCCTCACTTCTCACAAACGTATTGATTTATTCTTTTTCTGGATTTCTTGGCTAGATGTTTATTTATCGTCAGATCGTAAAAGAATGTTTGTTATATTTTTGGGATGATTTGTAATTTTTTATTTTTGGTTTGTAATACATATTTTCAGGATAATTTATTTAGATTTTTGAGGGGGGTTGTGTGTCTCAACTTAGCAAAACAACATTCTTATTATTTGTATTTGTTGCTTAAATTTACTAGGAGGTTGTTTGTTGTTGGTGCCCCTTATTAATTATACTTTATGTTTCGTGAAATGTACTTGCCTACTCACAAATAAACTGTCATTGTAGAAAAGTAAAACGCAATGATTTTTTCAAATCAAAAATTCCTTTATTTAGGTCTCAGCAACAAACCAAAGAGGAACGCAGCGATGGAGAAACTTGGGGAATTTGCAAAGCCTTGGATACCCACGGCAAACATCATTTTTTAAGCTTCAAAACTTGGTGGCCTGAGGAGTACGTATCTTAATAATAAGGGAGTGCTATCTGGTCCTGAAGTCCAAAACATCCGGAACTGCAGCAGATGCCATCTAGGTCCCCAGGATCTGGTACTACGAGAGGCTCCATCTTCTCTCAGACCAGACTGAATCCAGGTCGTCACTCTCTTGTCTTCCTTCCACGCTTCCTTGCACGCTGTGGCTGTGGTGCTGGTGGGGTGGCGGAAGGGGGAGGAGGAGGCGGAGCAAGGTCACTATCGCAAACATGTGTGAGTGCGGTCATCCCCCCAGCCATCCCCTTATTTAGGACCTTGATGATGACATCCTCACACATGTTGCGTTGCCCCACCTCCATATCCTTCATTTTAGTGGCAACCACGGAGCCAAAGGCCTCCTCGTAGGTGAGTGTGGCATGTAGGGAGGCTTAAGCCTCTCTGATCAGCTGGAGCGCTGACTCTCCCACCTCACCCCCCCTTCTCGCCCTTTTGTAGGGAAGGCGGAGGGGAGGGACTTGGGAGACAGTCAGGCTCCTAGGCCTACCCCCCTCTTGGCTGCCACTACCCACCTCTTGGCTGCCACTAAACCCTGCCTCCTCCTGACTGCCACATTCCACAGCCACCTCCTGGCTGAGGTCTTCCTGTGTATGAAAAAGGGACATAGTTTGAGTTATTTGTTCATCAAACACAAGCAATTTTCATCTATTGACTGTTACAAAATGTCTACAAATAGAAAACCATACAATTCTCAGCCCAGCAGTTTAGATTCTTTCCCCAAATGTCTCCAACACTACTGTCCGTTGATATGTCAAACACGTTAGGAACTAAGCAATTGTGGATCCAGAATTAAGTGAACATCATTCATTTTTCACTAAAATGGTTCCAAAACTACTATACCTGGCTCAAGCTGGGCTCCTCCATCTCTTCCAGACTGGAAGGCCCAGGTTGCTCCTCGGAAGCCTCATCAGGGGTGGCCTGCGTGGAAGGAAGCGTGGAAGGAGGAGTCGAGAGTGACTCCGTGACATCAGCCTGGTCTTTGAGAAAATGGAGCCTGTCATAGTACCAGAGCTTGGGGACATGGACCTGATCTGCTACAGCTCCAGATGCTTGGGACTTCAGGACCTTCTTGCGCTCCCTGAAATACGCACTCCTCAGGCTGCCAATTTTGAGTCTTAACTTATGAACGTGTTTGCCGTGGGCATCCTTGGCTTTACAAATTCCACAAGTTTCTGCATGGCTGCGTACCTCTTTGGTTTGTTGCCGTAATCGGGGTGTTTAGCCTGCCATAATAGGGTCATTTCCCTATATTTATCAATGAAGAGGGGGAGAAAACTCACATCGTTGAAGCCCTCCATAATCTCTGCAAGACACAACACCACACAAAACACTATAAATAATGTCAGGCTAAACTCTCCTAATCTTCTCCATAAATAAGCCTCAAGGTCTAATCAGTCTAGGCTAGTTATGTACCAAGTTCAAATTGTACCTTCGTTCTAGCATTCGTCTCGTGCGTGAGCTTTCTCTCCCCTCGTCTCACAGATCGTCGCTGCGACACATGCGTGTGACGTTTTATATACAGTGCGCATGCGTGAAACTCCGCCCCGCCCCTGACGATCTTTCTCATCTATTCCCCACCCCTTCTCTTTACGGCGCAGTGTGGAGAGCACATGGCGGGGACACAGCAGGTGCGTCCCAAATATTGCAGCAACGAGGAGGAGAACGAGGAAAGGCCGGAGGCAGAAACGTCCCGATCCCGGAGGCTGAAATTTAAGGCCTCCAATATGTCATTTGGAGAACTGTTGGAGATGGTGGACATATTGAAGAGGAGCGACTATGATGGGAAGTATGGGCCTTACCTCAACCCAAATGTCAGAAAGGGCAAGATCATGTCTAAAGTTGTGAGGAGGATGTACAATAATTTTGGGGTACAACGATCCAAGGAGCAACTGAGGAAACGCTGGTCAGACCTGAAACTGAGGGAGCCTGATCAGTACAGAAAGATCAAGCGAGTTCCTCAAAAAAGTAAGTAGTTGTGTTTTGTGTATGATTTCTTGCTTGCATACTGCTCCATGTGTTTTGTTTTTTCAATGTTGTACCTTTGAAAATGGCCACTTTCATGTTCGTCTGTGCATTCGATCGTACTCAACCTCGATCTTTCTGCCACTGTCATGTTCGTGTGTGTCCATTCGATCGTACTCAACCTCGATCGTTCGGCCACTTATAATACGAGGTTTGGTGAAGTTTTTAGTGAAAGGAAGTTTGTTCTCAATAGAGATGTCATCAAGAATGTAAAGCAAATTTATTCAATGTAAAGGAGAGGTCACTCAGTAGCTGTTTACCCATCTGGACTCTAGAGCACTTGTGCTGGGACACCCAAACCCCCTTTTTTTTATGCTGTTCTACACATGTGCTCCTGTGGATACTAGAGGGGTGTACCAAAAAGGTAGTACAGTGGCTTGCGAAAGTATTCGGCCCCCTTGAACTTTTCAACCTTTTGCCACATTTCAGGCTTCAAACATAAAGATATAAAATTTTTAATTTTTGTGAAGAATCACCAACAAGTGGGACACAATTGTGAAGTGGAACGAAATCTATTGGATATTTTAAACTTTTTTAGCAAATAAAAAACTGAAAAGTGGTGCGTGCAAAATTATTCGGCCCCTTTACTTTCAGTGCAGCAAACTCACTCCAGAAGTTCAGCGAGGATCTCTGAATGATCGAATGTTGTCCTAAATGACTGATGGTGATAAATAGAATCCACCTGTGTGTAATCAAGTCTCTGTATAAATGCACCTGCTCTGTGATAGTCTCAGGGTTCTGTTGAAAGCGCAGAGAGCATCATGAAGACCAAGGAACACACCAGGCAGGTCCGTAATACTTTTGTGGAGAAGTTTAAAGCCGGATTTGGATACAAAAAGATTTCCCAAGCTTTAAACATCCCAAGGAGCACTGTGCAAGCGATCATTTTGAAATGGAAGGAGTATCAGACCACTGCAAATCTACCAAGACCTGGCTGTCCCTCTAAACTTTCAGCTCAGACAAGGAGAAGACTGATCAGAGATGCAGCCAAGAGGCCCATGATCACTCTGGATGAACTGCAGAGAACTACAGCTGAGGTGGGAGAGTCTGTCCATAGGACAACAATCAGTCGTACACTGCACAAATCTGGCCTTTATGGAAGAGTGGCAAGAAGAAAGCCATTTCTCAAAGATATCCATAAAAAGTCTTGTCTAAAGTTTGCCACAAGCCACCTGGGAGACACACCAAACATGTGGAAGAAGGTGCTCTGGTCTGATGAAACCAAAATCGAACTTTTTGGCCACAATGCAAAACTATATGTTTGGCGTAAAAGCAACACAGCTCATCACCCTCAACACACCATCCCCACTGTCAAACATGGTGGTGGCAGCATCATGGTTTGGGCCTGCTTTTCTTCAGCAGGGACAGGGAAGATGGTTAAAATTGAGGGGAAGATGGATGCAGCCAAATACAGGACCATTCTGGATGAAAACCTGTTGGAGTCTGCAAAAGACCTGAAACTGGGATGGAGATTTATCTTCCAACAAGACAATGATCTCAAACATACAGCAAAATCTACAAAGGAATGGTTCACAAATAAACGTATCCAGGTGTTAGAATGGCCAAGTCAAAGTCCAGACCTGAATCCAATCGAGAATCTGTGGAAATAGCTGAAAACTGCTGTTCACAAATGCTCTCCATCCAACCTCACTGAGCTTGAGCTGTTTTGCAAGGAAGAATGGGCAAGAATTTCAGTCTCTCGATGTGCAAAACTGATAGAGACATACCCCAAGCGACTTGCAGCTGTAATCGCAGCAAAAGGTGGCTCTACAAAGTATTAACGCAAGGGGGCCGAATAATTTTGCACGCCCCACTTTTCATTTTTTTATTAGTTAAAAAAGTTTCAAAAATCCAATAGATTTCTTTCCACTTCACAATTGTGTCCCACTTGTTGGTGATTCTTCACAAAAAATTAAAATGTTATATCTTTATGTTTGAAGCCTGAAATGTGGCAAAAGGTTGAAAAGTTCAAGGGGGCCGAATACTTTTGCAAGGCACTGTAAGTTTAGCACCTTTACAAAGTGACTACATTCATGTTGTTGTCATTTGAAACTGGCCAACCAAAAATATTGTCCCTCACTTTCAAGCAATGTTTGACATTTCCTATTTCTGCCCTCAATAGATTGTTGTGCTAAATCTTCCTTTTGTACATTCTCATAGGGGAGCGAAGACTCGGGACGTCTGAGGAAACCAGAAAACCCACACCTCCCAAAGAAGGGGAAAGACCAGAAGCAGAGGAGGAGGAGGAGGAAGGAGAGATCATCGAACTTGGAGAACTTGTCACCACAACAGGTGAGTGTGGGAGAACACAGCTACTGGTAAGCTAATCAATGTATGCCTGCCTCATTTCCAAGAGACATTTTTTGTTTTTTTTTGTGTTTTTAGGTGACGTGGATGTTGTGGAAGAAGAATCGCACTTTACCACTGAAAGTGCACACGTACTCATCGGGGAGATAATGGTCTGCAATCGAGATCTAGATGAGATAAAGAAAAACATCAATGATGTTCAAAAAAAATTGAAGAACATCATTGATGTTTTAGGTAAAATCTGAAAACGCACCAAGTAATTAACACACATTTGTGGCTGTTTGTGACAACATTTGCAACTTAAGAACTGTGGCAAATTTGGAACATGCACACATTGTGTCACATGTGCTAGCTCCCATCATGGTGGATGAATGACAACATTTTGGGGGTGCAACCACTTTCCTAACTACTAAAGTGGGTGTGGTGAAGGGGTTGCACCCCCAAAACACGTCCATTGACCCCCATGATGGGAAATTGCACTTTTGAACAGTCTAGGCATGTGTTTTAACATCTAATGTCCATTTTGAGACCAACATTGTGTGCATGTTCTAAATTACCTTTTTCAAGGGGTGCCCCCCCATGTGATGAAGGCAAGATCAAACACACTTTGAACATATAGTCATGTCTGATCTTGTCTTCACTTTAGAAAGTTGAACTTTGCAAGTTCCTATGTTCTGTCTGTGCTGTTTTGCTCCATGCCTGGTTTTAACAAATGCGTAATGTTAGTAAACAATGTTCGAAAGAACAAAGATCTTGTCAGTTTTGCCACGAAGTTTAGAAAGGCACTTGTGAATGTGTTGAAAGTAAACTTTTTTAATCTAAAAAATGTGTGGCTTCCTTCTTTAACCGCTTCAATACCGCGCTATAGTCATATGACGCCCACAAGGTGGATCTACCATCCTGGGTGGGCGTCATATGACGTCCTTGCATTCCCGGCCGCCTGGGGGGCGCGCGCGCGCCCGCTGCATCGCTCGGGACCCGGTGCCCGATGTCCGCCGGGCACCCGCGATTGCCCGTTAAAACAACGGGACCGGGCGGGACCGTGGAGCTGTGTGTGTAAACACACAGCTCCACGTCCTGTCAGCGAGGAGGAGACCGATCATCCCATGATCGGTCTCCTCCACTTGATTCCCCTCCCCCCACAGTTAGAATCACTTCTATTAGGGAACACATTAACCCCTACAGCGCCCCTAGTGTTAACCCCTTCCCTGCCAGTCACATTTACACAGTAATCATTGCAATTTTATAGCAACGATCGCTGTGTAAATGTGAATGGTTCCAAAAATTTGTCAAAAGTGTCCGAAGTGTCCGCCGCAATGTCGCAGTCACGAAAAAAAAAAATCGCAGATCGCCGCCATTACTAGTAAAAAAAAAAAAAAAAAAATTCAATAAATCTATCCCCTATTTTGTAGACGCTATAACTTCTGCGCAAACTGATCAATATACGCTTATTGCGATTTTTTTTACCAAAAATATGTAGAAGAATACGTATCGGCCTAAACTGAGGAAAAAAATAGTTTTTTTTTTAAAAAAATGGGATATTTATTATAGCAAAAAGTAAAAAATATTGTGTTTTTTTTCAAAATTGTGCTCTTCTTTTGTTTATAGCGCAAAAAATAAAAACCGCAGGGGCGATCAAATACCACCAAAAGAAAGCTCTATTTGTGGGAAAAAAAGGACATCAATTTTGTTTGGGTGTAACGTCGCACAACCGCGCAATTGTCAGTTAAAGCGGCGACGCAGTGCCGAATCGCAAAAAGTGCTCTGGTAAGGAAGGGTGTTTAAAAGCCCTGTATTGAAGTGGTTAAAAACACCAAAGTATTATTTATGTCAAAAGTAAATGATTTGGGGGGCAATGGGTGCTATTTACTAAAGGTTTTTCCAGTTTGCACTGCAAGTGTATTTCCAGGGCACTTTTGCAGTGCACTTGTAGTGCATAGTGGATTTGGCTTATGTAAATGACACCCACAGTGGTTTGTACGAAAACACGTAGCACAGCATTTTTGTGAATACACACATTTCTGTCATGGTGATGAAAAGGAGTATTTTGGGTGTCAGTTATGCACTACAAACCTACTCTAGACAAAAGATTAGGTATCACACACACAACATGAGAAGATTCTTTTTGGGAAGAAGAGACTGTTACCTCCTTTTGCCCAGAAAGTGCATTCCCACTGTTGAAGGTAAAGGGCAAAAATATCAAACACAAATAAGCTAGAATACACCTACAAGAAACACAAGCAGGAAATGACAAGAAATCATAGGTATGTATAAAATATATATTTATTAAAAAATGCCGCTCACACATCGTCAGGCAGAGCAATGGCCCCCCTACCCACAAAGTAGTCCATATATTGCTCGCGGACCTCGCGGGTATTTAGAGGGGGCAAGCCTGGACCTGCCGCTTGAAGGGCTGTGAGGTCGGCATTGGAAGGCCCATCCACATCTGGGCCAACGGCCACCACATAGTTGCTGTTGTGTCTTTTCAAAAAGTTGTGCAATATGCAGCAGGCAAGAACTATGTGGTTGAGTTTGTATTCCGCCAAGTTAATAGCCGTCAAAAACAGGCGGAAGCGGCTGGCCAGGATCCCGAAGGTGTTCTCCACCACTCTGCGGGCTCTCAACAGCCTGTAATTGAAGACCCTCTGGTCTGGGGTGAGGGTCCTCATCGGGAAGGGCCTCATCAGAGGGGGAGTCAGCGCAAACGCTTCATCTGCGACAAAGACGAAGGGGAGTCCTTCAGCATTCTCCTCTGGAGGTGGCAAGCACAAACTGCCACTCTGGAGACGCCAATAAAACTCTGTGTGCGCAATGGCACCACCATCCGAGATCCGTCCGTTCATCCCCACGTCCACATACAAAAACTCGTATGTCGCCGACACCACCGCCAACATCACTACACTATTAAACCCCTTGTAATTATAATAGTAGGAACCCGAGTTGGGGGGTGGGACGATGCGGACGTGTTTCCCATCAATTGCACCTCCGCAGTTAGGAAAGTCCCAACGGCTGGAAAAGTGGGAGGCCACAGTCTGCCATTCCTGTGGCATGGAAGGGAACTGTGGAGTGAAACAAGAAAAAAAATTTTGTCACTTTGCACATAAACATTGCAAGCAGATTAGACACTAACATCTTGGAACAAGATCAGACTTTTAAATTGTAAGCTTAAAAGTATTTGCACCCAAAAGTAGAGGGTCCCCCTAGCAGATTACCCCCCCCCCCATCAATCCCCCCACTTCTGATGGGCCATTGACAATAACTAGGGGTTTGGGGGGGGAGGGACAGGTAACCCTCTGCACTCCATTGATTGCCAAATGGCTCAATAATGTGTGCTAGTTTGGCCAGACCCTCCTTACTTAACACTATTGGCAGCCCACAGGAAACATAAAAGAACATTCCAAATCCCCCCCCCCAAAAAGAATGGAAGCACATTTGGACATTCTGCAATTACCTAGCAAGCTAATAGGAGGGAAAGAACCCAAAAAACGAGGAAATGGAAAGTAGGGAGCCAGCCCCTTGCACTACATGCTTTGCTGAATTCATCCCTAAAGATGCCCACTATAAAGAGGTAGGTATATAGTGTGTATTGACCTTGGGAAAGCCAGCAGATAGAGGATTGGTAGCATCTGACAGAGCAGTTGGGGGAGGGGGTTCCTAATGAGTTTGGCACCCCCCCCCCCCCCAAAAAAAAAAGGACAACAAAAGGGGCTCTGCATGAAGTAAAACACACAGAAAACATTTATGCATATTTTAGGGGGTGTTTGGGGGAAAACAATACTATGCAGCAGACAAAATACATTGCTTAAGGGACTAGGCCAGAGGTGTCTATTGGGCCAGAAGAGCATGCTGGGGAGGAAAGTGAAGGGAAAAATGCATGAAGGAGAAAAGGGGCACAGCATATTAGAGCATATTGTAATCATGGTAATTAGGGAAGGAGGTCAAAAATACAAGTCATTAGCAAACAGAGCATACATAGAAGGGAATAGTAAAGGAGAAATGTTACCTTAATATAGTCCTACTGCAGGACCTGGATGATGGCAGAACAGGTCTCTGGAATAATGATTCCCAGGGCCTGGGGAGAGATACCTGAGGAGAACTTCAAATCCTGAAGGCTTCTCCCTGTCGCCAAGTACCTCAACGTGGCAACAAGCCTCTGCTCCGGAGTGATGGCTTGTCTCATGCAGGTATCCTGCCGGCTGATAAAAGGGGTCAGCAAAGCCAAAAGACGGTGAAAAACGGGGTCCGTCATCCGGATAAAGTTCCTGAAATCATCAGGATTATTCTCCTGGATCTCACCAAGCAAAGGCATGTGCGAGAACTGATCACGCTGAAGCAACCAATTCTTGGTCCACATACTCCTCGTCACTCTGTTCATGGACGAGTCTTGGCTCAAAGCTAAAAGCCCGACACCAATTCCACGTACAGCACGAACTCGGCGACGAGTACGTACGGGAAACATCGCTCACAAACGGTCGGCTGGTCAGAACGGACAAACAGAAAGCACCGATAAACAGCAAGGCCTGAAAGAACGAAATGAATACCAGAAACGAGCAGACAATAAGCAGTGAAAATCAAAGCGTCCTATATCAAGATATAGGCCGCAATGACCAACAAATGCCAACTGACTACACGCACTAATAAACAGATACGCACGACAAGCACAAACTGAAGAGCAGTAACGATCTGAGTCACAAAACTGAGAAGCGCGAATCGTAAGTCCCCAAACTTCAACTAACTCGCGATAAACAAGGGATCAGCAGAAGGAGCCCAACGGGTGCAGGACATGGTGCTGAACTTCCCTTTTCTAGTCTCGTGGAAGACGAGTTACGTCACGACGTTCTTGAAGACCGGAAATTCCGACAACGTTGTCCGACCGTGTGTACGCAATACCAACATCGGACAAAGTCCGACGGAAATGATCCGACAGAACTGGTCATCGGAAAATCCGAGCGTGTGTATGGGGCTTAATAACTGCTTTGTGAGGATTCCACACCACCAGCAGGTCAGATACAGATGCTTGATTGTTTGCAAAGTATTCTTCCAAGTTTTGTTTAATAAGAGGGGAATGTTGGGGGGCATTGAGTAAGTAATTGTTAACTCTCCAAATGTAGGAGTTGGATTGGGGTGCGTTATCATCGATGGATATGCTGACCGGAGCATGATCTGACCAGGTGGTGGTGTGGATTTCAGAGCCTAAGATACTTTGTAGGAGCCACTTGTCTGCAAGAAGCAGGTCAATCCTTGAGTAGGTGTTGTGACGCGGTGACAAGAACGTGTAGTCCCTCTTGTCCGCGTGACAACACCTCCACACATCATACAAATCGTTTGATGAAATAAATGCATCTAATGGAGAAGCTGTTCTCCTGGATTCTGCTGTAGAGTCCATTGTAACGTTCGGAACTAAGTTGAAGTCGCCACATATCAGTAGGTGGCCCGTATGGAACTTTCGAGCTGCCCGTAGCGTTTTCCTGAGAAAGGTTACTTGGCCCTGGTTCGGTGCGTAGATAGAAATAATGGTATATGGAATATTGTTGATTGTGCAGTTTAAAAAGATGTAGCGACCATCAGGGTCAGATACACATTGTTGAAGGGAAAAGAGGACAGTGTCCTTGATAGCTACCATTACTTCTCGCTGTTTCTTAGTGTGGGAAGCGCGGAATATATGGGGAAATTTTCTATGTTGACACTGCGGGGTTGATTTGGATTCAAAGTGTGTCTCTTGTACACAAAGTATGTCGCAGTTGTGGGACAGGGGTGGTTTCCATAAAGAGGAGCGTTTAGCTAGTAATGTGCAGCAGACACAAGGAGGTGTCCTGAAGTCCAGCAGCAGGAAGCAAACAGGTAATGTGCAGCAGACACAAGGAGGTGTCCTGTAGTCCAGCAGCAGGAAGCAACAGTGATCCCACCGGGTGGAGGAGCGCCTTAGGGCCTTGTCTCTGGGAGAGGATTGCCCTACCGCCACTTCAGAGGCGTCGACCTCCAAGATGTAAGGGAGTGCAGGATCCGGATGTTTTAAGACCGAGGCCGACACGAACTGGTCCTTTAGTGTTGAAAAGGCAGACTGAGCTTCAGGAGACCACTGGAACTTGGTACCTTGCTTGGTCAGTCTCGTGATGGGAGCAATGATGTTGGAAAACCCCTTAATAAACTTGCGATAGAAATTCGCGAATCCTACGAATCGCTGAATTCCCTTCTTGTCCGTGGGGGCAGGCCAATCCAAGATGGCAGACACTTTTTGCGGATCCATCTTAATCCCATCTACTGAAATGACCAAGCCTAAGAACTGGATACTTTGACGTTCAAACTCGCACTTTTCAGGCTTCGCATACAGGCCATGCTGGCGAAGACGGGTCAAGACCTTCTTGACGTGTTCCCTGTGAGTGAGTGAGGGAGAGAAAATCAAGATGTCATCCAAGTAGACAATAACAAATAAGTCAAGATAGTCTCTAAAAATGTCATTTACAAAATGTTGAAATGTCGCAGGGGCGTTGCAGAGCCCAAATGGCATCACCAGGTATTCATAGTGTCCGAAGCGGGTGCGAAAGGCAGTCTTCCATTCGTCCCCGCTTCGGATACGGACCAGGTTATATGCCCCACGGAGATCTAATTTGGTAAACACCACAGCGGTACCAAGCCTCTGGAATAGTTCCGGTACCAGGGGCAGAGGGTACCGATTCTTAATTGTAATTTTGTTCAAGTCCCGGTAGTCTACGCAGGGGCGTAGAGAGTGATCTTTCTTCTCTACAAAGAAAATCCCTGCCCCGGCTGGGGAGGTAGAAGGTTGTATAAACCCCTTTCGCAGGTTGTCATCGATGTATGCTTTGAGAGTCTCCAACTCCAGTCCTGTTAAAGGGAGATTCTTCCGAAGGGAATTTCTGCACCTGGTAAGAGTTCAATTGGGCAGTCATAGGGCCTGTGTGGAGGGAGTGTCTCTGCCCCTTTTTGACTGAATACGTCCAAGAAACTGTGGTATTCTTCCGGGACAGCCCTACGGGCCTCAACGTCAACCTCTAGACAGAGCAGAGAGGGTGAGACGTTGGTGGTCCCTTGCAGGCAGTGCTGACAGCAGTAAGGAGAGAGGAAGCTGATACTCCCCGTGGGCCAGTCGATTTGAGGGTTATGGGCCTTGAGCCAGGGTATGCCCAGGATAACAGGGAACAGAGGAGGATTCAATGATGTCCAGGCGGAGTAGTTCACTGTGGTTACCCGCAATGGTAGCGTGTAGTAGGAGGCCGTCTCTTGGGTCACAGGTCCAGATCTGATAGCCGACCCATCGGCTAGATGTACCGACAGTCCTCTGGCTCGGGGACGTAAAGGAACTCGAAATTTGCGGGCAAAAGTCTGGTCCATGAACCCACTACAGGCTCCAGAGTCAATTATGGCGGGGACCAGAGTATTCCCTCCTGGGAGCTGTAGGGAAAGGGAAACAGTCAGGTGAGACGCATTATTAAGTACTGCGGGCAAAACAGTGGAAAACAGAGAGGAGTGCTTACAGGACTTCACGGGACAGGCCCTCACGTAATGTCCGGGTTCCCCACAGTAGAGGCAAAGGTTCTGGATTCGCCTGCGTTGTCGCTCCTCTGGGGTCAGGGAAGGACGAAGGACGCCCAGTTGCATAGGCTCAGAGGGTGCAGTTGCGGTGCGGCCAGAAGGGTAAGGTACCCGAGGTAGCATCCACACCGGACGGGAAGAACCGGTCGTACGCTCAGTCCTACGCTCCCTCAGACGCCTGTCTATCTGAGTGGACAGGTTGATTAGGTCTTCGAGAGTCTCAGGGATGCCCACTCTGGCCAACTCGTCCTTCAAAGACTCGGAGAGGCCCATACGAAATTGATGACGCAGAGCTGCGTCATTCCAGCTCGTATCGGCGCTCCAGCGCCTAAACTCGGATGCATAGTCCTCTGCCGCCCTACGGCCCTGTTGTAGGGAAAATAGAGCTGCTTCGGCAGTCGCTGCCTGTTGTGGGTCTTCGTAGAGGATGCCCATGGCTTGGAAAAAGGTGTTTTCAGATTGCTGAGGCATTCGTGCTTCTGTTCCACCAGGCGGTGGGCCCAGGCCTGGGGCTCCCCTTGTAGCAGGGAGACCACAAACCCCACCTTGGTGGACTCAAGGGAAAAGGTTCGGGGTTGGAGTACAAAAAAGAGGTTCACAGGCGTTGCGGAATGCCCTATATCTGTTCCGGGCCCCGGAGAATCTATCCGGAGTAGGGACCTTGGGCTCAGGAGGCAGCATAACCACCGAGGGTGCAGGTGATGCGCTGAGCGCTGTTGGGCCTGAGGTGGCTAGGGTCTGCACGCGTTCCTCTAGCGGGAGTACCCCTCTTGTAGGGAGTTGACGGCCTGTGTCAGTCCGGCCAGGTGACGGCATAAGTCCTCCCTAGCCGTGGCTCCCTGCATGGGCTCAGTCATGGCTGCCCGATACTGTCACGTACCTTAAGGCAGAGCCCGTATTGCAGGGAGCGGCTACTCGTAAACCCCTGGTTCGGGAACCCCTGATAGGGAAGACAGGAGCTCGAGAGCACAGGGGAGCACAAGTGCCTGGCTGGTAAGCTGGGTAGAGGGCTGGAGATCTGTGCAGACGGGAACCAGGAGGTATCCTGTAGCCCAGCAGCAGGAAGCAAGCAGGAGATGTGTAGCAGACACAAGGAGGTGTCCTGTAGTCCAGCAGCAGGAAGCAAGCAGGTAATGTGCAGCAGACACAAGGAGGTGTCCTGTAGTCCAGCAGCAGGAAGCAAGCAGGTAATGTGCAGCAGACACCAGGAGGTGTCCTGTAGTCCAGCAGCAGGAAGCAAGCAGGTAATTGCAGCAGACACAAGGAGGTGTCCTGTAGTCCAGGAAAGAAGGAGTTCAGTTCTAGGAATTCCTTAGCGGTGGTGTGGGATAACCAGTATACGAAGTCGTCCGAGCTGTATGTGTTGTTTAGAAGGGTGACTCTTCAATCGTCAGATGACGTCGGATGAGAAGGTTATCTGCTAAATAAAATACGGAGCTAGAAAAAAAAAGGAGGTTAGCTATCTCAACACAAAGTTAAACAGAGGTAACGTGATGGAGCGTGTTTGCTCGTAATGGTAGAGTAACGTTATAGAAGTTACGGGGAAGCCGCAAGGGAATAAAAAAAAAGAAAAAAGATCGTGCTCTAAAGCACAACCAGCAGAACCAAAAGATAAAAGAAAACAAAAAAGCCAGCAACAGGGCTCGGATTAGCAGCTGACCAGCAGTGGGGTAAGTTCAGCAAGCAGGTGTTTGAGCGCATTTCCAGACCAGACTGTGAAAGTCGCATGGAGTGGTTGGGTGGGCTAGTTAGCGGTGTTGATATGTAGATTTCTTATGGTGTCCACCGAAGGAGAAAGGATTTGGTTTACCTTGAGGATCATGGTGGGTAAGCGGTGGTTCTGGTAGAATCCCCCAGGCATGAAGGAGCTTCAGACCACCCTCTAATGTGGAGATGGAGTGCGGCACGCCATTGTAGGTGGCTAAAATTGTGGCGGGATGACGCCACTTGTACGGTACTTTATGGTTAGACAGGGCCTTGGTGATGGTTTTAAGTTGTCTGCGAAGTTGCAAGGTATATTGTGATAAATCAGCGTATAATTGGATTTTGGCGTATGGCTCAGGTAACTGAGCTATCTCCCTGGCTTTCATCAAGATTTGTTCCTTTGCCTGAAAAAAGTGAATTCTGAGTAGCACATCCCTAGGAACATCTGCCTCTAGATGACGGGGCTTGGGGAGCCTATGGATGCGATCGATAATGAGTTCGATCAGAGATAGGTCAGGGAGCATGCTGGAGAACATAGTGCTGGCAAAGTTGTGGAGGTCTTTAGGTACGACCGACTCTGGAATGCCACGGATTTTTATGTTATTGCTTCTGGAGCGATCCTTGAGGTCTGCAATTTTCGCTTTAATCCAGAAGGTGTCATCTTTTTGCTCTGTGTATGCATCTACCAGGTCATTAACCGTGTCTGTGCACTCCTCCATTTTATTTTCAATGAATTGCATCCTGTTGTCCATATGTTTCATTTCTAATGAGAACCTGTTGATTAGGGATGAGCCGAACACCCCCGGGTTCGGTTCGCACCAGAACCTTCGAACCGACCGAAAGTTTGCGCGAATTTTCGAACCCTATACGTTATAATGGACGCGAACGTTCGAAATCAAAAGTGCTAATTACAACGGCCAATATGCATGTTAATGTCATAAAACAGGTTTGGGGACCCGGGTCCTGCCCCAGGGGACATATATCAATGCAAAAAGAACTTTTAAAAACTAACGTTTTCTCGGGAGCAGTCATTTTAATGATGCATAAAGTGAAAAAAAAAAAGTGAAATTTTCCTTTAAATATGGTACCTGGGGGGTGTCTAAAGTATGCCTGTGAAGTGGCATGTGTTTCCCGTGTTTAGAACTGTCCTTGCACAAAATGACATTTGTAAAGGAAAAAAAGAAGCCATTTAAAACCACTTGCGGCTTTAGGTTTGTTCTTAAGTAGAATCTGAACAGGTACATTATGAAGTGTAGCTCCATCCCAAAAAAATCTATTTTTAAGCTTTTTGGAGAACATAGGGAGGGGTTATCACCCCTGTAACATTTGCTGTCTTTGCACATCTGTTCAGAACATGTCACCTCACTTTCCGTCCCAATGACAAATGTTTTTGGAAAAAGTGGGGTTTTAATTGAAACAAGGATTGGTGATAAAGTATCAGTAGAGAGGAGATACCTTTTTCCCAAATTAAATCTAACAGGATAGAATTTCCCTTCCTAGGGGTAGATTTCCTCTCACTTCCTGTTTTCTCTTTCCATTTGCAAGTAGGAGTCATTTGTAAGTTGGATGTTTGAAAGTAGGGGCCTGGAGTATATACTCTGCAGAAATTTGCCCTATTAGATGTTGGTGTAGCCACAAGACTGGTGGGCACAGGAATGGGCCCTGCTGTGAGTTAATAGATCAAGATTTGTAATTGCATGCACCTGTTGAACAGGGCAGAAAAATTGGGGGGTGGTGGTGGTGGTGGTGGACGGTTTTGCCACAAGACTGTAAGCTCTCACAGTTACTCTTGGTGGGCGCAGGAATGGGCCCTGCTGTGAGTTATTCGATCAAGATTTGTAATTGCAAGCACCTGATGAACAGGGCAGAAAAATTGGGCCTTTGGCGGTGGTGGTGGACGGTGTTGCCACAAGACTGTAGGCTCTCACAGTTACTCTTGGTGGGCGCAGGAATGGGCCCTGCTGTGAGTTATTAGATCAAGATTTGTAATTGCAAGCACCTGATGAACAGGGCAGAAAAATTGGGCCTTTGGCGGTGGTGGTGGACGGTGTTGCCACAAGACTGTAGGCCCTCATAGTTACTCTTGGTGGGCGCAGGAATGGGCCCTGCTGTGAGTTATTAGATCAAGATTTGTAATTGCAAGCACCTGATGAACAGGGCAGAAAAAATTGGGCCTTTGGCGGTGGTGGTGGACGGTGTTGCCACAAGACTGCAGGCCCTCATAGTTACTCTTGGTGGGCGCAGGAATGGGCCCTGCTGTGAACTATTAGATCAAGATTTGTAATTACCCGCCCCTGTTAAACAGGGGCTGAAAAATTGTGCCTTAGGCACTGGTGCTGGTGCCACAACACTGCAACCCCTCACAGAGACTGTACTTGGAGCACAGCAGTCACACGTGTTGCGAAGCATTTTTTTTAAAAAATTGTAAGTACACGCCCCTGTTAAACAGGGGCTGAAAAATTGTGCCTTAGGCACTGGTGCTGGTGCCACAACACTGCAACCCGGCCCTCACAGATACTGTACTTGGAGCACAGCAGTCACACGTGTTGCGAAGCATTTTTTTAAAAAATTGTAAGTACCCGCCCCTGTTAAACAGGGGCTGATAAATTGTGCCTTAGGCACTGGTGCTGGTGCCACAACACTGCAACCCCTCACAGATACTGTACTTGGAGCACAGCAGTCACACGTGTTGCGAAGCATTTTTTTAAAAAATTGTAAGTACACGCCCCTGTTAAACAGGGGCTGAAAAATTGTGCCTTAGGCACTGGTGCTGGTGCCACAACACTGCAACCCGGCCCTCACAGATACTGTACTTGGAGCACAGCAGTCACACGTGTTGCGAAGCATTTTTTTTAAAAATTGTAAGTACCCGCCCCTGTTAAACAGGGGCTGAAAAATTGTGCCTTAGGCACTGGTGCTGGTGCCACAACACTGCAACCCCTCACAGATACTGTACTTGGAGCACAGCAGTCACACGTGTTGCGAAGCATTTTTTTAAAAAATTGTAAGTACCCGCCCCTGTTAAACAGGGGCTGAAAAATTGTGCCTTAGGCACTGGTGCTGGTGCCACAACACTGCAACCCCTCACAGATACTGTACTTGGAGCACAGCAGTCACACGTGTTGCGAAGCATTTTTTTTTAAAAATTGTAAGTACACGCCCCTGTTAAACAGGGGCTGAAAAATTGTGCCTTAGGCACTGGTGCTGGTGCCACAACACTGCAACCCCTCACAGATACTGTACTTGGAGCACAGCAGTCACATGTGTTGCGAAGCATTTTTTTAAAAAATTGTAAGTACCCGCCCCTGTTAAACAGGGGCTGAAAAATTGTGCCTTAGGCACTGGTGTGGTGGCATGGATCATTGAGGAGGAGGAAGAGGATAGTCAGTGAACATAAGAGGACAGTCACTCAGCATCAGCATAGGCAGTCTTGAAGGGATGTGACATTAAAAATTATTCGGTTATATCCGCCTCAGGTGCCTGGTAGCTGGTGGTGATCCAAGACTGATTCATTTTGATGAAGGTCAGTCGATCAACCGAGGCGGTGGACAGGCGCACCCTATGATCAGTCACAAATCCGCACTGAATGTGCGTTCGGAAAGAACGCTGGAGGCAGGACAGGCCAGTAGCTCAATTGCATACTGTGCAAGCTCTGGCCAGTGATCCATCCTCAGGACCCAGTAAGCCAGAGGATTTTCGGTGGGAAAGGTGTCCAAGTCTGACCTTGCCCCAAGGTATTCCTGCACCATGTATATCAGACGCTGGCGATGGTTGCTGGAACCGATCATACCTTGGGGCTGCGGACTAAAAAATTGTCTGAACGCATCGGTCAGACGTCCACCTTCCCCACCGCTCCTTCTGCCACTGACCGAAGCCTCAGCAACTCGTCGCCCAGGACCAGGAGTTTGTAGCCTCCCAGTTTCTGGGAACGCGTTGCACAGACCTTTCTGCAAGGCCTCCCTGAGATGTCTCATCCTCTGCTCCCTCTGCGACGGCAAGATAAGGTCCGCAACCTTACCCTTGTACCGCGGATCAAGGAGAGTGGCCAGCCAGTAATGGTCCCTCTCCTTGATCCGAAGAACACGAGGATCCTTCCGCAGGCTTTGCAGGATCAGGGAGGCCATGCAGCGTAGGTTAGCTGAGGCATTCGGTCCGGAGTCTTCTGGGTCACTGAGGATGACATGATCGCCAGCCACCTCCTCCCAGCCACGTACAAGTCCACTGGCTTGTTGGGACTGTACATCATCCCTAAAAGACTGCTGCTGCTGATGCTGAGTGCCAGGCTCCACCTCCATGCTCACACAATCCTCCTCCTCCTCCTCCTCCTCCTCATCCTCTTCCTGTGTGATGGGTGGGACAGAAGGAACACTGTCCGGATAAAGGGGGCCTTGAGAGGCAAGGAAGTCCTCCTCTTCCTGCCTCTGTTCTGCCTCAAGTGCCCTGTCCATTATCCCACGCAGCGTATGCTCCAACAGGTGGACAAGAGGGACAGTGTCACTGATGCATGCACTGTCACTGCTCACCATCCTCGTGGCCTCCTCAAATGGTGAGAGGACAGTGCATGCATCCCTGATCATGCTCCACTGACGTGGGGAAAAAAAACCAAGCTCCCCTGACCCTGTCCTGGTGCCGTAGTCGCAAAGGTACTCATTGATGGCCCTCTGCTGCGTGTGCAGTCGCTGCAGCATGGCCAACGTTGAGTTCCACCTGGTGGGCATGTCACATATTAGGCGGTTCTTGGGCAGGTTCAGCTCCTTTTGCAGCTCAGTCAGCCGAGCACTGGCATTATAAGATCGGCGGAAATGCACACAGACTTTCCTGGCCTGCCTCAGGACATCCTGTAAGCCTGGGAACCTGCCCAAGAACCGCTGCACCACCAGGTTGAGGACGTGAGCCATGCAGGGCACATGGGTGAGCTGCCCCTGTCGCAGGGCGGAGAGGAGGTTGGTGCCATTGTCAGAAACGACCATTCCTGGCTTAAGCTGACGTGGCGTCAACCACCTCTCGGCCTGCCCCTGCAGAGCTGCCAGAACCTCTGGCCCAGTGTGGCTCCTGTCCCCCAAACACACCAGCGCAAGCACGGCATGGCATCTTTTTGCCTGCGTACTTGCGTAGCCCCTTGTACGCCTACGGAGCACCGCTGGTTCCAAGGACAGAGCACTGGAGGAAGAAGAAGAGGAGGGGGTGGAGGAGAGAGGTGTGTCACAACCAGTAGCAGTAGTAGCGTTTTGGAGGCGTGGTGGCGGAACAACCTCCAACACTACTGCACCTTGTCCTGCATCCCTCCCAGCTGCCAATAGAGTGACCCAATGGGCCGTGAAAGAAAGGTACCGTCCCTGTCCATGCCTGCTGGACCATGAGTCAGCGGTAATATGCACCTTACCGCTGACCGCCCTGTCCAGCGAGGCATGGACATTGCCCTCCACATGCCGGTAGAGAGACGGAATCGCCTTCCGTGAGAAAAAGTGGCGTTTGGGAACCTGCCACTGAGGAACCGCACATTGAACAAACTCACGGAAGGGGGCCGAGTCTACCAACTGAAAAGGCAGCAGTTGAAGTGCTAGCAATTTAGCCAGGCTAGCATTCAACCGCTGGGCATGTGGATGGCTGGGAGTGTACTTCTTTCTACGGTCCAGCAGCTGGGGCAGGGAAATTTGCCTGCTGCAATCGGACGTCGGTGTACTGCAAGTACTTGGTTGTGACACACCTAATTCTACACCTTCAGTCCTCTCAGAGCAGCTTTCAGAGAGGACTGAAGGTGTAGTGGGGATGGAGATCCCAGCTGAGGAGGAGCAAGGAGAGGTCCGCTTAGTTCTTTGGTGTGGGTCTTTTATGTGTGCCTGCCAACGAGCTGCATGGCAGGTCGCCATATGTCTGGTCATGCTTGTGGTGCCCAAGCGGCTGATGTTTTGGCCACGCGAGATACGCTTGAGACAAATATTGCAAATAGCAGTGGTGCGATCTGCTGCACTCGTCTCAAAAAAGGCCCACACCAAAGAACTTTTCTGATAACGTGCAGAGGCAGCGCCCTGCACAGGCGGAGCTCTGCGGTGTTGTACAGTTGCTGTGCTGGCCTCTACCTGGCCTCCAGGGGGCATCCTGCCTCGTTGGACATGTGACGCCGCATCCTCCTCCTCCTCGTCCTCCTCCTCATCCTCTCTCCCTTCAGGCACCCACGTGGAGTCAGTGACCTCATCATCCCCTCCCTCTTCACCACTAGAGCAAACCTGGCAGTAAGCTGCAGCTGGTGGAACAGTACTGCCAGATTCCTCAAGCTGGGTATCATCATCCGAGCCTTCGAATCGTTGGGCATCCTCCTGGAGCATGTACCCAACACTGTGCTCAAAGAGTTCGGGGGACTCCTCAGGAGGACATGGTGGGTCTAGGGAAGGGGTGGCTGATGATGCTCTGTCAGTACCCTGAGCCTGGGTGAGAGAGGATGAGGAGGATGAGGAGGGCTTGGTCATCCATTCTACCAAGCCTTCAGCATGATGCGGCTCCACATGTCCAGCTGCCGAAAACAAAGACGCGCGTGTCCCATGGCCACGTGCTGATGACGATGCACGACCACGTCCACGGCCACGTCCACTAGAAACAGAGCCTGCCTGCCCTGTGTTCTTGGCTCTGCACGCTCTGCCTCCCCTTGGCGGTCTTCCAGCCATTGTAGTCGGTAGTCCTGTGGGTGCTGCTGAGAAGAATATATAGGAGCTCTGTGTGATGCCACTAACACACTAGAAGTCCTATGGGTGCTTCTGCAAAGAAAATAGAGGAGCTCTGTGTGATGCCACTAACACACTAGAAGTCCTGTGGGTGCTTCTGCAAAGAAAATAGAGGAGCTCTGTGTGATGCCACTAACACACTAGAAGTCCTGTGGGTGCTGCTGAGAAGAAAATATAGGAGCTCTGTGTGATGCCACTAACACACTAGAAGTCCTATGGGTGCTTCTGCAAAGAAAATAGAGGAGCTCTGTGTGATGCCACTAACACACTAGAAGTCCTGTGGGTGCTTCTGCAAAGAAAATAGAGGAGCTCTGTGTGATGCCACTAACACACTAGAAGTCCTGTGGGTGCTGCTGAGAAGAAAATATAGGAGCTCTATGTGTGATGCCACTAACACACTAGAAGTCCTATGGGTGCTTCTGCAAAGAAAATAGAGGAGCTCTGTGTGATGCAACTAACACACTAGAAGTCCTGTGGGTGCTTCTGCAAAGAAAATAGAGGAGCTCTGTGTGATGCCACTAACACACTAGAAGTCCTGTGGGTGCTGCTGAGAAGAAAATATAGGAGCTCTGTGTGATGCCACTAACACACTAGAAGTCCTGTGGGTGCTGCTGAGAAGAAAATATAGGAGCTCTGTGTGATGCCACTAACACACTAGAAGTCCTATGGGTGCTTCTGCAAAGAAAATAGAGGAGCTCTGTGTGATGCCACTAACACACTAGAAGTCCTGTGGGTGCTTCTGCAAAGAAAAAGAGGAGCTCTGTGTGATGCCACTAACACACTAGAAGTCCTGTGGGTGCTTCTGCAAAGAAAATAGAGGAGCTCTGTGTGATGCCACTAACACACTAGAAGTCCTGTGGGTGCTGCTGAGAAGAAAATATAGGAGCTCTGTGTGATGCCACTAACACACTAGAAGTCCTATGGGTGCTTCTGCAAAGAAAATAGAGGAGCTCTGTGTGATGCCACTAACACACTAGAAGTCCTGTGGGTGCTGCTGAGAAGAAAATATAGGAGCTCTGTGTGATGCCACTAACACACTAGAAGTCCTATGGGTGCTTCTGCAAAGAAAATAGAGGAGCTCTGTGTGATGCCACTAACACACTAGAAGTCCTGTGGGTGCTTCTGCAAAGAAAATAGAGGAGCTCTGTGTGATGCCACTAACACACTAGAAGTCCTGTGGGTGCTTCTGCAAAGAAAATAGAGGAGCTCTGTGTGATGCCACTAACACACTAGAAGTCCTGTGGGTGCTGCTGAGAAGAAAATATAGGAGCTCTGTGTGATGCCACTAACACACTAGAAGTCCTATGGGTGCTTCTGCAAAGAAAATAGAGGAGCTCTGTGTGATGCCACTAACACACTAGAAGTCCTGTGGGTGCTTCTGCAAAGAAAATAGAGGAGCTCTGTGTGATGCCACTAACACACTAGAAGTCCTGTGGGTGCTTCTGCAAAGAAAATAGAGGAGCTCTGTGTGATGGGACTAACACACTTCAAGTCCTATGGGTGCTTCTGGGAATAAAATATAGGTCTGTGTGATGGGACTAACACACTTCAAGTCCTATAGGTGCCTCTGGGAACAAAATATATGATCTCTGTGTGATGGGACTAACACACTTCAAGTCCTATAGGTGCTTCTGGGAACAAAATATATGATCTCTGTGTGATGGGACTAACACACTTCAAGTCCTATAGGTGCTTCTGGGAACAAAATATAGGATCTCTGTGTGATGGGACTAACACACTTCAAGTCCTATAGGTGCTTCTGGGAAGAAAATGTAGGTCTGTGTGATGGGACTAACACACTTCAAGTCCTATAGGTGCTTCTGGGAACAAAATATATGATCTCTGTGTGATGGGACTAACACACTTCAAGTCCTATAGGTGCTTCTGGGAACAAAATATAGGATCTCTGTGTGATGGGACTAACACACTTCAAGTCCTATAGGTGCTTCTGGGAAGAAAATGTAGGTCTGTGTGATGGGACTAACACACTTCAAGTCCTATAGGTGCTTCTGTGAACAAAATATATGATCTCTGTGTGATGGGACTAACACACTTCAAGTCCTATAGGTGCTTCTGGAAAGGAAATATAGGTCTGTGTGATCGGACTAACACACTTCAAGTCCTATAGGTGCTTCTGGGAACAAAATATATGATCTCTGTGTGATGGGACTAACACACTTCAAGTCCTATAGGTGCTTCTGGGAAGGAAATAAAGGTCTGTGTGATGGGACTAACACACTTCAAGTCCTATAGGTGCTTCTGGGAACAAAATATATGATCTCTGTGTGATGGGACTAACACACTTCAAGTCCTATAGGTGCTTCTGGGAACAAAATATAGGATCTCTGTGTGATGGGACTAACACACTTCAAGTCCTATGGGTGCTTCTGGGAAGAAAATGTAGGTCTGTGTGATGGGACTAACACACTTCAAGTCCTATAGGTGCTTCTGTGAACAAAATATATGATCTCTGTGTGATGGGACTAACACACTTCAAGTCCTATAGGTGCTTCTGGGAACAAAATATATGATCTCTGTGTGATGGGACTAACACACTTCAAGTCCTATAGGTGCTTCTGGGAAGAAAATGTAGGTCTGTGTGATGGGACTAACACACTTCAAGTCCTATAGGTGCTTCTGGGAACAAAATATATGATCTCTGTGTGATGGGACTAACACACTTCAAGTCCTATAGGTGCTTCTGGGAACAAAATATATGATCTCTGTGTGATGGGACTAACACACTTCAAGTCCTATAGGTGCTTCTGGGAACAAAATGTAGGTCTGTGTGATGGGACTAACACACTTCAAGTCCTATAGGTGCTTCTGGGAACAAAATATATGATCTCTGTGTGATGGGACTAACACACTTCAAGTCCTATAGGTGCTTCTGGGAAGAAAATGTAGGTCTGTGTGATGGGACTAACACACTTCAAGTCCTATAGGTGCTTCTGGGAAGGAAATAAAGGTCTGTGTGATGGGACTAACACACTTCAAGTCCTATAGGTGCTTCTGGGAACAAAATATAGGATCTCTGTGTGATGGGACTAACACACTTCAAGTCCTATAGGTGCTTCTGGGAAGAAAATGTAGGTCTGTGTGATGGGACTAACACACTTCAAGTCCTATAGGTGCTTCTGGGAACAAAATATATGATCTCTGTGTGATGGGACTAACACACTTCAAGTCCTATAGGTGCTTCTGGGAAGGAAATATAGGTCTGTGTGATGGGACTAACACACTTCAAGTCCTATAGGTGCTTCTGGGAACAAAATATATGATCTCTGTGTGATGGGACTAACACACTTCAAGTCCTATAGGTGCTTCTGGGAAGAAAATGTAGGTCTGTGTGATGGGACTAACACACTTCAAGTCCTATAGGTGCTTCTGGGAACAAAATATATGATCTCTGTGTGATGGGACTAACACACTTCAAGTCCTATAGGTGCTTCTGGGAACAAAATATAGGATCTCTGTGTGATGGGACTAACACACTTCAAGTCCTATAGGTGCTTCTGGGAAGAAAATGTAGGTCTGTGTGATGGGACTAACACACTTCAAGTCCTATAGGTGCTTCTGGGAACAAAATATATGATCTCTGTGTGATGGGACTAACACACTTCAAGTCCTATAGGTGCTTCTGGGAACAAAATATATGATCTCTGTGTGATGGGACTAACACACTTCAAGTCCTATAGGTGCTACTGGGAAGAAAATGTAGGTCTGTGTGATGGGACTAACACACTTCAAGTCCTATAGGTGCTTCTGGGAACAAAATATATGATCTCTGTGTGATGGGACTAACACACTTCAAGTCCTATAGGTGCTTCTGGGAAGAAAATGTAGGTCTGTGTGATGGGACTAACACACTTCAAGTCCTATAGGTGCTTCTGGGAAGGAAATATAGGTCTGTGTGATGGGACTAACACACTTCAAGTCCTATAGGTGCTTCTGGGAACAAAATATATGATCTCTGTGTGATGGGGACTAACACACTTCAAGTCCTATAGGTGCTTCTGGGAAGAAAATGTAGGTCTGTGTGATGGGACTAACACACTTCAAGTCCTATAGGTGCTTCTGGGAACAAAATATAGGAGCTCTGCCTGCCTGCCACGAACACACTACAAGTCCTATAGGTGCTTCTGGGAATAAAATATAGGAGCTCTGCCTGCCTGCCACGAACACACTACAAGTCCTATAGGTGCTTCTGGGGACAAAATATAGGAGCTCTGCCTGCCTGCCACGAACACACTACAAGTCCTATAGGTGCTTCTGGGAACAAAATATAGGAGCTCTGCCTGCCTGCCACGAACACACTACAAGTCCTATAGGTGCTTCTGGGAACAAAATATAGGAGCTCTGCCTGCCTGCCACGAACACACTACAAGTCCTATAGGTGCTTCTGGGAACAAAATATAGGAGCTCTGCCTGCCTGCCACGAACACACTACAAGTCCTATAGGTGCTTCTGGGAACAAAATATAGGAGCTCTGCCTGCCTGCCACGAACACACTACAAGCCCCTCTTTCTAAATCAATCTAAATGAATGAATCTATCTAACTCAATCTCTCTAAGTAAATCTCTCTAACTAACTAAATCCAGCCGAGTGTCACAGATCTAGCCTGCTCTATCTGCGCCGGAACAGCATGTGACCGGCGCAGACGGCGTGGCGGCCTTTTATAGGGGGGGGGGCGTGTACTACAGCCCCTGAGCTGTAATTGGCTACAGGCGTCCTGCCTGTAGCCAATTAGGGCTCTTCGAGTTTCCGGGGCTGTGATTGGCCAAGCATGCGGGGTCACAGTGCATGCTTGGCCAATCATCAGCCAGCAATGCACTGCGCCGGCCGCGCCGGCCGCAATGCATTGCGGGGCCGCTCGCATCACACGAACGTGATGCGAGCGGCCAAAATAGTTCTGGGCTCGCCGAGCGAGCGAACGCCCAGTGCTCGATGCGAACGTGGGTTCGCATCGAGCACCGGGCCCATCCCTACTGTTGATCAATGCTGACAGGTTGGTCATGAGAGAAGATTGCAAGGACAATAGCATCTCCTTCATTGTAGTGTCCAGTACAGGCTGCCCTGATGTGGGGAATTGTGCAATGGAGGACTGAAGGGCTGATATAGCGTTATCATTGTGGAGACCAGTACTCACTGTGTCAGAGGCTGAGGCCTGGTCGGTCAGATCCATCCACATCTTCGACTTGCCAGGGCTTTGTGAGGCTGATGCTTCTAAGAAGGAGCCTGGAGGGATAGGAGGTGGGGATCCAGCTCATTTGTCCTGCGGATGATGGCCCTGTGAGGTGCTGTGATTTACAGAGAGCCACGCTGTGTCTCCGGCGGCGCCATCTTGGGCCTTCCCCTGTGAGCGGCACGGCTGGAAGGAGAATGATTCAAACCGCTTCGGACCCTTTTCCTGGATCCGCTTCCACAACATATTGGTGGCTGGGTGTGGAGGGACGAAGTGAGCTGGTTTTGGGGCCGATGGTGAAGCGTTAAGTGCCCCGATGTCACTGTAGTCTGGTCCGGTTTTGCGGAGCTCACAGCTCAAGCGGCAATTTCCCAGTACGTGCAAGCCACGCCCCCTGTTTCCTTTTTTTTTTTTAATCTTTTCTCTCATCCCTTACTTCTTCAAGTACCTCAACCCCCCCTGATTAACCATCCCTTACCAGCCCCTACAATTCACAACTAGCAGCATCTCCAAAGCACTCCAGGTCTTATAAGCAAACAGATAGTGGGACTTTATGACCCCACACGTAAACTAAACAGTCAACTGGACTTATTAATCTGAAACTTCTGGGCTCAAAAGGTTTACCTACAATACTCAACATTTACCTACTCACCAAACCTTTTACTAGTTCCTGCAAGAACATTACCCACCAGGATGCAGTTTAAACTCTCCTCATTAAATTTAAAGGGTCTGAATAGCCCAGCCAAATGATAAATGACATGGAAAGAAGCCCAAAGGCTTAATTGTGAAATCTTCTGTCTGCAGGAGACACATTTTGCATCCCAAAATCCTCCTGCTTTCCAACACAAAAACTTTCCTCACAGCCTCCAAGCTAACGCACCTTCAAAGTAGAGAGGAGTTCTAATAGCAGTTAAGGGCTTTGTGGCCTTCACTTATATCTTACACAAATCAGACACACAAGGGCGTTACATAGTCCTGGTATGTAAGATAAATAATGTTCCCTACTCCATTATTAACATATACTTACTGGACGTCAGACCTTTATCCTCACTAAAGAAAATATGGAGGAAGGTTAATCCCCTCTGCCAGGGACATGCCATTGTTTGTGGCGACTTTAACGCAGTGGTGGATAGTTGGATGGACAGCTCTTCCTCTTCATTCACTCCCACAGAGCCACCCTGTCAACTTTCCTGGACTCATCCTCTCTTTTGGCTGTCTGGCGCTGCCATCACACCACAGAAAAGGACTTTACCCTTTTCTCCCATGCTCTTAAGACTTAAGCCCCATACACACGCGCGGATTATCCGAGGACCAGGTCCGTCGGATCATGTCCGTCGTACTTTGTCCGATGTTGGTTTCGCGTACACACGGTCGGACAAAGTTGTCGGAAAATCCGATCATTCTGAACGTGGTGACGTTTGTTGCCTACGACGGGACTACGTAGAGGCTAGTAGCCAATAGCTTTGGTCTTGTAATGTGATCTGAGCATGCGTAGCACTTTGTCCGTCGGAATTCGCTACACACGATCGGATTTGGTGTGATCGGACTTTGTTGTCAAAAAATCTATCCAGCAGGAGATAGGACTTTGTCCGTCGGACAATCCGATGGAAACTGTCCGATGGTGCCTACACACGGTCGGAATTTCCGACAACATTGTCTGATAGGACAGAATCCATCGGAAAATCCGACCGTGTGCATGGGGCTTTACACATGCATAGACCTTTTCTTGGCAGATAAGTTTCTTCTGCAAAATATATCTAAGTCAGAAATAGGAAACATTACATGGTCAGACCATGCCCCTGTGTTGATCACGGTGGGGTGGGGTGGACTGTGGACAACAAATGGTGTAACAATGTTCTATTAATGTCTCAACCTGAGCCTAAGCAACATATACACCATGCCTTGCAAGGATTTTTTGAATGTTACATCAACTGGGGACCCCTTCACACTTTGGAACTCACACAAGGCCTTCATTTGGGGTATTCTGATGAAACAAAGTTTTATTGCTAAAAACCGTAGGACATAGCAGCTGACTGACATCCTAGCCTCCATAAACAAAACTAGAACATTCCCACAAACAAACACCTCACCCACACATTCTAGACCAGCTGACTCAGGAGAGGTTAAATCTTAGAAACCTCCTACTGAATCAATACCACAAACAAGTGAAATTGCTGAAAGCTAACTTTTATTTCCACAGTAACAAAGCTGTTAAATTATTAGCCCAACAGCTCAAAGACAAAACTACTAGGCAAAATGATCCCATATCTTTCATCCACAATCTGGTAAGAAGCTCCTACACCCCTAAGATATGGCTGACGCCTTCAGCACCCATTACAGCTCTTTATACAACCTACAACATGACTTGAATACCCCACAACCCACCCCAGAATTATTTGAAGAGTTTCTAAACCCAATCTCTCTGCCAACTCTGTCTCCAGAGAATAGGGCAACCCTTAACCAACCCTTTACACAAAAAGAGATTCTCAAGGCTACAGACATTCCCACATAACAAAGCACCCGGTCCCAATGTATTCTCATCTGAATATTACCAATTATTCCATCTTACTCTATCCCCTCACATTGAAGATATGTTCACGCCGCTGTGTCCAATGCTTTTTTTTTTTCATCCAAAATGTTGAATGGAAATTTTATTACTATACCTAAACTGGGTAAAGACCCTGCCTATGTAGAGAATTTAAGACCTATCTCACTTCTTAATGCAGATTTGAAGGTTTATGCAAAACTTATTTCCACCAGACTTCAATGCTACCTGCCCAATCTTGTGAGACAAAACCAGGTGGGATTTATGCCGGGATGCCAGGTCCCTGATGCTACCAGGTGAGTCATAGACCTCATCCACAAGGGCGAGACCAGTCGGAGGCCTTATCTGCTCCGAACATTGGATGCACAGAAGGCCTTTGACAGTATGCACTGGGGGTATCTTTCTCAAGTCCTGGAAAAATTTGGGATTTGGGAGAAAATCAGGTCCCACAATTCCATCAAAGGCATATCCCCTAGGGGAGAACCCCATGCTATTACGTTCTTCGCAGATGACATCATCTTGACACTGGCAGACCCAGCACAGTCCCTACCAGCTGTACACAAAATTGTTTAACTTGGTCTCCTTTTACAATGTGAACAAACCTAAATCCTGTATTATGGGGATGAATGTTGACAATACATTAAAGCATGTTTTTCAATCCCAGTTTTCATACCCTTGGGTGTCAAATTCACTTTCTTATCTGTGTATTTCACTAAAATCTCCACTCTACAATTTATACAAAGACAACCTACTTCCTTTGATAACAGAAATTCAAAAGGACACCAGTAAGATAGGCAAGAAATACTTATCCTGGGCTGGGAGACTTGCCGCACTTAAAATGTCTATCCTTTCCAAGATATTGTATATATTTAGGACACTCTCGATCCAGATACCTCTAGCCTTTTTCAAAACCATGCTAAAATCATATAATAATTTTCTTACAGGCAAAAGGCAAGGCTAGATGTTCCCATGATATTTTAAGGAAACACAGGAGAGCAGGTGGCATGGGGGTGCCAGACTTGCATGACTATTACACACTTTTAGACCAACTCAGATTCTGGTTCTTGCATCACAACTCTAAACCGTGGTGCACCTTAGAACATGAAGCAGCAACACCAGATAACCTGCAGTCACAACTAGCCAATGCCTTCTACTCGAACCTTAAAATAGGTACTGATCACCCCACAATTTCAGCCTCTGTATCAGCATGGAATCAATATTTACAATGTGGTAATCACTCTGCTAACCTAGTGAAGATCCCACTAACCATAAAAATGCTCAAATTCATGAACGCAGATATGGCAATTAATAGTTGGATAGCCAAAGGGATGAATGAAATTTTATTGATACTCAGAAATTACAAGATTATGCCATTTGAGGAAATTTTCTCAAGATTTACTCTACCAAAAGGAGAGTTTTTAACATACGTGCAATTACAGTCCACCTTATCCTGCATTCCTTCATATGTGTTAAAGCTCTCCCCTGGAGCCTGACAATTCTGGACCTCACCAAACCCTAAACGGAAAGGTGTTTCCCTCTTTTATAACTGCCTACACAATAAACTCACCTTCACCCCATCCAATCCATTGACCAAGTGGTCGGGCTAAATAAATGTCCCAATATTATCAACCAACAATGGCACAAAGCAATTGCAAATAACCTAACTCTCTCAAAATGTTCCACAAATTGGGAGATGGCACAGATAATCCACCTTTAATGGTACTACACTCCATACATGCTTGCTAAATTTAACTGTAATCATTGCAACATATGTTGGAGGGGCTGCGGCCTGGTGGGCGCACTGTCCCATGTGTTGTGGCACCTAATACAGGGGAAGTAGAAAATATAATTTATAAAACATACTCCCTGGTGCAGTATATGGCATATAAGCATGGCTGTCTCTCCAAATTCCACAAACAATGGTATACCTGGAAAGCCATGCACAAAGAGTCGTGATCTTTCCTCCCCCTACTATCAAATTAAACTGGAGCTCACCTCTCAATTTATTTTACCCTTCAGTTTAACCTCCCCATCTCTCTATTATAGTATACCCCCCTACATCCCCCTAGCTGTCCTTCTTTAATTCCTATCCTACATCCTCAAGTGCAGGACTGCACACATTATGTATATGTTACTATAAGTTAATTCTCTCTGAACTTGAGGTAGTATATATTAAGAGACAATACTGTTTACACAGAATGTGACCCCACTAATAAGCATATGTAAGTTGTTTGACTACTGTTGACATTTTTAAAAAAACTACCTTTGTGCAGTTACGTTGACTATTGTATAACCATTTATTGACTATCCTATAACTCAGAATATTTTTCATTTCAATAAAAATTATTTGAAATAAAAATGTTGCAGATGCCACACAAAGTGGGCCATTTTTGGCTAATATACTAATGTAGCTGCACAGGAGGAAGGATCTGCTGTTTTCATCAGTGCATTTATATCGTCAACAAACTCTGAAATGTTTCCAGTCAAATTAATTTATTCTTTTTTTTTTGTTCTTTTTATTGTATAGAGCTTGCTGGACAACTTAGTGGAATACACGCAAGTGCTGACAGCTCATACAGGGACAGAATAAGGATATGCAAATAGCAGGGATAAAGAAAAAAAAAAATAATTCTATGCTAGAGAATTGATTAAAGTTTGTCCCTAGGTATACACTGTACATAGAATATTTTGACTGGGAGCTGGACTTTCATAGCTTCAAAGAGCACTTAAATTAAAGACGTGGTTAGGTGTGAGTAAAACAACTGACCTTTCTGGACCCCAGGTATTAATAAACTTCTAATCACTGAAGTCAGACTGTTGTGGGATTTTAGTCGACATCAATCAACAGAAACCTTCCAATGAATGGAAAAAGACTCAGAAACTGAAACTGCAGAACTTCAATATTCTTATTATGTGAAGGTTTAAAAAAATGGGAAAATAGCTGTTCACATTGGAACCAATAGACATCTAAAAATACATAGTCATGGCGTGCAATGTGACAATACATCCTCCCACTTGGGATGCCAGGAAAAAGTAGATACAGTGGAACCTCGGTTTGCGAGTAACGAGGTTAACGAGCGTTTCGAAAAACTAGCCCTGTATTTCAAAAAATCCTAACTAGGTTTGCAAGTGTTGTCTTGCAAAATGAGCAGGATTCAGGCCAAAAGCGATATGCAGTACCGCCTTTGGCCTGAGGTGGAGCCGAACAGCGCCGATCGTAGGCGTTCGGAAATGCGGAAAGGCCCGAGGACAGTTCAGCTGACCTCTGCAAACCTCGGAAAGGCTCGTGAATGGAGTCTTTCCGAGGTTTGCCGAGGTCAGCCGAAGTGTGCTTGGCCTTTTTGGCCGTTTGCGAGGCTCCCACGGTGCCCCCCGCCTCTGGCCGCATGCAGTATTGCATCACGTTGAAGTCAATGCGGAACAAATTATTTTAGTTTCCATTGACTTCAATGGGAAAACTCGCTTTGATATGCGAGTACTTTGGTTTACGAGCATACTTCTGGAATGGATTATGCTCGTAATCCAAGGTTCCACTGTACATTAGTTTATAACACTTGGCTGCTAGAAATCATGGATAAAAATGTTTTTGACTACTTTGTCATAGAACATGTTAGAATATTGATATTATATTTCATACTAAATCTGCATAGGAACTACGATCTTCCCCAGGCAGCCTGGCAGATTGGGATTAGAAAAATGAAAAAACAAGATTGTTTCTTGTTAAAAGGATAAAAACAAGCTGCAGAGCTTATTCAGCTCTTCGCCTCTATAGCTCACATTATATGGATGCAGTGTATGTAAAACTAACAAATAGAATTAACTTTAATTAAATAATCTATCACTTCAGTGTTTAGAATCTATAACACAAAATAGAGCATGGTCATGAGTTATTCTACTGTCCCGTCTGCTAAGCCAATGTTTAGAAGACACAAATATATTGCGTATTTACAAAGTAAATGTGACTTACAACAAAATGTATTCATGAGTGTTTCTGAAAGCCTGAACCTCAAAATAGATACAGTTAGCCACATAAATAGTATCACCTATATTTTTTACAGTACTTTTCCACTACTACCTATGGCTAACACAGTACCACACTTTACTGCTAGAAAATAAGATATTGTGATACCAAAAATGAATTGCTGACTTAGAAATGCTTTTTAAAAATCTTATTTAGGCACTTTTTTATTGTAGCAATTACCATATAGAATTAATCCTGCTATTTTTACAAACCTGTTTGATGTGATGGCAAACGGTAATTGTAAAATGCTACATAGTGGAAATGGATCTCTTTATGGTTATTCAGTGTGTTAAAGGAGCATTAATATGCAAATTACATTTATGGATATTACCATTTATTGTATAGTGTGATTTTATACACCAAATTATAATTATTAATACTAAGCAAATTGATGTTCCCATATTGGGCTTTGGAGTGAATCAATCCAATATGCTAGAATCGGCAATGTGCAAAGTTTTGTACACTGGAAAAAACAGTGCCATTTTGCTCCTCTGAATGAATACTTTCGATGGTTGTCTCTGTTATCTCCAATAACAATAACAATATTATGCTATGGTCTGTATGTTCTCTCCCCTGGGTACTGGCTTAAAGTTCCTCATCAGCGATCGCTACATGACTTCAGGCTGTGGAGGATTTTTCGCTTCTGATTGCTGTATGCTGTATGCTCTCCCAATCTGGGGTTTTGGTAAGGAGACAGCTTAGCTGGTGCCTGTGCATGACTATTTGCTGGTTGATGCTTTCTTTTTGGTAAGGAGGCACCCCATAAGTTGATTGCTCACGGATTATATGGATGCACTTCACCTTCACTGTTCTGAATAAGTGGGAGATCTTTAGAAGGATATCTTTATTGATTTATGCTTTTTTATTTTTTGGCATCTGGTAAGGAGGCCCTTTAAACGGTGGTGGTGCACATATTAATTAATCCTCTGTCACGAGTGTCTTTCAGCTTTTTTGACACCTATTTCCTTCACCTAATCTTTTAGTGATTCATTTTTTCAAAGTGTAGCAGTATTATGCTATGGTGTGTTTTTGTTTTCTTTCCCGGTAACGTGCAACTGTACTTTGTGAGCATCATATTTGGGAAGAATCGAATAATATACTGCATTCCTTGCCACATTTTCTCCTAAAAACCAGGACCATCAACCCGGGCTGGGTTAAAGCCATATGCGATTTTATGGCTTACATGAGTCAACACTGCTGAGAGAAATTATTCCCATTAAGAGAGACTTTTTTCTTTTGGAGTAGATAACATCTCCAATTTTATAAGGACTTTAAGAGCGCAATTTTTCCCCTTTATATTCTGGGTAATACCTTGTCTACATCTATGACCACTGAATGATCAAGTCTCCCTGGTCGTTTGCTATATACTTTCACCTCATCAATCAATTATCCCTGAGTTGTTGTTTTATACTCCCTGGATAAAGGTCCTGGCTGGGTATTAGCCGCAGGCTTATAACAGCTTGCCTTCTGGAAAGCACGCACTTTATATGGTCGAGGTGCACAAACTTATGGTGGTGTTGGAAGACAGTTCACCTATTTTTGCATCTATTTTTGCATCTTATGGAATCATTTTTATATTATTACATCTTTCTCACTTTTTGGTGTGTGGAGTCATTTTCATATATATATATATATATATATATATATATATATATATATATATATATATATATATATATATATATATATATATTTGTGTGTGGTAATTTGTTCATCACAATAACATTTTTAGCACAGCTCCATCCTAATTACCATTTTTATACATGTGTGTATCTCACTTTTTTGAGCTGCTGTTTTTCTGTATGTACCAGTTTACTTAGCGCAGTATTCATTTATATATAATCAATGGGTGGAGCCTGTGATCTTTACCAGGTAAACATATATATTAACAAGTAAATACAAGTCGTATAGGCACAAAGAGGTAATCGTTGCTATCAAGGAATAAGATAAAATAGTGCACAAATGGATCTCTCACATTGCCTTTTATCAGGTTAAACCATAAACAGTGTAAAAAAAAACACAAAGAAAACCAGAAAAGAAATGTATGTAAAAAAAAATGTAAGGGTAGTGATGCATGTAGACCAGATTGCATCTACTAGGTGTGACAAGTAAATAGAAGCTGACTATGTATAGTCCAAAAAGTTAGCAAATAGAATCCTCATCAGTATTGGGTATGTTGACATTGGAGGCCTCAACCTATCTGGTCATTGGGATTAGGGACTCGGTACATATTTGGTAAGTTGACCAACTTCCCCATTTACGGTCAAAGATGTGTATAGTGTCTAGGAGAGTGTGATGCGCTCTCTCCATCAATCTCATGGATTCCATACGTAGGAGCACCTGCGACCATGTTACAGAGGGGCGTCTCCAGTTGAGGGCGATGGCCCATTGGATAGCGCTGAAGAGCGTATGCACTAGCTTCTGTTGAGGGGGGAGACGCCTGGGAGCTCAGCAAAAAGAGTGCACATTTGAAATGTCAAGGTCAACGGAACTCCAGTTAGCTGGAGGATCAGCGAGGACAGTTTTTTGCCATAAGGGCTTCAACACAGTGCAGCTACATAATATGTGCAGGAGAGTACCCCTGTCCTGACATCCTCTAAAGCATGTGGCAGGGACCAGTGGGTAAATACTATCCAACCTGTCAGGGTTGTAGTACCAGTGGGTGTGTAGGTTAACTACCGTCTCTTTGATGGAGACTGAGCGTGTGCATTTAAGCATGTTAGAGACCATATCTTGCCAGTCCTCTGCTGAAAACTCCTGAGCTGTCTCTGTCTCCCAGCCTAACATAGCTGTAGATTTGGCTGTGGTGTCGTGGTCATTAAGGTACTGGTATAAGGTTGAGATAGTCCCCTTATCTCGGGAGGTCTCTCCACAAAGGTTCTCAAATGGTGACTTGGCCAGTTCCACGCCTTGCGTAAGGGAGTTAGAAAAAAGTAATCTATTTGCAAATATTTATAAAATTCAGATCTATGGAGGGCAAAATTTTTCTGTAGGTGTTCAAATGAGCAGAAGGATGTGTTCTGCAGCAGGGATTTTAGGTTACAAGCCCCTGTGCAATCCAGCTGTGGAATAATAGGCCCGTGTTGAAGGCAGGAGGGAACTGGGGTTCTCCTAGGAAAGAGGCCAGGCTTGGTGGATTGGAGAGCAATTTAAACTTCTCCTTGTAGAGAGACCAGAGACAAAGGGAGTGACCCACAACACCATTGAGCGGAGAAACATCCCTTGGGGAAACTGAGCACGACCAGAGGAGACCTGGGAGGTAGTAAGGGGTAACTGAAATCTGCTCGAATTGTAGCCACAGTATAGATGCAGGGGAGGTGTACCATTCTGCCATTTGGATGAGTCGAGATGCCGGGAAGTATTTCCGTAGATCTGGGCATCCCAAACCACCTCTAGATTGGGCTCTGTACACCAGAAAACAGCTCATTCTAGGCTTTTTGTTTTGCCATATACATTTAAGCAGCTCTGTCTGAATAGTCATTATCGTGGAACGGGGTACATACAGAGATAATGATCTAAGGAATAGGAGTTTTGGGAGGATTAACATCTTTACCGCTTGGATTCGGCCTAAAAAGGAAATTCGGTATGAGGACCATTGGTTGAGGAGGTGTTTTTTTTTTAATCAAAAGGTTTTTATTGCTCAAGAAATTTCCGACGGAAAAAATTTGAGATCCTCCTCTCAAATTTTCCGACAACAAAATCCGATCGGACTTTTTCCGATCGTGTGTAGAGAATTCCGACGGACAAAGTGCCACGCATGCTCAGATCAAATTATGAGACCAAAGCTATTGGCTACTACCCTCCATCTAGTTCCGTCATACGCAACGAACGTCACCACATTCAGAATGATCGCATTTACCGACGATTTTGTCCGACCGTGTGTATACAACACCAGTATCGGACAAAATCCGTCGAAAAAAATCGGACGGATTTTGTGGTCGTAATTTCCGACCGTGTGTACGGGGGCTTACATCTATAAGATTCTTAACAATCTCATCTGTACTAGTTCTTTGAGACTTATTTCTGGTATATCAAGCCATGCGTCCCATAGCCTATCAAATTTCCCCGGGTTCCCCCTGTGCTGGTATATATACTTTTCCATAATGAGTGTGTTTCCCATGTGCTGAATCCCTGTTGTAGACTTTGGTGGCACAGCCGATTTCCAGCTCACAAGAATTATTTTCCTAGCCTGAAACAATGCTCTGGCAAAAGCAGTCCTTTTCCCCTCCTCCGGGATTGCCCCCTCCAGAACCCCCAGTAGGCAGCCCAGCGGATCGAGAGGAATGTTGGTCTGGAACACCCGATTAAGTGTAGCCAGAACCTCCATCCAATTTCTATGGAGTTTAGGGCATCGCCAGAGGAGGTGAATCAGATCCCCAGACACTGCTCTAAACTTGCCACACAACGGGTCGGTTGCTTTGCCCATCCTGTAAAGCTTTACTGGGGTAAAGTGCACTCTCAGTAGTATATATAGGCGGGATACCTTTTGTGACACATTTAATGAGCATGTATTAACTGCCTGCAGGGCCTCCTCCCACTGTTCCCCTGCAATGGGACCCAGATCTGCTTCCCATTGTGTCACTGCTTTCATGGTGTGTCCATCCAGGAACGATGACAGCAGCATATTGTAACATTGAGAGATTATACCTTTATTATCTGATGCGTCCTGCAGCAAATGAAAGACCGGAGTGGGGGACTGTACCCAGTCTACTGCATCTCCCTGTGCCCTAACAGCATGTCTTATTTGTAGGTAATAGAACAACATGTTGGATGGTAGTGCATATTTGGATTGTAGGTCACTAAAAGAGCGCAGGGTCCCATTATGAAAAACATGTCTTAAATGGGTTATTCCCATTGGGCACCACCTAGGTCCCTGTTGAATTTTGGCCAATTCTTTATACGTTTTGTTTCTACAGAGTGGGCTGTAAGCCGTATACCCTGTTACGTTTTGTAGCTGTTTAGTTTTGTTCCACACCTTCTGAAGGATTGTGTAAGTGGGCATTTGCTTGTTAGGCCGTTGAAATTGCTGAGCCTCTAGGCCCTCAGGTATCGATTCTGCCCCTGAGCCAATCAGCATAAGTTTAGCCGATGAGCCTGCAGGAGCGGGGGACATAGCCCCTATCAAGTTCTGCAGCTGTGCAGCCAAGTAGTATATCCAAGGATTAGGGAGAGCAAGACCCCCTCCCTCCTTTGGGTACTGCAGATGCTCTAATTTATTCCTGGGGGGTTTGGTGTGCCATAGTAATAGCCTAAATAGGGAGTGGACCACTCTAAATATTTTTAGTGTAATAACTACTGGCGTGTTGTGGAGCATGAACAGGAACTGTGGCATTAGGATCATCTTGATAAGGTTTGTTCTTCCTGCCAGGGACATTTTGAGTTTGTTCCATACATTTATTTTTTCTCTAAAGCGAGTTAATAGAGGGCGTTTATTCAGTTTACAAAACTCAGTCAGTTTGGGGGAGATGTATATGCCTAAGTATTTAAAGGAAGTCACTATGGGTACCAGACAAAAAAGCCCTGGGCTCAGCCCAGGGGTCCCATCCAGAAACATCAAAGCTGACTTTGACCAATTGATGGTAAGGCCTGAAAAATGGCCGAAATACGTGATAAGGGACATTACATGAGTCAATGAATCGTCCACGTCTCCTAAGAAGAGGAGGAATATATCGTCGGCGTAGAGAATTATTTTCTCATGCAGTTCCCCATAGCGGAATCCCCTGATCTGTGGGCAGTTCCTCACCTGTGCCACGAGAGGCTCATTGGCCAGTGCAAAAAGCAGGGGGGACAGGGGGCACCCCTGCCTAAGAAGGTGTTTTATATTGGAAATGCTTGAAGGTAATTATAAGTGTACATCAATTTAAGTGAGGGGTCAAGCTTGACCCCTAAATATTGTAATGTAGCAGAGCTCCATTAAAATTTGAATTTATCTTTGAGGATAGATAGTAAAGGGTGAGGGATGTTGATGGGAGCATTTTGACGGGTTTACTCCTAGGCCAGTAAAGTGGTAAAAGGAGTCTAGCGAAGTTAAAAGGTTGGGAAGAGATATTAGGGGGTCAGATCAGAATAGGAGGACATCATCCACAGATAAGCTTATTTTAAATTCTTGGTTGTTTTTAATATAACCTTTAATGTTAGGGTTGGAGGAGATTAAGCGGGCTAGTGGTTCTATCGCCAGGGCAAACAAAAGGGAGTAAAGGGGGCACCCCTGTCTGGTTCCGTGGTCTAACGTAAAGTACTCAGAGTTGCACCCTGATAGTTTAATGCGGGTACAGGGGTGATGGTAGAGGGCTTTAAATCCGTTGACAAATTTAACGATGAACCCAAACTTAGACAGAATGGTGTCCCTCCGCAGTTAGGAAAGTCCCAACGGCTGGCAAAGTGGGAGGCCACAGTCTGCCATTCCTGTGGCGTGGAAGGGAACTGTGGAGTGAAACAAGACAAAAAAAAGAGTCACTTTGCACATAAACATTGCAAGCAGATTAGACAATCAACATCTTGAAACAAGAGCATTGTATAAAATTGGAGGCTGGAAAGTATTTGCACAGAAAAGTAGAGGCTCCCCTTCACAGATTACTCACCCCCCATCAATCCCCACACTTCTGATGGGCCATTGGCAATAACTAGGGTTTTGGGGGGGGGGGGGGGGTTGTTGGACAGGTAACCCTCTGCACTTCATTGATTGGCAAATGGCTCAATAATGTGTGCTAGTTTGGCCAGACCCTCTGTACTTAACACTATTGGCAGCCCCCAGGAAAGCTAAACTAACATTTCAACCCCCCCCCCCCCAAAAAAAAAGTAAAGCACATTGTGACATTATGAAATTACCAAGCAAGCTAATAGGAGGGAAAGAACACAAAAAATTTGGAAATGGAAAGTATGGAGGCAGCCCCTTGCACTACATGCTTTGCAGAATTCATCCCTAAAGATGCCCACTATAAAGAGGTAGGTATATAGTGTGTATTGACCTTGGGAAAGCCAGCAGATAGAGGATTGGTACCATCTGACAGAGCAGTTGGGGAGGGGGTTCCTAATGAGTTTGCCCCCCCCCCACCAAAAACAATAAAAAAAAGGGGCTCTACATGAAGTAAACCACACAGCAAACATTTGTGCATATTTTAGGGGGTGTTTGGGGGCAAAAAATCCTATGCAGCAGACAAAATACATTGCTTAAGTGACTAGGCCATAGGTGTCTATTGGGGCAGAAGAGCATGCTGGGGAGGTAAGTGAAGGGAAAAATGCATGAAGGAGAAAAGGGGCACAGCATATTAGAACATATTGCAATCATGGTAATTAGGGAAGGAGGTCAAAAATAGAAGACATTAGCAAACAGAACATACATAGAAGGGAATAGTAAAGGAGAAATGTTACCTTAATATAGTCCTCCTGCAGGACCTCGATGATGGCAGAACAGGTCTCTGGAATAATGATTCCCAGGGCCTGGGGAGAGATACCTGAAGAGAACTTCAAATCCTGTCGCCAAGTACCTCATTCCTCTGCTCCGGAGTAATGGCTTGTCTCATGCAGGTATCCTGCCGGCTGATAAAGGGGTCAGCAAAGCCAAAAGACGGTGAACGATACGCACGACAAGCACAAACTGAAGAGCAGTAACGATCAGAAAACTGAGAAGCGCGAATAAGTCACCAAACTTCGACTAACTCGCAATAAACACGGGATCAACGTAAAGTACTCAGAGTTGCACCCTGATAGTTTAATGCGGGTACAGGGGTGATGGTAGAGGGCTTTAAATCCGTTGACAAATTTAACGATGAACCCAAACTTAGACAGAATGGTGTCCAGGTAGGGCCAGATGACGCTGTTGAAGGCCTTATTAATGTCTAGGCTCAGGAGAAATACCTTATTGGAGTGAGTGTCAGCATCTTGGATAATAATAACTGCTAGGCGAATATTGTCGGTGATCTGTCTAGATGGTATGAAGCCTGTTTGATTGGGGGGAGATAAGTGATGTAATAACCGAGGCCAAGCGGTCTGCTAACAGACGTCCAAAAATCTTAAGGTCATTGTTAATGACTGAGATGGGGCGGAAGTTTTGGGGGAGGGTGTGGTCCTTTCCTAGTTTGGGATTAGGCCATTTGGGATTTGCCAGTAGCATTTCCTCAAGGAAGTGTTTGCCTTTCAAAATGTAGTTAAAAAGTTTTGTCATTTTATGAATCAGGGTTCTGGCAAATTTTTTGTAGTATGAGGCCGAGAACCTGTCCCGGCCTGGGGGTTTGGAGGGTGCCTAGAGGAGACGATGGAGGTAATTTCCTCCTCAGTACAGGGGACATTAAGGGTCTGTAGTTACGACTCTGTGAGCTGGGAAAGTGCAAAGGTGTCCAGTCAGGTCTGGGAGGCAGGGCGGGAGCTTGGGATCTGACAGTAGTTCTTGGTAGTAAGAGGAGCAAATGTTAAGAACATCGTTAGGGTGGGTTGAAAGGTTACCTTCCCTATTGTGAAGTTTATAGGAGTGCGTTGGTTGAGTCGTTTGTTTCAATTTCCTTGCAAACATGGTGGCGGCCGAATTGCTGGGGAGGAGGAAGCGGGCCTTCGCCCAACAAAGGGATTTTTCAGTGTGTTCTGAAAGTAGGGTGTCTAGGGCGCTCCTCTTTTATTTAATCTGGAGTAGTAATTCTTGAGATGGGGTTTGCCTGTGTCTGTGGTATAGTCTTTCAAGGTCTAAGGTGAGCGTGCAAATTTCATGGAGTTTTTGGTGTTTTCTAGTGGTTTCTATAAAATGGCCCCTTATCCAGAGAGATGTAGGGGGAAAACTTCACAGTGTTGTTATGTTTAAAATATTCAGTGAGGTGCTCAGATAGTTGGTTTAATATGGCAGGATCTGTGAGTAAGGAATCATTGAGGCTCCATGCCCTGGTGGTATTGGGGAGGCCTATACATGTGAGGTCACAGGAGACCATATGGTGGTCCAACCATGGGCATACGTAAATATTGGCTGGTGTGGAAATTGCAGGTAAGATAGGGGAGCAGAAGATGTAGTCTAGGCGAGAAAACTTGGTCATGTCGGTGGGAGTAGAATGTGTATCCTCGTGAGCCCACATTGTGCGCCCTCCAAGCATCTATTAGCTGCTAAGACTTGAGGGAGTAATAAAGGGATTTAGGGAAAGCGTTGGAGGCGGACCCTGTGCGACTTCTGTCCATTTTAGAATGGGCCACTAGGTTAAAATCGCCACCTATCAGGAGATGCATACAGCGGTATTTATCGAGTACCTGGAAAAAGTTTTTAAAAAATGAAGCCTAAGACATATTTGGGGCATATACTGAGGCCAGAGTGATCATTTTGTCTTGGATTGAGCACTTAACAATCACAAAACAGCTATTTGAGTCTTTGTAAGTTTGTTGAACCGTAAATATAACAGAGTTTTTAATTAGGATTCCTTCTCCTCTGGACTTGGACTCATGGGTAGTGAAGTAAGACAGTTTAAAAGATTTTTCTAGAAAAGATGGGTGGTTATGGATGGAGAAGTGTGTCTCCTGTAGCAGGAGAATGTCTGCGCCTAGAGATTTGTATGATCTGAATCCTTTTTTCTCTGTTTGTGGGGGGAGTTGAATCCCTTGATGTTATGGGAGATTACTCTAAGACCCATGGGAAATTAAATTTGGGTAGCTGGATGTAAGTATAGAGTCCAAGTCGAGAGGAGTGCCCCCATAACAACCCATCATACCCCTGAGTGCAAGCATATTGTGTATATGAGAAATAGTAAGACAAACAGCTCCATCTAGCAGACCTATCTGGTATATCAGTTAGCAATGCAATACATTTGTGGTGAAAAGCAAAAAATATAAAAAATAAGTTAAAAAGAACAATAATAAAAATGTAGAAAATGGTAAGACAGTGAACAAGAAAACTAAGCCAAAAAATGAACAGTCCAGTGGGGTCAGGGGAAAAGTCCTCCCATTGACCAAAAGAACAAAGTATTTGCGGACCCTGGGGTCCATTACTCTAAAGCTGGAAAACAGTCAAAATAAAGAGAACGGTGAACTGTGATGTCCAAGTACCTTCTGTAAGACCACTAAACTGGGAACTCCTGAGCAGACTTGGGACCAACAGGTACTAACCGGATTAGAGTAGCGGGACAATCAAGCGGACGCGTCCGGAATCCAGCACGGAGTAAGGAGACATCAGTTGTCACGCAGCATGCCGGGAGTGATCTGCAGGCCGCACACTTGAACTGAAAAGGAAAAAAGGTTAACCTTGGGGGGAAGAGGGAGGTTAGTCTTAAGGTAGGTTCCGACGATCCCATCTAGGAGGTGGGGCCCATATGGCTGATGAGCGAGGAGTAGAAGGCATCCTGGGGAGTACCGCTGCATTGAGGAGGCCCAGCTTCACCAAAAGTTCCTTGCCTTCTTGGACTGTGGTTATGGAGTAAGTCGTGCCATTGTGGGGGACCTGAAGTTTAAACGGGATGTTAGCCGACTGGAGAACAGATGTAACTTCCTTAATTTTCCTGTGTTTGTCCAGGGTAGTAGGGGAGATGTCCGGGTATATTTTTATGGAAACTCCCTCCAGACGCATATTGGGGGTGTTTCGTGAAGCCCTGAGAATTTCCTCTTTAATCAAGAAGTCTTTAAGGCAGAGCACGATATCCCTAGAGGTTTTTCAGGTGGAGGTTTGGGGCGTAGGGCCCTGTGGATCCTATCGCAGGAAAAAGCATGGAGGGGGGAGTCTGGGAGGAGAGACTGGAACAGCTTCTGCACCACCAGTAGCAGATCGGTCACAGTCTCTGGGACCACACGCACCCTGAGATTGTTCTGTCGGTTCCTATTGTCCAGGTCCTCAATGTGGGCTTGGAGCTGTAGGACGGTCAAGGAGAGGGATTCGTAGTCTTTTCTGAGGTCAGAGCAGACAAGGGCAAGCTAATCATGTTTGGTTTCCAGTAAAACAGTCCTGCTGCCTAAAGCTGCAATCTCTAGGGACAAGGTGTTTGTGGATTTATGCAGCTCTGATTGGAACTTCTGGGCAATTTTGTCATACATTGCTGACAGGCTCTCATCTAAGTCAGCTTTGGTGAGTTGTAATGAATACTCACAATCTCCCAGGGAGTGGGCTGGTGTGGAGTCTGCAGCCAGGGAGCGTGCCTGTGCCATTTTCTGCTGGGCGCCAAATTGAGCCATCTTGCTCTGCTCCCTCACTAGAAGCAGGTACGTTGTATGGGTCTTTTAGGCTGGTTTACTGCAGCGATTTTGGAGTCCCGGCATGCGCTGAGAGTTCCGCCGGGGGTGCGGGTAGAAATCAGGGGAAAATAGTGCTTGAGTAGCCACGGAGAAGTGCCGTTACTCTCCGTGTTTCATGGAGATCAAAGCCGCCGCTGCCTTCCTGCATTGCGCCGTGCACGCGCCCCATAAAATACAATTTGTTTTCACAAAGATGCCATTTTAACAAGTTATTGCTCACACACAGCATTGGCATACCTAGAATAACAGCCCAAAACACATTCTGCTATGCCTCCCAAGTATGGGGATACCACATGTGTGAGACTTTTATAGACTAAATGCATAGAGGGACCCAAAACCCAAGGAGCACCTTTTGGGCTTTCAAGGAACACAAATTAGGTATTTCATTTCTTGACTAAATATCACAATTTTGGAGGTTCTTTAGGACTAGGACAGTAGAAACATCCACTAAATGACTCTAAATGACATTTGGAAAGCAAACACTTCAAAGCATTTTCTGAAAGGCAAGGCACAGTGAGTCATTTGAAAATGTCATTTTACGCTACAGGTTTTTGGAAAAATTCAAAGAAGCAAATGAAAATGTATTTCTTTACACAAAGTTGTCAATTAATAAGATATTTCTAACACGCATTATAGGCATACTTGGAAATCCAACCCCAAAATACATTCTTCTGCTCTCTCTGAGTATGTTGATATTATATGTGAGAGACCTTTTTTTAACAGCCTAGCCATATAGATGGGACCAAATCCAAGGAAGCAACTATCATTCTAAGGAGCATAAAATTAAGCATCTAATTTTGTTACTACCTATCACATTTTTTGGAGACCCTGGAGAACCAGGACAGTGGAAGCACCCACGCTATGACTGCATTTTGGAGAGTAAACGTCCCAATGTATTTTTTTAAGAGGCATCGTGAGCAAAGAAAGCTCTAGGCTTTGCAAAGGCCTTAGGCAAAACTTGGACATGAGGCCCCACTCATGCCCATAATGGAAATAAAAATCCGGGAGGCCCGCTTAAGTGAGACAGGCTCTTAATTCTGCCTGAGCACAGCAGCATTAAGGTTCCTTGTCTCTCAAATCCCTCCCCATTGGTGGGCATTGGTGGAGTTAATGTGGTGCATTAGTGGTCACTGGCAGTGTTTTTTAACTCCTTCATAAATTAAGTTAATTAACACTAATATTGATGCCCCTAATGCAGCACAAAGGGGTTAAATAACTGTCAGGAAGGGGTGGGGGAGAAGAGGGGGGAGAGGAGGGGGAGAGAGGGGGAGGGAGAGTGGCTTCCTCGCAGCCTCCACCTCTTGCCCGTCTTCATCCTCTGGGCCCACAGTGTCATGTACCTGGGTGTATTTAAATTGGGGTGTTCCTGGTCCCACAGCTGCAGTCTTACTTGTTGTGCCACAGAAGAGCTCTGGAGTTATGGCTATGTTCTCTCAGTTTGATGCATTACCTTGGACTCACTAGCCCCACCTGCTGCCAGCTGTGGACAATCTACAATCAAAGCAGCCCATAAATAGCAGCACTTCCTATCTCTCAGTGCCCGTTTGTGTGGACTAGCTCCCTGGGTGTTGTGACTGCTTTGTGACTCTGAATACCGTATATGAACTTCTGCTTAAATTCCTGACTACTCTCTAGCCTGCTGATTTTGTACTTCACCGCCAACTCATGTATGACCTTTGCCTGCCTGACCACTCTCTGGATTTCGATCGTGTACCACTTTGCCTGATCTGTTGCCAACCTGAACTGGCTGACTAAGTTTTTGCCTGAATCCTCAGCACACAAGCTCCACTTTGGACACTACCTATCACAGGTACCTTACACACAGTCAGCCTGTCCTCCAGGCCTCACTGCTGATGTTGGGGCGTAGAGGAGGTTCGAGGAGCCCAGGTTCTGGGAGGAGCCAAAGATGCTGCACCAGTTGCTGCTCAAATCTTCAAATGTCAGGGAGGCGGTAGAGCTCTTTTCCCTCCATGGCTCTCACAAGGCCTAAATGCTCTTGTTGTCCACAGTCCCCGTGGCCTCCATCTGTGGGGCCACCTGGCACCCACATCCTGAGGACGCTACTGTTTGCTGCCACCGATCTCTCCATGAAAACAAGGAGAAGTGCATTAGGCAAATTAGGCAGCCACGAGACCCCTGTGAGTGCGAGGTTATAGGCGACCACCTAATTTGCTTATTTAAAGAGCCGCCTCTGATAGTGAGTAGGGATGAGCCGAACACCCCCCCGGTTCGGCTCGCACCAGAACCTGCGAACGGACCTAAAGTCCGTGCAAGCTTTAGAACCCTATTAGTTATAATGGATGCGAACGTTCGAAATTAAAAGTGCTCATTTTAAAGGCTAATATGCATGTTAATGTCATAAAAAGTGTTTGGGGACCTGGGTCCTGCCCCAGGGGACATGTATCAATGCAAAATTTTTTTTTTAAAAACGGCCGTTTTTTCAGGAGCAGTGATTTTAATAATGCTTAAATTGAAACAATAAAAGTGTAATATTCCTTTAAATTTCGTACCTGGGGGGGTGTCTATAGTATGCCTGTGAAGGGGCGCATGTTTCCCGTGTTTAGAACTGTCTCTGCGCAAAGTGTCATTTTTGAAAGTAAAAAAGCTATTTAAAATCACTCGCGGCTAATTCACGGCTCCCGTAACACAGAGAACAGTGATTCATTGAAACTCATTCATAAAAAAAAGTCATTGATAAAAAATAAAAAAAATGAAAAAAAAAAAAGCGTAGGGGTCCCCCCAAATTCAATAACCAGGCCCTTCAGGTCTGGGATGGATATTAAGGGGGATCCCAGCCAAAAAAAAAAAAAAAAAATGGCGTAGGGTCCCCCTCAAAATCCATACCAGACCCTTGAGGTCTGGTATGGATTTTAAGGGGAACCCTAGCCAAAAAAAATGGCGTGGGGTCCCCCTCAAAATCCATACCAGACCCTTATCCGAGCACGCAACCTGGCAGGCCGCAGGAAAAGAGGGGGGACGAGAGCGGCCCCCCCTCTCGCCTGAACCGTACCAGGCCACATGCCCTCAACATTGGGAGGATGCTTTGGGGGTCTAAGACCCCTAAAGCACCTTGTCCCCATGTTGATGAGGACAAGGGCCTCTTCCCCACAACCGTGCCCGGTGGTTGTGGGGGTCTGCGGGCAGGGGGCTTATCGGAATCTGGAAGCCCCCTTTAACAAGGGGACCCCCAGATCCCGGCCCCCCCCTGTGTGAAATGGTAAGGGGGTACAAAAGTACCCCTACCATTTCACCAAAAAAGTGGCAAAAATTGTAAAAATGACAGGAGACGGTCTTTGACAATTCCTTTATTAAAATCTTCTTTCTTCTTTCTTCATCCTTCGGTTTCTTCATCTTCTCCTTCCTTCATCTTCTTCCATCTTCTTCTTCCATTTTCTTCTTCCTCCGATCCGCTTCTTCTTGCGCTGGTCTTCTCGTCCTTCTCGTCCGGCATCTTCTTCCGTCGGCGTCGGTGTCGGTGTCGGTGTCGGTGTCTTCTTGGGCCGCTCCGCGCAATGGGAGGCTCCCGCTGTGCGAGGCTCCGCTCCATCTGACAGGTCATTTAAAACGGAGGGCACCTGGTGACCCCGCCCCCCTCTGACATCATGGGGAAAGCCATCATGGAATTCCCCATGACGTCTCTGTGCGTCAGAGGGGGCGGGGTCACCAGGTGCCCTCCATTATAAAAGACCTGTCAGATGGAGCGGAGCCTCACACAGCGGGAGCCTCCCATTGCGCGAAGCGGCCCAAGAAGACACCGACGCCGACGCCGACGGAAGAAGATGCCGGATGAGAAGGACGAGAAGACCAGCGCAAGAAGAAGCGGATCGGAGGAAGAAGAAAATGGAAGAAGATGAAGGAAGGAGAAGATGAAGAAACCGAAGGATGAAGAAAGAAGAAAGAAGATTTTAATAAAGGAATTGTCAAAGACTGTCTCCTGTCATTTTTACCATTTTTGCCACTTTTTTGGTGAAATGGTAGGGGTACTTTTGTACCCCCTTACCATTTCACACAGGGGGGGGTGGGATCTGGGGGTCCCCTTGTTAAAGGGGGCTTCCAGATTCCGATAAGCCCCCCGCCCGCAGACCCCCACAACCACCGGGCACGGTTGTGGGGAAGAGGCCCTTGTCCTCATCAACATGGGGACAAGGTGCTTTAGGGGTCTTAGACCCCCAAAGCATCCTCCCAATGTTGAGGGCATGTGGCCTGGTACGGTTCAGGCGAGAGGGGGGGCCGCTCTCATCCCCCCCTCTTTTCCTGCGGCCTGCCAGGTTGCGTGCTCGGATAAGGGTCTGGTATGGATTTTGAGGGGGACCCCACGCCATTTTTTTTGGCTAGGGTTCCCCTTAAAATCCATACCAGACCTCAAGGGTCTGGTATGGATTTTGAGGGGGACCCTACGCCATTTTTTTTTTGGCTGGGGTTCCCCTTAATATCCATCCCAGACCTGAAGGGCCTGGTTATTGAATTTGGGGGGACCCCTACGCTTTTTTTTTGTTTTTTATTAATGAATGACAGTTCTCTGTGTTACAGGAGCCATCAATTCATTAGCCGCGAGTGCTTTTAAATAGCTTTTTTCCTGCAAAAATGACACTTTTTTGCAGGGAAAGTTCTAAGCACAGGAAACCTGCCCCCTTCACAGGCCACCTATAGACACCCCCCAGATGTGATACTGCAATGCTGTTCTAACAGCATGCACACACATATCCCCTGAAATAGAGCACATCTTGTTGTCAGCAGTCAGCAGCACACTGACACGCTGACACTGACTGAAACATAATATGCGAGGCCGCCGGCGTGGCGGCCTCTTATACCGTGGGGCGTGTACTAAAGCCCCTGAGCTATAATTGGCTACAGGCATCCTGCCTGTAGCCAATTATGGCTCTCCTCGCTGCCGGCGCTGTGATTGGCCAAGCATGCGGGGTCACAGTGCATGCTTGGCCAATCATCAGCCAGCATTGCACTGCGCGGGCCGCAATGCATTGCGGGGCCGCTCGCATCACACGAATTTGATGCGAGCGGCCCCAATAGTTCTGGGCTCGCCGAGCGAGCGAACACCCGGTGCTCGATTCGAACATGGGTTCGAATCGAACACCGGGCTCATCCTTAATAGTGAGTCCTTTGACAACTTAATTTTATTGCCACAAATTTTTGGAATATGTGGGAAAAAAAATGAAAATGTATTTTTTACACACATGTTTCAACTTAATAATATATTTCTCACAGCATGGGTATACTTAGAGCTACACCCCAAAACACAATCTGCTACTCCTTCTGAGCATGGTGATAAAATGTGTGTGGCACTATTTCACTGTCTGGACTGAATATTTATCTTGTGCATCACACAAATCAATTGTGTCAAAACCAATGTGCTGTAATGGTCACCACTAGAGTTGAGCGGACACCTGGATGTTCGGGTTCGGCGGGTTCGGCCGAACTTTGGAAAAAAGTCCGGGTTCGGGACCGAACTTGACCCGAACTTGACCCCGAACTCCGAACCCCATTGAAGTCAATGGGGACCCAGACTTTTGAACACTAAAATAGCTGTAAAAAGGACATGGAAAGAAAAAAATATTCAATTTAATGGATAAGATAGTGGGAAAATAAAATACTTGGAAATTAAAAAAAATGAAAAAATTATAATCTTGACCTAGGAGGACGAAATTCAAATGGAGTAGGAGGTTGAGGTGGCGGTGAATGTGGCAGTGTAGGTGGAAGCGGCGATGGAGGAGGACGAGGTAGCCAACACTGGTTCAAAAATACAACAATGGCTGGGTAAGGCTAGTGGTGAATGATGTGTCGAATTCTGTTCCCCGGCATAGTGTCTGCCCTGTACTGCGCTTGCTCAGTACGTAGGACAAGGGGATTTTGAAACTCTCCGAAGACGATGCGCGGTGACTCCAGGTTCAAGCCACATTATCCGAGGTTGAAGCCTAGCCAAGCGAGCCCGTGAGGGGCCCTGTTACTATGTGCTACCGTATGTCCACTTGGATGGTCGGGCTTGAACCTGCACTCACTGCGCAGGCGATGTTCATCTTTGGAGATTTTGTGAATCTCCTTGTCCTCCGTACTGCGCAAGCACTGCACCTGCGCAATAAGTGGCCGGACACTATCCGATAGCAAGACAGTTTTCGTCAGAACACCGGCATATGTGTCTATTCTGCACAAGGTACGGCCAAGTCCTGTGGGATCCATGCCTGGTTCATTTTAACCGCTTCCCGACCGCCTAACGACGATATACGTCGGCAAAATGGCACGGGCAGGCAGAATCACGTACCTGTACGTGATCGTGCATGTGCCTGCCTGTGGGTCGCGCGCGCCGCTAGCGGCACGCTCGCGACCCGGTCGGGAGCTCCGTGACCCCGGCCGCGGGACCAACGGACCCGATCGCCGCTGGTGTCCCGCGATCGGGTTACGGAGCTGAAGAACGGGGAGAGGTTTGTGTAAACAAACCTCTCCCCGCGCTTCCTACACTGACTGTCAGTGATCGGCGGTTCCCTGTCATCGGGAACGCCGATCAATGACGTCACACGTACAGCCACGCCCCCTACAGTAAAATGAACACAACACGTCACACTGACTCCTCCCCGCCCCCTAGTGGTTAACCCCTTCACTACAACTGTCATTTACATAGGAATCATTGTTATTTAAATAGCACTGATTTCTATATAAATGACAAATGTCCCAAAAATGTGTCAAAAATGTCCGATGTGTCCGCCATAATGTCGCAGTCACAATAAAAATCGCTGATCGCCGCCATTACTAGTAAAAAAAAAATATTAATAAAAATGCTATAAAACTATCCCCTATTTTGTGAACGCTATAACTTTTGCGCAAACCAATCAATAATCGCTAATTGCGATTTTTTTTACCAAAAATATGTAGAAGAATACGTATCGGCTGAAACTGAGGAAAAAAAATGTTTTTTTATATATTTTTTGGGGATATTTATTATAGCAAAAAGTAAAAAAATATTGCATTTTTTTCAAAATTGTCGCTCTATTTTTGTTTATAGCGCAAAAAATAAAAACCGCAGGGGCGATCAAATACCACCAAAAGAAAGCTCTATTTGTGGGAAAAAAAGTACGCCAATTTTGTTTGGGAGCCACGTCGCACGACCGCGCAATTGTCAGTTAAACCGACGCAGTGCCGAATCGCAAAAAGGGGCCTGGTCCTTTGGCTGCCAATTGGTCCGGGGCTGAAGTGGTTAATGAACGTGAGCTTGTCCACATTGGCTCTGGACAGGCGGCTGCGCTTGTCTATGATAACGCCCCCTGCCGTGCTAAATACACGTTCATATAATACACTGGCTGCAGGGCAGGCCAGCACCTCCAAGGCGTAAAGGGCAAGCTCAGGCCATGTGCCCAATTTGGAGACCCAGAAGTTGAAGGGGGCAGACCCGTCATGCAGTACGTGTAGGCGTGTGCACACATACTGCTCCACCATGTTGGTGAAATGCTGCCTCCTGCTAAGACGTTCCATCTCAGCTGGTGGTGCTGGTTGTTGTGGCGTGCTGACAAAGCTTTTCCACATTCCGGCTATGCTAACCCTGCCTTCCGAGGTGCTGGCGGTGCCCCGGCTGCATTGGCGACCTCTTCCTCCTCCTCTGCCTTCGCCTTGTGCTTCCACCGTACCCCCGCTTCCAAGTGGGAATGCCACCAGCAGCGCATCTACCAGTGTTCGCTTGTACTCGTGCATCTTACGATCACGCTCCAGTGAGGTAATTAAGGACGGCACATTGTCCTTGTAACGGGGATCCAGCAGGGTGGCCACCCAATAATCAGCACCAGTTAAAATGTGGGCAACTCGGCGGTCGTTGCGGAGACACTGCAGCATGTAATCGCTCATGTGTGCCAGGATGCCCAGAGGCAAGGAAAAGCTGTCCTCTGTGGGAGGTGTATCGTCCTCTGTATCCCCCCAGCCACGCACCAGTGATGGACATGAGCTGGTCTGGGTGCCACCCTGCTGTGAACATGGTTCCTCCTCCTCCATCTCCTCCTCATCCTCCACCTCGTCATCCTCCAGAACTGTGCCCTTGCTGCCAGACAATTGTGTACCTGGCGCTTGTTGGTGCAGGAACCCACCCTCGTAGCCACTTGTAAATGACTGCTCTGAAAGCCTTGGAAATGAACCCTCTTCCTCCTCCTCCTCATCCTGTGCCACATCCTCTTCCATCATCGCCTGAAGAGTTTGTTCAAGGAGGCATAGAACTGGGATAGTAACGCTGAGAACGGCGTCATCGGCACTGGCCATGTTGGTGGAGTAACTGAAACAGCGCAACAAGGCCCACAGATCTCGCATGGAGGCCCAGTTATTGGCGGTAAAGTGGTGCTGTTCCACAGAGCGACTCACGCGTGCGTGCTGCAGCTGAAACTCCACTATCGCCTGCTGCTGCTCGTACAGTCTGGCAAGCATGTGCAAGGAGGAGTTCCACCTTGTGGGCACGTCACATATGAGACGGTGAGCGGGAAGGCCGAAGTTACAGCAGGGTGAGAACGCCGAAAGTGGGCACAGACGGCCCGCACTTTCTGCAGCAGCTCTGGCATATCGGGGTAATTCTTAAGGAACCTCTGGACCACCAAGTTCAGCACATGCGCCAGGCAAGGGATGTGCGTCAAACCGGCAAGGCCCAGAGCTGCTACGAGATTTCGCCCATTATCGCACACCATCAGGCCGGGCTTGAGGCTCACTGCCACAACCACTCATCGGTCTGTTGTTCCATGTCCCCCCCAAACAGGAAAGTTTTAAAACTGCCTGCTGTCGTTTAGCCCTGGCTGTGCTGAAGTTGGTGGTGAAGGTGTTACGCTGACCGGATGAGGAGGCGGTAAAGGATGAGGAGGCGGAGTAGGAGGAGTTAGCAACAGGAGGCAAACTGAAGTGCCCTGCAATCCTCGGTGGTGGAAGGACATGCGCCAAAGTGCTATCCGCCTCAGGCCCAGCCGCCACTACATTTACCCAGTGTCCTGTTAGGGAGATATAACGTCCCTGACCGTGCTTACTGGTCCACGCATCCGTAGTTAGGTGGACCTTGCCACAGATGGCGTTGCGCAGTGCACACCTGATTTTGTCCCCCACTTGGTTGTGCAGGGAAGGGATAGCTTGTCTGGAAAAGTAGTGGCGGCTGGGCACGACGTACTGTGGGACAGCCAATGACATCAGCCTTTTAAAACTCTGCGTCTCCACCAGACGGAATGACAGCATTTAAAAGGCAAGGAATTTTGAAATGCTGGCATTCAGGGCCAGGGATCGCGGGTGGCTAGGGGGGTACTTCCTCTTCCGCTCCAGTGTTTGGGAAATAGAGAGCTGAAAGCTTCCATGGGACATTGTGGAGATGGTTGGTGACCCAGGTGGTAGTGTTGCTGGCAGATCCTCTGTTTGCGGGTTGGCAGGTGTCACTGTCACTACAGAGGTGGATGAAGAGGCCGAGACTGCAGCAGAAGCGGAAGCAGGAGGAGCCAGAGACCTTTCTTGGTTTTTGAGGTGTCTACTCCACTGCATCTCGTGCTTTGCACTTAGATGCCTGGTCATGCAGGTTGTGCTCAGGTTGAGAAGGTTTATGCCTCGCTTCAAGCTCTGATTGCACAGAGTGCAAAACACTCGTGTCTTGTCATCAGCACATTGTCTGAAGAACTGCCACGCTAGGGAACTCCTTGGACCTGGCTTTAGTGTGCTCGGTCCCTTGTTGCGTTGGGCAGTAGCAGACGTACTGTCTAGGGGACGGACGCTCCGCTTTTGCACCCTGCTCCCTCTTCTGCTGTGCTGGTGGCTCTGTGCGACCACCGCCTCTTCCTCCGAACTACACTGGTCACCTGCATGACGTTGATTCCATGTGGGGTCAAGGACCTCATCGTCCTCCACATCATCTTCCACCCAGTCTTCACCCCTGCCCTCCTTGTCGGTCTGCACAATGGCGAAAGCAGCAGCAGTTGGCACCTGTGTTTCGTCATCATCCGAGACGTGCTGCGATGGTCCTCCCATGTACTCATCATGAAACATAAGTGGTTGGGCATTGGTGCACACAATCTCTTCCACTTCTGGGGCAGGGCTAGGTGGATGGCCCTGGGAAACCCTGCTAACAGAGTCATCAAAAAGCAGAAGAGACTGCTGCATGATTTGGGGCTCAGACTGATTGGCTGATTTGCAAGGGGGTGAGGTGAAAGACTGATAAACATCGGCTGCAGGTGCCAACTCTGAACTTTCATCAGGAGACTGGGTGAGAGACAATGTGAAGGAACCAGGGGCACTGTCAGCAATCCAATCTACTATCGCCTGTACTTGTCCTGGCCTCAACATTCGTACAGCCTCATTAGGCGCGCCAAAAAATACCGCTGCAGGCTCTTTCGCCTACTCGCACCTGAGGAAGGTGTTTTACTAGTGCGTGTAGCTGGCACAGATCGACCACGTCCTCTCCCTGCAACAGGAACGCCACCAGCAGCACCACGACCCGGGCCACGTCCCCTTTTTTTGATGATCTCCTCATATTTTCAAAATTTATGATCTCGCCCTAAATGGGTGTTTTTGTCAGTAGCAGAATACACGTACAGTGTCTAAAGCGTTTATGAACACGCAGAAAATGCTATTGGGAAGAAAAAAAAAACACTGCAAAATTAATTTTTTTTGCAATGTTTTTCCAATATCAGAATAAACGGATAGTGTCTAAAACGTTTATGAAAACGCAGAAAATGCTATTGGGAAGAAAAAAAACACTGCAAAATTAAATTTTTTTGCAATGTTTTTCCAATATCAGAATAAACAGACAGTATGTAAAGCGTTTATGAAAACGCAGAAAATGCTATTGGGAAGAAAAAAAACACTGCAAAATTAAATTTTTTTGCAATGTTTTTCCAATATCAGAATACACGGACAGTATGTAAAGCGTTTATGAAAACGCAGAAAATGCTATTGGGGGAAAAAAACACTGCAAAATTAAATTTTTTTGCAATGTTTTTCCAATATCAGAATACACGGATAGTGTCTAAAGCATTTATGAAAATGCAGAAAATGCTATTGGGAAGAAAAAAAAAACACTGCAAAATTAAATTTTTTGCAATGTTTTTCCAATATCAGAATACACGGACAGTATGTAAAGCGTTTATGAAAACGCAGAAAATGCTATTGGGAAAAAAAAAACACTGCAAAATTAAATTTTTTTTGCAATGTTTTCCCAATATCAGAATAAACGGATAGTGTCTAAAGCGTTTATGAAAACGCAGAAAATGCTATTGGGAAGAAAAAAAACACTGCAAAATTACATTTTTTTGCAATGTTTTTCCAATATCAGAATAAACGGATAGTGTCTAAAGCGTTTATGAAAACGCAGAAAATGCTATTCGGAAGAAAAAAAACACTGCAAAATTATTTTTTTTGCAATGTTTTTCCAATATCAGAATACACAGACAGTATGTAAAGGGTTTATGAAAACGCAGAAAATGCTATTGGGAAGAAAAAAAACACTGCAAATTTACATTTTTTTGCAATGTTTTTCCAATATCAGAATAAACGGATAGTGTCTAAAGCGTTTATGAAAACGCAGAAAATGCTATTCGGAAGAAAAAAAACACTGCAAAATTAATTTTTTTGCAATGTTTTTCCAATATCAGAATACACAGACAGTATGTAAAGGGTTTATGAAAACGCAGAAAATGCTATTGGGAAGAAAAAAAACACTGCAAAATTACATTTTTTTGCAATGTTTTTCCAATATCAGAATAAACGGATAGTGTCTAAAGCGTTTATGAAAACGCAGAAAATGCTATTCGGAAGAAAAAAAACACTGCAAAATTAATTTTTTTGCAATGTTTTTCCAATATCAGAATACACGGACAGTATGTAAAGCGTTTATGAAAACGCAGAAAATGCTATTGGGAAGAAAAAAAACACTGCAAAATTAAATTTTTTGCAATGTTTTTCCAATATCAGAATAAACGGATAGTGTCTAAAGCGTTTATGAAAACGCAGAAAATGCTATTGGGAAGAAAAAAAACACTGCAAAATTAAATTTTTTTGCAATGTTTTTCCAATATCAGAATAAACGGATAGTGTCTAAAGCGTTTATGAAAACGCAGAAAATGCTATTGGGAAGAAAAAAAACACTGCAAAATTAATTTTTTTGCAATGTTTTTCCAATATCAGAATACACAGACAGTATGTAAAGGGTTTATGAAAACGCAGAAAATGCTATTGGGAAGAAAAAAAACACTGCAAAATTACATTTTTTTGCAATGTTTTTCCAATATCAGAATAAACGGATAGTGTCTAAAGCGTTTATGAAAACGCAGAAAATGCTATTGGGAAGAAAAAAAACACTGCAAAATTAATTTTTTTTGCAATGTTTTTCCAATATCAGAATACACGGACAGTATGTAAAGGGTTTATGAAAACGCAGAAAATGCTATTGGGAAGAAAAAAAACACTGCAAAATTACATTTTTTTGCAATGTTTTTCCAATATCAGAATAAACGGATAGTGTCTAAAGCGTTTATGAAAACGCAGAAAATGCTATTCGGAAGAAAAAAAAACACTGCAAAATTAATTTTTTTGCAATGTTTTTTTCCAATATCAGAATACACAGACAGTATGTAAAGGGTTTATGAAAACGCAGAAAATGCTATTGGGAAATAAAAAAACACTGCAAAATTAAATTTTTTTGCAATGTTTTTCCAATATCAGAATAAACGGATAGTGTCTAAAGCGTTTATGAAAACGCAGAAAATGCTATTGGGAAAAAAAAAAAACACTGCAAAATTAAATTTTTTTGCAATGTTTTTCCAATATCAGAATACACGGACATGAAAACGCAGAAAATGCTATTGGGATGAAAAAAAACACAGCAAAATTAATTTTGTTTGCAATGTTTTTCCAATATCAGAATACACGGACAGTATGTAAAGCGTTTATGAAAACGCAGAAAATGCTATTGGGAAGAAAAAAAACACTGCAAAATTAAATTTTTTTGCAATGTTTTTCCAATATCAGAATACACGGACGTATGTAAAGCGTTTATGAAAACGCAGAAAATGCTATTGGGAAGAAAAAAAACACTGCAAAATTTAATTTTTTTGCAATGTTTTTCCAATATCAGAATAAACGGATAGTGTCTAAAGCATTTATGAAAACGCAGAAAATGCTATTTGGAGGAAAAGAAACCCTGCAAAATTAAATTTTTTTGCAATGTTTTTCCAATATCAGAATACACGGATAGTGTCTACAGCGTGTATGTATGAACACGCAGAAAATGCTATTGGGAAAAAAAAAAACACAGCAAAATTAAATTTTTTTGCAATGTTTTTGCAATATCAGAATACACGGATAGTGTCTACAGCGTGTATGTATGAACACGCAGAAAATGCTATTGGGAAAAACAAAACACAGCAAAATTATTTTTTTTTGCAATGTTTTTGCAATATCAGAATACACGGATACTGTCTACAGCGTGTATGTATGAACACGCAGAAAATGCTATTGAAAAAAAAAAAGCAAAATTAAATTTTTTTGCAATGTTTTTCCAATAGCAGAATACACACAGACTATGGTGTATCTCTTAGTATATGCAGTGTTAGTCCTTATGGTGCACTGAGCTTGCAGGTAAAACTTTTATATTTTGTCTGGCACTGGCCTCATGGCACTGTTAAAAGACTGTGCACTGCAGCCCAGCCAGGGTACAGTTGATTTAGGAATCTCTTCAATAATTCTCTCTGCCTTTTTCTTTTGCTTAATAAAGAAACTCCCTACTCTACTCTAGCTATGTAGATCGCTCACTGATCTAACTAATTAGAAGCAAAGATAAGGAATGCTGACTGCCTGACTGACTGAATCACACTAACTCCTAAAATCCTCTCAGCAGCACAGGAACCTGTCTATAGCAGAATGACGCTGTGTGCTGTGTGTCTGGACTATATATAGAGGCTGGGTCACATGCTGCACTGCCCAATCACAGCCATGCCATTAGTAGGCATGGCTGTGATGGCTTCTAAGGGCACACTAGTGAAACAATCGTCGATTGGCTGCCCTGCAGCTGTTAAAAAGGCACCAATACAGCGCCGAACACCGGACCCGTACCCGAACTTACAGCCAATAGTTCGGGTTTGGGTCCGGGTCCCGAACACCCAAAAGTCCGGTCACCACTATACAAGTGATCAGGGAACATAGCTTAGTGTAGTGTCGTGGTTCTCAATTCCTGTCCTCAGGACCCACTAACAGGCCAGGTTTGCAAGATAACTGAAATACATCACAGGTGATATATTTGCTGAGTGATTACAGTATTCTAGTCTGCATCTCCCCATGGTAATACTTAAAATCTGGCCTGTTAGTGGGTTCTGGGGACAGGAGTTGAGAAACACTGGTGTAGTGTCACCTACAGCAGTTCTAGTTCCTATAATCCAAGCAAGCCCAGCCTACTGGTACATATCTGCCAATAGGAATGCCATGTCCACTGGCCTGGTATCTTGCAGGAATGTAGTAAACCAGATTTTCAGATGGGTCAATTCAGGCCACAGACAGAGACATGGTCAGCAAACAGGTAAAGAATCAGTCCAGTCCAATGTGGATATTTCGAAATGTGTACCACTCTGGTCAAGGTTTGGATGGAGCTGTCCTATGTATTTTTATAGCTCACCTTTAAAATGGAGCTATTGTCTCCCATGGCATGCCCTATATGTTGTAGGGGTAACGTTTGGGGGTGGGGGGCTCTGGTCCCTGTGCCGAGGGGAGGTGACCTCACACTCACAGATTTATCCCACAGGGGTGATGTAGGCTTATCTTCTGGGGTGTAGGGATTGGAGATTCTGATCCACTCAATTTGTAGTCATTTTTAAGCTACCCTGGGCTAGGGCTCATGGGTAATGACTTCCAACCAGAGGTCTGACTATCATTTTTGCTCCTGTTTCTTTTTTCAGATGTACTTGACCTAATCTCTAAACCAAGATGTAACCACATTGATTCTTGCATTATATGTACTAGTTTACATTCTGTTGTAGTCATACTCCGAAGGCTTGCAGGCTGATATGTCATTTGTACATTGTTACTCTTTCTACATAAAAATTCAATACAAATATATAAAAAAAATAAAAATCAGTCCAGGCAGCAGGCAGAAATATGGTCAATAAACAGGCCAGGGTTAGTATAGGCAGCAGGGAAAATCAACACTGCACTAGTGTGGTGGGGATCAGGGACACTGTAACTGGTTTGGTGGTGGTTAGGGACACTGTAACTGTTGTGGTGGTGATCAGTGACACTGTAACTGGTGTGGTGGTGATCAGCGACACTGTAACTGGTGTGGTGGTTATTAGGGACACTGTAACTGGTGTACCTGTGATCAGAGACAATGTAAGTGGTATGGTGGGGATCAGGGACAATATGACTGGTATTCTTTATTATTTAATACAAGTAATTATAGCGCCTGGCACACTAGCCAATTTTCAAAATAGCTATGCCCGTTTGCGCAGAAGTGCACACATATGTATTGGAGGAGCCCCCTTGACTTTAAAGTGGTTGTAAACCCTTAAAACACACTTTTTGCTACAGGGAAGCCTATAATAAGGCTTACCTGTAGCTACCCTGGATATCTCCTGAACCTGAATGGTTTAGGAGATATCCCCTGTATTTTCATGTGCCATACTAGACCTGAAGGGTCTGGTATGGATTTTGGGGGGGACCCCCTATGCCATGTTTTTTTTTTTAATTTTGGCGCAGGGTTCCCCTTAATTTCCATATCAGACCTGAAGGCCTGATATGGATTTTAGGGGGACCCCACGCAATTTTTTTTAAATTTTGGTTTGGGGTTTCCCTTAATATTCATACCAGACCCAAAGGGCCTGGTAATGGACTGAGGGGGGATCCCATGCTCTTTTTTTTCAATGAGTTTTATCTTTATTTCAGAGACCCGACAATTCATTACAGCCGCAATCAGTTTTAAATGAAAATTTTTTCTTTAGAAATGTAATTTTGCTGTGATACAGCTCCCAAAAAAATGCCTTTTTTTTAAAAAAATTGCATTAATACATGTCCCCTGGGGCAGGACCCAGGTCCCCAAACACTTTTTATGACAATAACTTGCATATAACCTTTAAAATTAGCACTTTTGATTTTTCATGTTCGTGTTCCATAGACTTTAACAGTGTTTGTGTGTTCTGCCAAATGTTTTGTCTGTTCACATGTTCTGCTGCAAACCGAACAGGAGGGTGTTTGGCTCATCCCTATCAGGGACAATATGATTGGTGTGGCGGTGATCAGATACATAGTAACTGGTGTGGCTATGATCAGGGACAATATGACTGGTGTGGCAGTGATCAGGGAAACTGTAACTGGTGTGTTGGTGATTAGGGACACTGTGAGTGGGTGGCAGTGATTAGGGACACTGAATGGTGTGGTGGTGATTAGGGACAATGTGCATGAGTGGCAGTGATTAGGGACACTGTGAATGGACTGCAATGTTTAGGAACACTGTGAGTGGGTGGTTGTGAGTAAGGACCCTACGAGTGGGTGGTGGTGATTTGCGACACTGTGAGTGGGTGACAGTGATTAGGGACACTGACTGGTGCGGTGATGATTAGGGATACTGACTGACAGCACTGGTCTTGTAACATTTTACTGCTGTGTTGGTGATCAGAGATAATGGCTGGCAGCACTGACATACAGTGATATCAGGGCAACCAACCATTGTATATGATCACCGCCATAACAGTGGACACAACAGTTAAACATCGCCCCACTGGAAGCCCCAATGAGAGTGCAAAAGCTCAGTTCTGGGAGGACATATGGGTGTGTTCTCCCAGAACTAGAAAGCATCTGCCCAGCCATGTATCTACATTTACAGGGGCCGTGAAAATTATTCACCTAGGGATATCATTTGCTGTCTAGAAAACTTTCCACTAAAAGAAGCAATCCTCAGAAAGGCCAGAGAACGTAACCGAGTTCTCCTAAATGGGACAGAAATCAAACTTTTGCAGGACCTTTCCACCATTACTCTTCAACATAGAAGAGCCTTAAGCCCTCTGCTGGATCAGCTCCGCACAAGAGGTATTCCATATAGATGGAAATTTCCTTTTTATCTGTCAGCCACATGGAGAGGCCACACAGCCCAGCTTCGCACACCAGATGACCTGCAGGAATTTTGCAACACACTGAATATGCACCTAACTCAGGTTCTGGATTGGTACAGCTCATTCTCCATCTCTGAAACCTGGATCGAAGTCTCAAACAACAGTACCCCAAGAGCACAGAGACAGGGAGACCGAAGAAGCAGAAATAAATCTTCCTTCTCGGTAGACACTCCAAACCGTAGAGGAGAGGAGCCCGGGCCTATCACGCCTCGTAGAAGAGAGCGCATGAACGCCTAAAGTCAAAAACCTTTAATTTCCTTGAAAGAAACCTGTTCTAACAGAATGCCTCAGCATTTAAAATATTTTTCTTCTCCTCAAATACACCTTGCTGTTTACTGTCACTAACCCTTTGTTTTTCGTACAGATAATTGTCTACAGGACCCGCAGAAGGAAGACCCAACTCAAAAAGAACACTACAAAACTTCCATCGACTACAACCCCTTAAACATCTGAATCTGTATGCCTCATTCCCACAGCAAGCATTTTCCTCCAATCATTACTTCCTTTTTTCCTTTTTTTTTTCTGTACAATTCATTAGCTGACATACCGGTTGCACAACCATTATATTTACCATTTTGGTTAAGCACCCTCTTACATGAGAGACTTTCATTGAAGGCACTGACCATAAGTCAACACCTAATAATCACTTTTGCTGTGAATCAGTCCTTCTTGACACCCTGAGGTTATATCACAGGCTAATGCATTGTGTTTTGGGTTAATATTAATGCTTCTCCACTTCACCCATACCTCTCGAGTCCGCTTAAGGTGCAAATATATACTAATTATTACTATACCTATGCCTCCCATCCATCCTATATAAGACATGTTGTACACTGCCACCTATCTAAGTAACACAATACCACTACTTAGACTTTACCTACCCACTCAACCAATCTTACATATAAGCTGACCATATCACCCCCTGTATTTCCACCTCCATAAGCACAGCTCCAAAATTGCAGGACCCAGACATCCTTAGCACTCTAGTCAGACTACGACCCCAAGCAGAGAGATAACTTCATTTCATCTGACCTACCCGGATTAAATATACTTATCTGGAAGAATAGCTGGCCTATTTCCTCCTCCGGTATATTAACCCCCACCCCCTCCTCATACACCTAACTAGTATTTTATATTACTGTTCTCTCTCATACCCTCCCCCTGTATCTCCCTAAACCCCCCCATTAATCCCCTTATCTTCATTTAACCCTTTCCCCCCTTCCCGCTACTGACACCCCTCTCTCTCTCCAAAACTTAAAATCTACGATATATGCACAACTCCTGAGTTCGATACCAATCATTAACGTACCATCTAACCATTTTACATCATGTCTACACAAAATCATCAAACCACTCCTCTTTCGCTGGTCTCCATCAACGCCAAAGGTCTAAACATTCATGAGAATCGCTCGCAACTTCTCAGAGAATGCTACAAGCTCAAAGCCAATATTGTTTGCATTCAGGAAACTCACTTCTTATCAAATAAAACCCCTACACTTTCAGATAGAGAATATCCTCTAGCATTCCATTTAACAAACAAAGAATCCAAAACAAAGGGTGTTTCTATCCTTATATTGAAATACATACCCTTCCAGATGACAGATTCTATGTATGATCAGGCAGGTAGATACATCTTCCTAAAAGGAACAATAGGTTTGTTGCTGGTCACCATTGCCAACATTTACGCCCCCAATACCAAACAAGTCACATTCTTCCGTCAAATTTGTGATCTTCAGTCCTCTTTCTCAACAGGGATTTTAATCCGTGGAGGAGATTTTAATGTTTCTCTTAACCCGCTTCTAGACACATCCTCAGGTACCTCAGCGATGTCGTACAGGGAGTTAAAACAGATCAAGTTACAACTTCAAGGTCTCTTGCTGCATGACACCTGGAGAACGCTGAACCCTCAAGGTAAAGATTACACATACTTCTCGCCCCTTCACCAAAAGTACTCTCGAATTGACTACTTTTTCATTTCCCAAACTCACATCCCTCTATTACAAAAAAGCCACAATAGAACCCATGACACTATCCTTCTAACTTTCCCCGAAAAAATCATGAGGACAAAAACCTGGAGACTTAATCCCTCCTTATTTAAAGACCCAGTTAATACAGAAAGATTGACCTCATGCCAACCAGAGTATTTTTCTCTCAACGATACCACAGACACAACATGCCTGAACTTGTGGGAAGCACACAAATGTGTCATCCAGGGGGAATTCATAAAAACTGCTTCCAAAATCAAAAAAGAGCGCCAACTTAAAATGTCATCGCTCATGACCCGCATATATGTGTGTTGGAAGCGACCCACAGGCAAAACTTAGCAACCTCTACCTACCAATAGCAATTGATAAACTGACATATAATCAAGAAAATGCTGCCAAATTATCATATAAAGTGACATATGAAAAATAATAAACACAGTAGAAAAATGGTGAAAATTTTTTCCATAAAGATGTGTTTGTTAGAAGATGTCCATAGGATGTGACAAAAACTTCAAATAAGTAGTGTGAGTTATAGTGTAGTGTGAGGTTTAGTTGTGCTTGTCCTCGTGGAACCTGTCACCTCTGATCACCTCTAGTAAGATGGAAGGCTTACTGGATTGCCAGCGACCCCTCTATCAGAGGAGGTCAGAAAACACAGATTGAATCACAGATATCCTGATGTCAAAGGCTTCCCAGGTCTCCCGAATGTCTCCTAACAGCAGACTCTGCAGCTCTGGTGGTCAATCACGGCGAACTTCCCATAAACTCGGCTCTCTCACCATCTCCTTCCTCCAGATAATGTCACAAATCCCATCCAACTACCGGACTAGTCCATGCTTCTAATCGCATACCAACTGCAGAGTCTCTGCAGTTGGTCTGGGATTAAAAGCATGGACTAGTCCGGTAGTAGTTAGATAGTTTAGGCCGATACGTATTCTTCTACATATTTTTTGGTAAAGAGAATGAATTGCAATAAGCCTTTTTTGATTGGTTTGCGCAAAAGTTATAGCATTTACAAAATAGGGGATAGTTTTATGGCATTTTTATTAATATATTTTTTTTTTTACCAGTAATGGCGGCGATCAGTGATTTTTATCGTGACTGCGACATTATGGCGGACAGGTCGGACACTTTTGGCATGATTTTGGGACCATTCATATTTATACAGCGATCAGTGCAATTAAAAATGCATTGATTACTGAGTAAATGTGACTGGCAGTGAAGGGGTTAACCACTAGGTGGCGCTGTAGGGGTTAAGTGTGTCCTAGGGAGTGATTCTAACTGTGGGGGGGGGCTATGTGTGACACGACACTGATCACTGCTCCCGATTACAGGGAGCTGTGATCAGTTTCCTGTCACTAGGCAGAACAGGGAAATGCTTGTTTACATTAGCATTTCCCCATTCTTTCTCTCTGCGAGACGATCGCGAGTATCCCTGCGGACATCAAGTCCGTGGGACCCGCGATCACACTCGCTTGCGCCCGCAAACAGCTTCTTAAAGGGCAACGTACAGGTACGTTAATATCTGTCTATCTGTACGTGCCCTTCTGCCGACGTATATTGGCGTGAGCCGGTCGTCAAGCGGTTAATAGTGCCTACACTAGCAGTCGCTCATACCTTGACTAAAGCAACAAACCCCACCCCTTGGCTGAGCCCGCTCACCCCTTTACGTGTAAATCCAGATTTTACCCAGGCACAAACGACAACTTCCTTGTCCATATTTGGCCCCACAAAGATGTACTAGCTACCCATCTGTTCAACAGAGGCATTCTCCTTATTTTGGAGGACCTTAACGCCAAACTGTTCCTTAACTGTCTACCTCTGTGGACATACATGCAATTGAGACACTTCTTATCAAGGAATGATTCCCCCCAACAATGGACAAAAGATTTGTCCATCTTGGAAGAACTTTTCTAAAACACCCCCCCCCCCCCCAAAGACATCTTATCTCAGTTCTATACTCTTCGTTTTTCAATGAGCAATCAGCATTCTCCAGTAATGCATGTTCAGCATGGGAACAAGATCTAAATAAAGAAAATCACAGATTCTGATTGGGAATTAATCTGTACCTACATCCCTAAGGATTCCCTCAATGTAGCCACCCAAAAATGTGGGTTTAGGAAATGGTATAGAACCTTGGCTTTGCTCCACAAATTCTCAAACTCAATCCCTAATAGATGTTGGCGATGTGACGCTACAGATGGTTCAATGTTTCATATGTGGTGGTCATGCCCTGTGATCCAAACATTTTGGCGCACAGTACATGACACTATCCTCTCTGTCACCTCAGATAATATAGACTTTACTCCTGCTGTATACCTACATCACCTTATCAATATCCCCAATAAACAATATCTTAAATTGCTAACGATGTTCATGATAAATGCATCAAGACACTGCATCCTATGCCACTGGCGTCCTCCAGATGCCCTGACAAAAGAGGAGTGGTTTTGCAGATGCAACAATATAGAAAAAACTGAAGAACTCATCAGCATCTCACAAGAAATGATACATAAATTCACATCAACATGGTACAGATGGCAACACTTTAAAACAACAATGGATGAACTCTCTTCTACATAATTGTTTTACTGAAAAATACATTTACAAACAAAAACTTTACCTGTTGATATCTCCTTCGGCCCCTCACATGATCCTATTGAGAATGAGGGACCACCTTTGCTAATTCTTAAGCTGTCAACCACATGAAACTATTCTTAGGAACCATATAGGTTTGGTCTGGATTGAGAGAGAGGGGGATCTGGAACTCCCCCCACCCCCTTCCTTACCTCCTTTACCCCCTTACCCCTTGTCTTATCCGTATACTCTCCCATGAGCTACATAGTATATATTTGGTCATAGATTATAACATCCACAAACATTATGATAAATAATAATAAAACCTGGTACAGCATGTGGAATTGTAGAGAAATTGATGATCCATTGCGGAAAAGTAATTGTCTTGCTTTCATATACTATTTGTAGTTACCCAAAAGTGCATATGTTATAATGACCTACATATCTTATATTACTGTTAACATATGCAAGATTCTATTGTCTTATGTATGTTTCTTTTAAATAAATAAAAATGTATGGGAAATAAAAATCATTGCCTTCCACGTGATGGTATAGAGCTGGAAGGGCCTTGCGTGCAAAGAAATAGTGACTGGGAACCTGCGTGTCAGGGACCAGTGTGACCAGAAATGTGTGGACTGCAACAGAGTGTACCAAACACAGGTAAAGTGTAAATAATATAATTTGCTAAAAGATAAGGGAACAACAAAAAAAGTGCACCTCCAATACAGTAAATATTGTAACCAAACCAGTGAACCAGCAACCAGTGAACACAAAACAAACGACAGTCTAAATCCAATATGTACAGTGCATGGGATAACCAAATCATAATCGTGCTAGGGTCAAACATGAGAGATCAAGCAGAGGGGAGCTAGGAACAAGACAGGACAGGGAAAGGGAACCAGGAGATGGACTGAGCAGGTAGGAAGAAATCAGGCTGCAGGATCAGGGTCAGAGTCCAGGAACATGAGACGGAATGCAGGCTTCAGGAACACAGGAACACAGATCAGGGGCACAAAGAGAAAATACCAAGGCAAAGTGTAATAGCATTCACCAGGTTTTAATACACCTCCTGCAATCAGCATCAGGTGATGCCCGATTGCAGGGGACGATGTCAGCTCCTGACTGCCAAGAGACAATGGCTAGTGGACCCTGGAACTGCAATCTAAAGATCTGGGAACACAGTGCCACCAGCAGGTGAATCCTCTCCTGACCATCAGCCTCTGACTGCTGAAAGACACCCGCTGGTGGACACCGGAACTGCAGTCCGTAGATCTGGAAGCCACAGTGCCACCAACAGATGAAACCTTTCCTGACAGTACCCCCCCCTCAAAGGAGCGACCTCCGAACACTCCAACCAGCCATAGCTGAAAGAGTCCAGAGATAAAACTGTCTCGTAAGCCCAAGGAGTGCGGGGTTCCAAATAAGAAGCCTTGTCCTGGGGATCTAAAAAGAAGCTGGGTGTTCACGGGTCTGGTAACTGGCTAGGTACCCCACCGCTGAGGCTAGGCAACTGGCTAGGTATCCCGTTGGACAGATTCTTAGAAGCATAGGACATTTGATTCCTCAAAACAGTAGGCATCCCAATGCTGGAGTACCATGGGTCCTCAAAATTAGCAAAATTAGCCCCGCCGTCATGTGACAACACCGAAACTCTGACACCGGAATGCCTGGCTACAATCATGTAGCTTGCCTGATCTCCAGGACTTGTTCCACACTTCAATAGCCATTTAGGCTTGCCCAAGGCACTGGCTACCTGACATGGGTCCCCTAATGCACCTGGAGTTGTGGCAATCATATCCGGGTTGTGGCAAGGCACAAATGGTGCGCTACCACTCCCCTGAAGCTCATCACTACCAAGGTTGCGAAGGCAAATGTGGCTATCAAATGGGAAGGGTATGTCTGGACCACAAGGCTTTGGCGGCATCAGAGCAATGTACTATAGGAGGGACCCAATCGAGGCAACTGAAAAAGGAATCTTAGGCAGAACAGGTAACCCATACCAGGTACACAAAGACGTGTCAGACCCAATGGCAGATGGAATCTTACCCTCCGCAGCACAATCTGGCAGGGCAGTAAGCATAGAGTCAATAACATCAAGTTGATCTTTGGTCAAAGGATTATCAGAGGCGGGCTGAAAAGCAGACATCGGATCAACAGGCACTGGATTATCAGGCTGGACATCGGGCAGAGGCACATCAGGCTGGGCAGCGAGCATAGGCACATCGAGCTGGGCAGCGAGCAAAGGCACATTGAACTGGGCAGCGAGCAGAGGCACATCGAGCTGGGCAGTGGGGAGAAGCACATCGAGCTGGGCAGCGGGAAGAGGCACATCAAGCTGGGCAGCGGGCAGAGGCACATCAAGCTGGGCAGCGGGCCAAGGCACATCAGACTGGGCAGCGGGCTGAGGCACATAAGGCTTAACAACGGGCACTGGATCATCAGGCTGAACAGTGGGCACTGGAAAATCAGGCTGTACAGCGGGCACCGGAACATTAAGCTGGACAGCAGGCACCGGATCATCAGACTGGACTGCTGGCACTGGATCATCAGGCTGGACAGCAGGCACCAGAACATCAGGCTGGACGGTGGGCACCGGAACATCAGGCTGGGCAGCAGGCACCAGAACATAAGGCTGGACAGCAGGCAGAGGATTGGCAAGGTCAGGTGGGTTATCAGGTTCAGGACTGTCAGAGGCTAGCCTAACCCCATTGGCAATCATAAAGGCAGGCTGGAGCAGTTCAACAGGCATAGAGGCAGGCTGGAGCAGGTCGGCTGGCTTGGAGGCAGGCTGGAACAGATCAGCTGGTGTGGAAGCAGACTGGAACAGATCAGCTGGTGTGGAGGCAGGCTGGAGGATTGGATAGTGGCAGGATTGTACGGGTTGGGAAAAAGTTTCAGTTTCTTTTTAGGTTTAGCCACTTAAGTTTTGTATGTGAATGCAGGGCTGTAAGTAAGGGGTGCAGTTGGTGGCAGAAAAGAGCTGGAGTATGGTAAACAAAATTGAGCAGTTTCTAAGGAGGATTTTGTGGAATGGTTTCAGATAGCGGAGAAGAGGTAAAAGGGTGGAAGGCAGGGTAGGTGCAGCAGTTGGAAACAGGGTACTGATACTTAGTGTGTAGCAGGGTATACTGGGCTGCAACTGTGGTTGCTGTGGGTGATGGAGAAATAGACATCTGAGCAGGCAGGTTTATGGCAGCAGGAATGGGCTGTTGCAATCTGACTGAGGTTGAGTGCAAAATACAGTATCTAACCATGCCTGTAGTAAAGATTGAACACAATTTGGCTTACACGCTGGCTTATCTGTCTGACCAGAGACTGCACTGCATTAATACACTCCACTAACACCTGCTGGGAACATGAAGAATAGTGATCAAAGAAAAAAAAACAAGTTATCCTCCAATAACCACACCAGAGATTCTACCTGAGCCATACTGAAGGAGGGAGAAAGGTCACCCCTACCTTTAGGATTACTGGACAAAGGTAACTCCGCACAAACCTGAATCAAAGGCTGAACATCTCCAAACAACATACTGCCCTGATCAACTAGGGAATCAGCAATTTGGATACATTCTAATAGCTGGTCAGTGGTCCACTCCTTCAATATCTGGTGGCAATATTTATTATCCTCCTTGATCCTATCACCAGCAAAGAACCTCCTCCGGATGCATTTTCCCCCAAACGGCAGAACCAAGGTGGCTTCTCTGTGCAGCCACTTCTGGTCAGGATTGGCCTTGGTATTATGTGAGGGACCGGTGTGACCAGAAATGTGTGAATAGAGTGTACCAAACACAGGTAAAGTGTAAATAACATGATTTGTTAAAAGATAAGTGAACAACAAAGAAAATGCACCTCCAATACAGTAAATAGTGTAACCCAACCAGTGAACCAACAACCAATGAACACAAAACAAACAACAGTCTAAATTCAATGTGTACAGAGCATGGGATAACCAAATAGCAATCGTACCAGAGCCAGGGTTAAACACAGGAGATCAAGCAGAGGGGAGTTGGGAACAAGACAGGACAGGGAAAGGGAACCAGGAGATGGACTGAGCGGGTAGGAAGAAATCAGGCTGCATAAACAGGGTCAGAGTCCAGGAACAGGAGACAGGAGGCAGGAGGCAGGCTTCAGGAACACAGGAACACAGATCAGGGGCACAAGGTAAAAATACCAAGGCAACGTGTAATAGCATTCACCAGGTTTAAATATACCTCCTGCAATCAGCATCATTAAAAAGGTTCTTATGGTGTTGGAACACGCAACGGCCCATTTAACTGAGGAAATTACCCTAGATGCTGAAAAGGCTTTCAAAAACATGAGTTTCCATTGGCTGTCTCTTGTCCTCGCAAGGTTTGGATTTTTGGGTCCATTCTTACACTTTGTTTGTAGTCTCTACTCCTCCCTAGAGTAGTTGCGGCTGGACATATCTTATACCCTATAGCACTCCATAAAGGGACTCATCAGGGATGCCCCATCTCACCTTTACTTTTTTATTTGGCCTTGAACCACTCTCCCACTACCCAGGGCCGGTGCTACCACTAGGCGGACTAGGCAGCCGCCTAGGGCGCACTGCCGCCTAGGGCACCTGGCCGCTGGTTATCCTACTCCCGCACTGTCCACTGAGCTTGCACGATATACACCAGGCAGCCGCTCTGAGACTCTGACATGTGTGAAGCAGCGCCCCCCCGCCTCCAGTCTCCGCACTTACACATCAGTGACATCATGTGTGTCCACACTGTCCAGAACACCCCCCCACGCTTTCCGCTCTGACAAGTTTCCAGCTGCCATCCCACCCCCCAGCCCACTCTCTGCTCTCCGCTCTGACTGGGAGCAGAGATAGTTCTGAATGACAGTGACATGTGTCCAGCAGCACCAGCCCACCCCACGCTCTCCACTCTGATGTGTGTATCCAATGACCACCTCCCCCGAAGACGCTCTCCTGGACTGGCCGTGCCACACTGGAGTGGATCGGAGTAAATCATGTGACAGTCACACAGCATGGCGCTTGGCGGCGGCTCTCCAGGCTCTCCAGGCTTGGGGACAGGTGGAGCCTGGAAGAGGCACAGACAGAGGCAGGCACAGGTGAACAGAAGAATTTTAGATCGGTGTGAGAGAGGAACAGGCAGCAAGCAAACAGGTTCACGTCCTCAGATACAAGTTTGCTGAGCCCAAGACCATCACCTGCTGTGTGGTAAACACTGTTGCTGCCTTAGATAATAATGAGATTGTATATATTGACAATGACATGCAATTTGCAAATGTTAGGTGTGTATATGTATTTATATTCACTGATCTGCCAAAATGGCAAGTATGTACCGAGCCCCCCCCCCCCCCTGCGAGGCTGCATTGATTGGCAGTGGTGAAGCGGCATTGATTGGCACAGCTCAGACTGTATTTAATGGGCTCACGTGAGGCTGCGTTTGATGGGCACTGTTGAGACTGTATTTGATGGGCACAGGTGAAGCGACATTAATGGGCACAGGTGAGTGACGCTACATTTGATGAGCGCTGGTGATATTGCGTTTGATGGGCACAGGTGAGGCTGTTTGATGGGCACAGGTGAGGCTGTATTTGATGGGCGCAGCTGAAGCAACATTAATGGGCACAGGTGAGTGAGGCTGCATTTGATGAGCACTGGTGAGACTGCCTTTGATGGGCACAGGTGAGACTGTGTTTGATGGGCACAGGTGATGCTGCGTTTGATGGGCGCTGCTGGGGCTGTGTTTGATGGGCACAGGTGAAGCGGCATTAATGGGCACAGGTGAGAGAGGCTGCATTTGATGAGCGCTGGTGAGACTGCGTTTGATGGGCACAGGTGAGGCTGCGTTTGATGGGCACTGTTGAGACTGTATTTGATGGGCACAGCTGAAGCAACATTAATGGGCACAGGTGAGTGAGGCTGCATTTGATGAGAGCTGGTGAGACTGTGTTTGATGGGCACAGGTGAGACTGCGTTTTATGGGCACAGGTGAGACTGTATTTGATGGGCACTGGTGAGACTGTATTTGATGGGCACAGGTGAAGCGGCATTAATGGGCACAGGTGAGTGAGGCTGCATTTGATGAGCGCTGGTGAGACTGCGTTTGATGGGCACTGGTGAGACTGCGTTTGGTGGGGCTGCCTGCATTTCATGGGCACATGTGAGGCTGTATTTGATGGGCACTGCTGAGGCTGCATTTGATGGACACAGGTGAGGCTGCATTAATTGGCACTGGTGAAGCTGCATTGATGGACACTGATGAGGCTGCATTTGATGGGCATCCCTTACAGTCACACATGCACTGAAACACACAATACATCCCTTACACACACAAAAAACTCTGGTCTGGTCCCCTCATTAAAAAGGTGGGGTGAACGGGGCAGAGCAATAGGGTGACAGAGAAATGGGGGTGGAGTTGGGGGTGGAGCCAGGAGGGACGGCAAAATTAGGTTTCGCTTAGGGTGTCAAAAATCCTTGCACCAGCCCTGCCACTACCTTAGCTATGTGGCACCTTTACACGGTCTTAGATTAGGAGAAGAGAATCTCCAGGTGGCACTTTTTGCAGATGACATCATAATGTTTACTGCTAGCCCCATTGCAGACATCCTCACCATCCAACAATTATTTAATACCTTTAGCCTCCGGCCTGAAAATACATTTTTCAAAATGTTAGGTCTCCCCTCTTTGAAATTTTAGCACAAACTCTTGGATACACTCCTCTCCCTTTCCCAACGTCTCCAAACATATCACATACTTGGGAGTGAACATAGGTAGAGAGCCTTCCTCCTTGTACTACCTTAACTGGCTTCCACTGATTAAAAAAATTGTAAGTGAACTGGAAGCATGGATGGACCTTCCCTTATTGCTCTTTGGGAAATGCCACCTCTTTAAACTGGTTATTTTCGCTCTTCTACTTTATCCAATGCAAACAATCCTACTGTTGATTAAACTTATGTTTAATGCTAAAAATTAAAAGACTTATAAAAAAATAAAATAAAAGACTTATAAATGCTTAAAAGAGCTCTAACGGCCTTTTTGTGGTATCACAGCATCAAGGTATATCTCCCGAAGAGTGAGTGAGGGGCTGTTATGCGTTACGGTAATTTCCCAAACGATAATCATAACAAGTTCTTTTTATCAATCAAATGTTTTTTTAAAAGCATACACCAAGCGATATTTTCAGACTAAATAGGGAATATATATTTATTCACAAGACATGTATTTACAATAGTTAGATATGGGTGACATAAAAACAAAACAAAATCTTACATAAAATACTAAATTATTTACAATACTCGCTAATGGGTTTTGCTCAGCAATATGAATGAAATGAAAGAAATAATTAATGTAAAAAACATATTGAAGGGATATTTGGCTTAACTACTTCTTTGTATTATAATCAGTTTCCATTTTGTGTCTCTCTAATGCCGCGTACACACGAAGGGACTATCCCGCGGGATTATAATCCCCTCGTGTGTGGGCCTTCAACTGACTTTTTTTCAAAAAGTCCGGCGGACTAAAGTTTTAAGTTTTGTTTTAAAATTATCCGCTGGACTTGGCAGTCCAGCGGACAATCCCGCCGTTAGTAGGCTAGTCCGCCGGACTTTTGAAATGAACGGACTTGCCGCTCATCGGAAAAAGTCTGATAAGGTGTGCCAGACAAAACCTGATCTCTTTGCTTATCTCATCTATCGCGTAGAAGTTTGTAAGATAATTTGTAAACTGTCTGTGTGGAATTTGTCAGTGTTGTAAGGTAAGACAATGTCTTCCACTGCACTGTGTTATAATAGGACTTAAATTAAGGCGAAAAACGTGTCTTCCTGTGAACTCCCGACTCCTTTTTGTGATTGATGGAAGTTCCCAATCGAAACGTAGAGTAATGCTACAGTATCCGGTGATGTATTGATGTTTACTCTTAATGATTTACATATGAATGCTTTGACTCTATAGTATGAGATAGTGAGCGTAATAGCAGTGTTAATAACACTTTCTTAAGGTAATACATAAATTGGCATAGTCGGTAGGATACTCTGAGGCTAACTTTTGATAAAAACATGCTATTTGAATAATTCTTTTGCTACTGGCATCTCTTGCACAGGGGAAGTCAGGTGCAAAATTTGGATATTTGGCTTTTTGCCAACATGGTTCAAGTGCTAATATCTCACTGACCGTAATAGATAGTGGGGAATTGTTTGCGGCATTAGTACTACAACAATTGCAAGTACTGTTTGAACCTGTTGGCACTCTGCCAAAAAAATAAAAAATAAATTTGAAATAAATTAAAATTGTTTAGTTATAAAAAATAAGAAAAGTAATAACATACAAAGCTTGCTTGGGATCAGGAGAACCTCTGGCCATAAGCAGTGCTTATTGGCATTTTGCCAAGAAAAATAAATAAATAAATAAAAAAACCTAATCAGAATGTTTAGAAAAAAAAAAGAAAGATGAAAATAAAAAATGCTGTGGAGATCCCCGGCTGGACCGTGGGTCCCTATAGCATCCTAGCCCAAATATTGTGCACAATGGGTTTAACAGAGTCATGGGGTGGTGGATTTAAGAGTTAAACCAACCTTCTCTATGCATGTACCATGCACCCCGCCTCCTCCCCCTTACATTCCACAACCAGATCAAGAGCTGCACGAAAGACCTTATCACATGAGGACACACAGCGAATATCGGTGTGGGCTACAAGCACAATAACTGATTTCTGACAGCGAAGGATGCTGCAGGATGTTTTGACATCCTTAAGCAAACACCAGTGCAGACACATTATCAAAATGATTTCTAAGGAAATCAAAGGGGAAACTTTTATAAAAAGAGAAGAGGGGGTTACACACAGAGACAACCAAGAGGATGGCTTATAGCCAATAGTTGAGGATTTCTTAAAAAAAGGGATCTTAAAGGGAAATTGTCTCGCCCTACATTAACATTAACCCAGTAAAGAAGGAAAATGGTGACTATAGGTTTGTATAAGACCTAAGGGCCATCAATAGCCTAGTGGTACCGATTGCCCCAATAGTGCCTGATGTGCCATCAATATTTACCGCCATACATTCCGATGCACAGTATTTTACTGTGATTGATTTATTGAACGCATTTTTATTTCCATCCCTGTGGATGAGGAGACACAGCCAATCTTTGGTTTCTGTTTTAAAAAAAACGCCAACTGACATGGTGTAGAATGCCCCAGGGCTATATAGACTCCCCTGCAGTCTATTCCATTGTCCTGCAAACTACTCTAAGAGCTTGGATACTAGGACACTGTTCATCCCTGCTGCAGTATGTGGATGAATTTCTCATCTGTAGTTGTAATCGGGTGGCTGCCCTGGAGGATGGGAGGGATCTTTTGAAATGTCTTTTTGAAAGTGGTCACAAAGTGTCAAAGAAAAAATTGCAATGGTGTCAGGAAACGGTTGAATATTTTGGTTTTGCACTCTCAAAAGGAGAAAGGAAAGTCAATCACAAAAGAACTATGGCTTTTGTGGGTCTGCCCAGCCCACTTGCTAAGAAAGACATGTTCACCTTTCTTGGTATGATTGGTTACTGCTGCCAATGGATACCTGACTGTTCCTACTAGGACAATCTCCTGAGACAAGCCACAGGTTCAGACATGCCAGACTGTATAAAATGGTCAGATGAAATGTGCAATGCTTTTGTGTATTTGAAAAATGCTATGGTAATGGCTCCAGGGCTCGGCCTCCCTAACTATGGAAAAATGTTTCATTTGTTTGCAAGGGAAAATTGTAAGGACTTTGTCAGGTGTCCTCGCTCAGGAGCATCGAGGCAAGTTGGGCCCTATTGCTTTTTTTTTTCAAAGATGGTTCCGGTGCAGGTTCCAGGCATGCCTGTGTGTCTCAGAGCTTTAGCATCCTATTCGTTGATGGTTGAGATGGCCACTTCTTTCACTCTGGGGCACGACACTACACTTCACACCACCCACAATGTATCAATCCTGTTGAAAAATGTACATACACAGCACATGTCTGCTCAAAGGTTGAGCAGCTATGAGGTGATCTTGCTGTCTAATCCAAAATTGCACATCAAATATGCTTCTCCCACTACAGGACCAGCACCAATCCAAATGCCCTTTTAGGATTAAAAGGAGAGCAGAATGAGGTTGTGCCACAACATGATTGCATAAACCTCATTCACCAAGACACATCACCCAGGTCTGATTTATCTTCCACAACACTGCAGAGCATACACAGGCCAACAAACAGATCTCCAAGGGAAATGCACAGATCCAAATGCCCATGCTAGCACCAGAATTATTTTTTTTTGATCAGGTTCTTTCAGATTTGTAGGGATGTGCAGAAGAAGCTGATCTCAGAGATTGGGATAAAATAGGTGTGCAGAAAGATCCAAAGACTGGACTTCTCTGCAAAGAGGGGAAGCCATGTATACCAGTAGCTAGTGCATTACTTTTATTTCCCAGTACCATGGAATAGGTCACAGAGGCTGGAAAGCCACTTGTGAACTATTGGAGAAAGACTTTTACATTACAGAACTTTCCTGGCCGATTAAAGATTATGTATCAAGATGCATCACATGTATCAGGAACAATCCAAACAACCCACACAAGGCCAAACATGAACACCTGATATATCCAACAACTCCTTTTACACATTTGCAGATTGACTTCACACACATGCCCAAACTAGGCAAAAGACAGGAATATCTTTTGGTAATTGTGGACAAGTTCTCAAGATGAGTTGAACTTTTTGTAACCACAAAAGAAGATGCACAAACAGTAGTGAGGATCCTCGTTCAGGAAATCATTCCTCAATGGGGATGCCCACTTCAAATAAACTCAGACAATGGACTTGCATTTGTATCAAGGGTCTGCCAGGACTTGGTAAAAACTCTCAAGATAGAATGGAAGTTTCACATTCCCCAACACCCTCAAAGCTCAGGGATAGTAGAAAGAATGAACAGAACAATAAAAAATAAAATAAGAAAGGCCACAGGGGAACCCTTTGCCAACTGGAAGAATGTCCTCCCAGCAGTCCTGGCAGACATAAGAATGACCCTTCCAAGACAACAGTGTATTCACCTTTTGAAGTCTTGATGGGTCGACCTTTCCCCATCCCATGGGCCAGAGCACATTTAATGATAGAAAAGGGAGATTTAGACTTATTACAGGAAGAATATGCAAGGAAATTGGTTGAAACATTATAAATAGTTTAGAGAAATGTTGCTCGCACCTCTCCTTTTTCTTCACAGGAAGCTACTCACCCCTTCAAGGTGGGAGACACCTTGGTGGTCCAACAGCTGAATAGAAATAAGAAGCAAGAGTATCCCTTTGGACCTCCTACCACAGTGGTTGCAGTGACCAGAACAGCCATCCTAGTGGAAAATTGCCAGGTTGCCCAAAGCCCCAAGAGCAGGAAGGAGATCTTGGATACAGGAGGCCCTTAAGCAGAAGTCCAAGCAGACGAAAGAGGAGTTCCTGGGAAAGCAGGTCCGGCCAGAGAAGATGACCTCGCTTATTACACCACAGACTTCTGGCAAGGCATTCTGCCTACTGATCCTGATCTCTCTGACAGTGTTCCTACCCACCTGGATCATCACTAACTGTATCTACCACCCTGAAGATTTGGGTGCAATTAAAAGTATCTGTGGGAACACACACACACACACAAGAGAATATTACATTGACACAAGCTAGAACCAAGAGAGAGATTGGAGATAGTTTTACTGATAAGATGCTTTTGCTAAAATTTAAGTATGCTTATGCTCAAAAAAATCAGGGTATGAAGAATGTTGGCTATCTAGCAAATTACATCCTAGCACTGCCCGAATTGCCCATTTGGCTGTACCTTTAAATATTTCCTCCTTTCTCAATGAGACTCCTCCTGTATTCTTAACTAACATATCCACTCTGTACATAAACAACATTGTTACCTTTCCAATAGCAGGTAGAAGTCATTCCCCTGATTGGTGTTTTCATTTAGGGAATGAGACCCAGGGCTAAACCGTACTTTGCATAACTTTTCTTTTTTCTCTGATAATGTAGGTGAAATATTGCACCAATTTATAATCGCAACACAGGACAAGTACACTCAAGAGTTTGTCGCTAAGAGACCTTTTGCACTGGGACAAAGTATCTATGTATGTTGTGGGAAAATGTGTTATCCCTATGTGCCCCTCCATGTTAAGGGATGGTGTTACCTTGCATCCTTGGTACCTGTCATGGGAGTGGTAGGGGATGATAAAAGGGGACATCCCCTAGAGGTCAGCTCCAGCAGGAAGCTAGGGACATTGCTAAAACCTGGAGCCCATTTGCCAATGCAGGATTTGGGCTTGGAGGTATATTTTCATGGTTAAAAGACATTGTCCTTGTTATGATATTTATCCTTGCTCTGATTCTTTACCTCTGCTTTAAGTGTTGCAGATGAAATAATATAAGAAGAAAGAGGCTTGTATGTAAAATCTGTGTGAATGTCGTCCTGATAGAATGTTACCAGTTCAACCCCTAAACATATGAATAAACAGGACGTCTCATCAGAGAGAGACAAAGAATAGTGGGGCTCATTGAACAGTGGCAAATATTCCTAATCAAAGTCAAAAACCGTATATGAAAAAAATCATGTATACTTTTATTCCAAGAACTAATTCTATCACAGATACAAAAAAAATGTCAATTAGCTAAATATCAAAATACGACTAAATTGTATATACAGTACTCGTTGGTTCAAAATTGAACCCAAGCGAGTATACATCAAACATGGGGGGACGTGACAACATAAAACATAAATAACAAATATACGTCCGGACGCCAGTGGGAACGCGTGATGTGTTGACTAATGCTGAACACTGCAGCCTGATATCCACTATTGGGGGTATGAATAACTATTAAATACCAAAGTGGTTTAGTCTACACATCACGGGTACCTCTGGGGGGCTCGAGCCAGGGGGGAGTTCAATGGCAGGGAAGGAGGGGATGAGGGAAAATTCCCTATGTGAGGCCATATCAGAGAGACACATATATGCATAGTTCATTAATGGGTAATTTGATGCATGAGAATGGCAGCCTTTGTTCAAAAATAAATAAATTAGATGATAATAAAATCAAATCATGTGGAAACAGGTGTAGTTCCAGGATACATGACATATCATTGCCTTTGTATTTTAGAGGTACTTGTATTGTCAGTTGCCCTTATCTCATTATGAGAATCCTTTCATTTTGTTTCCAGAGGCTCTCTTAACAGAGACTGTCCATTGGTTGTCATGCCACATAGAATAGTGTTTGACTTTTTTACCACCCTCTATTTGTCACTTTTTATTGCCTTGTATGGTTTCAGCTAACGGCATCATACATTACCACTCCATGTGTGTTGGTGCTGGTCCGTGCTGTAGGTTGTAAATAACCTGTAGAATTTCTACGGTGATGGAACACTTGGAAGGTGAAGAGATCCAACGATCTATCAAGCCGATTTAACGGTGCCGGATAAAGCAGTAGAACTTGGCAATTCGAAAGTAGAGGGTACTGCGGTCTGTGTCTCGCTGTTGTCTGTTGTTCCTTGTATATAGATTTTAGCGTGGCCAAGGGGATCCCCACGGTTTCCCTGCTACTCCGTCATAGCATCTGGCGCGTGCACGCCTGTAGGAGGTTGCGTCATGGCGTCCGTCCGTAAGTGACGTCAACGCGTTTCACAAAGGGGGTGTGTATAGCTTCTTCTGGACGTTGTAGCAGCGTACGGGGACTCCTTCTTATTGATGTCCAGTCCTCGTTCACGCCTACCACTTAAAGCTAATTGCTTGATAGGAAGGAATAACCCCATGGACGTATATATTTCATGGCTCTTCATTGATTCAGTGGTCATCAATATTAAAGGTACAGATCGAACATACCGATATTCTACTTAAAGTAATTAATAGGTATAGATGTATTTTTAAAGATTTCTGGTAATCGGAGTGTCAGTTGCCATACTATAGAATTTTCTATAGATCCCGTTTCCCACCGTAGTTGTCTGGTACTTATTAGTGTCATTACAAATATGAACATATTCAATTGCACTGTTGGCAAACAATTTATGATTATATATCTATATCATCCGTTCTCATTTTTGGGCCATCACTGCAGCTATAAATAGATAGTACTTTGTCTGACAGTTTTTCTAAGAAAAGACATATGTGGTAATATAGCAAAATTAAAGTTATTGTGTCCATCAATATTATAATTGATTAGTAAGGCATGAAGGGAAGTATAGTGATTGCTATAACCACATATTTCTTTTATCGTTCAACCAGCTTTTATTTTATGTGTATGTCATTAGTCCCTGGATTTTATGAATTGACAGACATTAGTAGGGTATAAAGCATACTAGACAGTCATGGGGGGGAGAGGGGGAGGGGCGGGGAGAGAAAATTGGGGACAGTCGGAAAAGGGGGGGGACAGGGAAAGGAGACGGAGAAGGGGAGGGAAAAGAGGGAAGGGGAGAGGGGAGACAGGGGAAGGGAAGGGGAGGGGAGGGAACAGGGAGACAAGGCCTATGGCTTAAGAAAGAAGCATCCTGTCAAATGTTCAGTTGAATATAGTAACTATATAAACATTAAATGAGTACTGACCTATAGGGAGCGTATAGGGCTAATTTAGAGGGTCAAAAATGGTTGTAAATTAAGCTCTGTGTTGAGGCACATTGGGAATAATGTGCCCAATCGAAATATCCATCTTTTTTCTCTTTGTTGCAGGATTTGGTCAAAGTCCCCCCTACGAGGGGATAGGTTTAAGGCATAAATGCCTTTGACCTTCATCCCGTCTAGTTTGCCTTGGTGAAATTTAGAAAAATGTTTCGCTACAGGTTTTTCTGGATTTTTTTGCCCTATTTCTCTCATATGTTCACCTATTCGGATTCTGAGTTGACGTTTTGTTTTCCCAATGTATTTTTTATTACATGGGCAAGTAATCATGTAGATTACTTTTGTTGTGGCACAGTTGATCAAGTCTTTCATTTCAATAAATAAATAAATAATAAATAAAAGTATCTGTTCTGTGTTCTGTGTATGTATAAATTTGAGAGGGCCTAGTGTGCATCAACACGGCCTATACCCCTGAGAGAAGCTTGGACAGATAGACATAGAGAATGTATGCATATAAACAAAAATAGGTTTTATTAGGGCAGTAGGCCCAGAAGATAATTTGGGTAAGTGAAAATACAGTTTTACATATAGTCAAAAATATACATGAGAACGCATATGACCATAGACATGTACATAAAATGCAGAAATTGCACAACAACTTGCGATATTATCAAGGTCTTTCAGGAAAATGCCGACATGTTTCGGACGGTCGTCCTTTTTCAAGGCAATTACAGTTCCTGTGTTTGCTCAATAGTACTGTATGAAACAGAGTAAAGGCATTAGTATATAGCATGTGTGATTGTAAAGTAAAGAACCTGTGTTTTTGCCGTTTAAATGATCATGGTACTCACTTGCAAAACATTGAAGAAAAAGGGCCTAAGTAGCCCGGTGGTCTTGAGGTACAGGAGTATGGTCTTGGAGTAATCACAAGATATATTAAATCTGTGCTGTTAAAAGCAAAAGGCTGCTGGGCACTCAGTTGGCTGCAAGATCTACAGCCAGGCACCGTGAGGTTGCTATGGCTATAGATACCTAGGCCAAAGACAGTAGGATGCTGGGGGGTAGAGTAAAGTGGATGAGATAGGGTTAGACTCAATTGCAGGTCTAAAGTAGTATATAATTGATAGGGAGTAACATGGGGTAAAGAAAGTATTTTACCTGATAATCAGAGGTCCGATGGTAAGGTACAACAGAGCGCCGGCAGGGAAGTGTTGTATCTAGTCCCGCCATTGCTCAGGTTTAAATAGGAAGTAGGAAGTGTTGTCAGCTGGGCGGGCCATCATGTGTAATCTGCACGCTCAGCTGTGGGGTAATAGTCAAGGCCAGGTGAGGGGATGGTGGCTCGGAGGCCATGTGTATTCCCCAGGAGATCTCTGAGGCGGCGGCGCCGCGCGTTGTCACGCCCTAAGGGGGCAGGACCACGCGCGGCGTCGGGGCGTCACCGACGCGGGCAGACAAACCCCTCCCCGTTCGCTGGAACGCAAGCGGGGGGCGCGCGCAAGGAGGAAGCGTGCGCCTCAGGGGATAGAAGGTGCGCACGCGCAACGGGGAGTCCGCGCATGCGCACTGTCTTACCCGCGCCGGGCAGCCAAAAAGGAACCGAGTCCATGCAAATAGGCCAGATGCCAGTATTAGAAGATGTTGTGATGTATTAGAATAGTAACTCCCTGCAATTAAATTGTGCAGGGGAGTCTCAATGTGTTGCAAGTGGACCAGAATATCATAATAACGGGCTGAACACCCCCTAATGGAAAAAGACAGGTAGTGCATTGACATAGCAGATACAATAACATTCTGGTACGTTTCACAATGAAAAAGACAAGCATCTACATTGATCAGTTTAAATAACAATAAATCAAACAGCATAGAGGATAGAATGGAACTGTTGTACATGCAGACATATATGTTTGATCCATAGGCGGAGCATTTGAGTAAATACCAGGGAGTGGTGAGACACAGTAGCTATCATATAGATGGGGTGCTGGGAATAGAGTACCTAGCAAGGTAGGGTCTCGGTGAAAGCATTAAACGGGACCCAACATGGCTAGAAGGCAATTAGAGGTCAAGTTCACATACCCCTGATTCAAAACCTTCAAGGTAGGGCTTGAAGTTGAATGCCTCGTTGAGGCCTGGGGGAGATGTGGCATTGAGATGGAATATCCATCTAAGCTCACTTTGGAGCAAGGCTTTATTGTAGTCACCACCTCGATTGGGTGGAGGAATGTGATCAAGTGCTTTAAATATAATTTGGGGAGTTGAGTCTTGATGGACAATTGCACAGTGTCGCCCTAAAGGGAGGTCAGGGTCTTTTTGGTTAATGCTCAGGGTATGTCGGTAAATACGTTTCCAGAAAGGCAGTTTAGTTTTCCCAACATAAAAACACCCGCACTCGCATTCGAGTAAGTATACAATGCCGACCGAACGGCAATTGACAAAATGTTGGGGAAAGAAGGGTTGTCCATTAGGTAAGATATTGGATCTGTTAGATTTGGATAGGTATCTGCAATATTTACATTTCCCGCAAGGGAATGTCCCTTTTGTTTGTTTGTGTAAATAATTGGCTGCAGTGTATTCGCTTCTGATTAATTTGTCACGGAGAGAGGGAGCTCGTCTGTAGGTAAGTAGTGGGTGTACAGGGACAAATGGAGACAGAGAATGATCTGTGGTTAGGATGTGCCAATGTTTCTCTAGAATCTGAGTGATTAGGGAGTGTTGTTCACAGTAATTAGTAATGATTCTCAGAGGAGTATTCGTAGCCTTGGGCTTGGAGGAGAAAAGTAAGGAAGTGCGTGTTTTAGATTTCGCTTTTTTGTATGCGATTTTTAGGACTGTATGTGGGTATCCTCGTTCACGGAGCCTGTTGCGTAGAACAGAGGCTTCGTGTTCGAAAGAGGCCTCGGTTGAACAGTTGCGACGGGCGCGGAGGTATTGGGCATATGGAATAGAGTTAAGGAGGGGTTCAGGGTGAAAGCTTGAAGCAGCTAGGATAGTGTTGCCTGCAGTGGGTTTACGGTATAAATGGCTTTGAATATGTCCTTCCAGGTCTTTCATAAGAGTAAGGTCTAGGAAACAAATAGATGTAGGGCTATGTGTCATAGTAAATTTGAGGTTTAATTGGTTAGAAGTGTTGAGATAGATCAAGAAGTCCTGTAGCGTCTGGCTTGATCCCTGCCAGACGATAAGGATATCACCGATATATCGACGGAAGGTAACAACATGTTTTGTATACATATTGGCAGACGGGTCTGCAAAAAGTAGGCGTTCCCACTCCCCCAAGTACAGGTTGGCGTAGGCCGGTGCGCAACAAGTGCCCATGGCCACGCCCTGTACTTGGAGGTAGTGGGAACCGTCAAAGGAAAAAAAATTATGGTTTAAAATAAAATTGAGTGCATTGATGATGAATGCGGAAAGATCAGCAGGGTATAGGGAAGTAGTCATAAGTATGTGTCGGATAGCCGAAAGTCCCAAAGAGTGGGGGATCGAGCTATATAGTGCCTCGACATCGATCGTGACAAGAAGAGTGTCGGGACCGATTGTCAGGGAGGACAATCCTTGTAGAAGATGGGTAGTATCTCGTATGTAGGAAGGGAGTTGGGTGACTAAGGGTTGGAGTAATTTATCAATGTATCGGCTGAGGTTGTCAGTGAGAGAGCCTCTTCCGGAAACTATGGGCCTGCCTGGTGGTCTGGGTAGGTTTTTATGCACCTTGGGGAGTGCATAGAACGTAGCTATGCGCGGAAATTTGGTTCTAACATAATCACTAGTGTGTTTATCCAATACCCCTCGAGAGGTGGCAGAGTCTATGAGTGTGTATAATTGTTGTTGTGCTGAGGCAATGAAGGATGTGGGGATCTTTTTGTACCATTCCTTGTTTTGTAGGATGTCATGGCACATTTGGATATAGTCTGCTCTGTCAAGGATGACTATATTTCCACCTTTATCGGCGGGTTTTATAATTATTGAAGGGTTGGTTATTAAGTTTTGGAGAGCGAGGTGTTGGTTGTATGAGAAATTTCTTACCTTGGAACGGTTAGGGTGAATTTTTAAGTTACGGATTTCCTGTGTTACTGCCTGTAAAAAAAGGGCTGCTCGTGGATTGGTGCTCGGGGGCGGAAAGAAACTGGATTTCTTTTTAATATTAATTTTTAGAGGGGGACAGGGTTGAGTGGGAGGATCTTCCTCAGTGCTGGCTAAGAGAGTGTCAAGATCTAGAGTATCTATTAGATTAGAGTTGTCACTTTCCTCCAGAAGTTCTGTTAACTGTTGGAGGGCAGTGGTCTCTGCTGCAGAGTGTAAAAGGGAATCTGGGAAGGGATTTGGAGTGTAAATGCTGTGTAGTAGAAGTTTACGAACAAATAAGTGAATGTCTTTGATAACAGTAAATTTGTCTATGTGGGATACAGGGCAAAAGGTGAGTCCCTTTTCAAGGACTGAAATTTCATGATTGGTGAGTGAATAACTCGAAAGGTTAATAATGTTGCATGAGGGGGATTTTATCTGGGTGTTCTTTTGGGTTGGTGAGAATTGTTGTGTTGAATTCTTTGTGATGCACGCATCAAATCTAAAAAATCAGGGTGTTGGGAAGAGGATGGTAGGGAATGTGATCTGGAGGTCTTAGAGATCGAGGAAGCGGCCGACGGGTGTCTACCGGGAGAGTCGTTGGTCGGTCCCTCGAGATCGGAGACCTCGTCACTGGATAGGTTGGGTGTGCGACCTCTTTTGGGGTTACGTGGGCCCCGTGTGGGGTTAGGTCTAAGTGCAACATGTGAGGATGTTGTGTTTCGGTCGGCAGTGGTCTTGGGAGGCAATGGTTTAGAGGCAAAGCGTGCAGGGGCTGGTGGGCGTCCAGCACGGTTGGCTTCATTCCATTTATAAGCTCTTTCCTCTTGGAATGCTTTTTTGTCGCGGAAGAATTTTTTGTCTTTCTGCGACAAAGTATCATGGTTAAATTTATCAAATCGTGTTTTGAGTTGAAGATCCAAAGTTTTGTATAATGGATGATCCAAAAATTGTGTCAGTTGGGTATTTATTGATGCAAGTTTGGCATCAAGGCAGGACATTTGTGTCTCGTATTGTTGTATCAAAAGTTTCATTAAGTCAACGGAGCATTGTTTGAGGACACCCTCCCAGGCCTGCTTGAAGTCTGGGGGAATGTCCTGAAACGTAGGAAAAATTTGGACCCTGAGGCCAAAAGGGTTAATGCCGTGAGCAATATAGTCCTTGAAAGACTTAATGTGCCAAAAAAGAGAGGCTTTCTTTTGGACAGTGTGCGTAAGATTGAGAAAAACAAATCGCAATTGGGATTCAATAAATTCATTAGACTGAAACTGTTGTAGGGTACTAGTCATACGGGTCTCCCAGTCCTCACCAAGAAAGATTGCCATGGTGGTTTGAAAACAGGCAAAGGGAATGGGGGGTGTTCAGAGCAGGCTCAAAGTAGTAATTGGGGGGTTATTAGTACAAAGAAAGAGTCAATAATAGTATTTAAACAGAAGTATGCATAGGTATGGGTGTGTTTAGAGGTAACTTGCTAGCAGTTACTTGCCCGGGTAGGGGATTTGTATGGGGTAACCATATATGAATCAAAAAAATTATTAGTTGGGCAAGTAGTTGGTAGCAACTGGGTCTATCGCTTCTCAATTGTGAAAAATATAAATTTGAGAGGGCCTAGTGTGCATCAACACGGCCTATACCCCTGAGAGAAGCTTGGACAGATAGACATAGAGAATGTATGCATATAAACAAAAATAGATTTTATTAGGGCAGTAGGCCCAGAAGATAATTTGGGTAAGTGAAAATACAGTTTTACATATAGTCAAAAATATACATGAGAACGCATATGACCATAGACATGTACATAAAATGCAGAAATTGCACAACAACTTGCGATATTATCAAGGTCTTTCAGGAAAATGCCGACATGTTTCGGACGGTCGTCCTTTTTCAAGGCAATTACAGTTCCTGTGTTTGCTCAATAGTACTGCATGAAACAGAGTAAAGGCATTAGTATATAGCATGTGTGATTGTAAAGTAAAGAACCTGTGTTTTTGCCGTTTAAATGATCATGGTACTCACTTGCAAAACATTGAAGAAAAAGGGCCTAAGTAGCCCGGTGGTCTTGAGGTACAGGAGTATGGTCTTGGAGTAATCACAAGATATATTAAATCTGTGCTGTTAAAAGCAAAAGGCTGCTGGGCACTCAGTTGGCTGCAAGATCTCCAGCCAGGCACCGTGAGGTTGCTATGGCTATAGATACCTAGGCCAAAGACAGTAGGATGCTGGAGGGTAGAGTAAAGTGGATGAGATAGGGTTAGACTCAATTGCAGGTCTAAAGTAGTATATAATTGATAGGGAGTAACATGGGGTAAAGAAAGTATTTTACCTGATAATCAGAGGTCCGATGGTAAGGTACAACAGAGCGCCGGCAGGGAAGTGTTGTATCTAGTCCCGCCATTGCTCAGGTTTAAATAGGAAGTAGGAAGTGTTGTCAGCTGGGCGGGCCGTCATGTGTAATCTGCACGCTCAGCTGTGGGGTAATAGTCAAGGCCAGGTGAGGGGATGGTGGCTCGGAGGCCATGTGTATTCCCCAGGAGATCTCTGAGGCGGCGGCGCCGCGCGTTGTCACGCCCTAAGGGGGCGGGGCCGCGCGCGGCGTCGGGGCGTCACCGACGCGGGCAGACAAACCCCTCCCCGTTCGCTGTAACGCAATCGGGGGGCGCGCGCAAGGAGGAAGCGTGCGCCTCAGGGGATAGAAGGTGCGCACGCGCAACGGGGAGTCCGCGCATGCGCACTGTCTTACCCGCGCCGGGCAGCCAAAAAGGAACCGAGTCCATGCAAATAGGCCAGATGCCAGTATTAGAAGATGTTGTGATGTATTAGAATAGTAACTCCCTGCAATTAAATTGTGCAGGGGAGTCTCAATGTGTTGCAAGTGGACCAGAATATCATAATAACGGGCTGAACACCCCCTAATGGAAAAAGACAGGTAGTGCATTGACATAGCAGATACAATAACATTCTGGTACGTTTCACAATGAAAAAGACAAGCATCTACATTGATCAGTTTAAATAACAATAAATCAAACAGCATAGAGGATAGAATGGAACTGTTGTACATGCAGACATATATGTTTGATCCATAGGCGGAGCATTTGAGTAAATACCAGGGAGTGGTGAGACACAGTAGCTATCATATAGATGGGGTGCTGGGAATAGAGTACCTAGCAAGGTAGGGTCTCGGTGAAAGCATTAAACGGGACCCAACATGGCTAGAAGGCAATTAGAGGTCAAGTTCACATACCCCTGATTCAAAACCTTCAAGGTAGGGCTTGAAGTTGAATGCCTCGTTGAGGCCTGGGGGAGATGTGGCATTGAGATGGAATATCCATCTAAGCTCACTTTGGAGCAAGGCTTTATTGTAGTCACCACCTCGATTGGGTGGAGGAATGTGATCAAGTGCTTTAAATATAATTTGGGGAGTGTTCTGTGTATGTAGGGGCATATCTGGCAATGTCCACAGGGGAACATGCCTTTTGTTCTTGGATATTGGGATAGCCATGTTGTATTCACATTACGTATATATTCAGATTGAATGAGGTTATCTCCTAAGTTGCGTGCTCGTTTAGCTACCATTTTTGGTTCTGGTCCAACTATTTGGGCGATACAAGGCGTGTTGAGGAGAATCCCCCAGTGTTTGCACAGTATATTTCTTACTGTTTCCCATTGAGTACCAAACTGGGTGATGATTCTCACCGGGCCTGGTTCAATTTGAGTAGGGGTGCATGCATTTCTTTTTCTCTGCAATAGTGATACACGGTCCCGGCCTGCTGCCTTTTGTTTAGCCTTCCTGAGTTGTTTATGCGAGTATCCTCTCTCTCTGAATCTCGCATACAACTCCGTGCTTTCACGTCTGTAATCCTCCGCATTCGAGCAATTACGCCTGATGCGGAGGAATTGTCCCACCGGTATGCTATTTTTTTGCCATGGTGGGTGGTGGCTATCTGCCCGTAGCAGTGTATTGGCTGAGGTCTCTTTGTGAAACGTTTGAGTCACTATGGCAGAGCCTTTGATACTGATGGCAAGATCCAAGAAGGAAATCTCCTCAGAGCTGCTAACGAAAGTCAATTTAATGTTACGATCGTTGCAGTTGAGGGTAGTTATGAATTCTCTAAGTGAACTTGCATCGCCTTTCCAAAGGACTAGCACGTCGTCGATGTACCTGAGCCAGGTATGTACATGGCTCAGGTACATCGGCGAGGTGTAGACTAAGTCCTCTTCCCATAACCCCAGATGTAAGCACGCATAGGCCGGTGCCCATGGTGCACCCATTGATGTGCCATTGGTTTGTTGGTAATGTTTTTCCAAAAATTGGAAATAATTATTATTCAAAGCAAATATCAACAGATCCACCAAAAATTCATTTTGCGGTCCACATCTGGGGAAATGTTTGTCCAGAAATGTTTTAACTGCTTTAATACCCCACTCGTGGGGAATCAACGTGTATAAGGATTCCACGTCGATCCCCATGAGGAGGAGACCCTCCTGTATTTGTAGGTTAGCTAGATGTCCCAATACGTCACCTGTATCTTTTACATAGGACTCCAAGTCGAAGACCATTTCCTTCAACATGTTATCCAGAAATTTGCCAACCCGTTCCAAAGGTCCTTGAATTGCCGATACAATCGGCCTACCGGGGGGGGGGGGTTTAACGATTTGTGAACTTTTGGGATTATATAGAATGTGGGCACATTAAATACCTCCACTCTAAGATAATCATATTCTCTCTTATTCAAGAGGCCTGCTTCTTCGGCCAGTTTTAGTTTGTTATTCAAAACAAGGACAAAAATATTCTTTACCTCTGCTTTAAGTGTTGCACTTGCATAATTGCACGCCTTCAATCTCCTGATGATAAGGTTCTATCTTACATGACATACATGAAGAGTCATCAGGCAATCTATGCCACAACCCCAAAGAAGTATTACAACACAACATAGAATGTAGAGATCATCTTATATGATCTAAGAAGGGATTGAAGGGATATTTGGCTTAACTACTTCTTTGTATTATAATCAGTTTCCATTTTGTGTCTCTCTAACATCCACTTCACAAATAGATATGCTCAAGTCTTGCTAATCAAGTTTTGTTTTTTCATGTTACTGTTATCTTCTTTTGTGTTTCGTTTCTTGTAAAGCACGTGATATTTTAGAAATAATTAGTTTCACTTTGGTCATAAAATGTCTCTGTATATGATTGGATTATTTGTCAAAGGGCGGTACTTTCTGAAAGCCCCTTTAAATATTCACACCAAAGAATAAATATTAGATTTGCTCGGAGAGACTTTGTTGTCTTGTGTCAATGTCTCAATGGGCTAATCTCACAGGCCTGTGGGGATTGAAAAGCACAACTTACCAGAGATATCGAGGGTTAAAACCACCCCTAGATAATCTACATTCCCTTCACATATAATATAGAATTAATTATCAGACAAAAACATCTGCGATTTACATAGCCAACAGTTATTCCTCTGAAGTTGGAGCGGGAGTCAAACTACGTAAAACTGGTTCGCTAAATATAGCGCCAAACAAAGATGGTAACATTTAGAAAAACAAAAATAAAGTTAAAGAAAAATCTACAATAGTTGTTACATCTGGGGAATCATAGTCTAAATATCATGAGCACTCAATATTCAGTATTCAAATAGTCAATGACAATATCAATGTAACATATTTACCCTTCTAAAAATGGCTGCTGGTTCATAATGGTCATAACCAGAGTCCCCTAAGACGGCTGCCTTTCCCAAAATGGTGGCTTGTTAAGGAGGAGCTTGCATCCTGCATCCCTAAAGTTTCAGAGTATGAGAAATGATGAGAAGTGAGTGTTTGGACTGAGTTGATGGAAAGTGGGAAGTGTGTTGAGCAGTGTATGGAGTGTATGAAGTGTGTGTCCCCTAATGGCTTTTTTATATCTTGATCCTATATACCATTCTGGATAATAGGCTCATAAAAATTATAATAAGTCCAGCCCAGGTGTAACTTTTTCAAGTGGTTGAGGTAGATAATAATTTACCTTCCTTGTTTTATCAGGCATTGCCTCTTTTAACCACCAAGTGTCATCATAGAGCAGACATATTTGATCTGAATTATCCTCACACTGAATTATTCTCATAAATGATCTGTTGTAAGAATGTGCATTTTCCCATGGTACATGCATGGCCATGTGATATTTCTAATATCTATCTGTAAGGTTCAGAATATCTGGCAACAGCCTTTAAATGAGTATACATTCCGAATGCAGCAAATTATATTGTTTATGAATAAATGTTTTACATATACGGTATGTAAATTCTGATTGATTACACATCTAGGTAAGAGCAGAAAGCTATATAATTTGTAGATTTAAACCATTTCTACATATGCAATATTTCTAAATCAGATTAATACATATACCTAATGATATTATTACTCTGTCATTAAACAAGAAAAAATCATGACTTGTCAATATTTCATGAGATATAATACATGAAGCAGCCCTCAAATTTTCCACTCGCCTACTCACATTTTGCGAATGGAAAATTAGGTCTGGTGAGGAGCTGGGCTGCCGGGGAGTGGGGGGTAAGGTGGGGATGAATGGGAGACTTTCTCCCAGAGAAAAAGTGTTTGGAGGAACAGAGAGGGCGACCGGATCATTGTGGAGGAAGAGGAGAGCCGGCTTGTTCACAGAGCCGGGTTTGCCCGCTGTATCAGCTTACATTACATTTGCAGTCCGGCCGGCTCTTTTCCTCCACAATGGGCGCATGGACGGCAAATGTAATGTAAGCTGATTCAGTGGGCAAACCCCGCTCTGTGAACAAGCCAGCTCTCCTCTTCCTCCACGCTTTAATGATCTGGCCACCCTCTCTGTACGGGGTAAGGCTACACGATGGACCCAGGTGAGGCTGCACGATGGACACAGGTGGGGCTGCACAATGGACACAGGTGAGGCTGCTCGATGGACACAGGTGAGGCTGCATGATGGACACCGGTGAGGCTGCACAGGGGAGGCTGCAATAATGGACACAGGTGAGGCTGCAGGGGTGATGTTGCACGGGTGAGGCTGCACGGGTTGAGGCTGCAATGATGGACACAGGTGAGGCTGTACTGGTGAGGCTGCAATGATGGATACAGGTGAGGCTGCAATGATGGACACGGGTGAGGCTGCACGTTTGAGGCTGCAATGATGGACACAGGTGAAGCTGCACAGGTGAAGCTGCATGATGGACACAAGTGAGACTGCACGGGGGAAGCTGCATGATGGACACAGGTGAGGCTGTACGGGTGAGGCTGCATGATGGACACAGGTGAGGTTGCACGGTGAGGCTGTAATGATGGACACAGGTGAGGCTGCATGGGTGAGGCTGCACGGGTGAGGCTGCATGGGTGAGGCTGCACAGGTGAGGCTGCAATGATGGACACAGGTGAGGCTGCAATGATGGTCATGGGTGAGGCTGCACTGGTGAGGCTGCAATGATGGACACGGGTGAGGCAGCAATGATGGACATGGGTGAGGCTGCATGGGTGAGGCTGCAACGATGGACACTGGTGAGGCTGCATGGGTGAGGCTGCAATGATGGACACAGGTGAGGCTGCACGGGTGAGGCTGCATTAGTGGTCACTGGTCAAGCTGCGTTGATGGACATGTGTGAGGCTGCATTGATGGGCACGGTGATAAAGTTGTTGTTAATATTTATTTGTGTAACTTAATTCTGCATAAAGCACTTAAGTTTCATTTCATGAGAATTTTTTGAGGTTGTGTATAGGGGTGGGATTAGGGGCGGGGCATGGTAGGGGTTGGGCAGGGCAACTGGTGGCGAGTAACCCTTAAGGCCTGGCTAGTAGCTCAGGACTTGAAATTTTGAGCCCTGGATGAAGTTATAATCTTCTACTCATACATTGTTAGATATATGCATACATAGTACGATTCTCAGTAAAATATTGTCCTAAGCATATAACAAAAATTCCACTATTCTCTTTAGGCATACTATGGACCATGGAAGTTGTATATCAACATTTGTGTTAATATTTATAGTGGGATCTTCATTGTATAATATCCATATATGATAAATGATGTCTGAAATATATACAATTGTTACAAGAGAGGAAAAGAAAAAACATTTATTTCTCTGAGGAGTCTTGCTCAGTATTTATCTTTCTCAAAGCGGAGACAATGACGGGTTGCTTAATAACTAGCTTTTCAGACATTTGTAACCACAGGTTTATCTGAATCCACCTGTGGCCTTCACACTACACCTTTGTGTAAACATCAGGCCAGTTAGTTTATTACCCCAGGTATGTGAGTAAATCCTAAACCATTGTTTATGGTTTATGATTTAAATTCTGTAAGCAAGCTTGTTTATAGATCTCCAACAAGGTGATAAAAGATGCAGGATGTTCAATTTGAAACATTTACGTGATTGCCCTGAGCTTCACCTCTGTTCTGATGCCTATTCAACTTTACATCTCCATCTGAAATGTATGAGATTTGTCTATTTCTTTATCATAGTTCTGACAGAATGAATCTCCCTTTTATCAGGTTGTATATTTTTACATGTTTGTTACATCTAGTCCAAGACTGGCTTTTGCAGGGGTCAAACTACAGTATACTAACTACGGACTGGTATCGACCTTGGCACACCCCTATGACCTAGCTGCTATCCAACATAGTAATCTGAAATCGCCCACCTCCAACACAGTTTACTCTTCCGTGACACAGCGATTGTGTGGAGAGATTCCAGAAAGCGCATGGGCCTCTCTTTGCATGTCTCCTCCTATCTACCAATACATGTCAATCCCATGTTTCAACAGAGCACCCACTATGAGGCCTTTGTCACCAGGAAATCTCAGGGCCTGAAATGTGCAGCCTCTAATGACGCTAACATCGGTCATCTCAAACCTTTTCAGTCTGTTGCCTCAGAATTAGATTTATCCAGCAACCACACTTTCTACATTCTACAATTGTTGAACTTTATCAACATGTATGTCCCAAAAAACATCTCAGATTCCAGGCACAACCCACATCTTGCGAGGTTAAACAACAACTCTGAAGCTAATCCTGAATGAATCCTGGAGGGAAACACAATTAAAGTTGCTCTGGGGCCTTCCTGCCATATGTAACCCTACAGGACTCCTCAGGTTTGAAATTTTGTCCAGTATGTAAAGAAACATGACTAACACTATTTCACCGCCTGTGGTCCTGTCCTATTATATCTACATTTCGGGACCAGATCCAAACCTATATGCAAGGAGTGGCTTGAAACAGAATACCTAAGGACCAGCTTCTTCTTCTTTTCATCTGTGCTAATGTCATCTCTGGCCCAGATGGCCAATCATCCATTCGACCACAGCACCTTCCACAGTGGATTCACATTCGCTTATTAGTGGCTCGGATAATTATTTTTTTTAAGCATTGAATCGCAACGCAAGCTCCAACTATTACGGAAGTGAAAAGAGAACTGAAAATCCTGCTCTACAGGGAACAACTGGACCATCAGACCCACAATTCTGGTTCTGAGAAGCAATTTGCTCACTGGTGGCAGGCATTCATAGATACTCCCCTATTGACTCATGAAAAATCCACCTTACAATCAACCTATGCCTATGAGAAATGGTACTCTATCTCTCAATGTCTGGATATTGGATCATTATGTCTGTCTGATGAGGGAACGCTTTACTATTCAACAAGCAAGATTTGCTATAACATGAAATCTTCGCTGGCAATCTCCTGCAGTAGAACTCTACCATCCTAGTTTTGCCCCCCCCCCTTTCTAATTGTGTTTAAACCTACAGGCTAGGATTGTCAGATTTTCTTTTCAACTAATACCCTTTCCCCCTTCCCTATTTATAAGTGGCTCTGCACCTTGACTATATTAGTCAGACTCAAGGTTTTAGTAGTGTTTAGCCTGCTTATATTTTCTCTTACATTGGAGAACAATGATCTTTACTCTCTCTGCACTCACCCAGGGTACTGGGGGCAATGGATTCAGGGGTATTTTTTTGTCCATCCAAGCTTCCTTATATAATGACATGCTGTTACAACTTTGTCACTTGTGTTGTTCCTTTAAACTCTAATAAAACATATAAAAAAAAAAACTTAATAAAAAATGTCCTTTCATTCTACCAGCCAACAGATCCACAGCACTTCTACTATACTGGATTCCTCTAAACTAGTTGAGCACCATATTTTACCTGTGCTAGTCAGCTGCACAGATCTCTATGGGCTTCTTATATATAAGCTCATGGAGTCCTACAATGTTACTTAATATTTCATTTTAACTTTAAGGCTTATGCAAATGGGAATTCTTCTTGTGGAGTTAGGTTTGAGTGCTACAATCTAAAAAAAATGTATTCAAATATATTTGTTCACATTATTATTAAAGAGTACACAACACTCTCCTAAGTAGTAGTAGTCAGATGCAGGTGTTACTCTATTTTTCACATATTGGTACTTTTCAAAGTCTCACGTTTTTCCCCTTTTGTTTTGAATTTAAACATGGATATGATTTTAAATCAAACATTTCACTTGAACGTTGGAGCAAAAATAATTTTACTTTCCTTGATGTAAATTCTTGTTATAGCAAGCAGAGAAGTGCCAAAAATCAATCTGAATGTGAGGATATTTTTTATTACAGTGAAAGTAGAAAAAACCAAGAGGGAGATGTCTCTGAAATGGCTTTGTCATATTCTATGGAATGTAAGAAATGTTTTGATGTTTTAGAAGCAGGTAGTGATTGTTAATGGGAGAAAGAGTCCAGTCTTTGTATTTGTTCATCCAGTCCCAAGCATCATCATGTAAAACTGTGTCCCTGAACCTCTGAGAGCCAAAGAAATCATGGAGGAGACCAAGAAAATAAAGCCGATTGCAAATGAATCAGAGCTACAGGCACTGTGGATTGGCCTGTGTTCTGCACTAATTGCAGATCACTCTGAGACTAGGTTCTGCTTTAACATTATGTCTTTCTTCAAAAGCCATATGTAGCAGCCTGCTCAGTAACTTTGGAATATGTTTATTGTGGTTAGCCAAGGCAAGAGCAATTAATAGAACTTTAGCTTGATGAAAACAACTTTTCTGAAGATTGTACAAAAAACAAGAATATGCACAGTAACACAAAATTAGGATCCCTTAAGTAACAACTCACAATGTTGAGGTACTTAGCTCATGTGACTTAGAGACCTAAAACTTTGAGTGTTGGTTTGACTACGACCATGGTGTACTAGGCCGCTGGTTTTTGCCAGTTTACCAGAAAGATGAGCGGCACTAGTACTGGCTCTCTGCTCCATACTAGAGCCCTGCACCTCAACAACAGCAGAAGAACGGGGTCGGGTATGACTGACCTTGGCAGGGACCACAACTCTGCTGCTGTCTAAATGATCGTATTCTGAGCCTGAATCTGACAGATGGGTGACTTCCTCTTCACTATCTGTCATGCTCAGAAACATGTAGCAAAGAGAAAAAGGTCACCAATAGAAAGTGACCAAAGAGTGAGGCTCTCTAAGAGGCAAAACACAAATGTCTATAATCAATGCCTTTTATTCAAAAATTATTTAATAAGTATGCAGTACAACAAATGCCTAGGACACGCTTATGGGCAGGATCAACAGACCACTATCAAAGTCACATGGGTGTAAAATATCACTGACCGAGCCATTGCTGCAGTCAGAACAAACACAGACAAGGGGAGGACCACATATAAACATGTATACAAAAACATATAACACAGAAACATCCGGACGCCAATAAAAATAGGTGCCAGTCCAATACTGGCGCTATAAATATGCGCCAGTGGGTCCAAATAGACCAGTAGGACCACCACCAATTTCCTGGGGGCTCGGGCCAAATGAAACGGAAAGGGCAGGGGGCTCAGTATCAAAACCACTTGCACTAACGTGGTAGCAACATCATCATTGATCTAATGACAAGGGTAATGCAAGTCACTGAAACTGTGCTGCAATGCACTGAGAAATTGTTTCCTGATGGTGTCAGAAACATGTAGGCCTCTTCACTAGTGTACCTTCGATTTGACATTTTGGTCTCTAAATTAACTGGTACAGTAGTGAGACTCACAGTAAAAAGAGCTCCTGACTGTCAGCAACTGATTCAAACACTACCAAAAAAACTGTTAGCATTTGCAGGGATCAGGCCTGACTCTGCAAATGCTGCAATTATGTGTGTGCGTTTTTGTACGTGACAGTGATCGATTGATAATGCACATGGGTGGGCTGGGCTGGGTTGGGCAGAGGGGCTAAACACAGGTGCTAGCAGGTATCTGGGCTGATTCCGCTAACGTTGGGGATGCTAATATAATTCTGATCAGATCAATGATATTGATTTATTCAGACACTATACTACTAAGGGAGGTGTATGGTGTGTGCGTGGGTGTTAGCACTACTGGCACTAATCTGAAGCTGCCTGGGGTGACGCAGACCCCGACTGATGCTAAAACCTGATATCACCCGCTGGGCGATCAGGGGATTAAACCTTTATTGGGTAATATATGGCAGGTGCCCTGATGCTATAAAAAACAAACAAACTAACCAGCGTCACCTGTTACACTAATACTGTGATCACTGGTGACAGGGGGTGAAACGGCTAACTTTGGGGCAATCGGGGGGCAGAGCTAGCGCGCGACATGTGAGGAGTGCGGGACCGGAGCTCCGTCGGCTGTACACTGATCCTGCCTAGATCCTGGGACACCGGCACCGCAAATTCCGCCTGAATTACGGGGGATGAGTGTGGGAACCCCCCGGGCAGCTCTGGAGATGGTTTAATATGGCCCCCCCTGGAAAAAGACCGCAGGAGAGCGGCTAGCACAATTTGCATGGGGCTCTCACGAGGAGGAGGAATGGCCGCCGCTACAGCGTCCAGAGGAGCTTCCACAGCAGGCATCCCCCCTCCGGGACAGGTTGAGTCCACAATCCCAGAGGGTGAGAGGGACAAGGAAGGGGAGATCGCTGGACAGGCTATCAGATACCAGAGCCAGGAGTGAGAGGGCGGATGAGGGGGAGGAAGAACCGTCCCTGAATCAGATAATGTCTGCCATACAAGGGTGCCAGAGCAAGCTAATCACACATTTTGATGAGCTGAAAATGGAGTTCTCCTTCTTAAAGCATGATGTACAGAAGCTGAGGGAGAAAACCCAGGGCACGGAGTGCAGAGTGAATGTGCTTGAGGAAATTGTCAGACCCTTAGACACTGCTGCACAAGTGACGAAAAAAACTTTATCAGACCACACTTTAAAAATGGCGGATATGGAAGACCGCATGAGAAGAAACAATATCAGGTTCTCTCCCTAAAACGTGCACATATTGCGGGGGCATATCACGCCACTTATTCAACTTACGCAAGAGGGGTCTCCACCCTGATTACTAAAACTATGCCTATTTTGCTACATGCAGTTCGTACGGATCACATGGGGAGGTTTGTGGTGATAGTGATACAGGTGATGGGTAAATTTCTTACAGTTGTAAATCTATATGTACCCCCTCCTTTCTCTTTGGCACATGTTGATGATATGTTGCGGGTGACATATGAGATTGCGGAGGGTAAGATTTTTATACTGGGGGATTTCAACTCAGTGTCTAACCCAGAGCTGGATAGGCTGGGAACAAAAACTAGTGGGCCGACCTCCCTCGCAGGATGGATGTCTGCACATGGGTTTCAAGATGTCTGGCGTTTCTATCATCCTCATGATAAGGTATACTCCTGCTATTCGGAAACGCATAAGACGCTCTCCAGAATAGACACTATCCTGACTGAGGGAGGGGGAATGGAAATGGTGAAGGGGGTCTCTTATCTGCCGAGAGCACTCTCTGACCACTCTCCTATGTTGCTAGAACTAAATTTGGGACCGAAACCGGGACTGAGGCATTAGAGAATGGAGGCCAGTTGGTTACAGGAGGAATATATAACAATTAAATGTAATGAGGAAATTAAACACTATTGGGCTGAAAACTGCGATTCGGTATCCTCACTTCTCCAATGGGAGGCTTTTAAGGCCACGCTGCGAGGAGTGTTTATCACGGAGGTGCGGGGTTTCAAGAAACAGTTGGCTTCCACAGTACTAGCTAAAGAGGCTGAAGTGACGGTGGCGGAAGCAGAATATGTCAGGGATCCCACTAGAGAGCGACTACTGACTTTGAAAACCAGAACCAGGGAATACAAGACGGTCCTTACTGATCGTACTACCAAACTCAATCTTGCACAACGTAGGAGGATTTTTGAATTTGGCGACAAGAATGGCAGGTTACTGGCATACTTGGCACGGCCGGAATATGAGCCGATTTACATTTAGTCGGTGTATAATACCAGTAATGTTGAAGTGGAGGATTCGACTGGAATACTCCAAACCTTTGCTCAATTTTATCAGGAGCTGTACAAGTCTTGTGTCTCAATGGGGATGGATGGTCTGGTAGAATACGTAAAGGAAATAGACCTCCATAAAAAGACGGAAGAGGACAGAGCGACTCTAGAGGAGGGGTTCACGGTAGCGGAAGTGGAGGAAGTGATAGCATCCTTTCCCCCTAGGAAGTCTCCTGGGTTAGACGGTCTGCCCTCTGAGTGGTATAATATGTTCAGGGGAGGAATGGCTAAACTATTACTTAGGGTGTTTAATGCGGCGAGATTGGAGGGTAGGCTACCGCCTTCTATGAGAAAGGCACTGGTGGTCCTGATCCCTAAGGGGGTAAAGGACCCAAAACAGTGCAATTCCTACCATCCAATCTCGTTGATGAACGTCGACACAAAGATATTAGCTAAAATACTTGCAAGTAGGCTTCAGGTGGTCATAACAAAGCTGGTAGATGCGGATCAGACAGGGTTCATTCATGGAAGGTGTGCACAGATGAATATTAGAAGATGTTTGTGAATTTACAAACGATGCATGACAACTGTGGAACTAGGGTAGTGGCCTCCCTGGATACGAAGAAGGCCTTTGACTCCGTGGAGTGGGAGTACCTTTTCCTTCTCCTGAAGGCATACAGCTTTGGGCCTGTCTTTGTGTCCTGGGTGCGACTACTATATACTGACCCGTTGGTCAGACTGAGGGTTAATGGTATCATCTCAGACTCCTTTCCCATCTTTAGAGGGACCAGGCAGGGGTGCCCTTTGTCACCCCTCCTGTTCGCTCTGGCCATTGAACCCCTGGCGGTTCGGATTCGCAGTTCTCAGGGACTGGCGGGATTTAGGATAGGGGAGTTTGAAGAGCGCGTTTCGCTTTATGCGGATGATATGTTGCTCTACTTGCAAGATCCGGGGCCCTCACTTTCAGAGGCCTTCCGCTTTGTCCAGGAATTTGGAGATTATTCAGGCTTTAGGATTAATTGGACCAAGTCCTCTCTCTTCCCTGTTGATGAGGATGTGGCAGTCCCATTGGACAGTCCTATCCCCTTGTCTAGCTCGTTCCGGTACCTGGGGATTGAGGTTAAATTACCCATCTCCAGTTTTCTGGAAACGAATCTCACACCGGTAGTGACGAATTTTCGGGAAAGGTGCAGAGATGGCGCAACTTACCCCTGACGCTTTTGGGAAGGATAAATCTCTTTAAAATGATTTTTTTGCCCAAGTTTCTTTATGTCCTCTCAAACTCTCCTGTATTTGTGACTTTGAGGGTATTTAAGAACATTGACTCTATTATTGTCAGTTTTTTGTGGGGATCGAAGGCCCCCAGAGTGTCTCTGGCGGTACTTAAACTACCAATTACTTTAGGGGGAATGGCACTCCCTGATCTGCGAGCATACTTTATGGCCTCCCAGTTGTCCTTTCTGCATTGGAGGCTCTTCCCACAGAGGCCTAATGCCACGGCTCTCCTGGAGGCGGCGATTGTCACCTCACAGGAGACCCTACAGAATCTCCTCTACAGAAAGGAGGCACCGGGGAGGAAGGTAGGATCGTGATGGCACTCCCGGGGAAGATCTTCCAAATCTGTTCTAAATGGAGGAAGGATGGACCCCTGTGGATGTCCCCAAATAGCCCACTTTGGTATAATAAGACACTGGGGGAATTCCAGAAGCTACCGGATGGACCTAGAACCTGGGCTAAGTGTGGTGTAAATATTTGCACCAAATTTGCCAGGACGACTGGTTGTGTACTTTTGAGCACTTGAGGGAAAGGGTTGAGATACCTAGAACTTGGAATTTTAGATATGCTCAGCTCGCCCATGCTGCGCAGGCGCAGTTTGGGGGAGAGGAGATTGTGGTGGGAAATACAGGACTGGAAGAGGTTCTTATAGACCCAGATCCTGCAAAGAGAATTTCTAGATACTATGGTGCAGTGGGCACGGGGATCAGGTACTCAACTGATAAATCTAGGACTCGCTGGAGAGAGATGGTTCCGGAGCTGTCTGATGAGATGTGGACGGAGGTGCTTGACACGTACTTAGTGTCGGTTATCTCCTCTACAGATAAGATGATTCAGTTCTGCTATCTGCATCAGCAATATTATACCCCGGCTAGACTTCACCGAATGCAGAGGAGGGAAAATGCAACTTGCCATAAGTGTAAGGGGGCAGAGGGCACGTTCATACATATGGTGTGGAAATGTGACCGAATAAGGCCACTATGGTCTCAGGTGACAGCTTTTATCTCAGAGCAGTTCAAATTACCTAACATATGCTCACCCTTGAGGTGCCTCCTGGGTGTATTTGGACAGGAAGAAATTAATCAATATACAAAAATATTCCTCAGGATCTTGTTTTTTGGAGTGAAAAAACTGGTTGCTAGAAGGTGGATATATGAAGAACAACTGACGATAGGAATGTGGAAGGCAATAATTAATGCAGATATGTTGCTCTATAAAATGACTTACAAAGCCAGGGGGGCTCCTAAGAAGTTTAGGGAGGTTTGGTTTCGGTGGGTGGATTCCCAGAGTACGATGGAGGAGGAGACTGACTGAGATGTGTGACTTGGATCAGCCTGAGTCGGTATAGAGGACTGGTATGTGAGCACTAATATTGGAGATAAGGATGCAAGTAGTGCAGTAGGAGCTACCCAGTATACCTATGTAAGAAGTAATGCGCAGACGTGTTGGGGGGGAGGGGGAGGATGAGCTAACAGTTACGGGAGGGGGTGGGGCGAGGGAAATAACGTTAAAAAAAAAAAAAGCACTATCTTTTGGTTACAGTGGAGATGTAAATAGTCGGGATCTCGGGTGTGTATTTCCTGAATACTATATGCTGCCAGAAATACTTTGTTACCTGATTGTTAATCTGTTGGTTATACTGTATGTTTGTTTTGAACTTGTGCGAAATAAAAAACTTGTTTAAAAAAACTATGGGGCAATCAGGGGGTTAAAACCTTTATTAGGCAATATATGGGGATACCTGACGCTATAAAACCTGACGGTGAAACTAATCAACTAACTGGCTAACTAGCGCCACCCGTGACTCAAATACGGCGATCAGAAAAAAGATCTATTAGTGACACTGCTGACAGGGGGTGAAAGAGTTAACTGGTGGGCGATCAAGGGGTTAAACCTTTATTAGGGGGTTTTAGGGGGTACCCTAGACCTAATGGGGTCTCCTACTAACTGCCCTAACACTTATTACAGTCACAAATGGCACCAATGAAGTGATCAGTGAAAAATCTGAAAACTGCAATTGGTGACCCAGTGACAGGGAGTGAAGGGGTTAACTGGGTGGGGAGATCGGGGGGTGATCGGGGGTGACAAGTGTTCTCACAGTAAGATGTCTTCTCTCCTCTCACTGGAATCGAAAAGACTCCACGAGGAGGGATGACATCACTTCCCACTGTCTGTGTTTACACCCACAGACAGGGGAAGGATTTCATTTGTTAGGACCGATCAGCAGGTCCAGTCCAGAAAACATTGGCCGGGACCTGAGGACTGATCGGTCCTCTAACGAATCCAACCGCTGCAGGCATGGGGGGGACGCACAGGTACGGCCATTTGCCCACCCGTGCTATTCTGCCGACATAAAATGGCGTGCGGCGGTCGGCAACTGGTTAATAGTTGCAAAGAGATTCTGAGATTTGCGGAGACGGGTTGTATAGAGCATGAGGTAATACAGAGTGAGGATGTTTTGTTGTGACAGGAATCTTTTTCCATACTTTAATAAATAAGAGCTTATTTTAATCTTTATAAAGGAGGAAAAGAGTAACTAAACTCCCCCAGAGTGTACTTATTAGAAAAACAAAAGCACAGTCAATCACTATTCCCCTCAAAATTGGTTAAGAAACCAAGTCTGGTGTCAATTTCTGGTGACCATAAACATATCTGTCTGATCCAGTTGGATAGTTAATTTATGATTTATTCAGCAGGGTTAAGTGTTTTTTCCTGATATTTGTCTTAGTAGAATTTTTTTTTCCTACTCTGTTTACTCCCTTGTCACGCATTCATTTTTCACTTTCTGCCTTGTCTCTAAACATTTGACATATTACATTCACTTTAGTCACCTTCAGTGATATTGACATACACTTGCACTTTTTGTTCAGCATTATATTCATTGTTTCAGTCGGTCACTATAGTTATACACTATGGTAACAAGGTTTATTTTCTGATATGTCTTTCACAATCATCATCATGGAGGCCATTATGTTGGTTTGGGCCTGCATTCTCCCTGTTCGGCTTACCAAGCCTTTTTGGATCTTACAGCCACAGCTCCGGGGACAGATATTTTCAGTGGTAGCCCAGTGAATATTAGCATGCGTATTCCCTCTAACAGTTTTGTAAGTATGGGCACAATATGGCAGTCCTTTAACATTTTGACCCTATACAATTCTTTTACCTTCTCTATTATACTTATACAGTTTTTTTTTACCTTATAGATATCAAGTTTGCACTAGCCCCTTAGGAAGTGAACAGGTGTTCATGAAACATGTCGGGTCACTAGGATGCATTCTTGTACTTATTTTGGACCTTTATCATGGAAAATAATATTTTACTGCAATATTATGTGTACAACATTACAAATCTGTTCATATACCTGACATCTATTTGTGGCTACTGTAGATCTTGTGTGAACCAATAAATCTGTTGTTTTTTATTTCACCAATACCAGTGTCACACCTCATTTAAAGATATGTATAATAAATACTAAAGCGCTGATATGTAAAAAATATATAAATATATAAAATCTCAGTTTTAAATAGATAAGATAACTAAATGATGTGCTGCACCATTAGAAGTGTAGCCTACACTTAAAAGTCATATAAAAAGTATACAATGAGAGTAAAAATAGTGCTCAGATCAACCTTAATCTAATAAGATCTTGAATACAATATATAATGTGTACAAATCGGTGATAAATATATAAACAAATAAATTCCGTTCTACCGTGAACAATTAAAATTGCAGCTGCTCAGAGTGCAAAAAAACTGTGCGTGGTAAATCAATCCACAGACTTAACCACAGACACTCAACCTTAATCCAATAGGATGATTAAATTAAATAAAATACCAATTCCGTGGTGCTTTAAAATAAATAAATAAATTCCATTGGATAATAAATGAATTCCGTGCTATAATAAACAATTACCACAGCGTGCATAATAAAGGACTGTTCCTTTGAATTGCAGCTGCCCAAGGTGCAAAACTATATGAAATAAATCACTCCACAATCATGTGACTATATTATAAATATGTGAATAAAATATAAATAAATATGATGCTCCAAAGAATGCTCAATAGAATAATGGATGCTAATGAAGATCCTATTCCGATGCTATATCCGCCCCATACATTTACCAATCTGCGAAAATGGTATAATTACTACTAATAAGCAGCTGGTAGCTAATGCATGAATCCACTGGCAAACCAGCATAAAATAGAGCTCATAAGTGTAGGGGTGCTGATAAATCAATAAAAGATAAATAGAGATAAATGGGAAAGTAACTGATATAAAAACTTCCCTTATCACTTAGCTGGTTGCTTTATCTTCAAAAGTTCTGTTAGTATCTTGCTCTGGTGCTATATGAAAAAAGAAAAAGAAATGACACAAAAAACATTGCGCAGCATTTATATTATGTAAATAAATTCCTAAAGTGTTTGTGTGCACTCACATCTACCCGATGGGTTAAGGCGCATAAATGCAGAAAGGTCAGGCTATTTTGCAGGGCTGTCACTTGAGAAAGTCACGTGACCTGTGACGCAACGCGTCGGGAAGGAGGAAGGAGTGACGCCATGCTGAGACACGGGCATAGTGAGGAGGAGAAGGGTCTCAACGGGGAAAAATTTCAGTTTTTTATGTTCAATAGGGATGGAGATGTTCCACAGGGTACACCAGGTCACACTTTATTGTTAAAAATTTATTTCTAGGTTAGCAGATATTATGAGGTCACACAGAAATGCTCTGGGGAACACCTAGCACACTTATGCTTCCCAGGTTTCCCCCATGACTGAGTAGGTCACTTTCTAGAACATGGTTCTACAGAAATTGATGATAGGGCTTGCCATGAAAGAAAAGGGTCACTGCTTACAGGAACCCTCCAACACACCACACCAAACTCCTGTGCTGATACTGTATCATTTTATCATGTTATTTTCTCCTGCAGTCTTTCAATTTGCCAGTAATAGCTATTGAAGTAGGCATACCCACTTTCTTCTTTAACTGATTCCGGACCGCCCCACATACATTTACTGCGGCAGGGCTGCCCGGGTGCACAAAATCAGGTACCTGAACGTGATTTTGTGCACTCGGTTTAGGGAGCTTGTTTGGTCACAGCGGGAGCCAATCAGCGGCTCCGGCGGCTGATATGGCCGCTGCGACCCACCGATCGTTCACAGGAGAGATGTAAACGAAACTGATGTAAACAAAGCACACCGCTGATCTGTTAGGGAGGAAAAGTGAGATATCTTGTTTCAGCTAAGCTGAATCACGGTCTCTCTGTTCCTCCAGTGAATGAATCCACTCCCCCTACAGTTAGAAACACCTCCCAGGGAACACATTTAACCCCTTGATCACCCCCTAGTGTTAACCCCTTCCCTGGCAGTGTCATTTTTGCATTTTTTTTTAGCACTGATCACTCTATAGGTGTCACTGGTCCCCAAAAAGTGTCACTTAGAGTCAGAGTTGTCTGCCGCAATGTCACAGTCCCTTTAAAAATCGCAGTTTGCCGCCATTTCCAGTAAAATAAAAAATAAAAGTCCCTAAATCTTTCCCGTAGTTTGTAGACGCTATAACATTTGCGCAAACCAATCAATATACACTTATTGGGATTTTTTTTACAAAAATATGTAGCAGAATACATATTGGCTTAAATTGATGAAGACATTTGTTTTTCACATGTTTTTTTTGGACATGTATTATAGCAGAAAGTAAAAAAATATATATATTTTTTTCAAAATTGTCAGCTTTTTTTGTTTATAGCACAAAAAATAAAAGCCGCAGAGGTGATCAAATACCACCAAAAGAAAACTCTATTTGTGGGAAAAAAAAGACATCAATTTTATTTGGGTACAGCGTTGCACGACCACGCAATTATCAGTTAAAGCGAAGCAGTGCCGTATCGCAAAAAATGGCCTGGTCAGGAAGTGGGTAAAACCTTAGGGGCTGAAGTGGTTAAGACATCCCCCAATTAATGACAGGCCACAGAATTTCCTTTCTATTTTTAAATACTGTAAGATAATTCCTCTCATAGAACCCCTCCCCTGGGACCCTCCCCTGGGGGGATAACATATCCAGGCAGTTAATTCTATGTATCTGGTTATTTTCATATTATTTTTGTGCTAGTCTAACCTTCCTAGGTAAATTATTACTACTGCTTCTATTTGAATGCCTGAAAATGTTGGGGGTAGCGAAATTACGGGATTTGCTATCACTAGTAATTTACGTAATAATCTCCTTACACACCCTTTATAATGCTTTTATTTGCCTTACATATATATATATATATATATACCTACCCTGGTAAAATAAGGAGTTATTATATACTAACAAACTTTCCATCTTCATCGTTATTATTATGGGATCTTATACTCTGGGTTTTGCAGGGTAATAGCTGGGTTTGCTTCATTACTGAACTTCCGGGCTTGGATGTAATTCCTTCGGCCACCACTATAGTCGGACATATGATTAACATTGTCATTATTAAAATAAGGGGCTCACCCTTGCAACCAGTTATTTTTTATATTACTATTAAATCTTAGTTATTTTACTTTATATGTTACAAATCAATTGCAATCAATATGTCTCTTCTCTGTAAAGGGTAAGTGGAGATGCCTGGCCATGCAGTACACTACGGGTTAGTCAGTCCTTACTATTCCAATTAAGGTTATTTACCTGCCCTGTGTGGCATTATTCACGCCCCCTTAGGGTTTTTTCCATTATGGATAAGGTATACTGTGGTAGCTAATGTACGCCCTTATGGGTGTAGGCACCTAGTAATTCGGCTCCTATTGGATAATACCCGAGCGTGCCCCGCACCTCCGCTGCCTTAAAAACCGTGAGGTGTAGCAAGATGGCGTCGCCTTTGAGAACGTCTGACGACGAAACGCGTAAGTCGTGCTGACGTCACTTTCGGTACGGGAACTAGAGGCTTGGTACGCAGCTGTAGCGCAAGCTGCAAACCGGCCCCAATCCCTCTTCTTTTTTCCTGCAAACTTTATAACGTGTGTGGTGGAACTAGGTGTATCCTGCGGGATACCCTGGCTTTTATTATTGTTTTTATTTTTATTTCTGTTATTTGTTTTTAAATAAAAATTACCACCTGGTATCACACATGAGATCTCCTATCTCTTTTTTGTGAGGCTTATCCCCCATACCATCCGGGGAAAGCTGGATGCTATCCCCTCTCATCCGCTGAGGTTCTTAAAACATGATACAAGGGCAGCTGGCGAGGACCCATTGGAGCAGGCAATCGTTCCGTATGGTGAGGACACCTTTCAGTGTGGGACCACAGGAGGACCTTATACAGACATCTGATAAGCTGATCACCCCTGCAGGGGTATAAAAGTCTGGTGAGTGAGGGAGCCAAAGGGGGCAGCACAAAGTCACCAATACTGCTGGAGCACAAAGTCACTGTTTGAACTATTGTCAAAAGATCAACTAATACAGTGTCATCAACATTTTTTCTTCTGCTACTGGACTCACTTTCCCTTTTTTGGGCCTGTTTTTTGGGCTCTAATAACTTATATTTTTTCACATATATATTTTTTCATATATATTTTTTTCACACATTTTTTACTGTCTTATTTTTGAATGATTATCACTGATGTTATCACTTTATTAGAGTGACAATTTCACCGCCATCATATACCTAATCTAGGTTTATATGGTGTATGGACTTCACTGTTTCAGGTTTATTCATTTTATACCACTTCTGTATAGAAATTGGATACTGTCACTTATTATTGGTTTGCTTATGGTATATTGACGGGTGGGTAGAGGATATACCGTATATACTCGAGTATAAGCTGAGTTTTTCAGCACATTTTTTTGTGCTCAAAGTGCCCCCCCTCGGCTTATACTCGAGTCAAGCACTTTTCTGCAGCAAAAAAAAAAAAATCCGACCCGACTTTGGGGCCCCGTATCTCGGGGCCACTTGGGTCTAGGAGTCCCAAATTTGGTGTGCCAACCCAGTGGACCTAGCACTATAACATATCCAAATATGGGGTTCCTAGATACGGGGCCCCAAAGTCGGTTCGGAAAATGTCATTCTCTGCTGCAGAAAAGTGCTTGACATTTTCTGACCCGAATTTGGGGCCCCATATCTTGGGGACACTTTGAGCTAGGAACCCCAAATGTTGTATTCCAACCCAGTGGAATTAGCACTACAACATATCTAAAGATGGGGTTCCTAGCACTAAGTGACCCTGAGATAGAGGGCCCCAAATCGGTCAACTGTGTCCATCTGCATGGGCACAGTGAGGCTGCAAATGGGCATCGTTGACCCTCTTTTCCACTTACAGTAGCTGCGCATTTCTCACCCTAGGCTTATACTCGAGTCAATAAGTTTTCCCAGTTGTTTGTGGTAAAATTAGGTGCCTCGGCTTATATTCGGGTCGGCCTATACTCGAGTATATACGGTAGGTTATTTGGATAGCCCTCATGGGGTGCACTCTCTCTCCCCCCGTGCACATTTACTATTGCATATGTAGCGATACCCCCAATTAAGAGGGCCGCAAGTTTGATTTGGGTCCCTGAGTACAGCTCCACCAACCCCCCGGCAATCTGCTCTACCCGCTCTGGCACAGTTAGTAAAGGGATATGTATCTATGCACATATAAAGATTACTTATACTCTAAATGTAATGGACTCAAACTCACAAGCAGACTGCTAGCTGAAATAACCGTCTTTACTTTTGGCAATGTGAAAAGTAATGGTAACATGCATTAAACATTTGACTTACAACACATGAGCAGGTCCCTGCAGTAGGTACTATAAACATGCATACATATATGACTGGGCAGCAATGGGGAACGGAGCGCCACGTGTAGCGACCGTCTGCTAGGCACCCCTGAGATGCAACAAATCTAACTGTGACTACCTAACGGACCAGGCCTGATCCCTAACAATAGAGCTCAGTCCTTGAGGGAACACAGTATTCTTCACCGGCACAAGAACTGTAGAGGTGGTGCACATGTAGAATTAAATGGTGTGTGTTTGTAATCCACAAGAAAGAACAATCTTCTGCTCTGAGGTAAATGGCCTTGGCAGTCTGATAGGCATAAAGTGAGATAACAGTATAAGATGAGCTTTTCAGCTCGCTTACCACTCCGGATACCGTCCTTGGGTCTGAGGGCCCCACTGGCTGCGTCCGGCCGGGTTTGTCACAACCCCTGCGTTCCGGTCTCCGTTCTGTCTGACGGCTGCCAAGGGGTGACAGTGAGGTGTCAGAGTCTCTCTCAGTCTGCTGCAAGGCCCAGGCTTCAGGCCTTCAGCAGTCCCGGTCCGCACAGGTGTCTCCTCTCCCTGTGATCCCTGCGTCAGAAGAGGAAGAGGCGGTCCTTCCTCTTTCCTTATATCACCTCCCCCATCAGCCTCTCGGGCGGAAACAACCAACCTCCCGGGAGCCTGGGGAATTATGGGAATCGTAGTCTTATCCCCTAAAAGGGGAACAACCCCGCTACACATATATATTTGCACATATTTATCAGTGTATATTGGAGACTGGCAAATTAGGGGTGAATGCTTATACCCCGTGGGTTTGCCCTCCCTCACACTCATCTCATTATCTCAGTATAAGTTATAATACACTGTCTAGGAGGGGGTGATAGGTATATGGTAGTACAATTAGGTGTTTACCTCCACCCCTCTCTCTTTATCACCTTACGGCTAGTCAAGTACACTTTAATACCCTGTACCTGGATTCACAGGAAGCGCCAATTTTCCCTATCTTGTACCAATTATTTAAATTTGCCCCTTAGTGGGTTCATTTTTTCTGTTAAGGCTGCATACCTGGAGAACTTACTGTCTTTATTATGTAATTCATTAAGTTGTTCTTATTTGTATTATCATCATTGTAAGACTCAGTGTTTTTTGATGTAATTCACCAGTGTTTATTACCTGCTTCATATTACATGTAACAATCTGGCATTGCTCTTGTTAATGCAATATACCCATATATTTTCCTTGTACTTCTTTTCAATAAAAATTGTTTGGAACAAAAAAATATTAAAATAATGAGACTCTGGGAGAACCAGTGCTGGTTACTTGAAAAAAAAACTACATTTACTTTGACTACAGCTTTGTCATATTTCAAGTGTTAGGAATGGCTAAGAAGTTCCAGCCAGAGGTGTCTTACACTTTTAGATAAACCAGCTAAATTTTATAAGAAGCAGACATTACCAAAATATATTTTTTTTCTTAAAAATTTTGGATTGCTCTATTAAATTGACACAATAGCTGCTTTTCATTATCTGTGTCTTAAAAAACCTGCTGAAATCTAATTATTTGTAATAGACATCATAATCCTTTCATTTACCGGTGTCATGAATAACTCTGCAATGTCTGTACAATATCAGATGCTCCTTTAACTGTGCTCCCTATGTTTAATACAAAGTCCTTTAATGTGTTCATTAAGTATTATCATTCTAGCAACTCATGTAAAAACTATACAGAGGAGGCATTCCAGCTCATAGGAAACACATATTTATACATGACATAAATTTAAATGGCTCTGGTGGTTACAGAATGTCTACAGCACATTTCTTCTATTGAGAACAAAAGGTCTGAGCTGCACGTTACACTGAGTCCCTTGGTGCTTTTTGCAATGTTCTAAAATGCTAATAATTACCTTGTTATGATTCATTTTTATTGTTGGCTTTCTTTGTTTTGTTTTGAAATGAGTGAGCACCAGAACTTTCCTCCTTTTGGACTGTCAGGCATCATTTGCCGAGCCGGTGAATTGCCATACAAACCTACTGGGAATATAACATGCTGTTTTTGTGTTACCTCATTTCCGAAGAGCAGCAGTGGGAAGCTGATGACATGTCAAATATCTGTTTGCTACAGCTGAGCTTAGCAAAAAAATTGATTTCTGAAAGTGGCTTGATTCTTTCCTTTCCATAGAGTTTATGTAAAAACTGTGAAACAAGTTACATAAGACATAATACAATGCACTTGAGTTGTAAAAAGTGTCTCCCTTATGCACCGCATGCAAAAGAAGCTATTATTTGATTGCATAAAATTATGACTTTTGTATGGCACACAGCCAATGACTTTGGGAAGAGATTACAGTGGTGTGATTGGGAACAGATAGAAAAACCCAGGAAATCCCTGCATTTAGTTAATGTAACACCAATTCTGCTACATGGAAAATTTAACAAAAAATTTAAAATTAAGTGCCACACCACTGCTAAGATGTCCAAATACAACTTTATTTCAGTAAACATCAGGGGAACAATCCAAAAACATTCCCTTTCATAAAAAGGAAAATAAAGAACATTTGACTATGGGAGTTAAAATTCATCAGTAGCAAAAACAACTTAAAGCGGTTCCAAAAATAAAAAGACAGCAGCTACACATACTGTAGCTGCTGACTTTTAATATTAGGACACTTACCTGTCCTGGAATCCAGTGCTGTCGGCACTCCAGCTGATGATTCCATCAGCTGTCAGGTGCTGCCGCCGCTATTGCTGGTAAGGAGCCCAGCAGTGAAGCCTTTGGCCAACATAAAGAAAATGTGAGAAACCAGTCCTCTGTTTGGTGTAGAGAGATCACAATGTCCCAATGAGGAAACGAGGAGAAAATCTTGGGTTACCAATAATCTGATAAATCTTCAACTGAATCTGATAAAATGTAGATTCAGTTGAAGATATGACATATTTGATAAAAAGCATACTGCAGTGAATGAACCTATTGTGGAATGCAACTTTAGAGTGGGAGGATGGTGTGTTGGATGCACCAAAGTAGCCTTTTAAAAGGGAAATCCAAGAAAGTTTGTTCCATAGTAATCCATTATTTAGTGTTAATGTGTCTACACCAATCATGTGGCCTTTTCAGATGACAAGCATAATAATATGTATTTATATATGGTAGTGCTACGGTTTTGGGTAGCATCAAAAAGTACATTTTAGTCAGGGGGCGTGGCAAATGAGCTCCAAGATGGGCACCTGAACTAGGAGCTCCGCTCGACCGCCAGAGAGAATCCACGATCATCCGAGCCCACAGGGTCCATCCGTTCCCACCACCGCCACCAAAGTCCCCACGGAATGCCCCAGGCATGACGAGGTGCAGGAAGAACCCACCGAAGCCTCAGAAGATGTCACACTTCTTCTCTGCTGCAGCGTGGGCTACAACAAAATGGCGGCACCACCTGAGCACAGCAGCCAGTACACAAGGCAGCGGCATCTCTCAGCAGCCACAAAAGGCACCAAACACCTCAAAACACAGCTGCTACACAAAGCGTATCATCATCTGGGACTTGTAGTCCCTCTACCAGAAGCCCAACCAAGCAAAGGCAGCGTATCAGCACCCCAGCCAGGCTGCAGACAGACCCAGACAGGGAGGTAAGCAGACCTAGCAATACAAGTAATGCTGCACAGTCACAAGTGAATGACCCCATTGCTTCTTTCCCCACCTCAGATAGACCAATCTCAGACACTATGCTAAAGGAGATGCTACTATCACTAAGAGCTTCCCTGCAATCTGATATGACAGCAGGAATCAATACATACCAAAGAGAAGTTAAAGCCATACGGAATAGGGTGGATCATATTGAGCAAAAGATGTAAGAATGCACCACTTCCTTTAACACATTAGTCGACGCTCATACTGCTCAAGGTTAGGAGTTGGCCTGGCTGAAAGATAAAGTGTCAGACCTGGAAGACAGGTCTAAAAGGAACAACATAAAGATAAGATGTGTTCTGGAAACCATACCAGCTACACAGCTACTACAGTACTCACAGGCTCTTTTCTCCACACTGGTACCAACCTTGTCAGCGCAAGATATCATAGTGGACAGAATACACAGGTTCCCAAAACCATCATTCCTTCGGGCAGAAACCCCAAGAAACTTGCTATTAAGGGTTCACTTCTTTCATGTCAAAGAACAGATTTTGATTGCATCCTGCAGACCTGAAAACACCCTTCCTCGATATGCAACCTTACAGCTACTTCCAGACCTATCCAGACACACCCTAAAGCAGCACAGAAATTTGCCGACAGTCTGCAAAGCTTTACGGAACCACAAGATATCCCATAAAAGGAAATACCCAGCAAAGTTTTCTATCACCCATAATGGGACCACAGCCTTAATTTCAACATTAGAAGAGGGTATAGGTATAGATGCCTTAGGTCAATGGGGTATCATCAACAACCAAAAAAAACACAGGTTTAAATGAGTGAACAAGAAGCATATGATCCTCCATAATTCTCTCGGGACTCAGGAGTTCACAGAATAACTCCTCGTTCTTTTCCCCTCAGAATATATAAGCAGTTACACCTGCACATGGATCAGTTGTAAGATCCTTTTCTTATGGTTCTATGTATGCTCTTTTTCCTTTTTACTGTTCTTTGAGTACCATAATTGAAACACACGGAAATGTTCAACAAACAGTACACATCTCTACAATGGACACAAGACTTCCTCTGTCATCATCTGTAAATGGGTATCCAACCAAGAAGAGAATCTTTGGACACAGTGAGTACTTACACAACACCAGCGCACACCAATTCTCAATCCACTACCAATGACTATTACATGCTTATCTATTAAGTCTAGGGGCCTAAACCACCCACTACCCCCCATGTATTTTTGACATGTACGCCTGGACACAAGAAGGGAGGTGTACTACTAGCATTCAAAAACTCACTGTCCTTCCAACTTAGGAAAACCATTCTAGATGATGGAGGCAGGTATATAATCGTAACATGTGACATCAATTTGAAGCCTTATACACATGGTCTGATCATGCTGTGATTACACTATTGATGAACAGGAAGTCTCCTCTTCCTCACCCATCTGGCGCTGTAATGTTCGGCTATTGCAAGAACCCCTAATTTTCACCCATAATCTCTCAGCATCTTCGAAACTTCTTTAGAACAATGACACTTCTGTAGAAGATCTGTATACTCTATGGAACGCTCATAAGGCATACATGAGAGGTATATTTATTCTAATAGGAGCAAGAGAAAAAAAAGACACACTTCCAAACTTAACTCTACACTATCAGAAAACTAACTGTTAGAAACCCAAAACAAAACATCCCCCAACCTGACCTTAAAACTCTCACAGCTTAGAGAGAATCTAAGAGAGCTTTTATTACAATAATATGACAAACACCTCGGGCGACTACAACTAAACACCTATGCAAATGCTAACAGAGCAGGCAAGTACCTCGCTAATAGAATCAAAGCTGCTCACACCAAAACAAGAATTGCACACTTGTTACATCCTGCCCTAAAGCATAAAATCATCAACCCACACGATATTGCTAATCAGTTTGCCAATTACTATAGTGAACTATATAATCTATATAGCGATTCTTTAACTCCTCAATCAATGACAGCTAGTATACAGCAGTTCCTACAGGGACTGAACCTCCCATCCCTTTCAGACACTCAAATACATACACTAAACTGCCCTTTCACTGCATCTGAAATAAAATCAGTCATAAACACGCTGCCGAACAGAAAATCGCTTGGACCGGATGGCTTCTCCAATGAATATTTTAAATCATCCAGTAGCACACTAGCACCATACATGCAAGCAGTTTTCACAAAGGCCTCCACAAAAGCTACGCTTCCCTCGGAGATGCTGAAAGCGTACATAGTCATTCTACCGAAACCTGGAAAGGACCCTACAACACTATAACATTTTAGGCCTATATCTCTTTTAAATTCTGATATCAAAGTATATGCAAAAATATTAGCCAAGCGACTATCAGAATTCATACCATCTCTTATGCAGCGAGACCAGATGGGCTTTGTAAAAGGGAGGCAAACCTCAGATGCAACCAGAAGGATAAGAAACATTATACACCACGCTGAAAAAACTAGAATGCCTTCTCTGCTGCTGTCTATAGATGCAGAGAAGGTGTTTGATAGAGTACACTAAAAATACATGTCAATGACACTATTCAAGCTTGGCCTTCAAGGCTCTATACTGAATGTGATTCTGGCTCTATATTCCTGCCCTTCAGCACAGGTATATACATCCAGTATGCTGTCTAATACCTTTTGCATATCCAATGGGACTCAACAGGAATGTCCCCTTTCCCCAACAATCTTCAACCTAATGATAGAACCCCTAGCGGAGCAAACCCTTCAATCACAGGCTTCCAGTTCGGATCCAATTGACATGTAATAAACCAATTCGCAGATGATGTCATCCTCATTCTAACAAACCCACTGACTTCCCTCCCAATAGCATATAAACTGCTTATAGACTTTGGCAATGTATCGTATTATAAAGTCAACTCCAAATATTTAATTTTAAACCTTGGAATGATGAAAAATACTAGTATTAAACTACAACTAACTCTCCCCTACACATGGAGTAAAAATGGCATATCGTATTTAGGCATAACCCTGACAAGCTCCACATCATCCTTAGCTAATGCCAACATCAAACCCTTAATAGCTACACTTGAAACCCAGCTGAAAGACATATCCAAGAAAGAAGTATCTTGGCTCGGTAAAATAGCATCCTTCAAAATTTTGATCCTACCACAAATCTTGTACATATTCAGGGCATTACCGATTCCCATCCCATCTCATTACCTTCAATTCCTGTTGAATCTCATGTGGAAGTTCATATGGGGAGGCAAAAAAGCAAGATGTTCACAAACTAATTTAATTCCACATAAACAAGTAGGAGGAGCTGGTGTGGTGGATGTATTTGATTACATGTGGGCAGTCAGACTAGACCAACCTAAATATTGGTTTGAGAAACACAACACTCCGATGTGGATAGAAATTGAGAGAGCAATTGCCCCAATGCCTGACCTCAAAGCATTTATCATGGGTGACATCTGGATGGCTTGGAACATGCAGACTCTCTCTCCTATACTAGCATCCTTACAAAATAACTAAAAGAAAATAATTTATGTGCTAACCATATGAAAGAAAAGGTGCAGCTGCTTGTGTTAGCCTAAATACAAAAAGCACAAACACATGTAATACAAAAGAAACAAGCGCGCATCCACTAATTATCTGCTAATTATCAAACTGTGAACTTATATGTGAATAAATGTAGCCATGAACCACCATGAAGTAGTATGCGTTACAATATATAACTGTGTAAAAATAATAATTCATATATTCAAGTGAACAAATATCCGTTAGTATAATCTGAACAAAACAAACAACAAAAAGTCCATGTGAGCAATGATTACTCAGTGAGACCTCTTAAAGGGCATATATCAATTGTGCTATGAAACAAAAGTCCATATAAGTGATGATATAAATATATTTACTCAAATCCAGGGGATGAGCTCTCATCCAGCCCCAGCAACCAAAGGTAAGTGTTTTCTTGCCACAGTCTTGAATACTGGGATCAAGAAATACCACCGTTCCCTCCATGAGCATGCCTCCGTTCCCAGTTAATGCCTTCTATGGAGAAACGCGCCGGGTGGAGTAACTGGTTCTGACGTCATTATGTTTTTTTCACTCATCTATTTGGTTTGATCCCTGGCTGTGTCCCTATTTTTAATAGTTTTTTGTTCCTGTTGTTTTTATGATTGATGTGCTTGCTGTGAATGCTTGCTGTGATTTTTAGTGAAATAAACCCTTTTTGAAGCTTATCTGAACTATGAAGCCTTCCTTTTTTATCCCCTATTGAGTGGCAAACTCCCAGGACTATCTCCTTAAAAAGACCCTGGTTTGGGGTGGTTTATTCCCGGTATTCAAGACTGTGGCAAGAAAACACTTACCTTTGGTCTCTGGGGCTGGATGAAAGCTCATCCCCTGGATTGAAGGACAGGTCGAGGATATCGTTGCCGTCAGGCTGATGCATCCGACTCTTATGATCTCTATAATTTGAGGTCCAACTGATCCGGTAAGCGGCATTAATGTCATATGTTGTGGCTGCAAGAACATCAAATTTTTCTGAGTTTTGAAAAGTTAATTCATATTTATATCATCACTTCTATGGACTTTTGTTTCATAGCACAATTGATATAGGCCCTTTAAAGTTTCTCACGGCCTGATCATTGCTCACATGGACTTTTTGTTGTTTGTTTATACTAAAGGATATTTGTTCACTTAAATATATGAATTATTATTTTTACACAGTTTTATATTGTGACACATACTACTTCATGGTGGTTCATGGCTACATTTATTCACGTATAAGTTCACTGTTTGACAATTAGCAGATAATTAGTGGGTGCACGCTTGTTTCTTTTGTATAGCATCCTTAAAAGCATGGTGATTCCTCATCAATCAATGCCTAATGGGTAATAATACAATAAATTACCAGTTCCTTATATATTTACTCAAAGCCAAAGTACCAATGCTATCAGTAAAACTGTTCCCATCTTATGGTATCCAAACCATACAAGATTTACTTATTGACACCAAACCTAAAACAGCAGAACACATAATAAAGAAGCACAACCTACCTAACCATATGCTTTTTACATGTATCTGTATCTCACATTTTCTAAGATTACACCCTATTCCTAAAATACAGGTACCATCCAAAGCATGGCATCACTTTACACTCCAAAAACCCTACACTTAGGGCATCACACTGTTTTACAATCTTATCCAAGATAAACGATCATTTTGTAAAACTGCAGCACAAAAAAATGGGAATCAGACCTTGGTGACAAGTTCACAGATCACCGGGGCAATCTGCCTTCCGAACAAATTAAAAATCATCCCACTGACTAGGCCACTGGGAAATGATGCTTAGGATAATTAATAGATGGCAATGCACACCTTACAGACTTGCAAAGTACTTTCCAAACACTTCTTCCCTATACTGGCGGAGCTGTGGCCAAATTGGCCATCTCTTAAGCCCCATACACACGGTAGGATTTTCCGATGGATTCTGTCCTATCGGACAATGTTGTCGGAAAATCAGACCGTGTGTAGGCACCATCGGACAGTTTCCATCAGATTGTCTGACGGACAAAGTCCTATCTCCTGCTGGATAGATTTTTTGACAACAAAGTCCGATCACACCAAATCCGATCGTGTGTATGGTAGTCCGACGGACAAAGTGCTACGCATGCTCAGATCACATTACAAGACCAAAGCTATTGGCTACTAGCCTCTATGTAGTCCCATCGTAGGCAACAAACGTCACCACGTTCAGAATGATCGGATTTTCCGACAACTTTGTCCGACCGTGTGTACGCAAAATCAACATCAGACAAAGTATGACGGACATGGTCTGACGGACCTGGTCCTCGGATAATCCGTGCGTGTGTATGGGGCTTTACACACATTTTGGGAAAGTGTAACCAGTTTTTGGAACCTAGTATTCCAATTAATCTCATCAATCACAGGAAACATAACATCACCAAACTCTGCATTAGCAATTTTCCACATAGGAATAGAAAAATTTGACCATGCATTTAGATCTGTGGTGTCCCATATCCTTCTGCCCATACACTAGTACTACGTAATTGGAAAGACGCTCCTACTATAAATATCTCAGAGGTAACAAAATAGTTCAACAAAACTACACATTTGAACATTTACTGACAATTAACTCCCATTCCTGTGCAAATCTTGACAGGAAATGGGCAATTTGGACAGAAATCTATAACTGCCTATAACTGCTTGACTTTATACAGCATAAATACTGAACAATTTAAAACCTTCTTATGGGTAAGTTCTGGATGTATTCTATTGTACTGTGATGTAAACTGTGTGTACATACAAATTTAATTGTGCTCAATTTGTTTCTTTATTGTTTCATGAAAAATCAATAAACATATTGAAACAAAAAAGTACATTTAAGTCTAGGGCATAAAAACTTTGTAAGGCGGACGCAGTGTTGATTCCCCTGCAAAAGGAAGCTGGGATAGAAATAGAGAACCTGAAGAAGATAGGGAAACTGGGACAGGATTGACATTTTTTATGGCCAAATTAGGACTACAGCACTGATTTACATCTTGAAAGCAAGTGTTTGGCCTGACAAAGGAATGGAGGTGAAGGGAGAATGTATTTTTGAAGTTGATAGGGAATCGGATGAGAATATGTACAGTATATATTTAATGTCTGATGGATCCCATTTGAATCTAAAGTTTTGCTGTAATTGAGATCTTAAACTCAGAGGGAGTGCTACCACCATTGCCACTGATTTCTGAAAATTATTTTTCTAGTAGGATCATGTGCTACTTTTTAACCTGTTACCCCAGAGAACTAAATTTTTGGTTACCCACTCAAAAGCCTACAGTTAGTCTATGTTTGCCTTTTGCTTGCAATCCTTTTCATATCTCTTAAGAAAACCTCTTTGTCCACTGACATTTAGGGATGAGCCCGCAGGTGTTCAATTGTTCTAAAATTTAATGAACATATGGGGCATTTGCGGGAAATCTGAGTGCCGCGGAACGCCCCATAATGCACTGCGAGGTCGCAGTGCATTGCTGTATGATGATTGGCCAAAGCATGCACCTGACCTGCATGCTTTGGCCAACCACAGCACGCTCTGCTGAGAGAGCCATAATTGGCAAAAGTCAGGGTGCCTTTGGCCAATCATGGCTCAGGGGGACTAAGTCCACGTCCCACACTATATAAGGCTGCTTACATAGCGGGCATGTGTAGTATTGTTGGCTTGGACAGAGAGAAAGCTTGAGTTATATTAAGCAGGCAGGTTATTCAGTTAATGGCAGTGTATTTGATATATACTGTATATACAGTCAGTCTAGTATATATATATATATATATATATATATATACTCTGCATTTAGCAAAGACTATATATTCAGTGTTTACTCTATATTGAGTCAGTGCAGGCAGTGTATTAATATATATGTGTATAGTATATATATATATATATATAGTCTAAATATACATGTACACACTGAAATATTTTGTTTCAGAATTTAGTTTTTCATCCGAAAAATAAATTTATTTAGTTACTCCCGAAATTAGTTTTTATTTATTTTGTTTCGTTAAAAAATGCATTCGTCTGAAAATCTGAAATAATTAGGGTCGAATCTGTCATTGAAGGCCTATGGTGTCTGTCGAATGTTCTAAGAAGATTCAACAGAGCAGCTAAACTGTACGACGCCACAATCGTACATTTTTTTCGAATGTTCTGCCTACAAGCTATAGTAGAATTCTAATGTTGTATGACGCCGACTGCTTTATCGAATCTTTATGTAGAATAATCTTGGACTAATAATAGAGTGAGGTTAGGGACATTCAACCTTTTTTGTTTGTCTCTATAATGTTGAATCTTTTCTCTCTATGTCGAATCAAATGTAAAGTTATGCACTTGGGGGCTAAGAATATGCATACATCATACATACTAGGGGGAGTACAACTGGGAGGATCTGTAGTGGAGAAGGATCTGGGGGTTTTGGTAGATCAAAAGCTCAATAATAGCATGCAATGCCAAGCTGCGGTTTCCAAAGCGAGCAAAGTCCTTTCTTGTATTAAGAGAGGTATGGACTCCAGAGAGAGAGATACCATTTTGCCCCTGTTCAAATCATTAGTAAGACCTCATCTGGAATATGTAGTTCAGTTTTGGGCACCAGTTCTCCAAAATGATATTGGGGAACTGGAGAGTGCAGAGAAGGGCAACCAAACTGATAAGAGGCATGGAGGAGCTCAGCTATGAGGAAAGATTAGAGGAACTGAATTTATTCACCCTTGATAAGAGGAGATTAAGGGGGGATATGATCAACATGTATAAATATATAAGGGGTCCATATAGTGAACTTGGTTTTGAGTTAGTCACTTTACAGTCAACAAAGAGGACAAGGGGGCACTCTTTACGTCTAGAGGAAAAGAGATTTCATCTCCAAATAAGGAAAGGTTTCTTCATAGTAAGAGCTGTGAAAATGTGGAATAGACTCCCTGCAGAGGTGGTTCTGGCCAGCTCAGTAGATTGCTTTAAGAAAGGCCTGGATACTTTCCTAAATGTACATAATATAACTGGGTACTAACATTTATAGGTAAAGTTGATTCGGGGAAAATTCTCTCGGGGGATCAGGAAGGAATTTTTTCCCCTGCTTTAGCAAATTGGAGAATGCATGGACTTGTGGCTTTTTTCAACCTAACTAACTATGAATCTTATCTCTCTATGTCAAATCTTTTCTCTCTATGTAGAATAATATCGAACTAATAGAGCTAAGGTTAGGCACATTTGACCACGGGTTCGATGGACACAGATCACTATTGTCAGTGTCATGTCGAATCTCCTATCTATATCAAACTGTTGTCACAACGAAAACGAAAATAAAGCATTTGTTTATGTCGGATCTTTCAGTTTTTGGATTCTGCACGTTGGTTATTGTTTGTTAAAATTCGGTTGAAATTCGGACGAAAATGCATTCGGACGAAAACGAATTCACATGTCTATAGTCTAATATATATATATATATATATATATATATATATATATATATATATATATATATATATATACATACTCTGCATCCAGTGGAGCCTATATCTACAGTGCATTCGTTGGGGTACTGTTTCTAATACACTTCAGGTGGTGTACACAGTATCTAATACAGTGTGTACAGTTTCTACTACACTTCTGGTGGTGTACACAGTATACAATACAGTGCAGCCATTGTACAGTTTCTAATACACTTCAGGAGGTGTACACAGATATAATAATTTAGTACAGTTTTTACTACACTTCTGGAGGTGTACATAGTATACAATACAGTGCAGCCATTGTACAGTTTCTAATACAGTGCAGGCGGCGTACACAGTATCTAATACAGTATGTACAGTTTCTAATACAGTGCAGGCTGTGTACACAGTATCTAATACAATGTGTACAGTTTCTACTACATTCTGGTGGTGTACACAGTATACAATACAGTGCAGCCATTGTACAGTTTCTAATACAGTGCAGGTGGTGTACACAGTATTTAATACAGTGTTTACAGTGTCTACTATGCTGGTGGTGTACACAACATACAATACAGTTCAGCCATTGTACAGTTTCTAATACAGTGCAGGTGGTGTACACAGTATCTAAGACAGTGTAGAGTTTCTAATACAGTGCAGGCGGTGTACACAGTATCTAATAAAGTGTACAGTTTCCAATACAGTGCAGGCGGTTTAGAGTTTCTAATACAGTGCAGGCAGTGTACACGGTATCTAATATAGTGTGTACAGTTTCTAAAACACTTCAGTCTATATATATATATATATATATATATATATATACAGTCTAATATTTTATTTTTATTGTTTCACTTTAGGTATTATTAAAATCACTGCTCCTGAAAAAACTGCCATTTTTAAAACTTTTTTTTTTGCATTGATACATGTCCCCTAGGGCAGGAACCGGATCCCCAAATACTTTTTATGCCAATAACTTGCATATAAGCCTTTAAAATTAGCACTTTTTGATTTTTCAGGTTCACGTCCCATAGACTTTAATGGTGTTCGCACAAATTTTTTGCCTGTTCACAGGTTCTACTGCGAACCGAACCCGGGGGTGTTCGGCTAATTCCTACTGACAATGTTGAAATTCGTGCAGACCAATGTACACTAATACTTTGCAAATCTCACACTAGTTGAGGCTCATACAGCAGGAAAAAAATTCGACTGACATTTCTTTAAAAATGTTTTTTTTTTCAGGGTCTGATGTTTTTGGGTATAAACAGATACTTAAAAAAAAATGTCTACATATAGAGCAAAGTATGCACTTTTAGAGTACAGTGCCACTGTTGGAGTCCTCAAAATGACCCTAATGCCACGCCGGTCTTCCCAACGGACTTTCGGCAGAGTTCCGACTGACTTTCCGAACGAACGGACTTGGTGACACATTAATAGACTAAGTCCGTTCGAAAGTCCGCTCATTTTGAACGTGATGATGTAAACGGGACTAAAAAAAGGAAGTTCAATAGCCAGTAGCCAATAGCTTTCCTTGTGTCGTATTTGGCCCGTCGGATCAGAATACAGATGAACAGTTTTCCCGAACGTTAACGTGTAGTGATGTCAGGACCAATGACATCACTACCTGAAGCTAAAGTCAGCCAGGAAAGTAGCATGTTTAAAAAGAAGTCTGGTTTCCTTGAATTTGTCCAATGTCAATTTGTCCCCACAAAAACTACCTCTGTTTTGGAAATCACTTAAGATTTTCTGATTCAGGATTATGGTTTGTTTACAGTTTACTGAATGTTAATCATTTTTCAAGGACTCTCACTTTAAGGAAACATAAAAATGTAAAAAAAAAAGAAGCTAATTATACTCTTTTAATCATTAGATTGAGGGTCACATTGAGTTAATGAGGAACAACAGTCCCCTTTTGTTGATTTGTCATGTGCTTCAGCTGAAGAGAGTCTAATACATGTTTCTTGTATTGATAGAGATATTGCTGGTTTGGTGAAAAAGCATTAAGTTTTCTACAAAAAATAGAAATATCCAATTAAACTGCACTAGCTATTGTAGTTATTGCCAATAGGCTAATTTTTAGATTGGTAGATTCCTAATCCATCATTATTACCACTCAGGGCTTGATCTGTTTTCCTTCTGTTATATATATTTTTTCCATGCTGAAGTTAAACAGGAACTAAAGTTAAAAAAAAAAAAAAAAACATTGAAAAATAGTGTATGCTTTGCCAGCTGTTTTTTATGTTTAGATCTCATTATAGCCCTGCTTATATGATATACAGTATCTCACAAAAGTGAATACACCCCTCTTATTTTTGTAATTATTTATCTTTTCATGTGACAACACTGAAGAAATTACATTTTGCTACAATGTAAAGTAGTGAGTGTACATCTTGTATAACAGTGTAAATTTGCTGTTCCCTCAAAATAACTCAACACACAGCCAATAATGTCCAAACAGCTGGCAACAAAAGTGAGTACACCCCTAAGTGAAAATGTCCAAATTGGGCCCAAAGTGTCAATATTTTGTGTGGCCACCATTATTTTCCAGCACTGCCTTAATCCTCTTGGGCATGGAGTTCACCAGAGCTTCACAGGTTGCCATTGGAGTCCTCTTCCACTCCTCCATGATGACATCACAGAGCTGGTGGATGTTAAAGACCCTATGCTCCTCCACCTTTCATTTGAGGATGCCCCACAGATGCTCAATAGGGTTTAGGTCTGGAGACATGCTTGGCCAGTCCATCACCTTTACCCTCAGCTTCTTTAGCAAGGTAGTGGTCGTCTTGGAGGTGTGTTTGGGGTCGTTATCATGTTGGAATACTGCCCTGCGGCCCAGTCTCTGATGAGAGGGGATCATGCTCTGCTTCAGTATGTCACAGTACATGTTGGCATTCATGGTTCCCTCAATGAACTGTAGCTCCCCAGTGTTGGCAGCACTCATGCAGCCCCAGACTGTGACACTCCCACCACCATGCTTGACTGTAGGCAAGACACACTTGTCTTTGTACTCCTCACCTGGTTGTCGCAACACACACGCTTGACATCATCTGAACGAAATACATTTATCTTGGTCTCATCAGACCACAGGACATGGTTCCAGTAATCCATGCCCTTAGTCTGCTTGTCTTCAGAAAACTGCGTGCTTTCTTGTGTATCATCTTTAGAAGCGGTTTCTTTCTGCAACGACAGCCATGCAGACCAATTTTATGCAGTGTGTGGCATATGGTCTGATCACTGACAGGCTGACCCCCCACCCCTTCAACCTCTGCAACAATGCTGGCAGAGCTCATATGTCTATTTCCAAAGACAACCTCTGGATATGACACTGAGCACGTGCACTCAACTTATCTGGTCAACCATGACGAGGACTGTTCTAAGTAGAATCTGTCCTGTTAACCGCAGTATGGTCTTGGCTGCAGTTCAGTTTCAGGGTCTTGGCAATCTTCTTGTAGCCTAGGCCGTCTCTATGTAGAGTAACAATTCTTTTTTTCAGATCCTTAGAGAGTTTTTTGCCATGAGGTGCCATGTTGAACTTCCAGTGACCAGTATGGGAGAGTGAGAGCCATAACAACAAATTTAACACACCTGCTCCCCATTCACACCTGAGACCTTGTAACACCAACGAGTCACATGACACCGGGGAAGGGAAAATGGCTAATTGGGCCCAATTTGGATATTTTCACTTAGGGGTGTACTCACTTTTGTTGCCAGTGGTTTAGACATTAATGACTGTGTGTTTAGTTATTTTGAGGGGACAGCAAATTGGCACTGTTATACAAGCTATACACTTACTACTTTACATTGTAGGGAAGTGTAATTTCTTCAGTGTCGTCACATGAAAAGATATAATAAAATATTTCAAAAATGTGAGGGGTGTACTTACGTTTGTGAGATACTGTAAGTAGAGCTTAAAGTGATTGTAAGGGTTAGTTTTTTTTTTAAATAAAAAACATATCATACTTACCGCCACTGTGCAGCTCGTTTTGCACAGAGTGGCCCGAACATCCTCTTCTGGGGTCCTCCGGTGGCAATCGCGGCTCCTCCCCACATCAGATAACCCCCTAGATAAAGTGCTCTCCCGAGGGGGCTGCCTTACGGATGCGCTCCTGAGTCCAGCATTCAGCGTCCATAGTCGCCAAATGTATGACTCGGCCTTGCCCCCCCCAGTGCCTGTGTCATTGGATTTTAATTGACAATAGCAGGAGCCAATGGCTGCTCTGCTATAAAGCTATCCAATCAAGAGCCGAGAACCCCCGGGCAGAGAGACAGCACATCCCCACATAGGATGCATTAAGGTGAAAAAAAAACACAAAGGTTTACAACCCCTTTAAGATTATTTAGGGATCTGATTTATTTGCTGCCTCAAATAAATTTAATATTGGAAAGCTGTTCTACCCAGCTCTTTTTTGTGTAACCATTCTATCTGACTATTATGCAGTGTACACATGAGCGGAATTTCCGTTGGAAAAAATCTTGGTGGTTTTTCCGACCGAATTCCGCTCAAGCTTGGCTTGCATACACACGGTCACACAAAAGTTTGCTGGACTTGGGGGGCGTGGCGACCGAGCTCCGTGATGGACGCTTGATTCTGAGCTCCGCTCGGCCGCCGGAGAGAATCCGACCGCATCCGTGACCCACACGGCCATCCACAGCCGAAAATACCCTCACTAGCCTCAGGACGCCCTACTCCATCAGCGGACATGACCCGCCAAAGAAAAAAGCCGGCCAACCCGCAGAAGCTGCAGGAATTTTTCAAAGCGCGCGGTCCTACACAAAATGGCGCCGGCACCTCAGGCAGCACAGCACAGAGAGACGCTGGGACACATAACGGCCGCTCAGGTCCTCCACAACGCGGGACCGGAACACATACCTGCAGTGAATCCTCCTCTGGGACCTCTAGTCCCTCCACCAGAAGCCCTGCAAAGCAGAAGCAGAGGACGAAATCCCCTGTGAGACCGCTGATGGACCCAGAGATGGAGGTAAGCAGGCCTGACAACATGGGGGATAATACCTCACACTCCCCACAGGACCCAATAGCAGCCTTCCCTACCTCTGACAGGCCTGTCTCTGAAACTGTACTGAAGGACATGTTAATGTCCCTAAAAGCCTCTATTCATGCTGACCTTACTGCTGGGATTAATCACTGCCACAGAGAAGTTCAGGCCCTGGGTGACAGAGTAGACACTGTGGAGCACAGCCTCAGCAAGGTTACCTCAGCTTTCAATACAATGGTAGATGCCCATAGCAACCATAGTGAAGAAATCGCATGGCTGAAAAACAAAGTCGCAGATTTGGAAGACCGATCCAGAAGGAACAACATTAAAATTAGGGGGATCCCTGAATCTATACCAGCTGAGCAACTACTACCATACGCCCAGGCCCTGTTCTCCACTCTGCTACCCTCCTTATCCCCTCAGGATCTCATAGTGGACCGTATTCATCGTATACCTAAACCGACATTTCTCCCTGACACCACCCCTAGAGATGTGCTTCTTAGAGTTCATTACTACCACATCAAAGAACAGATACTGATGACTTCACGCAGGGCTGAAAATAAACACCCACAATACGCTGACTTACAGTTACTACCAGATCTGTCCAGACATACGCTCCAGCAACGTCGCAACCTAGCGACAATCACTAAGGCCCTGCGGAACCACAATATCGCCCACAAGTGGAAATATCCCGCCAAATTATCAATAAGCCATAATGGAGCTTCCATTTTAGTCAGCACGCTGGAAGAAGGTCTGAGGGCGCTCCGACAATGGGGCATCCTTCCTGAAAACACGCAACCACCTGCACAAACTTCCTCTCCATCTCCAATACATGAGGAATGGCAGGTAGTATCCCGAAAACGATCCTCCAAAAAGGACACGGGTGGTCACGGATAAACATCATTCAACTTATGTTACTATATTCTCTCCGGACACGGGGGTTATATGCTCTAATCCCTGTTTTTTCCCCTCAATAGCTAACGGCAGTTTCACCTGCACATGGATCAGTTTATGGATCCCTTTCTTATTGCGCTTAGTATTTACTTACTAGTCACTATGTTCTATTTCTGTTGTTTTTGTTTTTTTCTAAGTTTTCTATTAGAAGCACTACAACCAGCACGGGACTACCACGTATCTGCGGTCTTTCCTGCCATCGTCACTCATCACCAGATCAACCTACACGGTCGCAGTGAGTATGTGCACAACACAGTACAGCGACATCTTTACCAACTTACCTATGCCTATTAACTGCCTATCTATAAATGCACGGGGCTTAAATCACCCTGCAAAACGGCTGTCCATGTGGGCTGAAGCCAAAAAACACAAGGCGGATATCCTGTGTGTGCAGGAAACTCACTTCCAGGACTCAAAAGCTCCCAACTGCTCCCACAGAGAGTACCCACATATATTCCTGGCGAACACGCCTGGACGTAAAAAAGGAGGAGTACTGCTCGCTCTGAGGGACACCCTCTCCTTCCAACACAAAGAGACTATCACCGATCCGAACGGCAGGTTCATCATTCTTAGTGGAGACATAAACTCCGTGCCCTACACACTGGTCTCCTTATATGCACCGAACTCTCATCAAATCCGCTTTCTCAGTAGATTGGTGAAAAAAGTCAAGGACCACATTTATGGCTCTGTGCTCCTCTGCGGTGATTTCAACCTCATAGTTGACCCTAGGCTGGATACTTCTGCTCACAAAACTAACAGTTCCTCATACCTAAGTAAACTGATGGCCAATGCAGATTTGTTTGACATCTGGAGATGCATGCATGCAAGCGAGAGGGACTATACTTTCTTCTCACACAGACATTGCTCCTACTCGCGTATCGACTTGTTCCTTTCAGACAAATGGCTACTGCAGAAAGTTTCCTCGGCACGTATACATGACATAACGTGGTCTGACCACGCAGCTGTAACCATTACTATTAATGATCAGGTTGTCTCCTCTTCCCCACCCATCTGGCGCAACAATATAAGGTTATTGCAAGACCCCCGTACTTCCACAGGGATCTCCCAACAGATAAAAGAATTTTTCCTTAATAACGTTAACTCTGTCGATAATCCATTTAACCTTTGGAATGCCCATAAGGCATACATGAGAGGTATCTTGATCCAACTAGGTGCCAGGGAAAAAAGACGCAGAACAGCACACATTACTGATATCCTACGTGACTTACACTCCCTAGAAGAACAAAATAAACAAGCACCAACCACTACTCTTACCCACAAAATATCCCAATGTAGAGAAAAACTTAGGTTGACGCTTTCCCAACAATATGACTACCACCTCCGACGCCTGAAACTGACATCATACGCCAATGCCAATAGAGCTGGTAAGTACTTGGCGAACAGACTCAAAGCTGCACGAGTGAAATCAAGAATTTCCCACTTGCTTCATCCAACTCTCAATCACAAAATTACTAACCCACAAGAAATCGCCAACCAATTCGCAGACTATTACAGTAGATTATACAACATTAAAGATGACCTCTCTACACCTCAACCTACACCAGAACTTATACACAACTTCCTTGACTCTCTAAATTTGCCTTCTCTATCAGAAGACCAACTTGCATCTTTAAATACTCCCTTCACCGCATCTGAGATAGCTGCTATCATAGCCACTTTACCCTCTGGTAAATCGCCTGGACCTGATGGGTTCACTAATGAATACTTTAAAATTTTTCAGGCAATCCTTTCTCCACACCTACAAACAATCTTCACTAAAGCTGCTGAATCTGCATCTTTTCCCCCTGAAATGCTGAAAGCATATGTAGTCACCCTACCTAAACCGGGTAAAGATCCCACAACCCCATCCAATTTTCGTCCGATTTCCTTGTTAAACACGGACGTTAAAATATACGCCAAACTTCTCGCCAAACGCATTTCTAAAATTATCCCCTCCATCATACAACGCGACCAGATGGGCTTCGTGAAGGGGAGACAAACCTCGGACGCTACCAGGAGAATCATCAATATTGTTCACCACGCTGCACGTACTCAAACCCCTTCTCTGCTGCTCTCTATAGACGCCGAGAAGGCGTTTGACAGAGTTCATTGGAAATATATGTCTATGACCTTATCTAAGTTTGGTTTTTGTGGTACTATACTTAATGCAGTGTTGGCCTTGTACTCCTGCCCATCGGCGCAGGTGTATACATCCAGCATGTTATCAACTCCCTTTCAGATCACTAATGGTGCCCGCCAAGGCTGTCCCCTTTCCCCGATAATCTTCAATCTCATGATTGAACCCCTGGCGGAGACTATCAGATCACACAAAGATATAAAAGGTTTTCGAGTGGGCTCTACGTCCCACGTTATCAATTTATTTGCTGACGATGTGATTTTAATGCTTACTCAACCTCTCTCCTCACTTCCTATAACTCACGAAGTGCTTAAATCCTTTGGGGATGTTTCCTACTATAAGGTGAATTTTTCCAAATCCCTCATCTTAAATATGGGCCTAACACCCAGCGATTGTCTTACACTACAACGTCGCCTCCCGTACACTTGGACGGATAAAGGTATACCTTATCTGGGTATAACCTTGAACCGTGATGTTAAACATATAGTTGAGTCTAACTTGAAACCTCTTCTGGCCAAAATAGGTCCTCAAATTAACAACATTGCCAAAAAAGAATTGTCATGGCTTGGAAGATTAGCTGCATTCAAAATGCTCATACTCCCACAAATTCTTTATGTTTTCAGGGTTATCCCACTTGACATCCCCAAATCCTATATACATTCTTTATCTAACCTACAATGGTGACTACTGTGGGGAGACAAAAAAGCCAGATGCTCACGGACTAATCTACTACCCCATAAATCAGTGGGAGGTGCGGGCCTAGTGGAAGTACAGGACTACTTATGGGCTACCAGACTCGACCAACTTAAACACTGGTTTCCCTCCGACGACAGACCTTTATGGGTGGACATCGAAACATCCTTAGCTCCCATACCTGACTTACAAGCAGTATTGCTAGGGGATAATTGGTTACCCTGGAACCTACGGAAGTTACCCCCCACTGTTGCCACGTCCATACGGGCTTGGAGGTTTATGCTCTCCTGCCACCTCAGCGATAGCAAAAATATAGAAAACCTCCTTCCACTACTTATAATAGAGGCTAATGTTCCTATGCTATCCCTGAAACAACTGCCTTCCTTCGGGGCAAAAACTGTTCAAGACCTAACTCACAATGGCCGCCCACTGTCAGCAACGGACCTGATGACTAAGTACAATTTGCCCGACCGCATGCTGTTCACATGTATAAGGGTAGCACACTTTATGAAAAATAACCCACTTTGTACATTAGCTCTACCTACCTCGGTATGGCAACACCTCACCAAAGGCTCACAAGGCAACAAGGGTATAGCCTTATACTACAATCTTTTAAATGACAAAAAATTGTTTATTAAATCGGTGGCACATATGAAGTGGGACGCTGACATGGGAACCACAATCACAGAGGACCAATGGAAATTCGCATTCACCATCATACAAAAATCTTCACATTGCATCAACCACTGGGAAACATCACTAAAAGTTGTCAATAGATGGCAATATACTCCCTGTCGACTCGCAAAAATATTCCCTGGTACGTCTCCTCTATGCTGGAGAAACTGCGGTCACAAGGGTCATATTCTTCACATCCTCTGGGAATGCCCTAGTATTACCAGTCTTTGGAACCAAACATTTAAACTTATATCATCCCTCACAGGTATGATAATATCTCCTACTCCCACATTGGCCATATTGCTGATAGGCTTGGAACATTTTCCTTACACAATGAGACATGTGGTGTCCCACATCATATTGACCACCAGATCTTTAATACTGCAGCATTGGAAAACCGTTCCGACTGTTAATATCACCGATGTTGCTAGGAAAGTTCACCAAAACTACGCATTTGAACGGCTATTGGCAATTAACTCGTCTAAATGCTCTAAATTTGATAACATGTGGACTATATGGACTGAAAACTACACTACTACATAGCGGTTTCATAATTTACTAATGACTACATAAGCTATATGTACCCTGGTTCTGTGCTTCTCTATGTTCTTCTTTTGTTTTGTTTTATTTACTTATCTGTATGTTATAAAAAAAAACAATAAACATCTTTCAATGATAAAAAAAAAAAAAAAAAAAAAAGTTTGCTGGACTTTCGACCGTCGGTGACGTACAACACTATGACAAGCCGAGAAAATTAGGTTCAATGCTTCCGAGCATGTGTCCAATTGTTTCCGAGCATGCGTAGGAAATTTGCGCGTCGGAATTGGTGCAGACATCGGAATTTCCGATCTGAACTTTTTCGGATATGCTCTCAATCTTTTGCTGGCTAAAATTCTGCCAGCAAATGTCTGGTGGAGCATACACATGGTCGCATTTTCTGCCAAAAGCTCTCATCAGACTTTTGCTGGCGGAATTTCCGCTCGTATATATTTGTATTTTGGGCCATACATCCTAGATTGTATTGGCTTTACCCTATTCTCGCTCAGAATAGAACAGTGTTCCAGGAATGTAAACTAGTTATTTACGTGTCCAATCACGCCCGTAATGTGATGTAAACAAACAGCCGGTTGCTAGGCGATCGGCTCTCCTCTCCTCACACGGAAGTTGGCGCAGAGGAGAGAGGATCTGTGGTGATCAGTGAGTATGAGCTGTTTTTTACAGCTTTTTACTCACTGATCACCAGTCTAGTAAAACACACAGCACACCACAGTAAAACACACAAAGTAAACACACATGTCCCCAAAACACATGTCCCCACATAGTAATGATCCCCAAAACACATGTCCCCCTCATATATAACAGTAAAATCACATGTCCCAATGATAATTTGCACACATATGTCCCTGATCACCTGCGCACATCTGTACATGATCATTTGCGTACATATGTCCGTGATCACGCGAACCAATTAGTATACACTTAACAGTTTTTTTTTTTACCAAAAACATGTAGCAGAATAAATTTTGGCTTTAATTTATGACAAAATTAGATTTTATTGGATTTCTTTTAAAATCGAATAAAGAAAATATCGTTTTTTTTCCAAATTTCCGCAGTTTTTCGCTTATATCGCAAAAAATTAAAAACGGAGTTGTGAATAAATACCACCAAAAGAAAAGCTCTATTTGTGCGAAAAAAATTATAAAAAAAATTAATTTGGGTACAGCATTGCATGACCCAGCAATTCCTATTAAAAGTGCGAGAGTGCTGAAAGCTGAAAATTGGTCTGGGAAGGAAGGGAGTGAAAGTGCCCAGTATTGATGTGGTTAAAGATAGGACAACTCCATTGCTCTGGTTGGAGGTCATAAAGCCTTATGAATTCCAACCAAAGGCTTCCACAACTCCTTCATAGTATATGTCATTATGTGCACATATTTGCATAAGGGGCAGAGATCATCACTATACAGAACTTCTCTTGGTCCTGCCCTGTGTTCTCTCTTTGTTGACAGTTCTTGACATCCCGGGTGACTCCACCCCCTTGTGACATCATATACTGGGGCTGCATGCTCAGATAAGGATCTGGATTTTGGGGGGGACCCCACACCATTTATTTTTATTTTGGTGTGGGGTCCCCCTCAAAATCCATACAAGCCCCACCACACAGTATATTTTTATTTATGCATGGTCTTCTTTTTTTTTACATTCTACTGTCAGAAGGGACTCCCACTGACAGCAGATGAGTCAAAGTTGATCACCTTTGTACTGGACCCCCTTCCTGCCTAGGCTAATTTTCAGCTTTCAACGCTGTCAGACTTTGAATGATAATTACTCTGTCATGCAAAGCTGTACCCAAATTATATTTTTATTGTTTTTTGAGACAGATAGAGCTTTCTTTGTTGGTTATTAGGGATGGGCTGAACACCCTCCTATTCGGTTAACTGGGAAAATGTTCTTACCCGAACAGTGAACCCCATTGAAGTCTATGGGAGCTGAACAGGAAAAATCTAAAGTTCACATTTTGAAAGCTTATAAGCTAGTAATTGGCCATTAAATGGGTATGGGGGTCTGGGTTCTGCCCTCTGGGACATTGCAACAAAAAAAATGAAAAATTCCTTTAAATATAGTGCCTGGTGGTCCCTTTAATGTACCTGTAAAGTTGCGCATCTGTAACATGCATAAAACATGCTACAGCAAAAATGATAATTCTAAAGAAAAAAAATTAGTCAAATGTGATTTAAAATGAATCATGGTTACAATTTCTGCCACCCGGCTATTGAAAAAAAAAAAACATTATGGGGCGCCCCCCAAAATCCATACCAGACCCTTAACCGAGCCTTCAGCCTGGCAGGTCAGGAAAGGGGGAGGAGCAAGTGCCCCTCCTGAACCATACCAGACCACATGCCCTCAAAATGGGGGGGGGGTGGGTGCTTTGGGGCCATTTATTGTGTCCAACTGTCAGGTGATCTGTTGTGGTGGTTAGCGACTTGATACACTGATTTGTCATCCCCTATATCTGGTGGACACAGTGGGTTACAGAGCATGTAACAACATGGCCTGATCCTGGGTGGACGTCATGTTACTTCCACCCAGCATGGCAGTGCTCCCACTTAGCAATCATTATACTATTGGCTGGATGGGAAATGGTTAAGGACGCTGGCGGCTGCTGGCTCTTAACAACCAGCTATTTCCTGGTTGTTAAGGATGCTGGTGGGTGCTAGCTCCTTGACAACCAGCAGAAATAGAATACATTCTTCAACTATTGCATTCCTGGACCACTTCTTATTTAATGCATGCCTTTATTTATTTTTTTCCTTTGGTGAATTTACTTTAACACTGTTTTATGCAGTATTTACAGGGCATTTTTGCTTTTTGAGGTAAATTCCACATAAAGGGATAGTGAATTGATATTTTCAGTGCCCCATGTGATATTTGGGAAAAATGTGTCACGTGACCCAAATACTGCATGTGATATGCTTTAGTGAATAGAGCCCTAAATCCCTCTGCCCATTGTGCAACCTCATCTGTCCCTCCTTTTTATCTAATGTGCATATCTCTATACAAAATGTGCTATTTTACTGCCAAAAGTGTTATGTTCCACTAAACTTTTTATCCAACCTGTATCACTTCATTTGGTAATTTTAAAAGCCAATATAAAAAGGAAAAATAGAGGTCAAAAGAGGATTTGTAATAATTTTCTGCATATTGGAATTTTGTGATCTGTGTGAATGGTGTCATGGCAGACACATGTCCTACATACTGTGTGCTAAAAAGTGTCCCTCTTTATCATTTCAGAATGTCGGGAGGAATGCAGTGCTGCCATGTAGGAGTTTTCAGACATCTGATATGAAGTCAAATTCAAGTACTTGAAGTAGTTGGATTAAAAAACAAATGTATTTATTAATGAATAAAGGGGTACATTAATGTGTATCTTGTATATCTACCCAGCCTTTTGCTGTAATAATAATTACAGCAACAGCTAAAATCAACAACAACTATTATTAATATTATCATTTAATAAAAATGTGATTAAAGCAGAGTTCCACCCACTTTTGAAAGGTGGCCTCAAACTAAAGACCACCCCTCCCCCCTCATTCAGGTCTGGTATGGATTTTAAGGGTAACCCCAAGCCAAAATAAAAAAAAGTAGCCCCCCCCAAAAAAAAATCGTAGGACCCCCCCAAAAATCCATACCAGACCCTCATCTGAGCGTGCAACCTGGAAGGCCACGGGAAAAGGGGGGATGAGAGAGCGCCCCCCCTCCTAAACCATACCAGACCACATGCCCTTAACATGGGGAGGATGCCGGGTCCCGGCAATATAGATAAAAATCATTGAACCTTTGGGTCTGGTATGGATATTAGAGGGAACCCTGCACCCAAATTTACCAGGCCCTTCAGGTCTGGTATGGATTTTAAGGGGAACTCTGAGTCAAAATAAAAAAAAAAATGGCGTAGAGGTCCCCCCAAAATCCATACCAGGCCCTTATCCTAGCACTCAACCTGGCCGGCCACAGGAAAAGGGGGGCAAGAGACCGCCCCCCTCCTGAACTGTACTAGGCCACATGCCCTCAACATGGGGAGGATGCTTTGGTATGTTGATGGGGACAAGGACCTCATTCCCACGACCCTTGCCCAGTGGTTCTGGGGGTCTGCGGTTGGGGGACTTATCGGAATCTGGAAGCCCCCTTTAACAAGGGGACCCCCAGATCCGCCCCCCCATGTGAATGGGTATCGGGTACATTGTACCCCTACACATTCCCCCAAAAAAGTGTCAAAATGTTAAAAATTACAGTAGACAATTTGGGACGAGTCCTTTATATATAAAAAAAAACTGTCCCGTGATGTCCATTCATCTTCGACCATGTAACATCAGAAGGGGGTGTGGTCACCCACTTATGTCACCAGGTGGCCCCGCCCTCAGCTTTATAACAGCTGTCATTGCGGAGAGGCTTCAGTCAGCAGGAGCCTCCCATGGAGGCAGAGATTTTTCTGTTTTATTTTTTGCCTATACATTTTTTTTGGAATAGCAGGAAACCCTGCATGACTTTTTCCATACTCACAAGGCCTAAGATATTGAGTGGCTTGAACCTCCCTTATGTGTCCCTTTTTTGCAAAGTTCTACAAAGAATACCTAATTGGCATTATTATATTCACTCCAAAACAATGTTTGTAAAAGAGGCTTGAAATAACCATGTTACCTAAAATGGCATCTGTTATTCAGCCCTAATAGCACACTAGAAAAAGGGTCCCCAAACAGGAGGAGAAAGAGAGAGAGGGCTTATGGAAATAACAGAATTTGGTAATTTATAAACAACGTATACACTCTTTGTTGAAGGTGTTGAAACATGGTTATTAGGCTAAGATTACTGACAAAGAACTGCTAATATATAGGGGGTTATTTATTAAAGGAAAATCCACTTTGCACTGAAAGTGCACTTGGAAGTAAAATCGCTGTAGATCCGAGGGGGACATGCAAGGAAAATAAAAAAACAGCATTTTAGCTTGCACATGATTGGATGATATAATCAACAGAGCTTCCACTCATTTCAGATATACCCCTTAGATTTAGAGCGACTGCACTTCCAAGTGCACTTTCAGTGCACTTTTAAGTGCACTTGCAGAGCAAAGTGGATTTGCCTTTCGTAAATAACCCCCATTGTCCAGCTAGTCACACTCCCCAGCCACCAAACCTCCCAAATGCACACAGAGACAATTTCCATATATTTTTACTGCAAATGAAAGTGTAAAAAAGAGAGGAACTTTAATCGCAATTAAAAACTCTGTTTCTTTCACTCTTCACTCCTCCATATTGGACCAAAATGGAAGAGACATTATTTTGGTGTGTGACATCAATAATATCAGATATACTATAGCAAATATATATGCTCCCAATATGCATCAAATTGCTTTCCTGAGCAAAGTTCTAAAGAAAATTTGTCAAATACGTAAAGGATCTCTCTTCATCTGTGGAGACTTTAATGGTATTGTGGACCACAAGCTGGATTCCACTGCAAGATCACAAAGTCACCCCTCCTTACAAACTTTAGCATATGGTATAGACCAGTGATGGCAAACCTATGGCACGCGTGCCACAGCTGGCACGCAGAGCCATCTCTGTGGGCACACGAGAGGGTCCAGGACAGAGCTCCTCTCTCTCCTCTCAGCCCCCCATCCCTCTCTTTCAACCCCCCTTCTTTGTGTTCCCCCTCTCTCTCAGCTCACCCCTCTCTCAGCATCTCTCTCGCACCCCTCTCTCTGTCCCTCTTCTCTCTCTCTCTGTCCCTCTTCTCTCTCTCTGTTCCCCTCCCTCTCTCTGTCCCTCCTCTCTCATCTCACCTCTCTCTCAGCATTTCTCTCACACCCCTCTCTCTCAGCCCCCCTCCCTCTCTCTATTCCCTCTCTCTTTCAGCATATCTCTCACACCTCTCTCTCTCTCTGTCCCCCCTCAACCTCTCTCTGTTCCCTCTCTCTTTCAGCATATCTCTGCCCCCTCCCTCTCTCTCTCGCGAATTGCTGTGTTGGCACTTTGCAACACAAAACCAATGTATTTATTTCAGTTTGGGCACTCAGGCTCACAAAGGTTCGCCATCACTGGTATAGACTCTTTACAAAAATTTTACAATTAATTGGAATTATTGGTGCTGCAGATTTCCGATAAGAGATACATATTCTGAAGACCACAACAGGAGCTGGTCTCTTGGAATTTTTTAGGTTTTGGCATTATATAGTGTCTATGTTATGTTTTCTTAGTTTTGATAACCACGTTGCTTTCTGTAACACTTTAGTTTTAACAAAATAATCACCGCCCCACTGGGGAACAGAGTTATAGTTGACAATCTCTCTGATTGTATCTTAATTGCCTAAAGTTGCTTAATAGCATTTCTTGATTAATCTATATAATATATGTAAGAAGATTTAATGAATATATCTATGTAACTTGCAACTATTCAATAAAAAACAATCGAAAAGGAAATTTAGTACATGCCTTTTTGCCTCTCAGAATCCACATTCCCTATGACTCTCACTCTCACCCCTCCCACATCCCATCTTTCACCAGTCGGTGGGTTCCTCTGGAGAGATTGTCCTGGGCTTTTTAGAATATAGGCATCTGATGGGGTTATTATACATTTCTTAACCACTAGAGCCCCGGAAAATGTTCCCCCTTAAACGCTTAAGGACCGCCTCCTGCACATATATGTCAGCAGAATGGCATGGCTGGGCACATCAACGTACAGGTACGTTGTCCTTTAAGAGCTCAACCGTGGGTTGCACGCGCGCCGCCGGCCCTGAGCTCCGTGACCACGGCCGCGGGACCAGCGGACCCAATTGCCGCTGGCATCCTGCGATCGGGTCATAGAGCTGAAGAACGGGGAGAGGTATGTGTAAACAACCTCTCCCCGTGCTTCCTAGTGACAGTGTCACTGATCGTCTGTTCCCTGTCATAGGGAAAGACGATCAGTAACATCACATGCCAAGCCACGCTCCCTACAGTAAGAAAACACACACAGGGCTCAGTTAACCCCTCCCCGCCCCCTAGTGGTTAACTCCTTCACTGCCAGTGTCATTTACACAGGAATCAGTGCATTTAAATAGCACTGATTGCTGTATAAATGACAATGGTCCCAAAAATGTGTCAAAAATTTCCGATGTGTCACAGTCACAATAAAAATCGCTGATCGCCGCCATTACTAGTAAACAAATTTATATTAATAAAAATGCTATAAAACTATCCCCTATTTTGTAAATGCTATAACTTTTGCGCAAACCAATCAATAATCGCTAATTGCGATTTTTTTTTTACCAAAAAATATGTAGAAGAATAAGTATCGGCCTAAATTGAGGGAAAAAAATGTTTTTTTTTTTATATATTTTTTGGGGATATTTATTATAGCAAAAAGTAAAAAATATTGCATTTTTTTCAAATCTGTCTCTCCTCCCCTGTCAGAACAGAGATTTGTGTGTTTACATACACAGATCCCCGCTCTTGTGCCCGCGATCGCGGGTGGCCGGCGGACAACGCGGCAGCTGGCCACACGCCTCGGGTCCCCCGCCATGCAGCACTCATGCGCGTGCCTGCTGTGGCTTCTAAAGGAGCCGACATACCCATACAGTGATTTGCGAGAAGGAGCTAAGCTGCCTCTGTAAATGTGTGTGAACTGGTCGGCAAGTGGTTAAGGAGGGTTCGCTGGTCCAACTGGGACATTGGTTGAACCCTGGATGTATAGACAGCTAAAACGGAAAATTGTATCAAATACTTACCGTAATTTTTCTTTCCTGAGGCCAAACCATGGCAGCATACTAGTGATAGAGCTCCGCCTCTTGACCACTCCCCCAGGACCAGTGAATAGCATAAATGAAGGCATGGTTAGCCGCCACCCCATTCTTTGTAACAAGCCACATACCGAAACGCACATGGGTGGGCCCATATGCTGCCATGGTTTGGCGTCAGGAAAGGAAAATTACGGTAAGTATTTGATACAATGTTCAGTTTTCCTGATGCCAACATGGCAGCATACTAGTGATAAATAACTAGCTAACAGGGTGGGTAATGCTTTTTAAGCCAAAATGTATTTCAAATCATAACAGAAGACTGGATAGTCCTCCTTCCGAAATCTACAGACGATAAAGCGCCTGGGTCGATTCTATAATGTCTTAAGAACGTATTTTGCGAAGACCAAGATGCTGCACTACAGATAGTTTCCATAGATACATTCGAATGAGCCGCCCAGGACGCTGCCACTGCCCTGGTGGAGTGTGCAGTCACCACTGTAGGAAGATCGCTGCCCCTCGCTCTGTACGCTCTGCGTATGAGCTTTACAATCCATCCTGCTAAGGTTCTTGCAGTGGCTTCCTTCCCCCAGTATTTCCCTGTTGGGACTATAAAGAGATTCTCCGAAGACCTAAATGGATCAGTAACCGAAAGGTATGTCTTTAATGTTCTGGAGACATCCAATTCGTGCAGAATTCCTGAACTCTCTTCTGAGAAGTTGGGTAAGGCCCAAATACCAGCTATGGTATATAAGCTATATAAGCTATGAGTAAGCACTGAAATACAGTGTGAAACGCGTCAGCTCTGTACCCCCCTTTTTGCCATGTTTGGATTGTGGTGTCTTTTTGCTTTTAAATAAACCCTTTGGATTTTATTTTCCCGGTGTGCGGCTGTCCGGAGTTCTTCCTTTTGATTTCTAAAGGCCCAAATACCACTTTGGAATTAAATGATCAACTGGCCTTAGTTCGACCCGATCTGGAAAGAATCTTATATGCCTCTGAGGCTCCCAGGGCTTGAAGCTCCGACATTCTCCTACCAGAGGTAATTGCTGTTAAAAAAACTGCCTTGTACGTTGTGTCCCAAAGGGAACAATCCTCAGTTGGAGCAAAGGGATGGGTTGAAAGAAAATCTAGTAGAACTAACAGATCCCATTAAGGAAAGACTCTCTTATTCCATGGGCAAATTTTGAAAACTGCTTTTTAGAATTGTTTGATTAGCGGTTCCTCAGCCTCAATTTTAGTTTTGTTATTGCTGAGATTGCAGATATTTGCACCTTCAATGAACTAATGCTAAGGCCCCGACTGAAGGAAGTCCAATACCGCCAATAGAGGTGGGGTTGCTGGATTGAGACCTCTCTCGGTTAGCAAGATTGTGAATCTGTCCCAGATTTTGTTGTATACTTTATTCGTAGTGGGTTTTCTGGCCCTCAGAAGTGTGGCAATAACTCCAGAGGAGCACCCTAAGTTCTCCAGCCTCCCCCTCTCAATAGCCAAGCCCGAAGATCCAGCCTGCGTATGTTCGGGTGTAAAAACTTGCCCTGTACTAGTATGTGTGGAAATATTGGCAGGGGATTTGGATATTGTTTGCTGAGGTGTATCGCTAAGGGGAACCAAGACCTTCGTGGCCAGAACGGGAGGATGGCTATGACTGTCACCTGCTCTCTCAATAGCCTCAGGACGAACCTCATGATTAGAGCTGTTGGAGGAAAAGCGTAGGCCGGGTTGCAATTCCAGGGTGTGACTAGCACATCCGTTCCCTCCGCCTGGGGATGCGGAAATCTGGACAAGAACCTCTGAAGTTTGCTGTTGCTGTAAGAAGCAAAGAGGCCGATTTGCGGTAGACCCCACCTGTGGACCAACTGATCGAATACTCTGGGATGTAAGGACCATTCCGTCTGATCTGGGAATTTCCGTGAAAGAATATCTGCTTGCGCATTCAACCTCCCAGGAAGGTAGACTGCTCTCAATGACTGTAGGTGTATTTCTGCCCAGGTCATTATGGGTTCTACTTCCACCATCAATGTACTGCTGCAAGTTCCTCCCTGGTGTTGAATATAGGCCACTGCGGCCCTGTTGTCCATCTGTAGAGTAACTGGACGATTCTTGATTCTGTGGCGCAGAGTCTTGAGAGCCATGAATGCTGCTCGAATCTCCAGTATGTTGGAAACCAATCCCCTGGCAGGGAAGCTCCACCTGCCCTGGACTGACTGACCCTCACAGTGTGCCCCCCAGCCTGCCTCGCTGGCATCGGTCGTAACAATGACCCTACTTAAAGGACCCAAGGGACGTGATTTTGCTAGGGATTCCACTCTCAGCCACCACTGCAGGCTCCTCCTCATAACACCGGATACCGTTATCAGTTGTGCTAAGCTCTGCTTCCTCCACTGTGATAGGAAGCCTAGCTGAAACTGACGAAGGTGCCAGTGGGCCCATGGAACCATTGGAATGAACGAAGACATGGTGCCTAGAAGACTGAGGCACCGAGAGACTGAAAGGTGACTGGAAGTTGCTGCTGCTAAAATTCTCCTCCTGACCACCTTGACCTTCTCTAGTGGAATAGACACAGATGCCTTCTCTGTGTCGAACAGTGCTCCCAGGTACACCAACTGTTGGGTTGGGATGAGATGGCTCTTTTTGAAGTTTATGATCCACCCAAACCTCTGCAGAGTGTGGACGGGGATCTCTCTGTGTGTTATTAACTCCTCTTGATCCCTTGCCAGTAGTAGGATATCGTCCAGGTAGTGGTGGACTCTAAGCCCCTGCACCCTGAGCGGGGCTAGCATGGCAATGAGGACCTTCGTGAAGGTTCTCGGGGACGTGCACAGACCAAAGGGAAGGCTTGTGAACTGTAAATGTGCCTGGCCGACTGCAAATCTTAGGTACCTCTGGAAGGCTGGCAAGATTGGAATATGGAGGTACGTGTCTTGTAGATCCACCGAGAGCACCCAGCCGTCCGGTTGTGTGGTCTGAATTATGGTGTGAATGGACTCCATTTTGAATTTCTCCAATAGAATAAACCGATTTAGAGCCTTCAAGTCAATAACTGGGTGAGTACTTTTCTGAGGAGGGAACCGGCATTACTGCTTTCTGCTCCTGGAGGGTATGAACTTACTGCAGAAGGACAGTTGCTTTTTGCTGCGACTCTGGAATTTTGGTGGGTAGAAAGCGATCTGGAGGGGGGGGTGCTGAGAAACCTCCAGGAGTGGCCCTGTGAAACCGGAGATTTTACCCAGGCGTCTGTAGAATTTTTTGCCCAGATGTCTGCAAAGTGCGCCAGTCTGGCCCCTACTGGAAGCATCTGGGACTGCGCACCGTCAAAAAGATTTACCAGGCTCCTGCGAGGCACTCGGTGTCTTCTGCTTGTGGGGTCTAGGAAAAGATGATTGTGCCCCCCTCCAGCCACCAGCCAGGGCCCTGGACTGCCGAGAGAATCTAGAGTCTCTGGGTCTGTAGGAATGAAACCTACTGGAAAAAGGCTTTGACCTTCACTGTTTCCTGTCCTGTGGGAGCAGACCAGACTTGCCCCCTGACATTCTTGAGATAGCCGACTCCATCTTGGCACCAAAAAGGGACTTGCTATCGTAGGGTATCTTACACCAGGACTGCTTCGAAGAAGGATCCGCCGACCATGGCTTTAGCCATAGGGCCCTCTTTGCTGTTACTGAGTGTAACATAGCCCTGGCAGAGCACTTGACCGTGTATATTGCTGCTTCCATTATAAAGTCAACTGACACCTTCAGTTCCTCCAGAGACCGAACAATATCTGCCCTTTGTGTTCCCTCCTTTACAGCTGATTCAATGTTCTGAATCCAAACTTTCAGGGCGCTAGCCACTGAGGTGAGGGTTATAGCTGGACAGCAGGCTGCCCCCGCTGCCTGATAGGCCTTTTTAAGATCTAAGTCTATTTTTCTGTCCATCAAATCCTTGAAAGAGGATGAGTCATCCATAGGTAGAGTCACATTTTATGCCAGGCGGACGACAGCCGCATCGACCGTAGGTGGTGAGTCAAGTGATATTCCCTCTATCTCCTGTAGAGGATATCATTTCTGCATCCGGTTGAGTGGAAACCTCCTTTCAGTTTTTTGCCACTCCTGCTTTAGGACGTCTTTGATTTCATCCATAAATGGAAAATAGGTCTGACGTTTCTGTAAAAAAGGGTAATAGGATTTTGCCTTCTTTGGTACTTCCTCCTCTTCCCATGCGATCGCCTGTTTTATTGCCAGAATGAAGGGTTCCACTAAAGAGAAACTGAACCCAAGTTGTTCTGGATCCCCTTCTGATGAGGAGGAACTATAATTTTTCACAGGCTGAGCAGACTGCAAAGACATCCCACTGGGCATGGTCATGCTGCTTGCTGAGGTCCCTGGCTGATCTTCCAATGGGACTCCTTGAGTGGCTGGGCTGATGTAAACTCAGGTAAGGAATCTCGTATTACCTTCTTTAGTAGTGCTGAGACTTGCGCAGTGTCCTGCTCCCTGTTCCCTGCAAATTCCTTTAGACAGTCTTTGCATACCAGTTTATTGGATAGGGGGACTGCGCCACAGGCCCAGCATGATTTCTTGCTGGGACGGCTGTATTGCTCTGGAGAAGAGGAGGCATGACGTGCTCTTTTGGATTTTCTCCTTGACCGGGAGCGACGTCTGGAGCTATGCTCCTTTGCAGAACGCCTGTCCTCTCTTGTTCTTCAGCGTGAGCGTGCGGGGCTGAAACAGAATAAAGCAAACCGCATTAGAGGGCACTCTTTTAAGGTCACCTGAAAACTTACGAACTGGTGGTCCCCCTACCTTAAGTATTGAGGGTCTTGCATAAGTGGTGACTGACTCATGGTAATAGAGGATAAGGGACGGCCAGTGGAAAAGAGAGCAATAGCTGAAAGATAAACAGAGGGATAGAGATTGCTAGTAATCTTCTAACAAAAGTATGAAAACTACACCAAAGCAAAAACAGTTGAAATAAACGAAAGGAACAAACAAAAAGAATGCACTTTTTTTTTTTTTTTTTAAGTACAGAAAACTTTCCTACCAGTCGATGGCGACACAGAAGGTTGCTGAGACTGGATCCAGGAACAAACTTCACAGTCTGAAGACACAGTCAGAAGGCTGTATATTGCCCATCCCACAGCAGCCCACTGACACTTTTAAGTGATCCTGGGATAAGCAGGATCCGCCCCCAGGCTCCACCTGTTGTTTGTGGGCAAAACTAATCTTTTGCCCAGAACCAAAATGGCGCCCAGCCCTATGACATCATTGGGAGCACCCTAGGCAGGTAAATATAGCACTGGGCGGCCGCCCCATGCCTATAGGGAGACCCTGACACCTACTGCATGGTGCAGTCCCCTCCTCACTCACCCCGAACCTACCAAAAGCAAAATAAGAAAGGAGAAGAGCAGGAACTGAATAAAACAGGTAAAGACATAGCCTAACGGACAAGGAAGCCCCTAGAAAAGGAAATGACAGGCTGCCCCCCCCCCAAAGCTCCTGGAACCAAGTCATGCTGCATGGCAGATTTTGTTTCTGAAGAGGAAACACTGCAGGGACCCATCAAGACCGCACAGACGAGGGTCTCTCAGGCTTATTAGCGCAATGTTAGCAGCCCAAGCACTGAGACTACGCACTGGGAGAGGCTTGAACCCAGCCAGATACTCCTCAGCGGCAGGGTGGGGGACATAAAAGTCCTTACTTCATCACTGGTGTGTGGAGGTATGAGGAAAAAAAGAAGAATGGGGTGGCGGCTAACCATGCCTTCATTTATGCTATTCACTGGTCCTGGGGGAGTGGTCAAGAGGCGGAGCTCTATCACTAGTATGCTGCCATGTTGGCGTCAGGAAATCACTTTTTCTGCTCTCATCTGTCTGTAATATACTCTTTTTCAATTGTCATCCTTGACTCAATTTGAACAATTATGAAATATACCTGAACCTCCAGTTAGACTGTTATTCTTACTATAAAAGTTTTTGCTTTTTGCCAACTCCCAAGGCAGCCTGCTCTTCTTTAAAGCATGGAATCAGGACCTAGGCAGCACAAATATCCAAACATAGAACAAAAGAAACCTGCTATAAATTCATTACTTGCTGGTCCAGTGTTCTGATCGAGCAGGCTGCAATTTTTATGTCTACATCAACAACTTCATTGGAGGGGCTGCTGTTGGGTTAAAACCCTGCTGCATATTTGGTGGGAGCGCTCCCAGATCTATCCTTTCTGGAAAAACATCTGCTCATAAATTAAAAAGATTTTAGACATAGACTCATAGACTTACTGGGTGCCCCAGGCCCATTCCTCGTACATTTGTCTCCCAAGCAATATAAAAATTTGCTTTACTCCACCTTTTGAATGCTACTAAGCATCTGATCCCTCTCTTCTGGAGACAGGCTAGAGTACTGTCATTAGTCAATTGGATCAGAAAAGTGAATGAGACTGTGAAAGCAGAAAGATGGATAGCAAAATATAGAGATTAGTATGAGAAATTCTACATGTTTGGACAACTTGGATGCATCCTAAACTTTCTGGATCTGATTAAGGTTCCTGACCTTTTTCTTTCGCTCATCCTCATCCTTCCTCTGGAACTGGTGGATGTTGGCTGCCCTAATGAGTGTTTATCTTTTCTGCTTTCTTTTGCATACAGGATACCCTTACCATTTCTTACCAAATCTTTCTTGCCCTAACTGTGGTGGACCCAACCCATACCGGCTAAAGTCACTTTCTGATATTTTTATTCTTCATAGCTACTTTGTCTTTGCTGTTTCTTTCTTCCTGGTGTTGCCCTACCAGGATGTTTAAATGCCAATTTATTCCATAATGCAATGAATGAATACAAAGATGAAGACAGGAAGGTATCTCCCCATTTCTCAATCATGGGGAATTTTTTTTTTCCCATTCTTGGTTGAACTCAGCATCAGGGCCCTCAGGAAAACCCTTACATCACTACAGCTATTATCTCTCATTTGTTTCAAAGTTAACCATTCCAGAGAAAGAGAGCTACAATTTTGTTTTCCAAATACAACCATTTTTTTTTTCCTTTAAGAGCACAAACACATGTGAGAGAAACCCAGAGGAGCAGAGCTGGAGTCTGACAGAGTGTCCTTTACCTCAAGGAAAAGAGGCTGCACATTTCTCAGCCTGAGCAGTTTGTCAGCTCCATACCTCACAGCAAAACAACAGCTGCTAAAGTATAAATCAAGCTGCAAAAATGTCACTAACAGGGACTTCCCGTGCCCCCCAAGAGATGTATTTTATTCCTCGCTTCTGCTTCTGGATATGAGGTCACTGAGTTAGCCAGCTTGCAGCTAAGTGACTTGTAGGTACCCATAGGAATATACCCTGTAAAGTTAAAGAAATTTTATGTTTTGGTAGTGACTGCAAAATACATAAGATTTACAGCCTCTCCTGAGACTGCAACAGTGCTGTTTAGTGTTAATCCTCCCATGTATGCAGCTTATGTCTAGTGATAATCCACAGTATACACTGCTAGCATTCAACACTAATCCTCAGTGTACGTCGCTTGTATGTACTACTAATCCCACATGTACCATGCTTGTATTTACAATGAATATTCAGTGTCATGGTTAGGCAAAAGAGGTATAAGTATGTAAATGATAATTTCAGATGAATATTAACTGTTCCTGTAATTCCTATTTAAAGAGCAATAAGAGCACAGAGACACCTGAGGATAAACACCAGGATTACATGCCCAAGATATCTATCCTGTCTGTATGTAAACATCATAAACAAGCAGCTGTATAACAAGCTCATCAGCAGCTGTTGATCCATCTCTTTGACTGAGCTGAAATTGAAGTGTGGTTCTTATCCCCCAGCATATTATTTAATTGTATAATTAGTTGTCAAGAATGTCAGCTGTCCCGTGAAAGAATGCCCTTCAGTTATTGTTTATTTACTGAGTACAGTTTGACCTTAAAGGTATAAGTGCATATTTGTACTTTTCCAAGTTATAACACAATAAACCTGCATTTCTTTTGTTTTCTTTTGTTTTCAGAAACCAGGAAAAGGGCTGTATTCAAAACAACAAACAAATAAAATTAGTTTGAAATTTAGGTAATTAAAAATGGAAAATTGTATACTCATCTTTCCGTAATTTTCCTTTCCTGACGCATCTTCATGGCAGCACACACTGGGTTGTGGCTCCGCCCCCACAACCTGACAGGATTGGATTAACTATAAATTTGAAGGGGAGACCCCCCGCTACATTCTCTGTGTATATCATTACAAAACACGGGGAGGGAATCTGTGTGCTGCCATGAAGATGCGTCAGGAAAGGAAAATTACGGAAAGGTGAGTATACAATTTTCCATTTTCCTGACGTCTTCATGGCAGCACACACTGGGAAATAACTCGCCAGTCAGGTGGGTGCAAGAAAATTTTTTTTTTATTCCTTATAATGCGGAAGAATTGGCTCTAACCACGGATCTACCGAAGTCTGCCATAGCTAAGTGAGCAGAGTCCACTTTATAGTGTGAAATGAAGGTATGTCTGGAGGACCATGTTGCTGCCCTGCAAATCGTCTCCAGTGATACTCTGCAATATGCTGCCCAGGATGTAGCCACTGCCTTTGTGGAGTGAGCCCTGATGTTTTCAGGAACCGCCAGATGTTGGATGGAGTAAGCTTTCTTAATGGACCTTATTAACCATGCAGCGATAGTGCGTGAGGTAGACGCTTGCCCTTGTCTGCTTCCATGTGGGATAACCATGAGGGAGTCTGACTTCCTAAAGGAGGTTGTGGCTGTCAGGTAACTGATGATGGTTGTTTTAACATCCAGGGGGTGAGGATCGCCTTGATCGTTATTGAAGGACGGGAGGACAATGTCCTGATTATAGTGGAAGGAAGTAGCCACCTTGGGTATGAAGTGGTCTGAAGGCCTTAGAACCACTCTATCGGGAAAAATTACCAGGTAGGGTTCTGATGACATTAGTGCCTGGATCTCAGATACTCTCCTTGCTGATGTCACTGCGATGAGGAAGGATAATTTTAGAGTTAGGTCCCACAGTGAGATAGGTTCTGTAAAAGGAGGGTTGGATAAGGCATTGAGGACTACCGAGAGGTCCCAAGATGGGAAGACTGGTTTCCTAGGAGGCTTAATTTTAAGACAGGCTTTCAGGAACTGGATTACCAGAGGGTGAAAGGCCCATCTAATGCCTGTTTTGGCTGATAGGGCGGATACCTGTACCTTCAAGGTATTTGAGCTCAGTCCTTTGTCTAGCCCTGATTGGAGGAACTCTAGGATTTGCGTAGATGGTGTTAGTAGAGGTTTTCCTGGCCTGCATCAGGATATTACCTCCTGAGAGCACCCTTGTTCCCTTAGCCGAGCCCTTTCAATTTCCAAGCTGTCAAATGGAGTCTCTCTGGAGCTGGATGCCAGAACTGGCCTTGGGATAGTAAATCCGGGGTTATCGGAAGAGGGATTGGAGGCTGAAGGCTGAGTTGTAATATAGTCGTGAACCATGGTCTCCTTGGCCAGAGTGGGATCACTGCTATCACTGTAGCTGAGGACCTCCAAAGCCTGGACAGGAATCTCGTGATTAGTAGAGTCGGAGGGAATATGTACCCTAGTCTGAAATTCCATGGGTGTATTAGACAGTCCACTCCCTCGGCTGAAGGAAACGGGGCTCTTGAGAGGAATCTCTGACATTTGGCATTCGCAGGTGTTGCTGCTAGGTCGATGGCATTCCCCAAGCCTCCGTAAGAAGGTAGAAGGCTTTTGAGCTCAGGGACCACTCGTTGTTTGACAGAGTCTCTCGGCTCAGGTAGTCGGCTAAGATATTCTGAGTTGCCGGAATATATACTGCCCTCAAGTCTGTCAGGTGTATCTGTGCCCATTCCAGGATGGGATGAACCTCCTCCATCAATGTGACACTCCTGGTGCCTCCCTGCTTCTGGACATAGACTACTGCCACCCTGTTGTCCATCCGGATAAGCACATTCCTCCCTTTCAGTATTGGAAAAAAGGCCATAAGAGCCTGAAATGCTGCCCTGAGCTCCAGTATGTTTGACACTACGCCCTGAGCCTGGAAGCGCCATTGACCTTGCACTCCTTGATCTTGACAGTGGGCTCCCCAGCCCCTCTGGCAGGCATCTGACGTGACCACTTCGGGCTCTGGAGGAACTACTGGCCTGTATTTCCTGAGATTGTGTGGATGTGTCCACCACCACACTGATTGCTTCACTGACCTGGAGATGGTAATGGTCTGGCGCATTGATACTCCATTCCACTGCCTTAGAAAGGAGTTCTGCAGGGGTCTCATGTGCCATTGGGACTATTGTATCATAGGTATGGTCGCGGACATGGACCCCAGGACACTTAAACAGGCTCTGGCTGGTAGATGCGCTGCTGTCAATAGTCTCCTAATTTTTTGTATTAAGGGCAGTATTTTTTCCTGGGGAAGTTGTACCCTGTTTGATTTGGTATTCAGATCTGCCCCCAGAAATACCATATTCTGGGTGGGTTGCAAATTGCTCTTCCTCCAATTGATCAAACACCCGAAGTTCTGGAGAGTTGTTAGTAAAATCTTCCGATGGTGAATTAGCGTCTCCCGGCTTCCGGCTAGTAGTAGAATATCGTCCAGATAATGATGGACTCGTAGACCCCTCTCTCTTTTCAAATGTTTTTTATTAAAGTTTTAACAGATAACAGATAACAAGTAGGCCATAAACATTGACCTTAAACATTTTGTTGTTATACAGAAGAGTAAGGGTTAGTGCCGTTCAGGTTACAAACAATTCACACATATCTCTGGTTTTATTCTAGATCTTAAATTGACTCTGGGTCACTTGCTAGATATCTCCACATGTCACCTAGGCGGCGAGGCCGCACCGCGGGCACCCTTTTGGGCTCACACTGTGCCCGCGACGCTTGCCCCCCCAAGCTCACTTCTCACCTGTGACCTTGACCTTGAGATTTGTCGGGTATACCAGAAGTTGAATCTCTTCAAGTAATGTTGTGATATATAATATAAAATAAATTAACTCAAAACATAAAAGAAAGTATAGAGAATTTAGGTATAAATGGATCAGTTAGTGGTAATTGCATCTTGTAATGAAATGTACCTTTTCTTTGACACTTGTTTATGTAAGTCCCTTCGGCCCACCAAAGGGCTATAGTCAAGCAGGGTAATGTCTGGTCCATGATTCCCAGCAGGAGTTAAATGTGTATAATGAATTATGTTTTATAGCGAAGTATCTTTCGTAGCTGTACTGGGTTTGAACCCTCTGTATAACCTCAGCAATAGTTGGAATGTTCTTAGATTTCCACTTAGATGTTATAGTGAGTTTTGCTGCTATCAGAATATGAGTGGCTAGCGCCCTGCGGTGTTTCTGGATGGAACCTGTCCCTATATTTAGAATCGCTAGTTGGGGCTTGAGCAGTAGTGTTTTCTCAATCACCTTGCTCAAGAGAGAAGACACATCTTTCCAAAAAGCCTTGAGACAGCTGCAATGCCACAAAATGTGGAGGATGCCGCCTCTCCCCCCGCATTCCCTCCAACAGTCAGGAGGGGACTGCGGGAAAATCTGTGCCAGTCTTACGGGGGTAAGATACGTCCTGTAAAGTACTTTGAGCATTAATTCCCAGTGGTTTACGCAATGGGAGTATCTGTAATATGATTGTAAGGCTTGTTGCCATTCTTGGTGGGTAAATGTAATTCCCAGTTCCTTTTCCCAGTTGAGCATATTCGTGGACTTCTGGAATATTTTGTTGTATTGTAGCTTCCCGTAGAACCAAGACAGTCCTTTTGTGCTGTCCTGATCCGACCGCAAGCGTGACCAAGATTCCCTATGCAGAGGATAAGATAGGTCAGGGTTATTCCTTTGGAAATGGTTTATTTGTATGTGAGCGAATGATGCCGGATGTGGATATTTAAGTGCTAGTTCTTTATAAGTTTGTATGCCTTCCTTTGTCCATTGGTGGATTTTGAGGTTTGGTATGGTATGTGCATATACTACCAGTGGCAAGTCTGTACACTTGTCCATTGTGTCTAGTGGTACTGTGTGATGTAGGTATTACCATGCTACGAGAGTAGCCTCTATAGCAGGAAGGTACTGGCAGGGTGTCACTTTCCCCGTCAAGGTCGCTAAGAGCAGAGCGGGGAGGCCACTATTCCCCACCACGCTCTTCTCGATTTCCACCCACAGCTTCTTTGGGCCCTTTTCTGCCCATGCCATAGCTTGATCTAAACGTGCTGCGTAATAGTAGTGTTTTATGTTTGGTAGATTGACTCCTCCATTTCTTTTGTGTTTTAAAAGCATGGGGTATGCTATTTTACTTGTTTTCCCCCCCCATAGGTGTTTTCTGAGCAGTTTATCTACTTCCGTAAAGAATTTGTCAGGTATTGTTATTGGGATCGTTCTAAAGTAGTATATTATCTTGGGTAGCAAAGTCATCTTGATGGCCGCTATTTTACCTATCCAGGATAGTTCAAAATTTGAAACATGCTGGAGGTCCTGTTTTATCATTTCGGTTAGTTTAGCAAAGTTAGCGTCATAAGTGGTAGCAGTGGGGTATGCTAGATTTACACCTAGGTAAGTTAGAGTGTTTGTGGTCCATTGGAACGGGAAGGATTTCTTAATAGCCATCTTCATGGACTTCGAGAGTCCAATTGGAAGGATAGAAGATTTGTTGGAATTTAGTTTGTAATATGATGCCACCCCAAATTCATCTAGGATTCTCTTGAGATTAGTCAGGGAAGGGATCGGATCAGTCAGTGTGAGAACCACGTCATCGGCGAAGAGTCCTATTTTATGTGAGTATCCACCCACTCTAATACCAGAAATCGAGTTGCAAGATCTAATGGCCTCCGCCAGGGGCTCCATAATTAGGGTAAATATTAGAGGCGATAAGGGGCATCCCTGGCGGGTGCCATTAGTTATGCGGAAGACATCCGACAAGACGTTTGAGGTGAAGACTCTTGCGGTGGGCTTCGTGTATAGCGCCATGATAGCTGTATGAATTGTACCTGACATGCCAAATTTTAATAAAGTCGCTTCTAGGAACCCCCAATGTACTCTATCAAATGCCTTTTCGGCGTCAAGTGTCAGTACTACAGTGGGGGTTCCTCTGGACTCGGTCACTTTCAGTAGGTTAAACAGTCTTCGTGTGCCGTCTGGTGCTTGTCGCCCTTTCACGAAGCCCACCTGGTCTAGACCAATCAAATGAGGTGTGATTAAGGCCAGCCTGTTGGCAATAATTTTTGCATACAATTTTAAATCTGTATTTAGCAATGAAATAGGCCTAAAGTTTTGTGGACTATCTGGGCATTTCCCTGGTTTCGGCAGAGCAATAATAGTAGCTTGCAGCATTTCTTCGGGAAAAGAGGCATTATTGGCAGCGTAATCAAAAACTTTTTGGAGGTAGGGTGTGAGAGTGGGAGCGAAGGCTTTGTAGTACTCTGCTGAGAACCCATCGCTACCTGGGGATTTGGACGCGGGGAGTTTGTGTATTGTGGTCAAGATCTCTTTCTCTAAGATGGGGGAGTTTAGAAAAGTTAGGTCTTCTTTTGATATCTGTGGGAGTGACACTTTGTCTAGGAATGATTGTATAATATCAGCAGATGGTTGTAGTGTTGATGGGTCATTCGCTAGGTTGTATAGATCACTATAGTATTTTTTGAAAGCATTAGCTATATGGGTGGGATGGTATACTGTTTTTTTTGTGTGTGGATCTAATATATGTGAGAGGCTAGAATGTTGTTGGCGTTTCCTGATGTAGTTGGCTAGTAGTTTCCCTGCCCTGTTTCCATGTGCGTAGTAGTTAGCCTTAAATCTTTTCAATGAAGTGATGTGGTCTTCTAGGAGAATTTGCCTTATTTGGTATCTATAGTTGGATATTTCCTGGGTGATGGATGGGGAGGGTGTCTGTTTATTTTGTGTTTCGAGTCCTCTCATTTTAGCAATGAGAGTAGTTAATTTGGAAGCCTTTTGCCTCTTTTCCCTTGCTGCTGCTTGGATCAACAAACCTCTACTATATGCCTTATGGGCACACCACAGTGACATTACATTGGTATCAGCATTATCGTTAATTTGAAAAAATTCTACAAGTTTAGCCCTTAAATGTTCCTTAAATGATTCTTTTGCCAGTAATTGTGTGTTGTTCCTCCACAAATAAGCCGGAGTATGCGAGTGTTGTTCTTCCAATATGATGGAGACGGGGGCGTGATCAGACCATGTAATATCATGGATTTTGGCTTCCACCGAGCGCTGCAAGAGGGACATATCAGTTACAATCAAGTCAATCCTAGAGTAGGAATTATGAGGGGCTGAGAAGTGCGTATAGTCCCTTTCAGATGCATTTAAACATCTCCACGCATCAAACAAATTGAGTTCCTGTAGGAGTGACTTGATTTCATACCTGTGGGTTCCTCTGCTAGATGAACAGTCTATGTTCCTGTCCAGCACACAGTTGAAGTCCCCGCACATAAGTATGGCTCCTTTACCATGTTTCAGGATTTTTTGGTGGAGGGACTTCAGAAAGGAGGCCTGTCCGGAATTGGGTGCGTACAGGTTAACTACTGTATACAGAAGGTTATTTAGTTCGCAGATTAGGATGATATATCTTCCTTTGGGGTCTGTTACAACCTCATGCTGGGTGAAAGCGACATTTTTGTGCACTGCAATCAGTGTGCCTCTTTTTTTGGACGTGGTGCAGGCTTGAAAAATGTAGGGGTATGCCTTGTCTGTGCATTTGGGCTGGTTGTGTCTTGAAAAATGGGTTTCCTGGACGCATAGGATGTCCCCTTTTAGTTTTTTAGCTTCTTGCCACATAGCCCGCCTCTTGAATGGGCTGTTGAGACCATTGGCATTAATAGAAACCAATTTGATGGTCATTGTAGGTGTATGCAGTTATTGATGTATGAGTAGGTAATTGGCTTTAAAGGTGATGCAATATGGATTTTTACCTTTAGGTGGCGATGATGGTTCCTGGCAAAGAAAGGATGCTTGGTAACATGACTGATTCCTGCTTGACTGGTGTTCCGAAGGACTGCATTGCTTGGTGGTACAAAAAGAGAAGTAAAAACTAAAAAAAGAAAGTGAACAAAAAAACAGGTTGAACATTTAGGACAACGTAACAAGTGCGGAAACTTTCCGCTTCTGTGCATCAGGGGGTCCCTTGCTCCCTCTATCCAGCATCTCCCCCAATCCAGTTATTAATGTCCAGTAAGCAAATTAATTTCTTTGCATATAACCTTTTATTATAGGTGTCATTTAACTTTTTGCCATTCTTGGGGTAGTTTGTGAGCAGGTGCTGAGGCGTGGGGTAATTCTTCTTCAGGCAGAAGCTGCCATTTCCTGGCTAATTTCAGGCCGTTATCTAAGTTGTTGATAGCGTAGGTTTTACTTTCCCTTGTGATCAGGATCTTTGTTGGGAATCCCCATGTGTATGGGATTTTGTGGGATTGCAGCAGCTTAGTCAGAGGTGCCAGGCTCCTGCGTGCCTGCATGGTATGTTGTGAGATGTCTGAATACACGGAAATTTCAGCATAGGGGTCTGGTAGGGGGGAATTTTTCCTGGAGAATCTCATCAGATCTTCCTTCACGTGAAAGAAATGCACTCTTGCTATAACATCTCTCGGTATTTTCTCGGGTAGGTGTTTGGGTTTGGGCAGCCTATGTGCACGATCTACAATCACCTCCCTCTCTGGTATTTCTGGCAGCAATTCAGAGATGAATTCCTGTACATAGTTCCTGAGCTCTGCTGGTGGTACGTCCTCTGTCACCCCCCTCAGTTTTATATTGTTTCTTCTGGATCGGTCCTCCAAATCTGCCATTTTACTTTTAATCGCCTGAATTTCATCGTCTGCCCCATTATATGCATCTACCAGCTCATTATGTGCCACTGTAAATTCCCCCATTTTGTCTTCCGTGTGGGAAACTCTTTCCCCTATGGCCGTCACGTCAGCTTTAAGTTGCGTTGTGCATTCTAAAATGTCTCTGTGCAGAGAGCCTCTCAGAGACACAAGCATATCCTTCATTTGGGTGTCAGTTAATGGCTGATCCAGGGTAGGGAAGTCATGCATCTGTTCAATAAAATCTTTAGTACTGTCCTGTGACATGTCATGGCCCCCTTGCTCACCTGGATATTTGTGCTCCTCCGATCGCTTCAGCGTCGCTTTTTGCGGGCTCTGTACCGGCGACGAGCCTGGGGATAGTCCGTTGGTGTATCCCGGGGATGAGGCCTGGTATCTACCTTCTTGTTGAGCGGACGAATCCCCGCCGCCGCGTCCGCGGCTCCGGCGTGGTGTGTAGGCCTCGGCGCCATCTTGGGCCTTCCTTGCTCCTGGGCTGAAGAAGTCTGTCAGCTTTTGCGGGCCTCGCTCCTTTTTTCTTTTCTGCATATTGACCGCAGCAGGTAGTCGGTCTATCGGGCAGCTGATGGGTGCTTACTGGGCCTTCTGGCGTCGCTTCGTGTAGCTGGATTGGGCTGGATACACCGGGAGCTCTCACCTCACGCTGCCATCTCCTCGGCTGCTGGCCACGCCCCGCCCGTAGACCCCTCTCTCTGAGGAGCGCGACCAGCGGTAACAGGACTTTGGTGAATGTCCTGGGGGCTGACGAGATGCCGAATGGGAGGCAGCGGAACTGGAAGTGACATTGGTTGATGGCAAATCTGAGGAATTTTTGAAAGGCGGGGTGAATGGGAATATGAAGATAGGCGTCTAATAAATCTACTGATAGCATCCAGTCTCCCAGGTTTATTGCTAGTAGTATGGATTGGAGGCTTTCCATCTTGAATGCTTCTATTTTGATGCGTCTGTTGAGTTTTTTCAAGTCCAATACGGGGCGCAAGTCTCCTGTTTTCTTTTTCACTAGAAACAAGGGGGAGTAGAATCCTCTCCCTTTTTGATCTGGAGGAACTTCCAGGATTGCTCCCTTTTGTCTCAGTTCCCCTATGTATTTTACTAATAGTTTTCTCTTGGACAGTGAATAAGGTAATCTGGTTGGCTGGAAGTGGTTGCTTGGAACTCTGTGCATGAATGTCCATTTGTGTCCGAATTTGATGGTGGACAGTGTCCATCGGTCTTTTATGTAAGTTGTCCAGATTTGCATGAAGTTCTTGAGCCTGGCGCCCACCTGCTTGCCTGCCGGGTGGACGGGCAAATTTTCAAAAAGACTTCTGCTGGTCCCCTGCCGGGTTAGCCTTGGACTTCTGCATCCTCAGGAAGGAGGGCCTTGTGTTTTTCCAGTCCCTTCTGAATTCCCTGCCAGGACGATAGGACTTAGCTTCCCGGTATTTATCTGGCAGGTTACGTCTGTAGGATGGCCCCTTCTGGACCTTGGGTCTCCTGTCGGAGGGAATCAATCCTGACTTTCCTCCTGTTACCTTTGAGATGGCAGAATCGAATTTAGCCCCAAATAGATTGGATCCATCGTATGGGATTCTACACCAGTTCGTTTTGGATGCGGCATCAGCCATCCAAGGTTTAAGCCATAAAGCTCTTCTAGCTGTGACTGAGGCCAACATAGCTCTTGCTGATGACCTTATTATGTCAACTGAAGCTTCCCCCACAAAGTCACCAGCCAGCTTGATTTCCTGAAGGGAGGAAGTTATTTTTTCTATTTCAACGCCGTCTTGAAGATCTTTCTCTATCCTGGACGCCCAGCCCGAGATGGCTTTTGCTACTGCTGCCGCGGTGATAGCTGGCCTACAGGCGCCTCCAGACGTGGAATAGGCTTTCTTTAGCTCTAAGTCCATCTTTCTATCGAGGACGTCCCGGAAGGAGACAGCGTCCTCAATTGGTAAGGTAACATGCCGAGCGAGTCGCATCAGAGAGGAGTCGACTGTGGGGGCATTGATAAAAGGTTTCACCTTTGTCTCCTTTAAAGGATACATTTTGGCCAGTCTGTTGGTGAGGCTGGACCTCTTATCTGCTCGTTCCCATTCGTCCTTAATTAGATCCTCAAATTCCCCTATGAAAGGAAAGGTTTCAGGATCCCTTTTTAAATTTGGGAAATACTTTCTCACTTTCTGTACTGGTTCTGCCGCGTCTTCCTCCCAGCCGATTGCCTCCTTAACTGACTTTGCAAAAGGATCAACCAGGGAGAAATCAAACCCAGCAGACATCTCTTGATCCCCATTTTCTGAGGAAGACTCTGATGCTTGGGTGCGATGGAGGTCCCCCGATGATGTACTGGGTGCTGCTCCATCCGCTGCTGGTGTAGTTGATTCTAGTATAGTTTTGCGCACAGACTCTCTTATAAGGTCTGTAGCCATCCTAACATCTGACTCCTTCTCCTTTGTCGCTTCATTGAAGCATGATCGGCATGCGAGCTTATCTGGCAATGCTGGTGCGCCGCAAACCCAGCAAGCGTTAGCTGCAGGTCGGGCATGGCGGCTCTGGCGATGAGGTGAAGGAGATCGCCTGCGGTATGATCGACTACGGCGGGAGCCGTGGTGGCGTGAATGGCTGTGGCGCGAATGGCTATGCCTTCGGTGGTGAGAGGGGGGACCTCGAGCGGCTCCTGCGGGACCTCCTGCTAGAAGTACGGCCACTGGACCTTCTCCCGTGCCTGGAGCTTGCGGCTCTTGATCCCGTAGGGCTGCCAAGAAAAATGCAGCATTTTAACGGTCTGGCACTCTTTTTTTCTCCCCTTCAATACTTACCCCTTTCAGTGCAGCCTCTTACCTCGTCTGCTGATGGTGGTCTGCGCGGGCAGTGGGCTCCATCGGAAAGAAAGGGGGTGACAGGGCAGTCTGGGAAAAAATATAACGGATCTCTGTATATTTATATTTATTATGTATTTATTTATTTATATATATTTATATTTTTTTTAATATTTATTATTTATTTAATTAATTACATTTAATTTTAATTTATTTTAATTTATTTATTTCATTATTTAATTCATTATTTAGAAAGAAAAGTGCCCCACAGGGGACTTACCTTGAGATGCTTCACTTGAATGGAAATGTATGCAGAGCGGCAGCTGTGTTTCTCCTCTGGTGCACATACACAGTATGAAGGGGGAACTTTACTATTTAAAAATGGCGCCATAGCGGCGCCCGAATGACGCTCGCGCATGCGTCCGGAGAACCCGTGCGCCATCTTGGATAAGGGCACAGCGCCCTAGGTAATACAGCGGTGTTTACCTGTTCCCACACACACGCAGGCGCAATGCAGGAGGAGCGGCGGCCATGTCCGGAGGACAGCAAGGGCCAGCAAGCCCAGCTGTACGAAACGGTGCAGTTTCAGGTACTTTGCACTGTTAATTTTTTGAGAGGAAAGAGTATGGAAATAATAGAGGGGATACATTAATGGAGCCCACTGCAAAATCACAAAAGCTTCTTTAAAGCTTAATTACTTGCCAGAATTCCGTCGCCCCCTGAGACCACCAGAATGGGGGTTCCCTCCATAGAAGCTCCTTTAGAGACTGTACAGGCAGGGACTTCCAAACAGGAGAGGCTTGAACCTGCTGGGGCGAATGCGGTAGAGGCTGATTCATCGGAAATAGGAGAATCCTGTCCGTCCAACCTGTCAGGTGAGGATAAAAAAGAGAATGCAGCGGGGGGTCTCCCCTTCAAATTTATAGTTAATCCAAACCTGTCAGGTTGTGGGGGCAGAGCCACAACCCAGTGTGTGCTGCCATGAAGGCGTCAGGAAAATGCTTTTACCTCTCCCCTAGCTATTTAAAAAAAAAGCTCACATGTGCGCAGTGCAGTGTATAGTGCAGTGAACACCCCAGCACATCCCCAACATCTGTAAGTATATGGCGGCTTAATGGGCAGAATTGAGAGATATGGGAATCAGAAGACTGATGTTGGCAAGAGACTATGGGGTTGATTTATTAAAACTGGAGAATGCAAAATCTGCTATAGCTGTTCGTGGTAGCCTATCAGCTTCTAACTCCAGCTTATTTAATTATTTAATTAGGCTTTGACAAAATAACCTGGAACCTGATTGGTTTCTATGCAGAGCTGCACAAGATTTTGCACTCTTCAGTTTTAGTAAATCAACCCCATTTCGATCCAACATGACTGGAGGAGCAAGGGAATATAGCTCTGCTTTTATATGAACATTAATTATACATAAAAATGGTGTACGGCTATGCATAAAATATTGCACTATAACTTTTACCCTATGAAATTTATGCAAACAAATATATAAGTAAATCAGTGCAAGAAAAAAAGTCCCTTACGTGCATCAGTCTCTGCCACTCCAACAACAGCTAAAAGAACATGTATATAAAATTAGTGTAGGTTTCAAGACGCATCATGTTTCTAAACACTTTAGTGGCCTATATTAAGGATCCTTGGGGCCTCCAATTTTGAGGTATAGAGAAATATAGAAAAAACTGGCGCGGTAGTACCAAAATAAGATAAATAAGCAAAAAAGAATCATGGTTGATTTATGAGTTAAAGTGATTGTAATGCCTCGTACACACGTACGGACTTTTCCCGGCGGACCTAAGTCCAGCGGACAATCCGCTGGACTTTGCCGCTAGGTACGCTGGACTAAAAAGCGAACGGACTTGACCACACACGATCACGCAAAAAGTCCGGCGGTTCACGCGATGACGTACGCACGTACGACGGGACTAGAAAAAGGAAGCTCGAGATCCCAAACGACACCCTTTGGGCCCCGTCAGCTAATCTCGTGTGTATCGCGTGTTAGTTGACGTTTGGTTAGAGACGATTCGCGCTTCTCAGACTTCTGCTTAATTCGTTCGCTTCTGCCGTTCAGTTTGTGCTTGTGAGGTTTGTATCTGGCTTTCAGTGCGTGTGGATCAGTTCCTACCTGTTCTCAGGCCGTTCTGGTCCGCTCGTTCCTGTTTTTCAGGTCGTTCTTCATAGGCCTTGCTGTTCTTCAGTGCGTTCTGTTAAGTTGTTTGTTTGATCAGCCGACCGTTTTGAAGCCATGGAGTGTGGACGTACTCGGGAACGAGTTCGTGCTGTGCAGGGGCTCGGTGTTGCGGTTAACACCTTGGCACGAGCCCGGTCCATGAACAGGGTGAGGAGGAGTTCATGGACCAAGAATTGGTTGCGCCAGCGTGACCAATTCTCGCATATGCCTTTGCTCCGTGAGATCCGTGAGAATAATCCTGATGATTTCAGGAATTATCTCCGGATGACGGACCCCATTTTTCACCGTCTGTTGGCTTCGCTGTCCCCTTATATTAGCAGGCAGAATACCTGCATGCGGCAAGCCATCAGTGCGGAGCAGAGGCTAGTCGCCACGTTGCGTTACTTGGCGACGGGGAGAAGCTTGCAGGACCTCAAGTTCACGACAGGCATCTCCCCCCAGGCTCTGGGGCTCATTATTCCAGAGACCTGTTCTGCCATTATCCACGTCCTGCAGGAGGAATACATTAAGGTAAGTCTTCTCTTTTAAAATTACCTATGTCTTGTATGTTTGTTAATGTAGTGCATCAATGTCATCATTAGCTAATTACCATGATAGGACTATTCTATGAATGTCCCCTATTCCTTTTATTTTTGGATTTTGTTTTTTTGTCTAGTATTTTATGGTTGACTTATCGAAATATTTTTAAGAATGTATTATTTAGTGGGTCACATGCATATTTGCTTGCACCAACCTCCCCAGCATGGAAGCTTGGCCCCCTAAACACCCCTAGCCTAGTCACTTTCTTTGTTTAAAAATGTATATTACCAGCTCCATTGTACAGCTTTACTCACCCCCCCTTTCACCCCCCTTGACCCTCAATTTTAAATTGATTGCATGTGGTTTTGGTCAGCTTGTAATTATCCCCCCCCCCCCACCCCCCCTGATAATTAATATCATGTGGTTTTGGTCAGCTTGTAATTATCCCCACCCCCCAGATAATTAATATCATGTGGTTTTGGTCAGCTTGTAATTATCCCCACCCCCCCAGATAATTAATATCATGTGGTTTTGGTCAGCTTGTAATTATCCCCACCCCCCCCCCCCCCCAGATAATTAATATCATGTGGTTTTGGTCAGCTTGTAATTATCCCCACCCCCCCACCCCCCCTGATAATTAATATCATGTGGTTTTGGTCAGCTTGTAATTATCCCCACCCCCCCCCCCCCCCCCCCAGATAATTAATATCATGTGGTTTTGGTCAGCTTGTAATTATCCCCACCCCCCCCCCCCCCCCAGATAATTAATATCATGTGGTTTTGGTCAGCTTGTAATTATCCCCACCCCCCCAGATAATTAATATCATGTGGTTTTGGTCAGCTTGTAATTATCCCCACCCCCCCACCCCCCCTGATAATTAATATCATGTGGTTTTGGTCAGCTTGTAATTATCCCCACCCCCCCAGATAATTAATATCATGTGGTTTTGGTCAGCTTGTAATTATCCCCACCCCCCCAGATAATTAATATCATGTGGTTTTGGTCAGCTTGTAATTATCCCCACCCCCCCACCCCCCAGATAATTAATATCATGTGGTTTTGGTCAGCTTGTAATTATCCCCACCCCCCCACCCCCCCTGATAATTAATATCATGTGGTTTTGGTCAGCTTGTAATTATCCCCACCCCCCCAGATAATTAATATCATGTGGTTTTGGTCAGCTTGTAATTATCCCCACCCCCCCAGATAATTAATATCATGTGGTTTTGGTCAGCTTGTAATTATCCCCACCCCCCCACCCCCCCAGATAATTAATATCATGTGGTTTTGGTCAGCTTGTAATTATCCCCACCCCCCCCACCCCCCTGATAATTAATATCATGTGGTTTTGGTCAGCTTGTAATTATCCCCACCCCCCCAGATAATTAATATCATGTGGTTTTGGTCAGCTTGTAATTATCCCCACCCCCCCAGATAATTAATATCATGTGGTTTTGGTCAGCTTGTAATTATCCCCACCCCCCCACCCCCCCAGATAATTAATATCATGTGGTTTTGGTCAGCTTGTAATTATCCCCACCCCCCCCACCCCCCTGATAATTAATATCATGTGGTTTTGGTCAGCTTGTAATTATCCCCACCCCCCCAGATAATTAATATCATGTGGTTTTGGTCAGCTTGTAATTATCCCCACCCCCCCAGATAATTAATATCATGTGGTTTTGGTCAGCTTGTAATTATCCCCACCCCCCCCCCACCCCCCCAGATAATTAATATCATGTGGTTTTGGTCAGCTTGTAATTATCCCACCCCCCCACACCCCCTGATAATTAATATCATGTGGTTTTGGTCAGCTTGTAATTATCCCCACCCCCCCAGATAATTAATATCATGTGGTTTTGGTCAGCTTGTAATTATCCCCACCCCCCCAGATAATTAATATCATGTGGTTTTGGTCAGCTTGTAATTATCCCCACCCCCCCCACCCCCTGATAATTAATATCATGTGGTTTTGGTCAGCTTGTAATTATCCCCACCCCCCCAGATAATTAATATCATGTGGTTTTGGTCAGCTTGTAATTATCCCCACCCCCCCACCCCCCCTGATAATTAATCTCATGTGGTTTTGGTCAGCTTGTAATTATCCCCACCCCCCCACACACACCTTTAATTAATTGCATGTGTATTGTGTGACCTTACAATTATTTACTCCCCACCCACATCCCCATTATTATCTTCTCTGGTCCATCAGAGGGGTCATCAATCAGAGATTTGTCCCTTTTATCCTTAATCTTTTGGCTTTATTTCAAGGATTTACAAAATAAATACATATGTTCTTCCAAATTGTTTGTTAATTTGTAGCATTTAGTTTGGTGTTTTGCCTGGTTTATAATTTAAATTGTATCTTTCTGTTTGACTTCACAGTGTCCCTCCACGCCACAGGAATGGCAGACTGTGGCTTCCCAGTTTGCTGCCCGTTGGGACTTTCCCAACTGCGGAGGGGCGATTGACGGCAAACACGTGCGAATTGTGCCCCCACCCCATTCGGGGTCATACTATTGGAATTATAAGGGGTTCCATAGTATCGTGTTGATGGCGGTGGTGTCGGCACAATATGACTTTCTGTATGTGGATGTGGGGAAAAACGGCCGGATGTCGGACGGAGGAGTCTTCAACCACACGGAGTTCGGTCATCGTCTCCAAACTGGTGGGCTGGAGCTGCCACCAGATGAAGATAATGTGGAGGGACTCCCCTTCGTCTTCATTGCCGACGAGGCGTTCGGTCTGGGTGACCATCTGATGAGGCCATTTCCCCAACGATCCCTCACCCCTGAGAGGAGGATTTTTAATTATCGGTTGGCCAGAGCAAGAAGGGTGGTGGAAAATGCCTTTGGTATTATGGCCAACCGTTTCAGATTGCTCCTTACATCCCTACATCTGGCAGAGTACAAACTCAATACTATTATTCTTGCATGCTGTGTCATGCACAATTATTTACGGAAACATTCAGGAACATACTCCTTACCAATTGGCCCTGAGGCCGGAGTGGAAGGCAACATGACAGGGCTGGATAATCGCCCTCTTGGTTCCGCACCACAATCAGCCCAGCAAGTGCGGGACCTTTATTTACAGTATTTTAATGGTAGGGGGGCCATTGAAATGGCAGCAGACCCTTAAACCACCTTTTTCATTTACAAAGAATAAATACAGTTATTTATGTTTGAAATATTGGTAGTTTCGTATTGTTTTGCTTTTAATTTGGCCTGTTTTATATGTTGTCCTAGTGCACATCTTAATAGTGGCAAACTTGTTTAGCGTTTAGTAAATAAGCCCCTTTGTCAATGAACCACAACATGTTTTTGTCAAACTGGTAGTATTTAAAAAGAAGATGCCACACATTTTTGAATTTGTGCAAACATTATTTTTTTTATTATAGTGCACATCCAAAACTTTATTTTTTATTTTTTTTTTTTTTTTTTTTTTTGTTGTTTTGGTATTTTTGTTTTTTTTTTTTTTTTTTTTTTTTTGAACCAGATTTTTTTTTTTTTTTTTTATGTTATCTTTTTGACATTTTTTTGGTGTTTTTCTCACAACATATTTTTTTTTTTTTTTTAGATTGATTTTTTAAAACAAACATAAAAACATGTTTAAAATTGTTAAAAAATTTTGGCTTAGCATTTGAAATTATTTACACAATGTAAAAGTCCAGAACTTACAAAGTTCAACAGGTAACCCATGAACAGAAGAAGCCAAATTTTTAATATGCACACTAATTTAACTGGAAAATGGGTAATGTCAACATGTGCTATGTTCCATCATGGGGAATCAATGGACGTGTTTTGTGTGTGAAACCCCTTCCCTCTCACCTACTAGCATTAGGGGTTGCAAACACCAAATGCGTCCATTGAGATCCCCTGATGGCACATAGCACATGTTGACATACCGTGTGCATATTAAAAATTTGGCCTCTAAAATTAGTTAAACAGCGCATCAAAAGGGGAATGAAGGACATGATTGATGTTAAGAAATGTAAAAGGGGTCTTTAGATTCTCCCCAAAACATCAATCATGTCCTTCATTCCCTGCTGCATGGTGGCCATCTCCTTCTGCATATTTTCCAGCTGCAGATTCCAGGCCATGATCTGGCCAATAAGCCTGTGGGCACTGTCAGTGGAAAATGGCTCCGCAGCTTGTCGTTCCACAAACAGATCAGCATCACCTAAAAGTTGGGTAGATAAAACACAAGAAAAAAAGTGTCAAAAACATGCAGACCTTAATTTATTAGCTCAATCTGTGTTCTGAGACACTCACTTGGTGGGGTGCAGATTTGATCGACTTCAACGACCTGTTCCGCCACATCCACGCGCGGGCTTGGGCTAACTGCCCAATTAGTCTGGTGATGCCGGGAGGTCCTCGTAGGTTCTGACTGACGTCTGAGTCTTTTGCCCCCTATGGTAATGGAACACAAAAAGGTACACTTTTGAATCACACTGATATTTGAGTGCCAAAATAGGATTAGTAAACATTGTTTAAAAGTCTTGCCAATTATTAGCAGTTTGTTAGAAGATCCTACTTGAAGACAGAATTGAAATGTCTATCTAATGAAACTCCAATACTTAAACCGCCCTTCAACCCTAAATTTGAACTTCCGCTCATTGGATCCCTGCACCCCTGTGGTGTCTTATTTTGAACCTTTTAGGGGGGATGGGTTGCAGATACCTGTGTAAGGCAGGTATTTGCACACACATCCGGCCCTAGACTCCCACAGAAGTATACGCCACATCCCGTCCCACCGTGCTGTCTGCTGGGACACACAGGGGTCCCCGAGCTCGCGCGGACCAGTCCTATTGCATTGCGCAACTGGCGCATGCCCAATAGTGACCCGGGAAGTGAAGCCGCAAACATTAATTTCATGATTGCAAGATCCGAGATTGTAGCTGCACCATCCAAGGGACAGGTGAGTGTACTTCTTTGAAAAGTCACCACCTACAGTATTTAGAGATGATGAGCATTTTTTGGGAATTGTGAGCATGACACCCTGCTTAACATATTTCCCCCCCCCCCCCCCCAAAACAGCCTCTGGAGTCCCTGTGTAAGTTACCCCTAAAACCCTTACTACAGCAGTAATTGTATAGATAGTGACAATAATAAACAACCTTACAACTCCAACAACCCAAAGCCAGGTAAACTCAATAAACGTTATGAAGACAAACGGAACTTTCAACAAATCTGCGCAAGTTTCAGGTACGAATGGTAATAACATCTGCGCAAGTTTCAGGTACGAATGGTAATTAAATCTGCGCAAGTTTCAGGTACGAATGGTAATAAAATCTGCGCAAGTTTCAGGACGAATGGTAATTAAATCTGCGCAAGTTTCAGGTACGAATGGTAATTAAATCTGCGCAAGTTTCAGGTACGAATGGTAATAACATCTGCGCAAGTTTCACGGACGAATGGTAATTAAATCTGCGCAAGTTTCAGGTACGAATGGTAATAACATCTGCGCAAGTTTCAGGTACGAATGGTAATTAAATCTGCGCAAGTTTCAGGTACGAATGGTAATAACATCTGCGCAAGTTTCACGGACGAATGGTAATTAAATCTGCGCAAGTTTCAGGTACGAATGGTAATTAAATCTGCGCAAGTTTCAGGTACGAATGGTAATAACATCTGCGCAAGTTTCACGGACGAATGGTAATTAAATCTGCGCAAGTTTCAGGTACGAATGGTAATTAAATCTGCGCAAGTTTCAGGTACGAATGGTAATAACATCTGCGCAAGTTTCACGGACGAATGGTAATTAAATCTGCGCAAGTTTCAGGTACGAATGGTAATTAAATCTGCGCAAGTTTCACGGACGAATGGTAATAAAATCTGCGCAAGTTTCACGGACGAATGGTAATTAAATCTGCGCAAGTTTAGACATATCAAGTATAACCATAGTAGCGCACGTGCTTGACTTACTTTTTTTGATGGCTTTTCGAATTCTCCTATACTGATCGTGCTCCCTGGATTTGATGTCGGACCATCGCTTGCGCAGTTGATCCTTGCCCCTTCGTACGCCGAATTTCTGCTCCAGGGTGCTGACGATTGTAGTGAGAATCTTGTCCTTGCGCAAGTTGGGACGAGGGTACGGGCCATTTTCCCCGTCGTAATCTTCCCTTTGGAGGATGTCCACCATCTCCACCATCTCTTCAAAGGCCATATTGGTGGCCTTATATCTGCTGCTGGATGCAGATGTGTTGGCTTCTTGGCTTTCCTCCGCGCTACTGGCTTCGAATGTGTCCGCCATATTCATGAATTAATTCACCAACAATGCAACGAGGGGAAGCGGGGCGGGGAATACTCGTCATGAGGAACGTCATGGGCGGGCGACGCGGAGGACGCAGGCGGACTTCGACGCGTGCGCAGTGTATATAAGGCTGTTTGAGGGGCCCACGTGTTCCCGAACGGAAGTAGCGAGCGCTCTGTACGAAGGTAAGTGTTTTCTAGGATGCATTACTGTGTTTTTTTTTGGTTTTTGGGCCAGCATTTTTTAAGGATATGTGTGTGTTTTTGAACCAGATTTTTTTTATTTTTTTTTTATGTTATCTTTTTGTTTTTTTTTTTTGTTTTTTTTTTTTCTCACAACATATTTTTTTTTTTTTTTTTTGATTTTTTTTGATATTTTTTTTTTTTTTTAAAAACAAACAAACATAAAAACATGTTTAAAATTGTTAAAAAATTTTGGCTTAGCATTTGAAATTATTTACACAATGTAAAAGTCCAGAACTTACAAAGTTCAACAGGTAACCCATGAACAGAAGAAGCCAAATTTTTAATATGCACACTAATTTAACTGGAAAATGGGTAATGTCAACATGTGCTATGTTCCATCATGGGGAATCAATGGACGTGTTTTGTGTGTGAAACCCCTTCCCTCTCACCTACTAGCATTAGGGGTTGCAAACACCAAATGCGTCCATTGAGATCCCCTGATGGCACATAGCACATGTTGACATACCGTGTGCATATTAAAAATTTGGCCTCTAAAATTAGTTAAACAGCGCATCAAAAGGGGAATGAAGGACATGATTGATGTTAAGAAATGTAAAAGGGGTCTTTAGATTCTCCCCAAAACATCAATCATGTCCTTCATTCCCTGCTGCATGGTGGCCATCTCCTTCTGCATATTTTCCAGCTGCAGATTCCAGGCCATGATCTGGCCAATAAGCCTGTGGGCACTGTCAGTGGAAAATGGCTCCGCAGCTTGTCGTTCCACAAACAGATCAGCATCACCTAAAAGTTGGGTAGATAAAACACAAGAAAAAAAGTGTCAAAAACATGCAGACCTTAATTTATTAGCTCAATCTGTGTTCTGAGACACTCACTTGGTGGGGTGCAGATTTGATCGACTTCAACGACCTGTTCCGCCACATCCACGCGCGGGCTTGGGCTAACTGCCCAATTAGTCTGGTGATGCCGGGAGGTCCTCGTAGGTTCTGACTGACGTCTGAGTCTTTTGCCCCCTATGGTAATGGAACACAAAAAGGTACACTTTTGAATCACACTGATATTTGAGTGCCAAAATAGGATTAGTAAACATTGTTTAAAAGTCTTGCCAATTATTAGCAGTTTGTTAGAAGATCCTACTTGAAGACAGAATTGAAATGTCTATCTAATGAAACTCCAATACTTAAACCGCCCTTCAACCCTAAATTTGAACTTCCGCTCATTGGATCCCTGCACCCCTGTGGTGTCTTATTTTGAACCTTTTAGGGGGGATGGGTTGCAGATACCTGTGTAAGGCAGGTATTTGCACACACATCCGGCCCTAGACTCCCACAGAAGTATACGCCACATCCCGTCCCACCGTGCTGTCTGCTGGGACACACAGGGGTCCCCGAGCTCGCGCGGACCAGTCCTATTGCATTGCGCAACTGGCGCATGCCCAATAGTGACCCGGGAAGTGAAGCCGCAAACATTAATTTCATGATTGCAAGATCCGAGATTGTAGCTGCACCATCCAAGGGACAGGTGAGTGTACTTCTTTGAAAAGTCACCACCTACAGTATTTAGAGATGATGAGCATTTTTTGGGAATTGTGAGCATGACACCCTGCTTAACATATTTCCCCCCCCCCCCCCCAAAACAGCCTCTGGAGTCCCTGTGTAAGTTACCCCTAAAACCCTTACTACAGCAGTAATTGTATAGATAGTGACAATAATAAACAACCTTACAACTCCAACAACCCAAAGCCAGGTAAACTCAATAAACGTTATGAAGACAAACGGAACTTTCAACAAATCTGCGCAAGTTTCAGGTACGAATGGTAATAACATCTGCGCAAGTTTCAGGTACGAATGGTAATTAAATCTGCGCAAGTTTCAGGTACGAATGGTAATAACATCTGCGCAAGTTTCACGGACGAATGGTAATTAAATCTGCGCAAGTTTCAGGTACGAATGGTAATTAAATCTGCGCAAGTTTCAGGTACGAATGGTAATAACATCTGCGCAAGTTTCACGGACGAATGGTAATTAAATCTGCGCAAGTTTCAGGTACGAATGGTAATAACATCTGCGCAAGTTTCAGGTACGAATGGTAATTAAATCTGCGCAAGTTTCAGGTACGAATGGTAATAACATCTGCGCAAGTTTCACGGACGAATGGTAATTAAATCTGCGCAAGTTTCAGGTACGAATGGTAATTAAATCTGCGCAAGTTTCAGGTACGAATGGTAATAACATCTGCGCAAGTTTCACAGACGAATGGTAATTAAATCTGCGCAAGTTTCAGGTACGAATGGTAATTAAATCTGCGCAAGTTTCAGGTACGAATGGTAATAACATCTGCGCAAGTTTCACGGACGAATGGTAATTAAATCTGCGCAAGTTTCAGGTACGAATGGTAATTAAATCTGCGCAAGTTTCACGGACGAATGGTAATAACATCTGCGCAAGTTTCACGGACGAATGGTAATTAAATCTGCGCAAGTTTAGACATATCAAGTATAACCATAGTAGCGCACGTGCTTGACTTACTTTTTTTGATGGCTTTTCGAATTCTCCTATACTGATCGTGCTCCCTGGATTTGATGTCGGACCATCGCTTGCGCAGTTGATCCTTGCCCCTTCGTACGCCGAATTTCTGCTCCAGGGTGCTGACGATTGTAGTGAGAATCTTGTCCTTGCGCAAGTTGGGACGAGGGTACGGGCCATTTTCCCCGTCGTAATCTTCCCTTTGGAGGATGTCCACCATCTCCACCATCTCTTCAAAGGCCATATTGGTGGCCTTATATCTGCTGCTGGATGCAGATGTGTTGGCTTCTTGGCTTTCCTCCGCGCTACTGGCTTCGAATGTGTCCGCCATATTCATGAATTAATTCACCAACAATGCAACGAGGGGAAGCGGGGCGGGGAATACTCGTCATGAGGAACGTCATGGGCGGGCGACGCGGAGGACGCAGGCGGACTTCGACGCGTGCGCAGTGTATATAAGGCTGTTTGAGGGGCCCACGTGTTCCCGAACGGAAGTAGCGAGCGCTCTGTACGAAGGTAAGTGTTTTCTAGGATGCATTACTGTGTTTTTTTTTGGTTTTTGGGCCAGCATTTTTTAAGGATATGTGTGTGTTGCTGCCTGTGTGTAGGGGTTGCTGCCTGTGTGTAGGGGTTGCTGCCTGTGTGTAGGGGTTGCTGCCTGTGTGTAGGGGTTGCTGCCTGTGTGTAGGGGTTGCTGCCTGTGTGGATGTGTTGCTGCCTGTGTGTAGGGGTTGCTGCCTGTGTGGATGTGTTGCTGCCTGTGTGTAGGGGTTGCTGCCTGTGTGTAGGGGTTGCTGCCTGTGTGGATGTGTTGCTGCCTGTGTGTAGGGGTTGCTGCCTGTGTGTAGGGGTTGCTGCCTGTGTGTAGGGGTTGCTGCCTGTGTGTAGGGGTTGCTGCCTGTGTGTAGGGGTTGCTGCCTGTGTGTGGGTGTGTTGTGTAATGTTTGGTAAGAAAAACTGGTTGTGCGTTTTAAGTAACATTTGTGTTTTTGGTCTTTTGTATTGCCATTACTAACAAAACAGAAACAAACATGTCAGCACCCCAGTTGAATCCATTCAAGGACCAGCAGTTCATGTCCGAATTCATTGCCCTGTACAGAAAAAATACCAACCTGTGGCAGCTCAAGAACCCTTTATATGGCAATAGGGATGTCCGGAAGGCAACACTGGGGCCACTTGTGGCTTTTGTGAAGACTAAAGTCCCCAACGCAAACACCAAGTTTGTGGAAGCCAGAATTGCAAGTTTAAGGCACATGTACAAGCGGGAGCGCAAGAAGATTGAGGAATCAGTCAGATCAGGAGCAGCAGCAGAGGATGTTTATGTACCCAAGCTGTGGTACTACAACCAACTGACTTTTATAGGTGACCAGATGGAACCCAGGCAATCACTGTCGACTCTTCCCTCCACCCTTCCCTCCACTCTTCCCTCCACTCTTCCCTCCACCCCAGCTGAGGCTTCCACGGAAGGAGAAGACCCCTCCACCTTGATGCGCCCAGCTGGAGCCAGGTATATATTTAGTAGCCTAAATTGTGATTGTGTGAATATTAATGCTGTAAACGTTAAAATGTGAAACAATTAACACCCTGAACTCAGAATTGTGAAAAAAACTGACAAAAATTATGCACACTTCTAAAAAGTGTTGGTGCAACATATCGATACATATATAGTGTATACATACATCCAGTAGTGGCAAAAAAAGCGTTAGACAACATTGGTGATCTGGTTGGAAAATGCAGGGGTCCAAATGATAGCCTTTTGGATCTTTTGGAAAATTTAGATGCTCGTTCCTAAGTTTACAATTGGATGATTGAGGAGGCCAGAAACCACAAAACAGGTGTTTGATTTTTGATTTTATTTGCACACAGGATGAGCTGACCCAGGATGATGCCGGGACAAGTGGTATGGAGGAGGAGGAGGACATGACCAACGAGAGCCAGGAGGTGGCTGGGCCCAGCACGAGCCAGAGTGACAGCCAGACCCAATTAAGAAGTCTACCTACACCCCTGCCCTTACCCCCAAGAAGGCCCAGGAGGATGACCATTGTTGAGGAGGAATCACTGCAACTGATTCGGAAGGCGAGTGCCATTCTGGACAAACCCACCCTTCCAGAAGAGGCCTATGCCAGCTACGTGTCCAGCAGGTTGCTGGAAATGGAGAGGGGCCAACGGCACCTGTGTGAGGGCCTAATTTCTGAGGCAATTAGGGGGGGTTTGAGGGGTGAATTACGCGAATCCACCCGCCTGACCCATGAAGGCCCGACACCAACTTCTCCTCCTCCTCCTCGTCTTCCTTCTTCTCCTCCTCCTCCTCCTCCTCCTACTCCTCCTCCTACCACAAGTCAGCCTCCAAGGAAGCGTGCAGGGAAGACTGCAGGGAAGAGTGCAGGGCAGCGTGGTGGGAAGAGTCGGAAGTGATTGCCTGGCTTCAGTCTGGTCTCACAGAAGACACAGGCTGTTGTAGTGCCACAGCTTGGGGACATAGATGTCATCTGCTGCTGTTCCTGGTCTGTCTGATTCCTGGTCAATCTTCTTGTGCTCCCTATATTGTATGAAATGTGCCCAAGCTTAATTTTTGGCTTCACAAACTTGGTGTCTGCCGTTGGGGCAAAAAGTCTTCACAAAATCTACAAGTGGCTCCAGTGTTGCCTTCCTATTTTGTTTTGCCTTGTTTGTTTTAACCAGAATAAATGGTCATTTAATTTTCATCAAATAATGATATACGTGCTTGTTATTCAAAAACATAGTTTCTTTAGGAGTAGGCAGGTACATGTCTAAACATTCATTTGACAATACAAGTGTAAAGTGCAACTTCAATGGAACTGCAAGTGCAGTCGCTGGAAAGGTGAGGGTTAAGATCTGAATTAAGGGCAAGCTCTGCTGACTCCACAATTGTATCATGTGTAATAACTAATCCTTTTGATAACCAACAAATAATAAAAAATATCTATATAGAGATATATGTACATATATATATATATATATATATATATATATATATATATATATATATATATATATATATATATATATATTTTTTTTTATACACGTATAGATCTATATATCTATATATATTAATATATATATATATGTAGATATCGATATATATTTTTTTTGGCTTATTGAGAAATATAGATATATTTTTCATTTGGTGATTTGGATATCTATATCTATATCTATATATATATATATATATACAAATATATAACTTCACTAAAGAATGCTGAAGAAAAAACGTTCGGGAGTACTCTGCGTGAATATACAAGCAGCAAGGCAAAATCATTCTTCAAGTACGATAACATACAAATCCCGCTGTCAGAAAAAAAAAAAAACAGCAGCGTGACGATTGTGCGAGCTTCAAAACGAAGGCTAGTTTTACCAGACCGAGCGAGTCCGTGACATAATTGCTACTGAGCATGCGTCCTTTTTGGTACGCCGGACCATACTACACACGACCGGATTGGCAGTCCAGCGGATAATTTGAGAACAAAACCTGAAACTTTAGTCCGCCGTACTTTGGCCAAAAAAAGTCCGCCGGCGCCCACACACGAGGGGATTATCCGCTGGACTTCGGTCCAGCGGATAATCCCGCGGGATAGTCCCTTCGTGTGTACGCGGCATAAGGCTACTTTCACACTGAGGCGTTTAATGGCATTTTAGCGCTAAAAATAGCACATGCAAAGCGCCTGTAAAGTGCCTCTCCTGTCACTCCAGTGTGAAAGCCTCCTTTTCTGGGGTCACCCGGTGGCACTCCTGGCTCATCCTCTTCATTGAGTGCCCTCACGGAGAGCCCCACTCCATGGGGGCACCCATGCAGACGTGCTCCCAAGTCCTGCTTCTGCATCCATTGACACAGACAGCAGGACTCGGTCCCGCCCCCATGTCACTGGATTCGATTGACAGCAGCGGAAGCCAATAGCTCCTGCTGCTATCATATAATATAAAAAAGGCCAAGGATAAATCTAAGGAAATATCCAAGCTTACTCACTGGCCAGCCCGCTGACAACCAAACCAACCTATCTAACAGTATGCATTAAAACAGGGGTTTAGTCTGCACATTTGCAAATACATGCATAAGCCATTGTGCGATTTGCTGGGTGTTCAGTGTGCCCCTGTACCTTTAAGAAGGGGTAGGCTCCCTTCAGTACACCTGACCTCCACCTATTCATCAGAATGCATGTGCTTCCATTGTGGAGTCACTCATAAGCTAGTGATAGGACCACAGATACCAGGGTGCCGTGGCGAGGCTTACGCATGTATTTGCAAATGCGTGCAGACTAAACCCCTGTTTTAACGCATACTGTTAGATAGGTTGATTCAGTTGTCAGTGGGCTGGCCAGTAAGTAAGCTTGAATCTTTCCTTAGATTTACCCTTGGCCTTGTTTATATCATATGTTGATTTCCAATTCTACTTGCTGCAATGGCCAGTTATAGGTGGGGTTAGTGGACACATTTTTTTTTGTATTAATATTCCTGCTGCTATCAATCTATCCAATGAGGACCCGAGACAGTCTGGAGCTGCTGGGCTCATGCTTGTCACTGAAATGATTGGGTTCAGGTAAGAAAAAAAGGGGCTCTTGGGGGCAGCTGCAGCACAGAAGTTTTTTCACCTTAATGCATAGAATGAATTAAGGTGAAAAATCATGAGACTTTACAACTCCTTTAAATACCTTGGCCCAAATGATAAAACTTAATGTTTTATATATTGTATGCTATTTTATCCCCAGGGGGCATTTTGATTTTTATTATTTGATATATATAGTATATACATACAGTATACATTTTTTTATCTGTATTTATAGGTGGAATTTTAATGGCCTATTGGGGTTTTTCATTCTATTCAAATAATTTATTGTTTTAGAAAGTTTTAATTGAGTTTGGGTTTTAAGATTAAATAAATAATGTATGGTTTTATGTAGGAAGGGTATAGTGAGTATAAGATTGGTTGTTTAAAAGAAAAATAAATATTTAAGTAAAAGGTTTAATGGGTATGTTTTTAAAAGAGGGATATTGGCATTTACAGGATGCATTAACATAGTTTGCATCTAGCAAAAGTTAATTGGAGTGTTCAGTATGTAAATTGGTCTCCAATAAAATGATGGACGAGGGGTTACTGCTTGAGAGGGTCGAGGAGGGCTACAGCATCATGGAGTAATCCACAACAAAATGGCACTGGATACCGGGCCTATAAATGAATGTGAGATGTCATCCAATCATGATCCCGCTGAAGAAGTCACACGTCCTGGTGATGAAATGCGTAGAGGTGAGACTATTTGGATTATGTCATCATACGTGGAGTATCTAGGAAGTGCTTTATTTATCATAGCCGCCAGAGCTGAATACCAGCAATCTGTTTACCTACTAATGCTTGTATATGGTAAATGTGAGTAATATTTGGCATGTGTAAATAAAGTAGGTGCAGCACTACTGGGGTGTTTTCTTTTTTTATGCTGCTGTGGGGAGGATATGAGCAGGACTACTGAGCACACAGGAGTCAATTTAAAGGGAACTGGTGTGGCAATTTACCAAGGGTTCGCTGGTGTTAACCACTTCATGAGAGATTCCATTTTAGGAAAACTGGTCTCAGCATTCACAGAGCATAGGGGATCCAATTTAAAGAGAACATGTGCCGCACAAATTGGCACAATGCTATTGGGGAAGTATAACTAGCACAAAAAACAATATATAGCAAGTAACACAGAGACTGATAAATGTGGGACCTTTTTCTTGCACAGATATATTTATATATCTGTTTGTAAAAGATATGTATGTAACATGTTAAAGTGCAACATTTTATTTATAGTACTACAACAGTTCTATTTATAATTATAGTTGGTAACACATATGGGAGTGTTATTAGGTAGAAGCTGCTAAAATTCACTGAAATTGTAATTTGGTTAAATTATAGCAGCAAACAGGTTTGATATATACTGTATATATATTGATATGAACGTTGTTTTTTAGATCTATTTTAGGGAAGGCTCCTATGCACATGAATTGATTGAGAAAGATTAAATGTGATGCAGGCTGCAGTTTTAAATTGAATTAAGGCAGATAATGTATCCAGGAAATTACCAGGCTAAAGAACAAAAATAAACAAGAGTTCCTTCTTTTTTTTTTTTTGTTTTCTTTCTTATTATCATGATTAATCTTAACAACAATCTGCACTATGTTATGTTGTAATTTTTTAAACTATAAGGACAATTAAAAATAGAAAATGGATACCATTATCTGTTCTCTGCAGAACACTTTGAGATAGGTGGAGAGACCTGTCACATGACCAGTCAAAGTCACGTGACAGATTTCATCCATATCCCAAAACTTTTGCTTCTATTCTTTAAAATAAAAGGGGGTTTGTTTGATTTATAAAAGCTGCCTATTTGGCTCTGTCTCCTAATGAAAAATGTGGCCCTGTCTGTAAGCATGCAAATAATGCTTTTCTTCCCTTCTTCTATATTGAATCTGCTATGAGGATCACCCTAAATGTATTGCAATTACAAAGGATATATTTATTTGCGTAAAAAGAAATCGGCAAGTACACAAATGGGGAAACATGATAATTAAAAGGAAATTTAAAAAAAATTGTGAAATACATGTCAACAGTTGGACAAGAGATTAGTAGGGCTTATGTTTAAAGCACTACAAATTGAAACATAACTACAAATTAGATCTACACTGGAAAATGACAATCGGCAGGAAGATTAAATCATGCACAGGAATTTGGTTTTATAAGATCAGCTGGCTTATATATCATTTTAGCTGTAACATCATTTTTGTTTTAGGTATTAAAATGTTGTATCATTGGAATCTGTTTATATTTTTTCTACTTTGTAGTCTTCTGCTTGCATTGCCAAACAAATCCTGTTTTTAAGCAAAGTGAGTTGGTGCTGAGAAATTCCTCCACAGACTTCAAGCACAGTGCAGAAATTGTAGATACATGTGCCAACTTTGGTGGAGAAATCCATTGACAGTACAGAGACACAGGACTAAAAGGCTTTCTGTGTATTAAAGCTTACATTTAGTCAAAATCAAAACTATTAGTTAATGTACCTCTTGTGTTGCTGGCTGCAGTTTCAGTTAAAACTCTACCCCGCAACCATTCTCTTGCACCATTGCAAGAGTTAATACAAGTCAAAGGACCAGTCATAAGCACTTTAAAATGTGCTGACTATGCTCGCCCTTTCTGAACCTTTACCATTAAAAAAAAGCTGTACTATAGCTTTTAACAATGAAAAAAATCTATGACTGGATGATGGGAATATTAAAGGAAGGTCCTTTTTCATTCATAGATCACTTTTCATTAACCACCTGAGACCCAGGCCAATTCTGACATTTCTCTCCTACATGTAAAATTCCAAATTTTTTTGCTAGAAAATTACATAGAACCCCCAAACATTATATATGTTTTTTTAGCAAAGACCCTAAAGAATACAATGGCGGTCGTTGCAACTTTTTTTATCTCGCACGGTATTTGCGCAGCAATTTTTCGAACGCGTTTTTTTCAGAAAAAAAACAGTTTCCTGCTTTAAAAAAAAACAAAACAGTAAAGTTAGCCCAATTTTTTTGCATAATGTGAAAGATGAAGATACGCCGAGTAAATAGATACCCAACATGTCACGCTTCAAAATTGCATGCGCTTGTGGAATGGCGCCAAACTTTGGTATTTAAAAATCCCCATAGTCGACGCTTTAACATTTTTTACTGGTTACATATTTTGAGTTACAGAGGAGGTCTAGGGCTAGAATTATTGCTCTCGCTCTAACGTTCGCGGCGATACCTCACATGTGTGGTTTGAACACCGTTTTCATATGTGGGCGGGACTTACGTATGCGTTCGCTTCTGCGTACGAGCTCGCGGGGACAGGGCGCTTTAAATTTTTTTTTTTTTTCTTTTATTGTTCATTTTATTTTATTTTTTTTAGTTCAACAACTTTAAAAAAAAAAAAAAAAATATTTGATTACTTTTATTCCTATTACAAGGAATGTAAACATCCCTTGTAATAGGAATATGACACGATCGGACCTATTTACAGTGAGATATGGGGTCAATAAGACCCCACATCTCACCTCTAGGCTGGGAAGCCTAAAATCAAAAAAAAAAAAAAAACGATCACCGCTTCCCACCGCTTCCCATCTGGTCCGCCGGAAATCTCTATGTGCATCATCCGGTGCCGGCGGATCCCGAGTCCGACTCACCGATGGAAGCGGTGAGTCGGTAAAAGCACCGGAGGGCGGCGGGAGGGGGGGGGCGTCCCCTCCCGCCGCCCGTAAGAACGATCAAGCGGCGGAACAGCCGCTATGATCGTTCTTATGGTGCAGGGAATCGCCGGCTGAAACCGGCAATATCTGAATGATGTCTGTAGCTACAGGCATCATTCAGATATACCCCTGAGACCAAAAAGACGTCATATGACGTATACTGGGTCTCAGGTGGTTAATGGAAGCTAAGGTACAGTTTTTATGATTGAAGGATGGGGACGTAAAGGTTGAGCATAGTCGATACTCTTGACAAGTGCCTACGACAGGTCCCTCAGCTCATATTAACTCCTGCAGCACCAGAAGAAAATGACTGTTAAGGTGGGGGATTAGAGTACCTTTGCTTTGCATTTGCTTGAAGTATCTCCCCTTGTGCTGACTTTTTCTTTTTTTTTTTTTGTAAGTTTTGACTATACTTGGACATCGGACAAGAAAAAATACATTTGCCTTTCATTTGTTTTATTCTCTAGTGATGCACAGTTCTGTTTTTTTTTCTGTCTTGGCATATGTGGTCAAATTACCGAACATACCAATTACCGAACATACCATATCACTCTCGTGTACTATATCTTGCAGTTGTCTGAACACTGGTGCTGAACCTGCATACATTATGTTGCAATAAAGAGTGTAATTCAAGTCACAGAAGATTATGTAATCACTATGTGGCTCTACAGCACAAGAGAACAGTAATGTATGCTGATATACTGCTGTATCCATACAGCAATTGCATTTGTCAGATATCTCTCAAGGTATGGCCAATATTAATTTAATGCTGACCACACACAGGACATTTTTCAGACAAATTCTAACAGCTCCCAATTGTGAAAGACAACTAAATAGATGAACGCTAGATATTTATCACTATAAGTTTCAGCAATGTCAAATAATCCATAATGTTAGTGGTGGGCTGGTCAGCTGTTGTTTTTTTTTTTTTATTAAAAGATGCATGAAAATGGTCGAAATTGCCTTAAAGTAAATCTAAACCCAAAAACAAAAATACATTTAGCAACTTAAAAGTTTTTCGATTTGGTAACTACATTATTTTTCCTTTATTTTATTTTTTTCCTTTATTGTCACCTGGTGATCCAGCCCTAAACACATGTTCTGTCCTTGGATGACAATGCTTGCTCACTGTACTGTATCTATGGAGAAGCAGCATTATTGTCCCCCTAGAACAGGACTGTAAGCACCACCCCTCTTTTCTTCTCAATAACATAGATGGAAGTGCTGTGGTCCTCCTGGATAGCTGAGAACAATATAACTGCTAAGAATGTAGCACAGGCAGAGAGCAAAGAAGGTTATCAAAATAACTAAGATATTCTGCATAATCAAAAATATAAAAAAAAAAAAAAGAAAAAAGAATTAACCCCTCAAGCAGCTGTATTAATATCAAACAATGTAATATACAAGTGAAAAAAAAAATATTTACAGCGCTAATACATTACCAAAAAACAATATACACTCACCCAAAAATTTTTTTTTTTTACTCAAAACTTTTTTATTAATAATTTGCTCTTTCAATGCATACAATAATTGCACCCGGTAAGTAACAAAGTATACACAGCATATAGATTGTATCAGACATCCACAGAACATGAGCAATGACAGAAGGTAATACAGATATTGTGACTTTTAAACTAAAACATCAACTAACTCTTTTGATCCAATGTATTAGAACCATATTAGACATTTCTTCAACCAATGGATCATGTGGATTCTAGTGCGTCATCTTTGAACATGACCTAACCCATTTCTCCTACCTCCTTCCTTCTCTCTCTCTCTCTATCTCTCTCCTCCCCCACCCCACCCCCCTCGATATCAGTAGTGGGTCTCTATTAATGCAGGAGTCTATCCATCACCAATTGCAGTGGAGCAAGATTGGGATCATCTAGCCACGGTTTCCAAATAAGATCAAATTTTCTCACAGCTTTCCTGCGGCTATAAGCTAGTCGCTCCCTAAAAAGAAGTGAATTAACATAAGTAATCCACTGTTTTCCTGTGGGGACTGTAGATGCCATGCAATATCTAGCTATAAGTTTCCTAGCCAGGTACAGCAGCCTGGTTATCATGTAATACATTCCCCTCGGGTACATTGCCTCGTCAATTACCCCTAGTAGGTACACCAGGGGGTTACATACAGTGGTGTGAAAAAGTGTTTGCCCCCTTCCTCATTTCCTGTTCCTTTGCATGTTTGTCACACTTAAGTGTTTCGGAACATCAAACCAATTTAAACAATAGTCAAGGACAACACAAGTAAACACAAAATGCAATTTGTAAATGAAGGTGTTTATTATTAAAGGTGAAAAAAAATCCAAACCATCATGGCCCTGTGTGAAAAAGTGATTGCCCCCCTTGTTAAAACATACTATAACTGTGGTTGTCCACACCTGAGTTCAATTTCTCTAGCCACACCCAGGCCTGATTATTGCCACACCTGTTCACAATCAAGGCATCACTTAAATAGGAGCTGCTTGACACAGTAAGGTCCACCAGAAGATCCTTAAAAGCTACACATCATGCCGAGACCCAAAGAAATTCAGGAACAATTGAGAATGAAAGTAATTGAGATCTATCAGTCTGGAAAGGGTTATAAAGCCATTTCCAAAGCTTTGGGAATCCAGCGAACCACAGTGAGAGCCATTATCCACAAATGGCGAAGACATGGAACAGTGGTGAACCTTCCCAGGAGTGGCCGGCCGCCCAAAATTACCCCAAGAGCGCAGCGACAACTCATCCAAGAGGTCACAAAAGACCCCACAACAACGTCCAAGGAACTGCAGGCCTCACTTGCCTCAGTTAAGGTCAGCGTTCATGCCTCCACCATCAGGAAAAGACTGGGCAAAAATGGCCTGCATGGCAGAGTTCCAAGGAGAAAACCACTGCTGAGCAAAAAGAACATCAAAGCTCGTCTCAATTTCTCCACAACACATCTTGATGATCCCCAAGACTTTTGGGACAACATTCTGTGGACCGATGAGACAAAAGTGGAACTCTTTGGAAGGTGTGTGTCCAAGTATATCTGGCGTAGAAGGAACACTGCATTTCAGAAAAAGAACATTATACCAACAGTAAATATGGTGGTGGTAGTGTGATGGTCTGGGGCTGTTTTGCTGCTTCAGGACCTGGAAGACTTGCCGTGATAAAAGGAACTATGAATTCTGCTGTCTACCAAGAGATCCTGAAGGAGAATGTCCGACCATCTGTTCGTGTACTCAAGCTGAAACGAACTTGGGTTCTGCAGCAGGACAATGATCCTAAACACACCAGCAAGTCCACCACCGAATGGCTGAAGAAAAACAAAATGAAGACTTTGGAGTGGCCTAGCCAAAGTCCTGACCTGAATCCTATTGAGATGTTGTGGTATGACCTTAAAAAGGCCGTTCATGCTCGAAAACCCTCTAATGTAACTGAATTAGGACAATTCTGCAAAGATGAGTGGGCCAAAATTCCTCCAGGACGCTGTAAAAGCCTCATTGCACGTTATCGCAAACGCTTGGTTGCAGTTGTTGCTGCTAAGGGTGGCCCAACCAGTTATTAGGTTTAGGGGGGCAATCACTTTTTCACACAGGGCCATGATGGTTTGGATTTTTTTTCACCTTTAATAATAAACACCTTCATTTACAAATTGCATTTTGTGTTTACTTGTGTTGTCCTTGACTATTGTTTAAATTGGTTTGATGTTCCGAAACACTTAAGTGTGACAAACATGCAAAGGAACAGGAAATGAGGAAGGGGGCAAACACTTTTTCACACCACTGTACATAGTTACATAGTTAGCTAGGCTAAAAAAAGACACAAGTCCATCCAGTTCAACCATAAAAAAAAGAAATAATAAAAATTAAAAATATCGAGCAATCCAATATACCAAATTCTATACCCACAGTTGATCCAGAGGAAGGCAAAAAAAACTCCAGCGGAGCATGCTCCAATCTGCTACAGCAGGGGAAAAAAATCCCTTCCTGATCCCTCAAGAGGCAATCGGATTTTCCCGGGATCAACTTTACCTATAAATGTTAGTACCCAGTTATATTATGTACATTTAGGAAAGTATCCAGGCCTTTCTTAAAGCAATCTACTGAGTTAGCCAGAACCACCTCTGGAGGGAGTCTATTCCACACTTTCACAGCTCTTACTGTGAAGAAACCTTTCTGTATTTGGAGATGAAATATCTTTTCCTCCAGACGTAAAGAGTGCCCCCTTGTCCTCTGTGTTGACCGTAACGTGAATAACTCAACACCAAGTTCACTATATGGACCCCTTATATATTTGTACATGTTGAATATATCCCCCCTTATTTTCCTCTTCTCAAGAGTGAATAAATTCAGTTCCTTTAATCTTTCCTCATACCTCTTATCAGTTTGGTTGCCCTTCCCTGCACTTTCTCCAGTTCCCCGATATCCTTTTTGAGAACTGGTGCCCAAAACTGAACTGCATATTTCAGATGAGGTCTTACTAACGATTTGAACAGGGGCAAAATTATATCTCTCTCTGTCTGGAGTCCATACCTCTCTTAATACAAGGGGTATCGGTATCGAAGCCAATCTAGAAATATGCTGGGATACCTCCGCCCAATATCGGTGGAGTTTGGGGCATCTCCAAAGTAGGTGTATAGAATCCCCCTGGTGTACTTTACATTTTGAAAAGAAAGGGGAGCAGTGTTGATCATCTTACTTTAAAAAAGTAATTAGTTAAGTTACAAATTACTTCTCCCAAAAAGTAATTGCGTTAGTAACTCAGTTACTACATTGGAAAAGTAATTTGTTATGCAGCAAAGTAACTGACTTTTTTTTTTTAATATTCTATACATGTAACTAAGGGGCGGGTCTAGTATTACTGTAAGCAAGGGGCACATTTATTATTATTGTTATATATCGTGTAACCAAGGGGCTGCTCTATTATTAGTCTAACCAAGGGGCGGATCTGTTATAGCGTGTAAGCAAGGGGCGGGTCTATTATTATTATATCGTGTAAGGGGCGGATGGCTACAGAAAAGGGCGAATGTTAAATTAATGGGCAGAGCTCGATATATAACAATAATAATAAATGCGCCCCTTGGTTACAGTAATACTAGACCAGCCCCTTAGTTACACGATAGACGCCCCTTGCAGAGTAGCACGAGCATCGGAAGCGTGCAGCATCGCCTCGTACAATCACATGTTAACTGCGCCTGCGCAGTGTAGAGTTCACTCAGAGCTGTTTATGTGCGGCAATTTTCGTAAGCTCCGTAGTCCTTCGTACTGCGCAAGCGCAGTACAGGGGGTCCTTATCTGGCGGGGGAACTTTTTTCGGGAGGACACCGGAATTACACTCCTGCCATCTAGTGGCGGTAAATGTAATTTCTGTAATGCCACCCAAGTAAAGGGAACTGCGTTACCATGAGGAGAAAAGTAATCAGTTAGATTACTCGTTACCCTCTAAAGTAACTGCGTTAAGTAACTCCGTTTATTTTAACTCAGTTACTTACATCACTGAAGGGGAGTCTCTCCTGCCCCAATCATGGAGTTGTATAGGTGTTCTATAGGCTCTATGTAAAAAAAATCACTTGCAAGAGTTTATGAGACGCTGAGATAGATGTTGCAGGTATTGATTCCAAAGCCTTGTCCCATTGATGCCCATCTATGTCTCCAATGTCTTCCACCCACCTGGTTCTGCATTTAAAAGAGGCGTGATCTTGGTCAGAGGACAACAACTCTGCATATATTTTAGATACCAGTCCCTTCCGGTGGTCCGCCTGGAGAACTTCCATCAGCAAAGAAGAGAGTGATACAACCAAGGAGTGTGTTTGTTGCTGTGCCTGCACTGCATGTCTAAGTTGGAGATATTTATAAAAGCCCCTTGAGGTGAGCTGAAATTCTGTGTAAATAATATAATTTAAAGAAACAAATGAAAATAGTCAAAAGCATGTACCTGCATAAAGATATCAAATACATATACGTATAACACAATTCATATTAACTTTTTCTTGAAAATATATGCTGAATCCTCAACCCTACAAGTGCTGCAGTGATAAATACTAAAAAAAATAAGGGAAATAGTGTAGCAAATTCATTAAAAATGTGCAATTGTCAAAAGAAACATAGTCCAGTGTACAAAAACAAAATGTTAACCGCTCTGTGTGATAAATATAAAGCAGATGCAACAGGTAATGAGCAGTGTTAATTTTGGCAGCGAATTTCAATTTAAAAAATTGCATTTTTATTATTATTATTATTTTTATTTTTTTTATTTTTTTTATATTTGGAGAAAGCCAAAGACACAACTTTCTCCACTCAGAAATGATAGCTTTGAACCTCAGATTAACCCTACATGTGAATCCTGTGTCACCTTTTCCTAAATTCTTACAGTGACAAAAGCCCTCCTCTGTCACAGTATGTAAAAAATAATGCAGCAGAATGCCACACTGTTGCATGCAAGATTATTTTGTGCCGCAGCATTCCTTTTCTTAGAGGCAATATTGTCCAACACATGGGACTTATAATAAAAAGGGGAAAAAATTAAATAAAGCATACTGGTAAGTTAACCATATTATTAAATTGACCATCTTGACTACTGAGTGTGGGTGGATGAGCAGATGGACAAGCATGCATACAGAAGCAGTAGTCCCTGCACCTGTTCCTGCCAGTAACGACACATGGGACAGGGTGGCTTAGGGGCAGCGGCACCACCCTCACCAGGAAGCCAATCCACCCAGGCAATAGCGAGTACTGGATGCTTACAATTAATATGATAGGGACAGCTAAAAAAACAGAAGGCTGCAACTTGCCATGTGGGGCCCCCATACCACAGGAAAAGTGTGCACCTGGGAGGTGTGCCCCTCCTGTGTCTCGTGTTCTTCATGTCCCGGGTGTAAGAGAGACCACTGCTTCTACCTAGACAGCAAGGACCTCTTTCTACAGCATGCATACAGAGGACAGGCTTTTCCACTCAGGCTTTGGTAGCTTACCAAAGAAAAAAGGGCATTAATTTGTTTCATTGACCATTTCGTTTTTAGTTTAAGTAGGGAAGACCCTCACCATTCCATGATTAATTTAATACTGTATCAAGGTAAAAGAAAAATTTCTGATCCAGTAATGCCTCCAAAAACCTGCTCGTTTTTAGTTTAGCATTTTTAGTCATATTTTAGTCTTCTGTCAGTGTTTTAGTTTTAGTCATAGTCTTTGACTAAAATGCCATTTTAGTTTTAGTCACATTTTAGTCATCTTATTGTAGTTGACTAAAGCCTCCAATAGTCCTTCCGGTTCCAGCGCCACATGGAGTAGCTGTTCTGTCACACAGCTCCCGCAGTGCCTCACAAAAATCGGCTTATAAAACCCGCTTGGAACACTGCCGCCACCCACAGACCCTTGGGGAAGCTTCCCCCACCCATGGATCCCTTCCTGGACGATCACAGCCAGCTCAGAGCTCTCCAGACGCTGCAGCAGCACCCCCGCTCCCTAACATAACGGAGGTGCCTGACATGGAGGAGAGTGTCAGCGCTGCCCCCCTCCTGCTCCACAGCATGATGATCCCAGCACAGAGCAGATTGCACAGGCAGTTGTAGCTGTCCTTACCCCTACTATTGCAGCCTCAGTGGAGAAGGCTGTGCAAGCAGGAATGCTGCAGATCAAAAAGGAGCTGAAGGTCCATGCCTCAAGGCTAAATGAGGCTGAGCATAGGCTTTCTACAATAGAGGATGAGCTCTATCAAGCCACGGAACAAGAACAAGATAAAACAAACCAGTATATTATACAGAGACCTCGAGAATAGCTCGAGACGCAGCAACCTGTGTTTTGTGGGAGTCCCAGAATCAATGCAATCGTCGGCTATCCTAGACTTTTGCACTCTACGCATCCCTCAGGTGCTGGGCCTCCCGGGCCCCTTTGCAGTGGAACAGGCTAACCACATGGGGACTTACTCCACCAAGAGCACTTCTCTCCGCCCGATAATCTCAAAATACCTAAACTAAACTGTAAACTGTATGCTCCATCGAACATTTGCTGTCGGACTTTCCGCCAACAAATGTTTGATAGCAGGATCTCAAATTTTCCGCCAACAAAACGTTGTTGTCAGAATTTCCGATCGTGTGTTCACAAGTCTAACGCACAAAAGTCCACGCATGCTCGGAATCAAGCAGAAGGTGCCGCACTGGCTATTGAACTTCCTTTTTCTCGGCTCGTCGTACGTCTTGTACGCCACCAAGTTCCCATGTTCGTAATTGTTGCCCAACATTTATGTGACCGTGTGCATGCAAGACAAGTTTGAGCCAACATCCTTCGAACAAAAATCCTCAGTTTTGTTGGAGGAAAGTCTGATCATGTGTATGGGGCATTATGATTTAATAGTTTGATGTAGTTTTTAATATGCATTTACTCTTTTTTACTCTTCGCCACTGATTTTTTTTTCCCCATGGGCCTCACTCGCTGCACCCTCTGCGACCACCTTTTAAGCTTCCTGTGCTGAGCCTTTCAAGCCTCCTGATCAAATGGGCAAACCCCAAAAAAATTTCCCATTGCGTTGAGGCATGGGAGCTGGCTCAAACAGGGACTCCATGTGGAAAAAGTGAAGTCCAATGGTTGTTCTATAGTTTGGTTTATATTTATTTTGTTAACTTTATGTTTACTCCTTCGTTCACCACTTGTACTCCCCACCCACACTTACCCAGCAAACACCCAGACCCTATCTGACCTTCACAGGAGACTTTCACGGACACCTCACAATACACCCTATCTCCTATCTCTGGATTCCACCTCTGTAACCAAATCACCAGCCGTAATTTTACCTCATGGAATGTGAAAGAAATTAGGTCCCCCATTAAGAGTCCTTAAGATTTTGCAGAATCTCTAAAGATTAAAAACAGACATCGCCCTGTTACAAAAAACTCACTTAACTTTCTCTGAATTCCACCGTATGAAAAAAATTTGTGTGGGCACGGTTTTGAGCTCTGACGCAGTCAGGCGCAAGGCTGGGTTGCTCATTTTGATCCACAAGTACCTCTTTTGTGAAGTGCTATCAGTAGACTCTGACAATCAGGAACGTTTTCTTACTGCTAATGTCCACCTAGGTAATGAGGACATCCTACTATCAAATGTTTATGCTACTAACAACCCAAGGAAAAACTTTTTTTGGGGACCTATCTACTAGGCTACTAAAATCCCCCCACACCCCTCACATCATTGGAGGGGACTTTAACACTATATTACATATGTCCAATGATAGATCCTCTCCCGAACTCCCTCGTAAAACATCTGAACCCCCGGCCCAACCCTTTTCTCTACAACAATGGAATCACTTCACCTCACTGACATATGGAGACTCTTTCGCCCTGCAAATAGGAAATACAACTTATTTTCTTCTCCCCATAATGTATTTACCAGAATTGACTACCAGGCATTGACAGTATCATTCCGATAATCTCAAATGCTGAGATCCACGACATGCACCAATCTCGGTATCATTCAAGGATTCTAGCTCCCAACCCTTGTCTATGGCGATTTCCCTCATATTTACACAATAATACTGACTTCCAGGCTTATATGGACTTGTCATGGAAAGAATTTTCCAACGCAAATTTAACCCATTTAGATAATCCCAACTTATACTGGGAAGCTGGCAAGGCCTATCTCAGGGTACGGGTCATTTCATATGCTGCCTCCTACAAAAAACATGCACAAACTAGCTAGCGGGAAGCAAGCTTTCATCTTAGACTTGCCCAGTGTTCCCTTTCCACACAAAATTTCCAGGATAATAGAAAAGAATGGGAGGCAGCCAAACAAGCCTTTGACTCTTAGGATGACACCTTAGAGCTGACCAAATGAACACACATAGATGCCACTCTCCATAAATTTGGCAACAAGGCCGGAAAGCTCTTAGCGAAGCTCTGCAAAGGCCCTCATCGCCCTACACATATTACCTCTTTACAGGACATTTAAGGAAAAATGAAATCTAAAGGTCTGATAATAACTTTATGTGCGGTCTATGATGTGAGAGTAATAATAAATACAATTTTAATATAACAGACCCACCACACCAAGTCCACATATCCTGTTAGAATAGATGCCACCTGCAGCCAATTGTATTGATGGGAGGGGCGTCTACCTCTTATTTGAGATTTTCCAAAGTTCTGAGATATTTTTGCTGGGGATCTATATGCTTCATCCCGAGGAAGGCAGATAAAGGTAAAACCTTTTCAGTACTATTTATTACCACATTTTCTACCCAACATTACCAAATAAAAAATGTCATACGTAAACATTGGCACATATTGGGGAACGATCGAGTCATTAAGACATTTTTACACATAAAACCAAAAGTGATCTTCAGGGGCATCCCTTCACTTTGGGACAAAAATTCCCCAATGTTGTGGACCCCCGACAGAAAAATTGGCATTTTTCCAAAATCTGACAGGGTATCATTATTGTCAGAGATGTCAGATATGTTCCTTGAATAAAAGCAAAAATAGAAAAACAGACCAATTTATATCAACTAGCACTTCAGTCGAGCACCGAATTGAACCATTAATCACCTGTTCCACGATATGAGTCGTCTATTTGTTGCAATGCACCTGTGGATTTTTTTTTTTTTTTTTTTTCACAATCAAAAGGTTTATTGAAACAAAGTACATAACAAGGTATATAACATGCGCTGTTACATAGGCGCGTAACATTAAAGGAGTCATGTTAACAGTGTATTTAAACATATGGAATTATGCGTAGTTCAGCATAGGAAAAAGGTTAGGGTTTAGTATTTATTGGGAGTAACATTGTTAGGGAGGGGGGGGGGGGGGTGATGGGAGGAGGAGTGGGTCGGGAGGTGGGTCAGGGTATCAGAGGGGGGAGGGGGGTAGGTTGCGGTTTGGTCGTTCTCCTAGGGGGAGATCTCATTAAGTTAGTCCAATAATATGATTTCAATGTCTTGGGGTTTGGGAGTGTGTCTGGGTGTTATTACTGTTCATGGTAGTATCGTGTTAGGGGTCTTTGGTTCCGTCTGCGTTACAGGGGACCTAGGTTTTGGTTGGAGTCGGGTTGCCAGCGTTACCTGGTGTAGTGAGTGTTAGATATTCAGGCGAGTATTTGAATAGTATCCATGGCTGCCATGTGTCATTGAAACGAGAATCGTTCTCCCGTTTCATCGTGGCTAGTTCTTCCATCTTGTGGATGTAATTTACTCTGTCTATCCAGTCAGTAATGGTGGGTACGTGCTTGGTTTTCCAGTGGAGGGGTATGAGTGTTTTGGCTGCCAGTAGAAGATGTCTGGTCAGGGATTTTTTGTATCTGCTTATTGTGAAGTTGTTTATGTTAATTAGGCATGCAGCTGGTGTAAGTTCTAGTCTGGTTTCTGTTATGGTTTTAATCCACGACGTCACTATGTTCCAGAAAGGTTGTATATGGGGGCATGTCCACCAGATGTGGAGGAAGGTGCCTACATTACTGTCGCACCTCCAGCAAGCGTCCGAGCTCGTGGGGGTCCATTTCCTGGTTTTGTGAGGTGTGATGTACCATTGGGTGAGTATTTTATATGATATTTCTTGGTATTTGGTACTCAAGGAGCTCTTGTGAGCCATAATACATGCCTTCTCCCATTGAGTAGTAGTGAATGTAGTGTTTAGTTCTTTTTCCCACTTCCTTTTGTGTTTATCATTCTCTGCGAACTCTGTCTGGTTTAACCAGGAATAAGCTAGGGAAGTGGTATTCTTAATTGGGGCTCTTTTGAAGCATGCATCTTCAAATGGGAGAAGTGGAAGGCAGTATGAAGCTCTGTGTTTACTATTAAGCAGATAATCTTTTAGTTGTAGGTAGAACCATAAACCAGGAAATGGACCTTCCCACTCAGTTTGTAAGGCTTCTAAAGTATTAATTCTAGAGTTCGTCAGGCATTGATTCGCAGTCCAGGTCCGTATATGTTTGAGGTGTAGACCTGGGATAAAGTCTGGGTTGTTTGTGATCGGTGTAAGTGGTCCTGGTATTGATGCCAGTCGGTGTTTTTCAGCTATTTTGTGCCACACACTCAATGTGGTGGCTACCAATGGGTGTTTTAAGTTTTTGTCTGTTTTAGAGAATTTCGTCCATGGGTGGAAAGTCAGGTTGTATGGGGTAAGTAGCTGTTCTAATTGGACCCAGTCTTTGTTTGCGTTGTGACAGTGCCAGTCTATTATTCTTGTGATGTGGGAGGCTTGGTGGTATTTTCTAAAATTTGGAAGCCCCATGCCGCCTCTGTTCTTGGGGAGTGTTAGGATTCTCATTTGTATTCTGGGTTTCTTGCCTGTCCATAGGAAGTGCCTCTGTGCTCTAGTCAGTGTGGTGAAGAAGGTTTCTGGGATTTTGATTGGTAGGGCATTGAAAAAGTAAAGGAGTCTGGGTAGTATGGTCATTTTGAGTATTGAGGCTCTGCCGAACCATGAGAATGTTTTCATGTGCCATTTTTGGAGGTCCTTAATCAGTGTTTTTAATAATGGTTCGTAGTTATAATGGTATAGGGATTCTATGTTATCCGTTAGGTTTATCCCCAGGTATTTTAATTTGTGCGTCACCCATGTATAATTGTGGTTATCTTTTAATAGTTTTAGTTGGTCGGGTGGGAGATTTATGTTCAGGGCTTCCGATTTGGTATTGTTAATTTTGAAGTTAGAGATGTAGCCGAATATTTTGAATACTTTTTCAAGGTTGGGGATAGAGATATGCGGTTCAGTGAGAAAAAATAATAGGAGGTCGTCTGCATAAGCAGCAGTCTTGTATTCTCTATCCCCAATCTTGAATCCTTTTATATCTTTATTGGCATTGATTGTTCTGATTAGGGGTTCTAGTGAAATAATGAAGAGAAGGGGGGATAGGGGACACCCCTGTCTCGTGCCGTTTCTTATTTTTATCGGGTCTGAGAGTGTATTATTAACTTTAATTCTAGCCTGGGGGTTCTGATAGAGGGCCGTTATCCATGACATCATGTGTCTGTCAAGTCCAATATGGGAGCAGGTACTCATCATGTAATCCCAAGAGACTCTATCAAAAGCCTTTTCGGCGTCGGTGGAGAGTAAAAGTTTGTTAGTCTTGGAGTGTTTGGAGGAATGTATCAAATTGAGTGCTTTGGCGATGTTATCTCTTGCCTCTCTGCCAGGCATGAAGCCTACTTGTTCGGGTCCAATGATGCTCGTCAGTAAGGGTTTTAGTCTGTTGGCTAGTATTTTGGCTAGGAGCTTTAAGTCGGTGTTCAGAAGGGAAATAGGTCGGTAGTTTGCACAGTCTGTGTGGTCTTTGTCTGGTTTGGGGATCACTGCTATGTGTGCCATGAGGAATGGGTCTTGGGAGTGTCTGTTTTGGGCTAGGTAGTTGAATGCGTTCAGTAGGGGCTTGACTAGTTGGTGCACATAGGTTTTGTAATATTGTGAGGTGAATCCGTCGGGTCCTGGGCTTTTGCCCGATTTCAATTCTTTGATCGCATTGAGTATTTCAGTTGTAGATATGGGTTCCTCCAGTTGTTGTATGTCTTCCTGAGTTAGGTGGGGTAGCTTACTGTCCTTTAGAAATTGGTCTATTACTTCTTGTTTCGTGTGTGTCAGGTGAGTGGGTTTGTGTTGGTTTGGAAGGTTGTAAAGTTTCGTGTAAAATTGGTGGAAGAGATCTGCGATCTCTGTGGGGTTGTGTCTGGGTACACCGTTTTTGTCTTTTATAGCGTGTACTATGTTCGTCCTCTGTGCGTCTTTAAGGGCTTTGGCTAGCAGTTTCCCGCTTTTGTCCCCATGTTCATAGTATATACCCTTTTTAAAGAAGAGTGCCTTTCTAGTCTTTAGATCGAGTATTTGTTTTAGGGTATTCCTGCATCTCGTGAGGTCTTCCTCCACTCTAATGGACAGTGATTTTTTGTGTTGGGACTCTAAGTTAATGATTTGCGTGGTCAGGTCAGTTATCTCCTTGTCTCTATCTTTTTTTTTCCTCGCACCCCATGTCATTAATTTGCCTCTTATTACGCTTTTATGTGCTTCCCAATTGGTCAGTGGGTTGGTGTCTGAGTCTATGTTGTTTCTGAAATATTCGTTAATTGCGTCGTGGATGTCGTCTTTTATCGTTTGGTCTGTCAGGAGAGAGGCATTTAGTCTCCAGTTAAAAAATGACCGTTTAGGTGGGTCAAGTTGTATGGATAATGCTGTGGGTGCATGGTCTGAAATCGATATTATGCCTATTTCTGCAGATTTCACATTACCGAGATCCCGCTGTGTGACAAAGATAAGGTCAATTCGCGAGTACCTCTTGTGAGGGTGTGAGAAGAATGTGTAGTCTTTGTCTGTGGTGTGGATAGATCTCCATGCGTCTACAAGGGAAAGGGAGCTGATTAGTAGTTTGATGCGTCTGAGAACCCCGTAGGTTACTGTCGTGTGGCCTGTGGATGTGTCTTTAAGGGGTGAAAGTGGTATGTTGAAGTCTCCGCCTAGGATAATGCAGCCTTCCGCAAACCACTTCAATTCCTCAACAAATTTTCGACAGAAGGGGATATGTGCTTTATTGGGGAAGTAAACATTGGCGAGCGTAATGGGTCTTCCAGCCCAGTCCCCTTTCAGGAATATATAGCGGCCTTCTGGGTCGATAAGCTTCTGATGGAGTTTGAATGGGGCATCTTTGTTAATGAGTGTAGAGACACCCTTTGTTTTAGCCAGGGGATTAGTAGCGTGGTACATGTCTGTGTAGATGTGGTCTGTGAATTTAGGTACGTGTTCACTTTTGAAGTGTGTCTCTTGTAGATATACTATCATTGGGCGGGTTTTCTTGAGTTCCTTAAGTAGTTTGGACCTCTTCTCTGGTATGTTTAGGCCATTAATGTTGTGCGAAATAAGGGTCGGCGATTTCCCTAAGTTGGAGTATGCCATGGTGTGATGTGTTTACTAGTCCCGGTTATCGGGTTAGGGGTTATTGAAGGGGTAGTTGGGGGAGACTCCCGCTATGAGAACTCTCGTATGTATCGTGTCCTGGTGGTTGGGGGGGGGGGGGTTGGTAAAGTCTTGCGGTTGTATCGCTTTCGTGTCGGGTAGGTGGAGGTGGGATTCAGTGGGAGGGAGGGGGTATTATTTAATGGGTCGGGGTACCGGGGAAAGGGTACTGTTGAGCGGATGCTCAAATCCCGCCTAATAGGTGGGGAGCTGTATAGCGCCTGGGAAGTCAGGCACTATGTTGTACTCCTGGGGGGTAGTGGGAGGAGTGGTGGCGGATAGTCGTCACCAGTGAAGTATTTCTTACCAGCAGGTAAGAGTGTGTTTTTCGGGAATAACGTCTGTCTCTTGTGGTGCCGGGAGGCCCGGGGGTTGTGAGTGCTGAAACTTCATTTGCAATGTCATACCGTCAGTATTGTATGGGTACAATGAGGGGGGGGGGGGGGGGGTTAGACATGCAGGTTGTTTCTAACAGTGAGTGGTAGTCAACGGAGTGCCACAAATTTTAGGTTATAGAAAAAAAAAAAAAAAAAAAAACACATTAAACAATAAGTACATAAATTTTGTTAATGATAACATGGCTAAAGCGGATCAATGGTCACTTGGGGTGTAAACAATGTTTAGGGGTGGTCTGTCACCCTGAACCACCAACTTGCTTATATAGGGTTTAGTCTTTTCCTTCAGGTTTTGGCCTAAACTTGGGTTCTAGAACCTCGAAGGGGGGAGGGAAGATGTGCCTGGGGTATCAGAGGTGTGCTGCAAAGGAAGTAGGGGGGATTGGGGAGTGGGGAGCAGAGGGTGTGGTGGTTGTAAGGTGTTGGTAGTTGTGTCATCTTTTTAGAGGAGTGTGGACCTATATGCTATGGTACACTTATGACAGCAAGATTTGTTCGTGCCTGCAACTTGGATAGTGGAGGGGTCCGGCAAGTAAGAGAGTAGGGTGGTATGTGGTCACTGAGATTTTGGGGTTCATCTATTTGGTTCTAAGGTTCAGTGAGACCACGGCAGATTGATATCTGAATTATTTAGGTTTGGGTGTGTTCAAAATTGTGTGGAGCTGCTTTGCGATCCTGGGGGTATCGGACGCCTCCACTATCCATAGGTCCCCGGCGCATTGACCCCAACCCAGTGCTAGTATACTCAGCAAGTGTGGCTATTATTGCTGCGTACTGGTGTGTGGCATACCTGTTTATCCCCTCACAGCTAAGGAGTACCTCTGTGGTTCTAATAATGTGCGCAGCAAAAATGAAAACTGAAGAGACGAAAAAGAAAAGGTAAATGAAAAGCAGATAAAAAGTAAGGAGAAAACCTTTTGCGTAGGCAGGTGGTGAGTCTTGCGTGGCCCCCAGTGTGCAGTGCAGTTCATTGGAGTTGGGTTGCTGAAGTGCAATAGTTCGTTGCGGGGGGTCATGAGGTGGATGTGTTGCCCATGTGCCGGTAATGGTTCAGTTCAGTTCAGCAGTAGGTAGTTGTTGTTCTCCTCATGCCCCTGATCGAATCTTCTTGGAGAGCCGTGATGAGCCTGCTGGTGGGAAAAAGGAGAACCAACAAACAACAAAAAAAAAAAAAAAGAAAAAAAAAGAAAAAGAAAACCAAAGGTACCAGGGGAGAAACTCAAAGAATGGAGAGAGAGCGGAAGTGTCTGTGAGTGATCTTCTTTTCCTTTCTTCAGTAGTTGTTCTGGGTCTTAAGATGGTCTCTTTGCGCCCTCTGGTGGTCGGACTTGTTGGGAGGTCATCTCCTGTTGTGGTTCTGTAATCGCCTGCTGTTTTTAAGGAGAAAGCTGATTCAGGCAAAATTGTCAGCTGGTTATATGTTCTGAAGTTAGCCGTTCCGAGGTTGTGCCTGTTGCCATGGGGAAAAGGATAGATAGAAAAGGGAAAAAGGAAGAGAAAGGTTGTTTGTTTGGCAATGAGTCTGCTGTTCTTGTTGTATTGGGAAGAGACGTGGTTCCTTTGCGCCCTCTGTTGGTGGTTCGCAGTCAGTGCCTCCATCTAGTCACAGTCTTGTGGCTGGCAGTTATTATCGATTCAAAGGAATCAGATTGGAGAGGGTACAGATGGCCTGGTGGGGGGGACCCCAGTGAGAACTAAACTGGATCTATGGTTCAGCCATGTCAAAAAGGTGCCGTGGTGTGGCTAACAGGTAAGAACTGTAAACAAATGGTGGTTTTGAGGGTTTCTTGTGTAGGACCTTTAATTAATCCTCTGGTTCTTTGCGCTCCTGGAGGATGCGGGGGAGTCATATGCATGTCTGCTGCTGTTCCTTCTGGGCCTTCCCAGCTGGGGAGGGGATTGCATGGGTGAGAATCCTGGGCTGTGTTGAGGGTTGTTGATCTCTGGAGGCAGCAGGAATTCTGCGTACCAGTCTGGTAGATCCACTGGTGGGATGTGGAGGTTGTCACAGAATTTGTTAAGCTCTTCAGGGATTCTAAGCATGTACTGTTTCCCCATGAAGGATGCTTGTAGAGCAAAGGGGAATTTCCATCTATAGTTAATGTTCCTGTCTCTCAATACTGCTAGCAGAGGCTTCAGGGCCCTCCTGTTTTTCAGGGTGATGGGGGAGAGATCCTGAAATAGCTGTATTGTGGCTTCATTGTACAGGATGTGATCATTTGCCCTTGCTTTTTGCAGCACCTCTTCCTTCAGGCAGAAGTTGGGGAGGCAGCATATAATGTCCCTGGGTGGGTTGTCATCCGGGGCTCTAGGCCTCAGAGCTCTGTGTGCTCTATCAAATTCAATTGGAGAGTGTTCTGGCCTGCTCAGCAACTCATTGAAAATGGTGGTCAGTGCAGGTCTGATTTGGTCGTTCGGTACTGACTCAGGGACACCTCTGACACGTATATTATGGCGTCTGCCCCTGTTGTCCAAATCTTCTAAATGCCTGTTCATTTCAATTAGGTGGTGTGTGTGTGAAATGGCGACATCATCCAGTCTCCCCAGGGCCCTATCTCTCCTCTTCCCTGCTCTTTCTGTGACCGCCATTTGTTCTGAGAGCTTTAATAGCTCTGTTTTTATGTCAGTGATCGCTGAGGCAAAAGATCTCTTTATATCTGTGGCGATGTCTGTCATGTCGGCATAGGTAAGGGGTTTGTCTTTGTTACCTGGTGTTGAGTCCTCAGATGCCGGCAGGGAGACCTCGTCATCCTCCATTTCCTCCTCCTCGTTTTGTCTGTGAGCCGGCGCCATTTTGGCAGACCTCCCCCCGCTGCTGAACCTGAATTTGTTCAGATTCGCCGCTGGATTCTTCCTCTTTGGGGTCACTAAGGAGCGGAGAGTGTGTCCGTGGGTCCCCCTCTTTATTTGTGTGGACATGTTCAAGATCCTGGCGGTATTAGCGGGTCTCGGGCCTCCCAGACTCCCGGAGCTCAGCTATTGTGCGTCCATCCGCCTCGCGCTCCAAGCCACGCCCCGACAACTCTTAAAGTATATTGCTGCTGTAAACTTGATCTGAGTTTTGGATGATATGGAACTTTAAAGTAGTTAAAAATATCACCAATTATTCCCAATTGAACATCTATAATGAGAGACTTTTTTGATTATCATCTTTAATCTTCTCATCTTGCCCTATATCACCGTAAATTGCAAAAATATGGCCCATTTAGGGGAAATTTTTAATGGACATATATTTGATAGGATTTTAGTAGGATACCACCAATAGAGGTGTCAACAAAATGTTTATTTATGCAAACCTTTGTAATTTTACATCAACATTTTGCGTACTTGTAGATTAACAAATAATTTTTCTAGTCTAATTGGTACTTGATCCCAATACATTGCCCTTTTGAGATAGATTGGATTTTCTGTTTGGGAGTATAACCATTCAGTATTATACACTAGAATTGTATTGGATTTATATCTAATTTAATTGAATTGTGGTGTTTTTACCTCTTTTTTATAACCACTAGAGGCCGTTAGCAGCCTGGAGTCATTAGGGAAGGGTTTTGGATCTTTCCACATTGATTCTGACATTGTTTAATCTTAATAGAACATATGTGTAACAAATTATATCACCACTAAGGGCTGCTATATTGCAGTTATGGGTGTCCCCATGAAAGAGATTCAATTCCCTTCCGGGTGTACGGATCAACTTTTGATCTGATTTCATTAAATCTGAACAATTTCTTTCACCACTAGGGGCTGTTGTACCTTAGCAACATTCGTCCCCTTGAAGGTGGTTTATTCCCTTCTAGCTAAATCAGATAACCCTTGATGGGGCAACTTTGATTTTTAATATGAAATGGGCCCTTTATTTATTTTCTATTTTCCCTAGAGGATAATGTCTTAATGTTGGGGATTAATTATTTCAATCCTATTTATAATGGGATCGGAACCCTTGATTTTTAAATCAGGTTTGAGTTACATAATTTATTGCACTATCAATGTGTAGGCACAATTTCATGCAAACATTTTTTATATACACACCTGGTGAAATCTATTTTTAGTTTTAGTTTTGTCTTGCTTTAAACTTGCTTTACACTGCAGGCATTTGCCCGTTTTTAAAACGGTGGATTCGGAAAAGTGTTATCCAAAGCCCAGAACAAGGTGTGGTTTTCTGATAGATGGATGTATATAGAGCGGTGAATCAGCATGCCGCCATGCCCCAGGATGACATCAGGTATGACAAAAGGCGTAGAGGGAAGCGACGTGCTGATGTCACCGTGATATGCGCAAGTCCTGGAACCATGGGTTGCAATCGAGAGCCGGCCAGCTCGGTATTCTATACTGCATGATTTTGCTTTTAACAAATGTAAGTGCAATACTTTTTATTTTATTAATAAAATTACCCAAAGATTTTACGCTATGGAAGCCTTTATCACTTTTTTATGGGAAATATCCGGCAAAGTATATGTAAGGGTCACAACACCGTGGAAGACGCTGAGACCTTGGCTGTGTACATAAAAGGCCCGGGCTGGGTATTAAGCCAGAAACGTTTGAGACCTCCTATAAAAAGAGATCAACAGGAGTCGGTAATCAACAGTGTGTCTGGAGGTGGAAGGCAAATCTTTTCTCTCATCATCATTCCCGGGTGCATTGTGTGTTGTTTTCACAGTGGAGATCTACTATCAATAATAGTGGACTGTTTACAATGTGCAATTTGATTAATCTCATTTATGATATTCATTTTAGAAAGGTTGAATTATTTTAATTCACAGCAGGGATTCACTTTATGGAAATATAGCGCGACTTGATATTGAAAATTGTCGATTGATGTGTGTATCTTGCTGGAAGTCGCAGCTGTTCTTCTATATTTATTTAAATTTCTATTACAAATCACAATTTAAATCACAGAGCATTTAGGACAGCGCAGTCATTTTATATATATACCGTATTTATCGGCGTATAACACGCACCGGCGTATAACACGCACCCCAAGTTTAGGAGGGCATTTTAAGGAAAAAAAGTTTTAGGAGGGAAGTTTAGGGGAAAAAAAACTTACATTTAATCGTCATTTGCAGCCTTGCCCAGCATCATTTGCAGCTTGCCCAGCGTCATTTGCAGCTTGCCCAGCGCCATTTGCAGCTTGCCCAGTGCCATTTGCAGCCTTGCCCAGTGTCATTTGCAGCCTTGCCCAGTGTGATTTGCAGCCTTGCCCAGTGTCATTTGCAGCCTTGCCCAGTGTGATTTGCAGCCTTGCCCAGTGTGATTTGCAGCTTGTCAGTGTCATTTGCAGCTTGCCCAGTGTGATTTGCAGCTTGTCCGTGTCATTTGCAGCTTGCCAGCGTCATTTGCAGCTTGCCATGTTTAAATTTACCACCTAGAAAGACCGCGCCGCAGGAAAAGACAGAGCGCCGCCGAAAAAGCCCGAGCCGTCTGTTCGGCTCCGCTCGCAGTCCCGCCTCCCTGCTGTTTCGGAAGCGAGAGCAGGGAGGCGGGACTGCGAGCTGAGCCGAACAGTCAGATCTGTCTTTTTCGGCGGCGCTCGTTTTTTTCCGGCGGCGCTCGTTTTTTCACTTTTTTTGGGGGGGATCGGCGTATAACACGCACCCACGACTTTCCCCCGGTTTTAAGGGGGAAAAAGTGCGTGTTATACGCCGATAAATACGGTTTATATATATATTTATATATATTAGACCGTACATATATATTAACACACCGCCTGAAGTGTATTGTATACTATACACCACCTAATGCACTGTATATATAGGTTACACTGAATGCAGAGTATATATATATATATTGATGCACTGACTGAATATAGAGTATACACTGAATATATAGTCTATGCTAAATGCAGAGTGTATATATATATATATATATATATATATATATATATATATATATATATATATATATATATATATATATATATATATATATATATATATATATATATATATATATATATATATACACTAGACTGACTGTGTATATAAATAACCTGCCTGCTTAATATAACTCAAGCTACATCTCCGTCCACACCACAAACACTACATGCAACCGCTATGTAAGCAGCCTTATAGTGTGGGGCGTGGACTTAATATCCTGAGCTATGATGGGCCAAAGTCACCCAATTATGGCTCTCTCAGCAGAGCATGCTGTGATTGTCCAAAGCATGTAGGTCAGGTGCATGCTTTGGCCAATCATAGGACGCCAATGCACTGCAAGCTCGCAGTGCATTATGGGTCGTTTCACGGCTCTCAAATTAGCCCCTAACGTCCCATAATGTTCTATATTCGGCGAACTTACGAAAACCTGATGTTGAAGTCGAACTTTCGTTCTACTCGAACATCAGGCTTATCCCTATAAGTGACCATCCATAGTGGTGCTGAGTGGTCCATAGTGGTGCTGACTGAGTAACAAGTGACTATAGTGTCAGCTATGAAGGCAAAGAAAGGGGGTGTATCCCTATATATATATATATATATATATATATATATACAGTCCAATATATATATATATATATATATATATATATATATATATATATACATATATATATATATATATATATATATATATATATATATATATATATATATATATATATATATATATATATATATATATATATTTATATATATTTATATATATATATACTCTGCATTCAGTGTAGCCTATATATACAGTGCATTCGGTGGTGTACAGTAGATAATACTTCCACACTTCAGGTGGTGTAATATATATATGTACGGTCTAGTATATATATATATATATATATATATATATATATATATATATATATATATATATATATATATATATATATATATACTCTGCATAAAGTGTAGTATATATACTCTGCATAAAGTGTAGTGTATATATACAGTGCATTTAGCGGTGTACAGTATATAATACACTTCAGGTGGTGTATTAATATACAGTCAGGTCCATAAATATTGGGACATTGACACAATTGTTTTTTTTTAGCTCTATACACCACCACAATGGATTTGAAATGAAACAAACAAGATGTACTTTAACTGCAGACTTTCAGCTTTAATTTGAGGGTATTTACATCCAAATCAGGTGAACGGTGTAATAATTACAACCGTTTTTATATGTGCTAAAAGTAATAGGACAGATTAACAATCATCCATCAAACTTTCACTTTTTAATACTTGGTTGCAAATCATTTGCAGTCAATTACAGCCTGAAGTCTGGAACACATAGACATCACCAGATGCTGGGTTTCATCCCTGGTGATGCTCTACCAGGCCTCTACTGCAACTCTTCAGTTCCTGCTTGTTCTTGGGGCATTTTCCCTTCAGTTTTGTGTTCAGCAAGTGAAATGCATGCTCAATCGGATTCAGGTCGGGTGATTGACTTGGCCATTGCATAACATTCCACTTCTTTCCCTTAAAAAACTCTTAGGTTGCTTTCGCAGTATGCTTCGGGTCATTGTCCATCAGCACTGTGAAGCGCCGTCCAATGAGTTCTGAAGCATTTTGCTGAATATGAGCCAATAATATTGCCAGAAACACTTCAGAATTCATCCTGCTGCTTTTGTCAGCAGTCACATCATCAATAAATACAAGAGAACCAGTTATATTGGCAGCCATACATGCCCACGCCATGACACTACCACCACCATGCTTCACTGATGAGGTGGTATGCTTTGGATCATGATCAGTTCCTTTCCTGCTCCATACTCTTCTCTTCCCATCACTCTGGTACAAGTTGATCTTGGTCTCATTAGTCCATAGGGTGTTGTTCCAGAACTATGAAGGCTTTTTTAGATGTTGTTTGGCAAACTATAATCTGGCCTTCCTGTTTTTGAGGCTCACCAATGGTTTACATCTTGTGGTGAACCCTCTGTATTCACTCTGGTGAAGTCTTCTCTTGATTGTTGACTTTGACACACTTACCTCCTGGAGAGTGATCTTGATCTGGCCAACTGTTGTAAAGGGTGTTTTCTTCACCAGGGAAAGAATTCTTCGGTCATCCACCACAGTTGTTTTCCCTGGTCTTCCGTTTCTTTTGGTGTTGCTGAGCTCACCGGTGCGTTCTTTTTAAGGATGTTCCAAACAGTTGATTTGGCCACACCTAATGTTTTTGCTATGACTCTGATGGGTTTGTTTTGTTTTTTCAGCCTAATGATGTCTTCCTTCACTGATAGTGACAGCTCTTTGGATCTCATATTGAGAGTTGACAGTAACAGATTCCAAATGCAAATAGCACACTTGAAATGAACTCTGGACCTTTTATCTGCTCCTTGTAAATGGGATAATGAGGGAATAACACACACCTGGCCATGGAACAGCTGAGAAGCCAATTGTCCCATTACTTTTGGTCCCTTAAAAAGTGGGAGGCACATATACAAACTGTTGTAATTCCTACACCTTTCAGCTGATTTGGATGTAAATACCCTCAAATTAAAGCTAAAAGTCTCCAGTTAAAGCACACCTTGTTTGTTTCCTTTCAAATCCATGGTGGTGGTGTACAGAGCCAAAAAGATTAGAATTGTGTCCATGTCCCAATATTTATGGACCTCACTGTATATATATATATATATATATATATATATACAGTCTAGTATATATATATATATATATATATATATATATATATATATATATATATATACAGTCTAGTGCAGCCCTCAAAAGTTGCACTCGCCTGCTTGCATTTTGCGAGTACATTTTGAGAGCTGGCTAGGACTGCCTGAAGCGAGGGGGGCCCGAGCCTGGGCGGAATGGGAGTCCTTCTCCCAGAGATCGTGGCGGGGAAGAGAGAGAGAGCCGCCCAGATGTCCACAGTGTAGTGCTTTCATTTTAATTTCTGTGTTCCCCAGTGCTCACTGTCATATACAGCCCCACCCCCTGGTGAACTTTGTCAATCAAAGTTTCCTGGCCAGGGGGCGGGGCTGTATTTGACGTTGATCGGCGGGAACACAGAAATTAAAATGAAAGCTGTTATCACTGTGTTCCCAGTGGCTCTCCTGTTCCTCTCCTCCCCTGCACACGTGGGCACAAGCTGCATGGTGGACATGGGCTGCATGGTGGGCACGGGCTGCATGGTGGGCACAAGCTGCATGGTGGGCACGGGCTGCATGGTGGACACGGGCTGCATGGTGGACATGGGCTGCATGGTGGACATGGGCTGCATGGTGGACACAGGCTGCATGGTGGACACGGGCTGCATGGTGGACATGGGCTGCATGGTGGACACGGGCTGCATGGTGGACATGGGCTGCATGGTGGACACAGGCTGCATGGTGGGCATGGGCTGCATGGTGGGCACAAGCTGCATGGTGGACACAAGCTGCATGGTGGCACGGGCTGCATGGTGGGCAAGGGCTGAATGGTGGACACGGGTTGCATGGTGGGCATGGGCTGCATGGTGGCCACGGGCTGCATGGTGGATGGTGGGACCAGGCTGCATGGTGGATGGGGGGACCAGGCTGCATGGTGGATGGTGGGCACAGGCTGCATTGATGGGCACACACAGCTTGCATTGGGCACAGGCAGGCTGCATTGGTGGGCACGGATAAAGTTGTTGTTGTTAATATTTATTTTTATAACTTAATTTTGCATAAAACATTTAAGTGTCATTTAATGAGATCATTTATGAGGGCGTGTTTAGGGGTGGGCGTGTTTAGGGGCGGGGTTGGGTGGGGCAACTGGTGGCAAGTAACCCTTGAGGCCTGGTTTAGTGTATATATATATATTCTTCAGGTGGTGTACACAGTATATAATACAGGGTGTACAGTTTCTAATACACTTCTGGTGGTGTACACATTATATAATACAGTGCAGCCATTGTACAGTTTATAATACAGTGCAGGCGGTGTAAATCATATCTAATACAGTACAGGTGCATGCTTTGGCCAATCATCATACAGCAAACTCGCAGTGCATTATGGGACATTCCGTGGCACTCAAATTTCCCGCGAACGCACCATAATGTTCGGTGTTAGGCGAACACCTGATGGTCAAGTCAAACTTACAGTATGTTCGAATCGAACTTAAGTTCGACTCACGCATAGAGCTCAACCCAACATGTGAGGTATCACTGTGAATGTCAGATCAAGGGCAGTAATTCTAGTAATAGACCTCCTCTTTAAGGTGGTAAACTGTAAAGGCTTTTAAAGACTTTAAAAAATGTATGTAGTTTGTCACTGCTGTAATATACAGTATATATGCAATATATGGGGGGGGGGGGGGGTTGCTATCTTGGCATTTTTTCTGCCTCCGAAACTGTGATAGGTAGTAAGGAAGTGAAATGAGCAATTTCCGCCCTTAGAAAGACTGAAGGCGATAATTGATTTTCAGGGTCCTGTACGTGGCTAGACTGCCAAAAAGTCTCTCACATGTGGTAACCCTCCAACTCTGGAGAAGCAACAGAATTAATTTTGGGGTGTAATTCCACAAATACCCATAGCATGTATGAGCAATATATAATTTAAGTGACAACTTTGTGTAAAACAAAAATAAAATTGTTAATTTTCTAGAAACTTGTGGCAAAACATAAAATATTCCATGAACTCAACATGCCTCTCAGCAAATAATTGTGGGTGTTTACCTTCTGAAAATAGGTCATTTTGGGGGGTTTTGTGCTATCTTAGCATTTCATTAACCACCAAAACTGTGATAGGTACTGAGGAGGTGAAATGAGCAATATACCGTATATATACGAGTATAAGCCGAGATTTTCAGCCCTTTTTTTTGGGCTGAAAGTACCCCCCTCAGCTTATACTCAAGTCACTGCTATCTGCCTACCTGATAATTGTGTCATGCAGACAGACGGTGGCCTTGGCAGTGTTTAAACGCAGCGCCTCCTTGTCTGTGATAGGCAGAACACTCTATTTCCCAGCAGTCAGTGTTATGCCTATCACGGACATCCTCTCATCCTCGTCCGTGGTATGAGGATGAGCGGAAGTCCGTGATAGGCGGAACACTGACTGCTGGGAAATTGTGTGTTCCGCCTATCACAGACAAGGAGGAGGCGCGGCTTTTGAATACTAGAATGGCCGCCGTATCTTTTTACATGCTGCGCTTTACATCGGTGCAAATGCAAGGGACAAGGAGGCTGCAGAGGGACAAGGAGGCTGCAGAGGGACACCAACGCTGCAGAAGGACACAGAGGCTGCAGAATGGCACACGGGGGCATGCACAGGACACAGGTAGGCTGTGACCCTCTTTTCCACTTACAATAGCTGCTGCATTTCTCACCCTCGGCTTATACTCGGGTCAATACGTTTTCCCAGTTTTTTTGTGGTAAATTAGGGGCCTCGGCTTATATTCGGGTCGACCTATACTCGAGTATATACGGTACACTCTTAGAAAGCCTTGAGGCGGTGATTGGTTTTCGGGGTCCTGTATGCGGCCAGGCTGCAAAAAAGTCTCACACATGTGGTATCTCCATATTCAAGAGAAGCAGCAGAATGTATTTTGGGGTGTAGTTTCACATATATCCATGGCATGTGTGAGCAATATAGAATTTAGTTACAACTTTGTGTAAAAACATTTAAAAAAAAAAAAAAAATTTCCAGAAACTTGTGGCAAAACATAAAATATTCCATGGACTCAACATGCCTCTTAGAAAATATCTTGGAGTGTCTACTTTCCAATAGGGATGGGCCGAAAACCCCCCAGTTCGGTTCGCACCAGAACATACCAAACAGGCATAAAATCTGGCAGAACACATGAACACTGTTAAGCCCCATACACACGGTCGGATTATCCGCGGACCAGGTCGGTCGGATCCTGTCCGTCGTACTTTGTCCGATGTTGGTGTTGCGTACACACGGTCGGACTACGTTGTCGGAATATCCGGTCTGCAAGAACGTCGTGACGTAAGTCGTTTTCCACGAGATTAGAAAAGGGAAGTTCAGCACCACGTCAGGCACCCGTTGGGCTCCTTCTGCTGATCCCGTGTTTATCGCGAGTTAGTCGAAGTTTGGTGACTTAAGATTCGCGCTTCTCAGTTTTCTGACTCAGATCGTTACTGCTCTTCAGTTTGTGCTTGTCGTGCGTATCTGTTTATTAGTGCGTGTAGTCAGTTCGCATTTGTTGGTCATTGCGGCCTATATCTTGATATAGGACGCTTTGATTTGCACTGCTTATTGTCTGCTCGTTTCTGGTATTCATTTCGTTCTTTCAGGCCTTGCTGTTTATCGGTGCTTTCTGTTTGTCCGTTCTGACCAGCCGACCTTTTGTGACCTTGTGAGCGATGTTTCCCGTGCGTACTCGTCGCCGAGTTCGTGCTGTACGCGGAATTGGTGTCGGGCTTTTAGCTTTGACCCAAGACCCGTCCATGAACAGAGTGACGAGGAGTATGTGGACCAAGAATTGGTTGCTTCAGCGTGACCAATTCTCGCACATGCCTTTGCTTCGTGAGATCCGGGAGAATAATCCTGATGATTTCAGGAACTTTCTTCGGATGACGGACCCCGATTTTCACCGTCTTTTGGCTTTGCTGACCCCCTTTATCAGCCGGCAGGATACCTGCATGAGACAAGCCACTACTCTGGAGCAGAGGCTGGTTGCCACGTTGAGGTACTTGGCGACAGGGAGAAGTCTTCAGGATTTGAAGTTCTCTTCAGGTATCTCTCCCCAGGCCCTGGGAATCATTATTCCAGAGACCTGTTCTGCCATCATCCAGGTCCTGCAGGAGGACTATATTAAGGTAACATTTCTACTTTACTATTCCCTTCTATGTATGCTCTGTTTGCTAATGTCTTCTATTTTTGACCTCCTTCCCTAATTACCATGATTGCAATATGCTCTAATATGCTGTGCCCCTTTTCTCCTTCATGCATTTTTCCCTTCACTTACCTCCCCAGCATGCTCTTCTGCCCCAATAGACACCTATGGCCTAGTCACTTAAGCAATGTATTTTGTCTGCTGCATAGTATTGTTTGCCCCCAAACACCCCCTAAAATATGCACTAATGTTTGCTGTGTGGTTTACTTCATGTAGAGCCCCTTTTTTTTATTTTTTTTTGTGGGGGGGGGCAAACTCATTAGGAACCCCCTCCCCCAACTGCTCTGTCAGATGGTACCAATCCTCTATCTGCTGGCTTTCCCAAGGTCAATACACACTATATACCTACCTCTTTATAGTGGGCATCTTTAGGGATGAATTCAGCAAAGCATGTAGTGCAAGGGGCTGGCTCCATACTTTCCATTTCATATTTTTTTGTGTTCTTTCCCTCCTATTAGCTTGCTTGTTAATTTCCGAATGTCACAATGTGCTTTCCTTTTTTTTTTGGGGGGGGGGGGGGGGTTGTAATGTTAGTTTAGCTTTCCTGGGGGCTGCCAATAGTGTTAAGTACAGAGGGTCTGGCCAAACTAGCACACATAATTGAGCCATTTGCCAATCAATGAAGTGCAGAGGGTTACCTGTCCAACACCCCCCCCCCAAAACCCTAGTTATTGCCAATGGCCCATCAGAAGTGGGGTGATTGATGGGGGGTGAGTAATCTGTGAAGGGGAGCCTCTACTTTTCTGTGCAAATACTTTCCAGCCTCCGATTTTAAACAATGCTCTTGTTCCAAGATGTTGATTGTCTAATCTGCTTGCAATGTTTATGTGCAAAGTGACTAATTTTTTTTTCTTGTTTCACTCCACAGTTCCTTCCACGCCACAGGAATGGCAGACTGTGGCCTCCCACTTTGCCAGCCGTTGGGACTTTCCTAACTGCGGAGGGGCAATTGATGGGAAACACGTCCGCATCGTCCCACCGCCCAACTCGGGGTCCTACTATTATAATTATAAAGGGTTTAATAGTGTAGTGATGTTGGCGGTGGTGTCGGCGACATATGAATTTATGTATGTGGACGTGGGGATGAACGGCCGGATCTCGGATGGTGGTGCCATTGCGCACACGGAGTTCTACTGGCGTCTCCAAAGTGGCAGTCTGTGCTTGCCACCTCCAGAGGAGAATGCAGAAGGACTCCCCTTCGTCTTTGTCGCAGATGAAGCGTTTGCGTTGACTCCCCATCTGATGAGGCCGTTCCCGATGAGGACCCTCACCCCAGACCAGAGGGTCTTCAACTACAGGCTGTCCAGAGCCCGAAGAGTTGTTGAGAACACTTTTGGCATCCTGGCCAGCCGCTTCCGCCTGTTCTTGACGGCAATTAACTTGGCGGAATACAAACTGAACCACATAGTTCTTGCCTGTTGCATATTGCACAACTTCCTCAAAAGACATAACAGGAACTATGTGGTGCCCGTTGGCCCAGATGTGGAGGGCCCTCCAATTGCTGACCTCACAGCCCTTCAAGTGGCACGTCCAGGCTTGCCCCCTCTAAATGCCCGCGCGGTCCGCGAGCAATATATGGACTACTTTGTGGGTAGGGGGGCCATTGCTCTGCCTGACGATGTGTGAGAGGCATTTTTAAATAAATCTTATTTTTCAACCAACCTATGATTTCTTGTCATTTCCGTATTCTTTTTAGCTTATTTTACCTTGAATTTTTTTCCCTTTGCTTTCGACAGTGGGAATGCACTTTCTGGGCAAAAGGAGGTAACAGTCTCTTCTTCCCAAAAAGATTATTCTCATGTTGTGTGTTTGATACCTAATCTTTTGTCTAGAGAAGGTTTGTACTGCATAACTGACACCCAAAATACTCCTTTTCATCACCAGGTCAGACATGTGTGTATTCTCCAAAATGCTGTGCTCCGTGTTTTCATACAAAGCACTGTGGGTGTCATTTACATAAGTCAAATCCACTATGCTCTACAAGTGCAGTGCAAAAGTGCCCTGGAAAAGAAACTTGCAGTGCAAACTGGACTTGCCTTTAGTAAATAACACCCATTGCCCCCCATATCCTTTACATTTGACATACATAATGCATTGTGTTTTTTAAATAAGGAAGCCACACATTTAGAAAAGTAAAAAAGTTTACTTGGAAAACATTCACAAGTGCGTTTACAATCTTCTTGCCCAAACTGACAACATCTTGGTTATTTACAACATTGTTTACAAACATTCCGCAATTGGTAAAACCAGGCATGGAGCAAAACAGAACCTAGGAACTAGGAAAGTTCAACTTTCTAAAGTGAAGACAAGATCAGACATGACTATATGTTCAAAGTGTGTTTGATCTTGCCTTCATCACATGGGGGGGTCATCCCTGGAAAGTGGAAATTTAGAACATGCACACAATTTGGGTCTGAAAATGGTCATTAGATGGTAAAACACATGCCTAGAAGCTTCAAAAGTGCCATTTTCCATCATGGGGATGAATGGACGTTTTTTGGGGGTGCAAACCCTTCACCACAACCACTTTCGTAGTTCGTAAAGTGGTTGCACCCCCCAAAAAAACGTTGTCATTCATCCACCATGATGGGAGCTAGCACATGTGGACACAATGTGTGCATGTTACAAATTTCACACAGTTCTTAAGTTGCAAATGTGTTCAGAAGCAGGCACAAATGTGTGTTAATTACTTGGTGCGTTTTCATATTTTACCTAAAACATCAATGATGTGATGTTCTTCAATTTTTGTTGAACATCATTGATGTTTTGCTTTAGGTAATCTAGATCTCTATTGCAGACCATTATCTCCCCGATGAGTACGTGGGCACTCTCTGTGGTAAAGTGCGATTTTTCTTCCACAACATCCACGTCACCTAAAAACCACAAACAAACAAAAATCGGGTGTTGGAAATGAGGCAGCCATACATTGATTAGCTTACCAGTAGCTGTGTTCTCCCACACTCACCTGTTGTGGTGACAAGTTCTCCAAGTTCGATGATCTCTCCTTCCTCCTCCTCCTCCTCCTCTGCTTCTGCTCTTTCCCCTTTTTTGGGAGGTGTTGGTTTTGGGGTTTCCTCAGACGGCCCAAGTTTTCGCTCCCCTATGAGAATGTACAAAAGGAAGATTTAGCAACACAATCTATTGAGGGCAGAAATAGGAAATGACAAACATTGCTTGAAAGTGAGGAACACTATTTTTGTTTGGCCAGTTACAAATGCCAACAACATGAATGTAGTCACTTTGTAAAGGTGCTAAACTTACTAGCTTTTTGGTAGAAGTTTGTCTGATGGAGACCCCCCTCTAGTATCCACTGGAGCACATGTGTGGAAAAGCATAATAAAAAGGGGGTTTGGGTGTCCCAGCACTAGTGCTCTAGAGTCCAGATGGGTAAACAGCTACTGAGTGACCTCTCCTTTACATTGAATAAATTTGCTTTACGTTCTTGATGACATCTCTAGTGAGAAGAAACTTCCTTTCAATCAAAACTTCCCCAAACCTCGTATTATAAGTGGCCGAACGATCGAGGTTGCGTACGATCGAATGGACACACACACACGACCATGACAGTGGCAGAAAGATCGAGGCTGAGTACGATCGAATGCACAGACGAACCTGAAAGTGGCCATTTTGGAATGTACAACTTTGTAAAAATCAAACCACATGGAGCAGTATGCAAGCAAGAAATCAAACACAAAACACAACTACTTACTTTTTTGAAGAATTCGCTTGATCTTTCTGTACTGATCGGCCTCCCTCAGTTTCAGGTCTGACCAGCGTTTCCTCAGTTGCTCCTTGGATCGTTGTACCCCAAAATTATTGTACAGCCTTCTCACAACTTTAGATATGATCTTGGCCTTGCGGACATTGGGGTTGAGGTAAGGCCCATACTTCCCATCATAGTCGCTCCTCTTTAATATGTCCACCATCTCCAACATTTCTCCAAATGACATATTGGAGGCCTTGAATTTCAGGCTCCGGGATCGGGACGTTTCTGCCTCCGGACTTTCCTCGTCCTCCTCCTCGTTGGTGGGATATTTGTGGCGCACCTGCTGTATCCCCGCCATGTGCTCTCCCCACTGCGCCGTAAAGAGAAGGGTGGGGAATAGACGAGAAAGATCGTCAGGGGCGGGCGGAGTTTGACGCATGCGCACTGGATATAAAACGTCACACGCCTGTGTCGTAGCCACGATCTGGGAGACGAGGGGAGAGAAAGCTCACGCACGAGACGATCGCTAGAAACGAAGGTACAATTTGACGTTGGTACATAACTAGCCTAGACTGATTAGAACTTGAGGCTTCTTTATGGAGAAGATTAGGAGAGTTTAGGCTGACATTATTTATATTGTTTTGTGTGGTGTTGTGTCTTGCAGAGGTGATGGAGGGCTTCTACGACGTGAGTTTTCTCCCCCTCTTCATTGATAAATACAGGGAATTTCCCAAATTATGGCAAGCAAAGCACCGCGACTATAGCAACAAACCAAAGAGGTACGCAGCCCTGCTGAAACTTGTGGCATTTGTAAAGCCAAACCTGCCCATGGCAACCGTGGCAAACTTAAAAGTCAAAATTAATAACATGAGGAGTACCTATTTCCGGGAGCGCAATAAGGTCCGGAAGTCCCTAGCATCTGGAGCTGCAGCAGCTGATGTCTATGTCCCCACGCTCTGGTACTATGAGAGGCTCCACTTTCTCAAAGACCAGGCTAATGTCAGGAAGTCACTCTCGACTCTTCCTTGCACGCGTCCTTCCATGCACGCCACCCCTGATGAGGCTTCCGAGGACCAACCTGGGCCTTCCAGTATGGAAGATGTGCAGGAGCCCAACTTGTTCCAGGTATAGTAGTTTTGTAACCATTTTTGGGAATAATGAATGATGTTCAGTTAATTCAGGATCCCCAATTGCTTAGTTCCTAACGTGATTGACATATCAACAGACAGTGGTGTTGGAGACATTTTTGGGAAGAATCTAAACTGCAGGGCTGAGAATTGTATGGTTTTCTATTTGTAAACATTTTGCAACAGTCACTAGATGAGAATTGTGTGTGTTTGATGAACAAATAACTGAAACTATGTCCCTTTTTCATACACAGGAAGACCTCAGCCAGGAGGTGGCTGTGGAATGTGGCAGTCAGGAGGAGGCAGGGGTTAGTGGCAGCCAACAGGGGGGTAGGCGTAGGAGCCTGACTGTCTCCCAAGTCCCTCCCCTCCGCCTTCCCTACAGAAGGGAGAAAAGCATGGGGGAGGGGGGAGAGTCAGCGCTCCAGCTGATACGAGATGCTTCAGCCTCCCTATATGCCACACCCACCTACGAGGAGGCCTTTGCCTCCTTGGTTGGCAATAAAATGACGGGTATGGAGGCGGGGCAACGCAGCATGTGTGAGGATGTCATCCTCAAAATCCTAAATGAGGGGATGGCTGGGGAGATGACTCCCCTCACACATGTTTGCGAGAGTGACCTTGCTCCGCCTCCTCCTCCTCCTTCTGCCACCCCACCAGCACCAGCACCACGGCGTGGAAGGAAGAGTACAAGGAAGACAAGAGAGTGATGACCTTGATTCAGTCTGGTCTGAGAGAAGATGGAGCCTCTCGTAGGACCAGAGCCTGGGGACCTAGATGGCATCTGCTGCAGTTCCGGATGTTTTGGACTTCAGGACCAGATTGCACTCCCTTATTATTTAGATAGGTACTCCTCAGGCCCCCAATTTTCTAAGCTTGAAAAATGATGGTTGCCGTGGGTGTCCAAGGCTTTGCAAATTCCCCAAGTTTCACCATGGCTGCGTTCCTCTTTGGTTTGTTGCTGAGACCTAAATAAATGTTTTTTGGATTTGAAATAATCATTGACTATTGTGTTTTACTTTTCAACAATGACAGTTTTTCTTGGAGTAGGCAGGTACATTTCACTAATCCTAAAGTAGAATTAACAAGGGGCACCAACAACCAACAAACTCCTAGTAAATTTAAGCAACAAATACAAATGTTAATAATGTGGTTTTGCTAAGTTGAGACACACAACCCCCCTCCAAAAAAAAATAAATAAATCTCCTTCAAATATGTATTCCCAAAAAAAAAACAAAAAAAAGACAAATCATGCTAAAAATATAACAAAGATTCTTTTACGATCTGAGTAAAAATAAACATGTAGTGTATAAATCCTGAAAAGTAATAAAGAACTAAGTTTGTGAGAAGTGCGGGTGAATAGGAGCAGCTAAAACATGTCATTCTTGTTGCATTGTAAAGAAAAAGAGAATGCGCTTCATTAAAGACATTTTAACATTGCAGCGTGACGAATGTGCTGTGTCGATTAGGAAAGGTAGTTTTACCTGACCGAGCGCTTCCGTCACAAAATTTCTTCTGAGCATGCGTAGCACTTTATCCGTCGGACAACCGTACACACGATCGGATTTGGTGTGATCGGACTGTGTTGTCGGCAAATTTATCCAGCAGGAGATAGGACTTTGTCCGTCGGACAATCCGACGTACACTGTCCGATGGTGCATACACACGGTCTGATTTTTCAACAACATTGTCCGATCGGACAGAATCCATGCAAAAATCCGACCGTGTGTATGGGGCTTAAAAGTATATGGGACAACATGAATAACATGAATAAACATGAATAATGAAAAGTGCTCATTTTAAAGGCTTATATGATAGTTATTGTCATAAAAAGTGTTTGGGGACCCGGGACCTGCCCCAGGAGACATGTATCAATGCAAAACAAAGTTTTAAAAATGGCTGTTTTTTCGGGAGCAGTGATTTTAATAATGCTTAAAGTGAAACAATAAAAGTGAAATATTCCTTTAAATTTCGTACCTAGGGGGTGTCTATATTATGCCTGTAAAGTGACACATTTTTCCCGTGTTTAGAACAGTCCTTGGACAAAATGACATTTCTAAAGGAAAACAAATCATTTAAAAGTACTTGCGGCTATAATGAATTGTTGTCTGTAAACGAAATTCTGCTAAATGCGAGTTACTGCGTTTAGCAGCATTTACAAGCTGTTACAGGCATTTGGCGTTTCAAATGCCTCTGAACATCCATCTGAACCCATTTTTTTTGTGTTCCAAAACAAGCTTCTAAACTCAACTGCCTAGAAACGACTGTAACGACCCTGTGTACATGCACTGATAAGATAACAGAGGAGAGTTCAGGGGCAGCTGAAAAAAATGCCCAACTGCTCCTAAACGACAGTTTACCTGCAGCAGTGTACATGAGGCCTTAGGGGTGTACTCACTTTTGTTGCCAGCGGTTTAGACATTAATGGCTGTGTTGAGTTATTTTGAGGGGACAGCAAATGTACACTGTTATACTAGCTATACACTCACTACTTTGCAATGTAGCAAAGTGTAATTTCTTCAGTGTTGTCACATAAAAATTTATAATAAAATATTTACAAAAATGTGAGGGGTGTTGTCACGACAAGTGCTTACCGATGCCGAGAGCGGTAAACCCTTGCAACTGCACGCACCCCAACCCCCAGAGGTGATACAGGGAATGGGTGGCATGCGGGAGCACTGGCCACCAGCAGGTATAGTCCAGAGGAGGGCTGAGGAGCTGAGCTGGGGTTGAACTGGAGTTTAGTAGCTGGCTGAGAGTCCTGGGCAAAGTAGCAGAGAATCCGGGCGCTAGCAAGACAAGTAGCAAGTCCGTGAAGCAGGCCAGCGGTCAATAAACAAGCCAAGGGTCAGACGGAGGAGAGAGCAGCAAAGTCAGGGACGATCCGGGTCAAAGTCAGGCAATCAGAAGGTAGTAGCAGGAAACAGGCACAAACGAGAAGCTGACAACAAACCAGCAACCCGCTTGGACGCCAGGGCTGCTGGAAATAGCCTCACCATAGCGTGCGCCTATGCGCATACCCGTACGCCAATGTGCATACCCGTGCGCTATCGCGCACACTGGCGGGCCACTGCACGCACACGCGCACCGTTGTGCACACGCGCGCGCCGCACCATTGAGCCACGCACATGTGTGCACCGGAGCGCTAAACCTCTGCGCACGCACGCAGGGACATGGCAAGTATGGATAGAGAGAGGCCTTCTCTGAAAGGTGTACTCAATTTTGTGAGATAAAGTATATATATATATATATATATATATATATATATATATATATATATATATATATATTATTATTATTATATTTTTTTTAAAGCATTCTACACCTCACTGATTACACTAATGTACCGTCAGCTGAAAAAAAATATAACAGAAGTTTCGTGAGACCTGAAAACTATTTTGGAGTTTCACAGATGTAGTTCAAGTGGTATTGATAAACTAAAAGTACCTACGTCCAAAAATCATAATGTCAGAAACAATGTGTTTGAGGCTGTGTGGACTTTAATGGTACTGTCATTGATTTCAACCCATAACGTTTTCTAAAACCATTATTTTATTACATCTATTGAATAAACACAAGGCACTAAAACATGTCAAATCGCATGCCAAATTGCATTAATGTGAACCATTGCTCAATCAAAGCATTTTCATGTGTTATAATGGCCCAGACAAAGTCCAGACCTAAATCCAATTGAGAATTTGTGGCAAGATTTTAAAAATGCTGTTTACAGATGCTCTCCATCCAATCTGACAGAGCTTAAGCTTTTTTTGCAAAGAAGAATGAGCAAAAGATGGTAGAGACACCCCCAGCTGTAATTGCAGCAAAAGGTGGTTCTACAAAGTATTGACTCAGTGGGGCTGAATACAAATGCACGCCACACTTTTCACATATTTATTAGTAAAAAATGCTGAAAATCATTTATCATTTTCCTTCCACTTCTTAATTATGTGCCACTTTGTGTTGGTCTATCACGAAAAAAACAAAACAAATAAAATACATTTATGTTTTTTGGTTGTTACATGAAAAAATTTGGAAAATTTCAAGGGGTATCAATACTTTTTCAAGGCACTGTACTTAGATTTAGATTCTTAGCTTACAATTCATGAGAGCTGGCCCTTTTCCTACTTATTTGAGTGTACATATTTAAGAGAATGCAGGGGGGGAAAGAGGGATTAATAAGCGGAAACTTCTGTGTTTATCTTGGGAGACAGACAGTGTCAGATTTCGATCTTGGGGGGCACGGGGCACTTCAAGTTCGGGAGCACCCAACATAAAAATTTAAATATATGACAAGTAAAAAAGTCTTAATGCTAGAGTTTTTTCAACAGGTTAATGTTGGAGAATGATGGACTTTTTAGGCGTAAAATATATAGAAGTTTTTTTATTAAAAACATAAATGAAAAAGGTAAATCATAAATCTAAAAAAGATTGTTTAGAAGAACAATCTAGCATAATATAGAAATATTTGACAAGCTGATGTACAAATATGCTCAGGTAATAACAATGTGGTTCCAATAAGGTCACTATATTTAAATGCAATCATTCAAATTTCCTTGGAGAGTTGTGACATCAAAGTAAACAAACAAAAAGAAACCATGAGTGAGCAGTTCAGTCATACAGAAAAACAGCTTGTTTGCAGTTGCTCTACATGTTACGCGTCCTAAGACGCTTCTTCAGGAGCTTTCTATATTAAAAGTAAAAAGAGAAGACAGATATACAATAAGTTAAAAATAATATGATATAACATCATCATATGCGACATTGAATCAAAGGTAGCTAAAGGCGCAGGAGCGTCAGCCGTCACCATTCAGGAAAGGAAAGGAGAGGGGAAACAGAAAGGAAAGGGGGGGAAGGAGAAAAGAGGGAAGGGGGGGGAAAGGGGGGAAGGGGTTTTATTGTTTGGGTGTGTGTGAGGGTGGGTAAGAAATGGAAGAACCATTAAGAATAGGGTGAAAGAAAAAAGGAAAAGGAGAGAAACAGCGGAAAAGCATGTGAGATGGAGTGAGACGGTGTGCGTCATGGGAACGGGTGCAATATAATTCTTGCATAGTGAGTGTAGTCTGCCATTTTTACTTACAATCCCTATAAAGGGGAAGGGTTTAATGGAGCGGGGAACCACGATTCGTTTCTCTACAGCGGTGCTCTTGACGTATACGTGTATCTCTGATTGGGGTTACTCTGTATTTAATATTTTAATAATAGGTTGTTTTTATTTCTTATATAGGTTAATACCGTCTATATAGATATGTCATTATTTTCTGCTTTACCATCAATGTATATAGGTGCACAGAGCGGGCATTGGGTAATGCATATATACATGTACAATACATATATATGAGTGTGCAATAAGTAAAATTGTGTATCCTCCTGTATGTAGGTATATAAATCATACATGGGTGTGGGTGCAGATGCATTCCCACATCTGTCAATTCATGTAGTGGAGAGGAATAATTTATAGTGCAGCAGTGTACACATTGATGGCAGCATAAGAAAAAGCTTAATATAAGAAGGATGCTTAATATTTGTACTTACCCTGTTGTGAGAGATTAGCCAATTTCTCAAATCATTGATCCCATACAATGGGGTCGTTTTTGAAATAGTAGGTACAATGAGATAGATTATACGGAGAGAGCCAGCCTATGGATCGTCTAGTTAGACGGCATTTGTATGGGGAGGTGGAAGAGGGCTCCCCGGTTGGTCCAAATACGTCCTAGTGGAGGAGTATAGTGAGATAGGGGATAGTTATATTGGCTAGTCTTACGTTGGCATAGAGATTGCATAAAGTAAATAAAGTGAATATTGCCTTATTTCCTACCTGATGGTGATAGATTTCTGTTGAGGTTCCCCGCTCTGGCAGCTGGTTAGGGAGGGCTGCTGTATCTGACGACAGCCCGGGCCGTCTTTTAAATGCAGCCGTCCCGGTAGTGACGTCACCGCGTGAACGCGGAGCGTCAGATTACCCGGCCAGGTCCTTATGCGCATGCGCTATAGATAGGGGAAGTGCGAAGTCGGCTGATAAAGCCGACGTCGCAGTCCCAGCCTATGCGCATGCGTTGGACACGGCACTCAAAGGAAGAACGATGATATCGCTCCCCCTTGAGGCCGAAAGCGTCACTATGGCTGGAACAAGTGCAGCCAGCGACGCTTTGTGGCTGCATGATGCACTACAACAGAACGCTCCAAATAACAATGAGGAAAGGGGGAGAAAGATTGGGTAATATAGAACTAGAATTGTAGGTGGGAAATGAAAAGGAGGCATAGGGAATGTGAGGAATGAGGATATGTGACGGGTGACAGCCCATGTAGCCAGAAAGCATCTTCCACACAATGTCGCATATATTATTAGAACAATGTCAATTGACAAGTATCTGGAGTGTCTTGAATATTAATCCAATGCCGAAGGCATTGAAATGTGCAATTGAAGTAACGATAATATTTATAGAAAGAGAATAACATAGATTAGATATAGTAACCATAAGCATAAAAGAAGGAAAGGTATATAGCATTACATAATTCTTCAGAGATGGTTATCTTTTTGATAGTAGTATTCAATCAAAGATTGACATCAGTTTAACTCATATGTCTTTCAATGACCGGGGCTGCACATATTATATGCAGCCTCTATCATATTAAAGACCCATTTGATACAGGAATTAGTTATATACTTAGTTGGTCTGGAGATTGTATATACCTTAGATGTTACCTACTTATCCATATGGAAAAGTCAATAAGGGGGGGGGGGGAGAAAGGGGGAGGGAAGGGCCTGGGGGGCGGGAATGGCAGGGATGGGAGAATCGGGGGGAGGGGAAAGGGGAAGAGGGAAAGAGCATGGAGGATGATGGGAAATTATAAACTAAAAAGTTTGATGTGTTGTTTTTGAGGGGAAAGATATTTGTATGATATATGTGCTGTAGTGTAGTTGGGGACTGAGAAGAACTCATGTTTGGATTATTTGATTCATAGCTACAAAAAGGATTTGTATGAGTGGGACTCATTAAGGCCGGGGGCATACATCGCATCCAACCGCTCTATCCATAATGTCTCCTTTTGTAGGATTAATCTATCCCAATTCCCACCTCGTGGATCTTTGGGCACAACTGCTAGTACACTAAAGGAGACACAAGAAGTGTCAAACCTGTGATATAGGTCAATGTGCCTACTGACCGTGGTGAGCATTTTTCCATTAGAGGAAACATATACGTGGTCTTTTATTCGTTGCCATAGGCAGCGAACTGTCTTGCCCACATAGAAGGCCCCGCAGGTGCATAACATGAGGTAGACAACCCCTTGGGTGGTACAGTCTGCTCTTGTTTTTAAGGTAAACATATCTCCTTTGGGTAGTCTAATAGTTTTGTTTTGGCATACCCATGGACAAAAGTCACAGTTACCGCATTGAAATGTACCATTTTGTTTTTTGTCATTCTGTGGTGTATTAGAATAGTGACTTGAGACCAGACGGTCACGTAGCGATGTGGTTCGTCTAAAAGTAAGCTCTGGTCTCAGGCCAATGTGTTTCCTCACAGTTGGATCCTGGTAGAGTAAATGCCAATGATTAGTGATAATATCACGAATTTCTTGGTGTTGGGAGGAGTATCGTGTAATGATTCTGGATTTAGCTGTTTTGTCAGAGTCGTGTTCTTTCTTGGAATATAGAAGTGTGTTCCGTGGCTGCTTTAGTGCCTTGTTGTATGCTTTTCGTAAGGTAGATTTAGTATATCCCCTCGCTCGCAGCCGTAGTTGGAGGGATTTTGCCTCCACTATAAAGTCTTGAAGGTGTGTGCAATTTCGCCGTAACCTTATGTATTGTGCATAAGGGATACTTCTTAGTAATGCTGTGGGGTGGGCACTGTCTGCATGTAGGATTGTATTCCCGGCAGTTTCCTTTCTATAAAGGGTTGTGGCTAAGCAGTTCGTTTGATCTTTGAATATGACCAAATCCAAGAAAGGCTAACAGTGTGGTGGGGGTACCAGTCCAGATCAGGAAGATGTCATCTATGTACCTCAACCAGGACATAATCTGGTCGGTGTACACAGATAATTCCTCCGTTGAAAAGATGTGACGTTCCCACCCCCCCAGGTACAGGTTTGCATATGCTGGCGCACAGCATGTGCCCATAGCAACCCCCTGTACCTGGAGGAAGTGGGACTCCTTGAAGCTAAAATAGTTATGTGTTAACACAAATTTCAAGAGAGTTAAAATGAATTCATTGTAATTCCATTGGGTATGAGGTTCTTCGTAAAGGAAGGTGCGAGCCATCTCGATGCCCTGCTCGTGAGGGATGCTGGAGTATAGCGACTCCACATCTAAAGTCACGAGAAGGGCATCGGGAGGGACCACCAATCCTTCAACCTTCTTTAGAAAGTCGAGTGTGTCTCGAGTGTAAGATGAAAGACTTAATACATGTGGTGTAAGGACTGAGTCTATCAGTCTACTAGCTCTCTCCGTGAGTGAACCAATACCCGAAATAATAGGTCGACCGGGTATGGGTGAACATTTTTTATGTACCTTAGGCAAGGCATAAAGGACCTGGCCGGGTAATCTGACGCTCCGCGTTCACGCGGTGACGTCACTACCGGGACGGCTGCATTTAAAAGATGGCCCGGGCTGCCGTCAGATACAGCAGCCCTCCCTAACCAGCTGCCAGAGCGGGGAACCTCAACAGAAATCTATCACCATCAGGTAGGAAATAAGGCAATATTCACTTTATTTACTTTATGCAATCTCTATGCCAACGTAAGACTAGCCAATATAACTATCCCCTATCTCACTATACTCCTCCACTAGGACGTATTTGGACCAACCGGGGAGCCCTCTTCCACCTCCCCATACAAATGCCGTCTAACTAGACGATCCATAGGCTGGCTCTCTCCGTATAATCTATCTCATTGTACCTACTATTTCAAAAACGACCCCATTGTATGGGATCAATGATTTGAGAAATTGGCTAATCTCTCACAACAGGGTAAGTACAAATATTAAGCATCCTTCTTATATTAAGCTTTTTCTTATGCTGCCATCAATGTGTACACTGCTGCACTATAAATTATTCCTCTCCACTACATGAATTGACAGATGTGGGAATGCATCTGCACCCACACCCATGTATGATTTATATACCTACATACAGGAGGATACACAATTTTACTTATTGCACACTCATATATATGTATTGTACATGTATATATGCATTACCCAATGCCCGCTCTGTGCACCTATATACATTGATGGTAAAGCAGAAAATAATGACATATCTATATAGACGGTATTAACCTATATAAGAAATAAAAACAACCTATTATTAAAATATTAAATACAGAGTAACCCTAATCAGAGATACACGTATACGTCAAGAGCACCGCTGTAGAGAAACGAATCGTGGTTCCCCGCTCCATTAAACCCTTCCCCTTTATAGGGATTGTAAGTAAAAATGGCAGACTACACTCACTATGCAAGAATTATATTGCACCCGTTCCCATGACGCACACCGTCTCACTCCATCTCACATGCTTTTCCGCTGTTTCTCTCCTTTTCCTTTTTTCTTTCACCCTATTCTTAATGGTTCTTCCATTTCTTACCCACCCTCACACACACCCAAACAATAAAACCCCTTCCCCCCTTTCCCCCCCTTCCCTCTTTTCTCCTTCCCCCCCTTTCCTTTCTGTTTCCCCTCTCCTTTCCTTTCCCTTTCCTGAATGGTGACGGCTGACGCTCCTGCGCCTTTAGCTACCTTTGATTCAATGTCGCATATGATGATGTTATATCATATTATTTTTAACTTATTGTATATCTGTCTTCTCTTTTTACTTTTACTATAGAAAGCTCCTGAAGAAGCGTCTTAGGACGCGTAACATGTAGAGCAACTGCAAACAAGCTGTTTTTCTGTATGACTGAACTGCTCACTCATGGTTTCTTTTTGTTTGTTTACTTTGATGTCACAACTCTCCAAGGAAATTTGAATGATTGCATTTAAATATAGTGACCTTATTGGAACCACATTGTTATTACCTGAGCATATTTGTACATCAGCTTGTCAAATATTTCTATATTATGCTAGATTGTTCTTCTAAACAATCTTTTTTAGATTTATGATTTACCTTTTTCATTTATGTTTTTAATAAAAAAACTTCTATATATTTTACGCCTAAAAAGTCCATCATTCTCCAACATTAACCTGTTGAAAAAACTCTAGCATTAAGACTTAAAATTTCGGGACGTGGCAATTATTTTTTCTACTCTGTACCGTATCCACAACACCATTACGTGATGATACGGGGATAAATTCAATTTCTCACAAGTAAAAAAGTGAACTGAAATGAATGATAAACTGTGTTTGTTCTAAATAAAAGATAAATTAGGCTCCGAAGAGGACACTTCTCTGATATTTTTTTCTCTGTTTTATTGACTATAAGAATACACATTACACAGGTAATTGAAACTGGCAAGTCATACATCACAGTTATGCATCACACTACAATATTTACAAAAAGCTTTCTTCCTGCACTTAGCATCTGTAAAATCTATAACTTAAGCCAGTCATAGATGGAACGGATCTTGGCTGGTTCAGCAGGTACCAGCCAACATTCTATCGATCTATAGACAGGCTGGTTGTACCAAAGTTGATCCATCCATCGATTTGGGTACATCCAGCCTGTTGGATTTTTGGAATGCGATTATTGCCAGCGGCTATAGTCACTAGCAGTAATCATTGTGTTATGCCGACCGGGAAGGCTCCCTGTGTTTAATGGGGGGGGGGGGGGGGGGTCAAGTGATTTACTTTCCTTCCAACCATTATGGAAGGAAAGAAAATTGCATAATCTATGGGCTACCTAGCTCATTAAACTGTATCAGACAACAGAATCAAGAGGTTAATATGGGGCACTCTGGATATAGCTGTAAATGTAAAAGATGCAAATGGGGGAGGGGGAAGGGGGGAATGGGACAGAAGTGGAAAAATAGGAGAACTTGATGGTATATATTCATGTGTCACAACAAGTTCTAAACACATTAGTCCATATACGGATGCTAGGATGCTGAATATTTACAAAGCAGCCAGTCCATAAAAGCAAGAAGAGGCTCTGGAACAAGAACAAGAAGAGAAGAAGTGCAGCATGTATTAAAACTAATTTATTGCAGATGGAATAAAAACACTCACATTTGAGTTGTTAGATTCAGACATGTTTGTAAATAAGTGGATTCAATCTCTCCCGGGTGATGTGGGTCTCACAAGCTGGTGGGGGATCCGGTTGTGCTGTCGATGTTCAGCACTTCCCGGTGGCTGGGACGTGGATGGTGGATGCTCTGTGATGCTCCGCTATGTCGTGCTGTATTCACTAGCCCACCTGACCCGTTCCCGGAAGTGAATACAGCACGACATAGCGGAGATGTAGGCTTGTCACTTTAAATCAACTCAGCCATGACATCTGACACAATGGTAAAATGTTCTTGGCATCCTAGCTAACTGGAAGTGTGAGCAAAGAAAGAAATCTGGCACAAAGGAAATCTATTCTGAAAAACAGCGTGAATACTGCCATTCCTTTCCTCCTTTTTAAAATGCTAGTTGCCTGACTGAAATATTTAATTTTAATCTTGCCTTACTCCAAGTCCAACATTTTCTGCTATTGCAACACTGGTACTGTAATAATAGCCAGAACGCCCTCCTATTTAAAACTGAGGGACAGATCCAAGTCCTTTAGCATCAAATGTAAGAATGTCAAAGTTCTTCTATCTTTTTACCAAGCTGAGGATAAAACAGGGGGTGATGGCAATTGGACAGGTTGGAAAATCTTGTCTAAGTATAACGTTCTCGCTGATAACATTGAGCCATTGACGATTGTATCAAAACTTGCACCTCCTTATGTTTTTTGGCACATATTTTTCATTCTTGTGAATTACATTTTTTGAATTACAAATTTAATGTGACAAAGGTATGGACTTCACTTACAGCTACGGCACAGATTATTGCTATTATAAATCAGCTTTGAAGAACTAATAGGATGTTATTGGCATGCTCTGAAGGGTGGGCTTTACCAAGTGGCAGATCATGAAAAGGTAGTGAATGTATTTGAATTATTTTATTCTTTAGCAGCATGCTATTTCAGTTTGTTTACTCGTGTTCATTTTCAAAGTCAGACCCAATATCAGTTATTTCCTTTACTGGGAATTGTCAGTTTTCCTACTGAGCAGGAGCTAGAAACATTCCTATGTATAAATTATATCAATATCTATACTCCCTTGTCTGCCTACTGCCTGCCCTTTCTTGGGTGCTTACTGCAAAAATGGGCTCCCTAAATTAGGAAATACTGTATTTATAATGCATCTCCTAGGTACAACCAGCTGTATTGAAAGTCCTTTAGTAGGGCTTTGTGCAGCTGACTGCTTTAATAAATATGGAAAGATCTCATTAGAAGGTTCCATTCAGTGAAAATTCATTATGTTCTCACCTCAGTGACACATTTTATATTTCAGATGACTATTCTCTCTCCATTTCCCGCTCTCACATTCATCCTTTAATCTAACAGCTGCCTTACTAAAGGTGCATTATATTCTGTTAATCTCATCCATACACAAATCCCATCAATAGCCCAGGAATTCTACCATCCAGTGTTACTTGTGTTTAGCTGTGCTTCATGAATACATATATTTAGCGCTATGGACATTAATTATTTTCCCGTGTTTTGTAATCTGCCAATACCCAATGATAAGTGATTTAATGATCTTAATATTTAAAGCTGAACTCCGGGAAAATAATAATTTTAGATACTGTACTAGCTAGGTAAGAGACAGCCCTAATATATATATATATATATATATATATATATATATATATACACAGTATCTCACAAAAGTGAGTACACCCCTAACATTTTTGTAAATATTTTATTTTATCTTTCAATGTGACAACACTGAAGAAATTACACTTTGCTACAATGTAAAGTAATGAGTGCACAGCTTGTATAACAATGTAAATTTGCCACCCCCTTTAAAATAACTCAACACACAGCCATTAATGTCTAAACCACTGGCAACAAAAGTGAGTACACCCCTAAGTGAAAATGTCATAATTGGGTCTAAAGTATCAATATTTTGTGTGGCCACTATTATTTACCAGCACTGTCTTAACCCTCTTGGGCATGGAGTTCACCAGAGCTTCCCAGGTTGCCACTGGAGTCCTCTTCCACTCCTCTATGACAACATCACGGAGCTGGAGGATGTTAGAGACCTTGCGCTCCTCCACCTTCCATTTGAGGATGCCCCACAGATGCTCAATAGGGTTTAGGTCTGGAGACATGCTTGGCCAGTCCATCGCCTTTACCCTCAGCTTCTTTAGCAAGGCAGTGGTTGTCTTAGAGGTGTGCTTGGGGTCGTTATCATGTTGGAATACTGCCCTGCGACCCAGTCTCCAAAGGGAGGGGATCATGTTCTGCTTCAGTATGTCACAGTACATGCTGGCATTCATGGTTCTCTCAATGAACTGTAGCACCCATGCAGCCCCAGACCGTGACACTCCCACCATAATGCTTGACTGTAGGCAAGACACACTTGTCTTTGTACACTTCACCTGGTTGACGCCACACACGCTTGACACCATCTGAACCAAATAAATGTATCTTGGTCTCATCAGAACACAGGACATGGTTCCAGTAATCCATGTCCATAGTCTGCTTGTCTTCAGCAAACTGTTGTGGGCTTTCATGTGCATCATCTTTAGAAGATGCTTCCTTCTGGGATGATGCAGATGCAGACCAATTTGATGCAGTGTGCAGTGTATGGTCTGAGCACTGACAGGCTAACCCTCCACCTCTTCAACCTCTGCAGCAATGCTGGCAGCACTCAGCACCTGTCCTGTTAAACCACTGTATGGCCTTGGCCACCATGCTGCAGCTCAGTTTTAGGGTCTTGACAATATTCTTATAGCCTAGGCCAGCTTTATGTAGGACAACATTTATTTTTTTAGTTCTTTGTCATGAGGTGCCATGATGAACTTCCAGTGACCAGTATGAGAGAGTGAGAGCAATAACACCAAATATAACACACCTGCTCCCCATTCACACCTGAGACCTTGTAACAATTATAAGTCACATGACACCGGAGAGAGAAAATGGCTAAATGGGCCCAATTTGGACATTTTTAATTAGGGGTGTACTCACTTTTGTTGCCAGCGGTTTAGACATTAATGACTGTTTGTTAAGTTATTTTGAGGGGACAGAAAATTTACATTGTTATACAAGCTGTACACTCACTACTTTACATTGTAGCAAAGTATCATTTCTTTAGTGTTGTCACATGAAAAGATATAATAAGATATTTACAAAAGTGTGAGGGGTGTACTCACTTTTGTGAGACACTATATATATATATATTTATATATATATATATATATATATATATATATTTAGTATACTGTGTATACTGTGCTATTGACATTACATTTTCACCACATGTCGGTAACAACCCTTGCAATCCATACATACAAACAAACTAAAATAAATACGTTCAGAAATTAAGTTATGTGTGATAAAACAGAATGACACAGGGGAAAAGTATTGAGCACGCTAACTGAAACGTATTTAATACTTCATACAAAATCCTTTGTTGGCAATGACAGCTTCAAAATGCCTCCAGTATAGAGAAACTAGTCGAATGCATTGTTCAAGTGTAATTTTGCAACAATAAGGTTATGAAGGTCTTGAGAGAGCTCTTTGCTTTTACCCATCATGAGATGTTTCTTGTGTGACACCTTGGTAATGAGACACCTTTTATAAGCCATCAGTTGAGACTGAACCAGCTGATATAAATTTTCATTGACAAAGGGCAGGATTGCTTTCTAATTACTGATAGATTTCAGCTGGTGTCTTGGCTTTCCATGCCTTTTTGCACCTCCCTTTCCCTTTTTTAGAAATGCCCAATGCCAGTCACTTTTATGCTTGAACAGAAAGAAGTTTATTTCTCACAAACAGGAAAACGATCAGCAGACCCTTTAGACAAAAAAGGTGAGATAAGGCAGACAGCAGTACAGGAAAAGAGCCATTAACCACTTCAGCCCCGGACCAATTGGCAGCCAAAGGACCAGGCCCCTTTTTGGGATTCGTCACTGCGTCGCTTTAACTGACAATTGCGCGGTCGTGCAACGTGGCTCCCAAACAAAATTGGCGTCCTTTTTTTCTTTTGGTGGTATTTGATCACCCCTGCGGTTTTTATTTTTGTGCTATAAACAAAAATAGAGCGACAATTTTGAAAAAAGTGCAATATTTTTTGCTTTTTGCTATAATAAATATCCCCAAAAAATATATACAAAATATGGGATAGTTTTATAGCATTTTTAATAATATTTTTTATTTTTACTAGTAATGGCGGCGATCAGCGATTTTTTTATTGTGACTGCGAAATTATGGCAGACACATCGGACATTTTTGACACATTTTTGGGACCATTGTCATTTATACAGCAATCAATGCTATTTAAATGCATTGATTCCTGTATAAATGACACTGGCAGTGAAAGAGTTAACCACTAGGGGGAGGGGAGGGGTTATGGGCTGTGACGTGTGTGTTTTTTTACCATTAGGGGGCGGGGCTGACGTCTGACTTCATTGATCAGCTTTCCATATGACAGGGAACAGCCAATCAATGACAGGCAGAGTAGGAAGCACGGGGAGAGGTTTGTTTACACAGACCTCTCCCCGTTCTTCAGCTCTGTGACCCGATCGCGGAACACCAGCGGCGATTGGGTCCGCTGGTCCCACGGCCGTGGTCACGGAGCTCCCTACCGGGTCGTGAGCACGCGCTGGCGCGACCCACAGCTAGGCTCTTAAAGGACCACGTACCGGTACGTGGTTCTGCCTAGCCGTGCCATTCTGCTGACGTACATCGGCGTTAGGCGGTCGGGAAGCGGTTAAGCTGTACCAGCACATCTGTACTATGTAGAGTAGGCTGTCTCCTATGGTAACGGAACGTAACTCACGGAAGGTGCAGGAACTTATCTTTATGATTCCATCTTGATGCTTTCCATGCAAGAGTCACCTCTGGTACTTCATCTCAGGTCTCCACCCCTCTCAGAATTGTTTACAGGTATTGAGCAGGCTCTCCTCTGTGGAATCTTGAACACCTGGATAGGCCTCAAACAGACCTAGCAGTCAGTAGAACTCCTGGAACTCCCCAGGCTTCAAGCATAGCAGTCAGGAGCTGTTCCATACACACCCACTCAGATCGCAGTCTGGGCAGAGAAGACATAGATCACCTGACTCTCTCCAAATAAATACCTTCTCCCAGCACGCAAAGCAGCCAGTCTGATTGGCTGAGAAAGGTATGTTTATTCATAACCTGAATTCACTGTAGCTCATCATATTATTGTCAAAGGCAACAGTGCCACCTATTTACAAAAAGGAGAAGCCACAGCTAAAACAGGATTAGTAAGAAATCAATTTGACCACTAAAACTACAAATTAGTCAGGCTGGCTACCACCCAGCACAACTAAATTTACCTATAGCCCTGCTTTGGGACAAGAATGCTACATTTAAATATATATATATATATATATATATATATATATATATATATATATATATATATATTGTGGGGGTGGATAATTGTGGCATAGTAAAAAAAAAGAATAGCTTGCTGCAAGCTGGCTCCTACACACACCTCTGGATTTCTGGGTGCTGTAGGGATGAGAGATATACTGTAGCTACAGGAGTGAAGGGCTCCGTTTGCATCCCTGCCCCCTTGTCTTTATTTGCCCACTCATAAAGAGCCTTGTATTTTTCACATAATTCAAGTGTTTCTGTGAATGGAGAAAAAAGAACATGCTGCATACCTACCTCTTCTCCCCCCTCCTCACTCCAGTCTAATAACCACTACCATGCTACTAACATAACCTATTTTGGCAAGTGACACCTATATCTATGATGGACCCAAATATTAGCAACCTGCATCAGAGACCTAACACATTTCAGGGTCTTCCCTCTTCTGAAGAGCCAGAAGAAGGCTCTGAAGAAGAGGGAAGACCCTCAAAATGCGTTAGTCTGTTGGACTTGTGATATTCTGTTATCATCTGTGAAGTATCATGGACTTGCTGCTATTGTTGTATCCAGTGTTGCCAACCGTCAGTATTTTTACTGGCAGCCAGTAAAAAACAGGCAATTTTCTCCCGCCAGTAAATGCCAGTAAAAAGAAAAGGTTGCCAGTAAAAAATATGGCTGTGACGCACGGCCCGGAGCCAGCTGAGACCATACAAGTGCCTGCTATAGTGTGTTCGGGTGACTCTGGTGGAGGTGGTGCCTGAGCATGTCCTGTGATGTCATGGTGCAAGGGAGCCAAGCAGAGTGGCCAGAGCCTTCTGTGTGGGTCTGCGGGATGGGAGCAAGGCAGGTCAGGAGCGGGACCATCAGTGCTGTTTGGACTGGAGGGACCACCTGCCTTGGAGGGGACATGTCGTGTTGGGAATCTGTACTGCTGTCAGTATCATTGTGAGAGTCAATTTCATGTATGTGCCGCCCATTCTAATTTCTTGCCCTGAGTCCTGTTTCTGAGCTAATTACTTACGATATCAAAAATAAAATAAGAAATATGTTTTTTGTCTTATTATCTACCTTAAATCACATTCTTATTACATATTATACTTGTTTGTAGCCTAAATAGTAAAATTTGTACTTAAAACTGTAATTTTGTAACTTTTGGAAATGCCAGTAAAAACGTGGCTGTGCCTGTAAATTTTGGGTGTTGTGTCAGTAAATTTCAATCTGTTAGGTTGGCAACACTGGTTGTATCATGACACACTTTTATACACTTGTTGGTTTGTGAGTATAATACATACCATTCTTTTAATAATAAGATACATGTTTTGAGGATAATGCACTAGGCTGGTGCGTCCTCTGTTTTTGTTTCATGGTTTTAGTGTATCCCAATTTTCTCAGCCATAAGAGGGCAGCAAAGCACAGCATGTCCATGAAAGCCAAGATGGGAATCTAGGCAACTACCACTTCTGGGGTACACTCTCAAGCGCAGAAGGTTTTGCATTTGTTTGTTGGCTTGGAAGCACTACCAGATGCCATGACTGTCAAAATGGTATTCACAGATCCCCTGCTGATCGGAGCAGAGTGGGGAGGATGAGTGTTGTAATGTGTTGGCAGATTTATGTGGGATTTTATATTATTATTATATATATGTACACATACAGTACAAGATTGACCAGGCCAGATTTCAGTTGACAATGTTATCTGTTAACCTAATTACACATATCAAAGGGGAAGTGGCCAAACAAGAATTATTCTTCATATCAAAGGGAACAGATAGTGACTCTGGGCTATGTTAATGTTAATATGCAAGAATATAGATTGGGGATTCCATACAAGTCTGTTCTACACCTCAAAGGGGTGTTAAGGTGGTATCTGTTAATCTAATTGTGCATACTTGTTGATGTTAATATGCAAGAATGCAAATTAGGGCAGTTTATGACTGCAGATGAATATAACTTTGCATTCAGTCTATTCTGCCTCAGAAGGGTGTGTGATTATGAAGGCACAGGTCTAGGAAAAATATTCGTTGTCATATATACTCTGTTGGATTTTATCATCTGTTGCAAGACTTTGTTCTGTGTTGGAAGTTAATAAAGTGCATCTCTCTGGAAGAAATCGGTTGCTGCGGAGGAGTACTTTTAATAACTACAAATTATCTACCCACTACATATTATATCACTACAATGAGTCATCCATGTCAGTTCAGTTTCTGCAAAGTGGACATGGGCAGACCCCGCTCTGCTATATGATCAGAGTCTGCCGGGTGCCCCCTCCCCCAAAGCACCCACCCACCCATGTTGAGGGCATGCGGCCTGGTAGGGTTCAGGGGGGGGGGGGGGGGCGCTCGCTCATCACCACCCCCTTTCCTGACCGCCCGGGCTGCGTGCTCGGATAAGGGTCTGGTAAGGACTTTTGGGGGACCCCGACGCTGTTTTTTTTTGGCGTAGAGGGTTACCCTTAAAATCCATACCAGACCTAAGGGACATTGTCGCCTATCTCTCGTGCTCGCTGCAATAGGAAAATGTGTTTTTCCTATTGCAGCGAGCGTGAGAAGTACGGTATCCTGCAGCCGAGAAACATTCTCGCTGGCAGGTGCTGTAGCTACCGTGGTGTCGTAGTTGGTCCGTCGGACCAGCATACAGACGAGCGGACTTCCCGATAGGAACTGGGTCCGGTGGACTTTTGGCGGGAAGATTTAAAACATGTTTTATTTCTAGGTCCATCTGACTTTTGGGAAAAAAAAAGTCCGCTGGAGCCCACACACCATCGTAATGTCCGCCGGACCAAGTCTGCCGGAAAGTCCGATCGTGTGTATGGGGCATAAGAGATTTCAGATACTGAGGCTATAAATTTTACAAGAATGGCAACCACTCAATATATAACTAGCTTTTGAAGTAAGTTGCCCATTTGAGGGCTCTGCACAGTACAGTACAGTACAAACATAGATGTTCCCAGTACACTTACCAGCTATCCTACAAAAAAATAAAATATACATTTTTTAAAGTGAATTGTTAGACAGATCCATTTTTTTACAGGTTAGTTGGTAAGTGCGCTGGGAAATCTTTTGTTTGTACTGTGCAATATCCTTCCATGTGAACCTAACTTCAAAAGCTAGTTCATAGGTGTGCGCAGCCTATTGCATTAGGGTGTGCACCCCAAAGTTCAAACACTCATGCCTTTCTCTGCAGCCTCAGTTACACTGGACAGTGTATAAATGGGAATTGCTCTATGCTGAGCGACTTCCGGTTCTTAAAAAAATGGAGGCATAGTAAACACAGTTTACTATGCTTCAGTTATGAATGGACACAGTGTGTGATTGTGTTCACCGTGTTTGTTTAGAAAGGAAATGGTTGTTAAAATACATATTTTCTAGCCCCTTCCCCCATTATGAAACATCCCCCGCAGCAACCGGTGGAGAGGAGAGGAGGGAAGCCAGCCAGCCAGCGAGGGAGGCGCAACACAGAGGAAAAGCCTGGGCAGGAGGGGAAATCGGCACTACACGTAGTGATTAGGGTCTGCCTAGGCACACCTGACACACCCCCTGTGAACATCCTATGAGCTAGTTATACATTGGACTGGTTGCCATTATTTTATAGCTTACTGGCTGGATTTGGTGTGGGAACACATTGGATGCCTTCAGCTGCCATTGTGCTCCTTCTGGGCTTCTAATGTGTTCCTTCGTCTTTAAGGAGGAATGGGCTCCTGCCAGGTATACCAGTCCTTATTTGCCCACTGCTATACATGTGCAAACTTGAAGACTCGTAAAAGTAAAAGTTAGGATTGCACTGATGCATTTATTCTGAAATCCCTGGCTCCATATGTACAAGAAGACAATATTACACAAGAAGCCAGACAGCTTCCTTCCACTCCTCTATCTATGACCCGCACTTCAATGGCCTTGGAAATATGCTCCATATCCTACAAAGCCTGCAACAATGGTGAACCATTCCAAAATAAAATGATGACCTGCCTCCTCTATTCAATGGGATCAACCATTTTAACCACTTTCAGACCGGACCATTTCGCTGGCAAAAGACCAGAGTGCTTTTTTGCGATTCTGCACTGCGTCGCTTTAACTGACAACTGCGTGGTCGTGCGACGTGGTTACCAAACAAAATTGATGTATTTTTTTTCCCACAAATAGAGCTTTCTTTTGGTGGTATTTGATCGCCTCTGCGTTTTTTTATTTTTTGCGCTATAAACAAAACAATAGCGACAATGTTGAAAAAAACGCATTATTTTTTACTTTTTGCTATAATAAATACCCCCAAAAAATATATAAAAAAATTTTTTTCCTCAATTTAAGCTGATGCTTATTCTTCTACATATTTTTTGTAAAAAGTTATAGTATCTTCAAAATAGGGGTTAGTTTTATGGCATTTTTATTAATAATTTTTAGTAATGGTGGCGATCTGCGATTTTTATTGTGACTGCGACATTATGGCGGACACATGGGAAAATTTTGACACATTTTTGGGACCATTGTCATTTTTACAGCGATCGGTGCGATTAAATTGCACTGATTACTGTAAAAATTACACTGGCAGTGAAGGGGTTAACCACTAGGGGGCTAGGGAAGGGTTAAATGTGTGCTGGGGAGTGTTTCTAACTGTAGGGGGGAGGGCTGTGTGTAACACTACACTGATCAGCTCTCCTGATTACAGGGAGAGCTGATTAGTGACACTGTCACTAGGCGGAACGGGGAGATGCTTGTTTACTTTAGCATATCCCCGTTCTTCCTTTCTGTGAGACGATCGCGGTATCCCCATGGCGATCGAGTCTGCGGGACCCACGACCCGACTCACGGAGCTGGCGAACGGCACGCGCGCACGCGATGGCATGGCGGCAAATTCAAAGGGACGTACAGGTACACCCATTTGCCTGTCCGTGCCATTCTGCCGACGTACATCTGTGTGTTTATCATCCAATCATGTACCACCTAAAATGCTGTTTTTTATTTTCCTTGCATGTCCCCCTCAGATCTACAGTGACTGCACTTCCAAGTGTACTTGTAGTGCAAAGTGGATTTGCCTTTAGTAAATAACCCCCAGTATCTCACAAAAGTGAGTACACCCCTCACATTTTTGTAAATATTTTATTCTATCTTTTCATGTGACAACACTGAAGAAATGACACTTTGCTACAAAGCAAATTAGTGAGTTTACAGCTTGTCTAACAGTGTAAATTTGTTGTCCTCTCAAAATAACTCAACACACAGCCATTAATGTCTAAACCGCTGGCAACAAAAGTGAGTACACCCCTAAGTGAAAATTTCCAAATTGGGCCCAAAGTGTCAATATTTTGTGTGTCCATCATTATTTTCCAGCACTGCCTTAACCCTCAGAGCTTCACAGGTTGTCACTGGAGTCCTTTTCCACTCCTCCATGACGACATCACGGAGCTAGTGGATGTTAGAGACCTTCCGCTCCTCCACCTTTCTGAATGAGGATGCCCCACAGATGCTCATTAGGGTTTAGGTCTAGAGACATGATTGGCCAGTCCATCACCTTTACCCTCAGCTTCTTTAGCAAGGCAGTGGTCGTCTGCATTTTTTTGGGGTGTTTGGGGTCGTTATCATGTTGGAATACTGCCCAGCAGCCCAGTCTCTGTAGGGAGGGGATCATGCTCTGCTTCAGTATGTCACAGTACATGTTGACATTCATGGTTCTCTCAATAAACTGTAGTTCCCCAATGTCGGCAGCACTCATATAGCCCCAGACCATTACACTCCCACCACCATGCTTGACTGTAGGCAAGACACACTTATCTTTGTACTCCTCACCTTGTTGAGTTTATCTTGGTCTCATCAGACCACAGAAAATGGTTCCAGGGGGCGTGGCCTGGACATGGCTGAGTGAGGACGCGAGTCTGTGGAGCTCCCGGTCCGACCCGTCCAAAACCAGCTTTAAAACATTGAAACACTGCTCGAACGACCCGGAATGTACTCTGCTGGAAAGCGGAGAGGCAGACACCTGAAAAAAGGATCCCCTAACCCGAGGAAGAGCGAGGATATCCAGAGGTTCCTCACAAACTCCAAGGCCTCACCGGCCCTTAAGATGGCGGACACCACGAGGCAGGTACCAGCTTCCCCTGCTCGGGGATTACCCTCACAGGCCTCGAGCATTGAATATACCACCCCAGAAATGCTCCGACCCAGCTCCAACTCCCAGGGACACCAGCCTGATCACTCCCCGCTGACGCTAAGGGCAGACGCCGAACTGAGGGCGCTGTTACAAGCCCTACCCACGAGGGCAGACATAGAGGCAATAGTCGGTAAAATAGAAGCGACCCTCCGTCAAGATATGACGGTGATGAGGCAAGATGTCCAAACCCTAGCAGACCGAGTGGGGTCCGGGGAGGCGACAATATCCACAATGGAGCAGAGACTGGCGGCGGTAGAGGCCACACAATCGGCACAGGCAGACATGCTATTAACCCAGCAGCTCAGGTTAGAAGAGGCCGAGGACCGCAGCAGGCGCAACAACCTCAGGATACGAGGCCTGCCGGAGGCAACGGGCGCGGAAGATTTAGTAGAGACCACCCTGGCAATATTCAGGGAAGTGTCAGGAGAAATGTACCCCGCTGACCTCTCCTTTGACCGGATTCATAGGGCCCTGGGCCCCCGCTCGCCAGACACCGACAGACCGAGGGATGTAATATGCAGGGTGCATCGGTACACCCACAAAGAAACAATCCTGCGAGCTGCCTGGGAGAAGAGGAACATAACATTCGACGGGGCTGAAGTAAAAATAATGCCGGACCTGTCAAGACAAACCCTGCAACGGAGAGCAATGCTTAAGCCAATACTATCAGCAGCGAGAGATGCCGGACTAACCTACAGATGGGGTTTTCCCATCTCTGTAACATTTAAGAAGGCTCAGCACTCCTTTACCCTCCGGACACCCAGGGACCTCCCCGCACTGTTCGAGTTCATGGAGACTGACCCCGTAGATGTACCAGACTGGCTGCAAGCAATCCAGAACTTCCCTGCTAGATCCGGACCGGCAAGGTTAAGAAGATCACGATCCCCGAGACCCCAAAGGAACATGGGTAGACCACGTTACACCCCGGGAGGCGCGCTGAGAGAAGACTGAGAAATCGATCGTCACCCCCCAACGGACAACACACTACATCCCTCCTTTTGAAGCTGTCCCTCCACACCAGAAGACTTCCAGACACCCTCCCTCACCCGAGGTAAGCGTCACTTGAAATATACCTCTCCCCGCCAGACCCACCGGTCCCGCCCCCCCCCCCCCCCCCCCCGGCTACTGGGTTCTCATGCCCCCCCTGGCCCTACGGAACACGGACACCAGTCATGGCCAGCCGTGGGGAAGGCCTTACTGGGGTGAAGGGTGGGCCGGGTTTCAGAGACAAGGAGACTCCTCATGCATATAGAGGGGAACCGTACTTACGTGCAGGGACAGAACAACAAAAGAGGGAACCAGAGGGACAGTCAAGAGGGACGGGGTGATCGTTCATTAAAACACAAGGCACCAGCTCAACCAGTTCTTCGCCTTTTGCACTGTTTATGTACCACCCTTATTTTTGATCATCGTTTTTGAGGTTTTTCCTTTTTCCCCCTTTTTATTTTTTTGAGTTCTTTGGGGTACCCGGATACGACAAATCGGAAGGAGTTACACATATGATACCATGGCCACAATACGCCACCCCCCGGGAGATACGAAACAGGGGAGGGGCTAACCAAGAGGTACACTATCGCCTACAGGATAACCCCCTCCTGAGGGTCCAAGGACCAAAACGTAGGGAACCCCAAACGGAGTGGTCAGAAAACACCCCACGTATACAAAATGTTAGCCATGTTAAGGCGACTGGAGAAGGCGAACCTCCGGAGAGATCAAGAGAGACGCACTGGAGAGGGGGAAAATGTTTGTTACCATGGGGGAACGGGGATACTTGGGACCTCAAGCGAAAAATTAGAAATGCACAGGGGGATATATGGCTATAGAAATGTAAGATGCAATACATAACTGCTGGTATACCGAATGACTACCCAAATACTAAAATTGTGTTCAGAAGACAGGTGGTAAAAGGGTCAAGGGTTAACCCAGGTCCCAGTCAACTATAGATATGCCAAAGGCACAACATACCACACACCATCACCACACATATGAGACTAAGAACCAAGGGACCCCCACGCATAACATTAGAATGAGGAGCAGCAACACTACAACTCTCCCTCACGATATAAGGGGGAGGGAGGGGCCACATGGGAAGGGGTTAGTTACAGAGAGGGGGCGAGGACACACGGTAATAAACCTAGATCCCAGGGGGACACACAAACACTAGGCCCGATATACCAACCCTGGGGATCTCCAGATAGCCAAGCTAAAGCTCTCAAAGCCAGAGAAGTGCATACAGCAACAACCCCCATAGCCCCACAAAGGTTTAAGGGCCCGGGCCCATGAGGGATTCTACAGGGCAAAATGGTACGATATGTGTATAAGTATGGTATGTCATATAGGAAACATGTTATACGTTTCAGTTTGCTGGGTATAAAGTTAGAATAATCTTATGTACAGATCAAACAAGAGCAGTTGGTTATTTTTATAACACCAAGCTGGGGGGGGCGGGGACGGATCGGGGGCTTTACCCCGGTCTATTCCAACCTCTACCCCCAATAGGACGGAGCAGATATCCTAGCAAGTGCTGGGATACGCTTCATTGCAAAGTTTTTTGGTTTGCACTTAGTTAAATAAACGGATAGTTTATATAATCAGCTATCCGCTTACCTATAAAGAGGTGAACCTCACCTCATTATCTCTTTCTTTCTTTCTTTCTTCTTTCTCGCCTCTCCTCTAGGCCTATCTCTATATCCCCCTCTCCCCTTCCCCCCTCCCCCACCTTTGTTCACCCCCTAAAACCCCACCCTTATCCAGGACAGAATGGACGCGATCAATATATACTCATTAAATGCCAAGGGACTGAACACACCCGAAAAGCGTCGAATATTAGTAAACGATCTCAAAAGAGCCCAAACCGACGTAGCATTCATTCAAGAAACTCACTTCAGGACAGGAAATCCCGCATGCCTCCAAAGCAGATTCTTCCCCCACACGTACCATGCCACTAACACAGAGGCCAAATCTAAGGGGGTCTCTATACTGATATCGGGATCAGTCCCGTGGACAAACAGTGCTACCTTGGCGGACACCTCCGGCAGGTACCTATTTATAAAAGGCACGCTAAGAGGCACAAGAGTGACACTGGCCACCATATATGCCCCTAATGACCGACAAGATTCCTTCCTACACCGGACTTTGAAACTGCTTACTGACTTTAGGGAAGGTCAACTAATACTGGGAGGAGATTTCAACATACCTCTTGTCCCGGCACTAGACACGTCCTCCAGAACCTCATCAATACGTACAGGTATGCATAAGCGCATAACGCAAGCCCTACACGACACCCAACTTATAGATGCATGGAGACTCCTCCATTCTGGAGAAAGAGACTACACCTTCTTCTCATCTCCACATAAAGTGTACTCAAGGATAGACTACTTTTTTGTCCCACATAGCCAACTAGAAGCGATCCAGGAGGTTAGGATAGGGAGTATTACGTGGTCAGATCACGCTCCTATGACCATGCGCTACTGCCTGTCATCAGCCCAGACTGCCAGATCCAAATTCTGGAGGCTGAACGAAAGCCTATTACAAACACCGGACGTCCTGACAGACATACAGAAGGAAATAAAACAGTATTTCCAAATTAACAACACCGAGGACTGCGACCCGGGCATACTATGGGAGGCTCATAAGACAGTGGTTAGGGGGATACTAATCAAACACGGGTCACACATTAAAAAGAAAAAAGAACAACTCTTACTAGATCTTTTACAGAAGATACACGTAACGGAATTACAACACAAAAAAACCCCGGTTAACTCGATAGAAGTAGAATTAGCGACCCTTAGGAAACAAGTAGTGGACTTATTGGAATACAGAGCCAAAGCAGCGCTACAGATCTGCCGAAAAATCTCATACGAGTCGGGAAACAAGTGCGGGCGACTCTTGGCCAGGGCGGTTAAAACCCAACGACTTAACACATATATCCCACAAATTATAGACACAAAGGGACAAAAAAAGACCACACCAACTCAGATAGCAAAAGAATTCAGGGAATATTACTCCACTCTATACAACCTCCCGAAAGACACGCAGAACGGAGAAACAGTACGAGACTATGTCGCGACAGCACAGAGCCCGCAACTCCCCTCAGAAGTTAGGACTGAACTAGAGGAACCCATTACACTTGGAGAACTACAGCGAGCAATAGGGGGGACGAAACCAGGCAAAGCACCAGGCCCAGACGGGTTTACCTTGCAATATTACCAGATCCTACTGCCACTATTGGGCGCACACATGGTGAGAATGTTCAACGGTCTAGGAGAGGGGAAACTGCTACCCAAAGACACACTGAGGGCTCACATATCCCTAATTCCAAAGGAGGGCAAGGACCCTGCGGCATGCGGTAGCTACAGACCTATCTCGCTCCTGAATGTAGACTTGAAACTGTTTACTAAGATCATGGCCAACAGACTGACCCAATTCATGCCAGACTTAATACACTTAGACCAAGTGGGGTTTATCCCGGCCCGGGAGGCTAGGGATAACACCACAAAGGTAATAAATCTTATTCACGCAGTCACCAAATCCAACACCCCGTGCGTCCTTCTCAGCACAGATGCTGAGAAGGCGTTCGACCGTGTAAATTGGGAGTTTATGACATCAGTACTCAAGCACATAGGCATGGGTAGTAAAATGCTACATTGGATTCAAAACATCTATTCCACACCCACGGCGCAAGTAAAAGCCAATGGAATTTTATCAGACTCATTCCCAATAACGAACGGGACTAGACAGGGATGCCCACTTTCCCCCCTCCTATATGCCCTAGTACTAGAACCTTTCCTATGTACTGTAAGATCAAACCCCGACATCACTGGAGTGACAATAGACAAATCCCAATACAAAATAGCCGCCTACGCAGACGACCTTATGTTTGTTCTTACCAACCCTGCGATCTCACTACCTAACCTCCTTCAGGAATTTGACAAATACGGACAACTATCCAATCTTAAAATTAACTTTGACAAATCGGAGGCTATGGGAATTAACCTTTCACCAAAGAGATTGGAGTTACTGAAATCGCAGTTCAGATTTAAATGGTCAGATTCCTCCCTGAAGTACCTAGGTACCCAGATCCCTAAAGACTTAAAACGCATTTTTGAACTGAACTTTCCACCCCTGCTGATTAGAACTAGATTACTCCTGGAAGACTGGACCAAGGGGCTCCACTCCTGGTTCGGCAGATGTAACTTAATTAAAATGATAATACTCCCGAAATTCTTATATCTACTCCAAGCGCTACCGATTCAGATCCCACCCCAATATTTCAAGCAAATACACTCCATCTTCACCAAATTTGTATGGAAGAACTCAAAACCTAGACTGCGCAGGCAATACCTTACGCTACCTAAAAGCCATGGGGGCCTGGCCCTCCCAGACTTGAAAAACTACTATAGGGCGGTGCACTTGAGCAGAATTATCGACTGGAATAGACACGACAAAAACAAACTATGGGTACAACTAGAACAGGCACAATGCTCTCCCTCACTGAAAGGGGCGGTATGGTGCTACGACAGGCTACCCCCTACAATTAAAACACACCCCACTATAGGAACGACCTTGAAGACAGGGGCATCCATTTTACTCCTAACGTCCATATCCACTGATAACTCACCTCTATACCCAATACTAGGCAATCCTGCCTTCCCACCTGGAATGGAGAACGGGGGATATGAGACCCTAACTAGAAACGGCAAAGACCGAGCCTCACATTTCATAATAAATGATGAATGGCCATCCATTGAAACGTTAGTAGACGAAAACGGGCCTTTCCAGCTATTGTTTTGGAAAGCGATCAGACTACACCACTTCCTGCACTCAATCCCTCAACCGGCACAGTTTAATCGAGACTTGACGACCTTTGAGCAATATTGTAAGGAAGAGGGACCCCTGTCACAAGTACTGTCTAAAACATACGCCTTACTTAACTCCCCGATAGAAACTCCTGATCTGACATTCATGAATAAATGGGAGGTTGATCTGGGGTGTACGTTTACCAGTGCCCAAAAACAAACGATCATTAAATTTTCCCTACAGACAACCATCTGCACAAAAATACAGGAACTTAATTACAAGATACTGACCAGATGGTATTACACCCCTAGCAAACTTCACAAATACTTTCCAACCACACCAGACACCTGCTGGAGATGTCAAACAGATAAGGGGACCCTTCTCCACATCTTTTGGTCCTGCCCTCTGCTAGAGCACTTCTGGTCATCAGTCCGAAAGATTATACAGAAATTTACGGACTACACGATCAGTGACGACCCAGCCTTTATACTGTTACATGCCACTACAATTCCAGCCAAAAAATACAAAAAAATGATTGTGAGGCATTTACTGAATGCTGCCAAATCCTGCATCCCACTCCTATGGAAAAAGAGAGTACCACCAACGATAGGGCTATGGCTGCGCAGAGTGGAGGAGATCAAGAGATTGGAGGACCTAGTCCTCACAGCACAGAATAAGCAAGAACTACACTCACAGACATGGATGCTATGGAACATGTATATATTTTCTGACGAAGGAATAGCCCTACTAGCCACTTAAACAATAAACCAGACTAACACACGACGAGCTCGAGCCATCCTGGACCCCTCCCCCCCCTCCCCCCCCAAACTCTCTCTTTTCTAGCTCTAGCTCTCTTCCTTCCATCCTTTCTATCTTCTCTATTCTTCTCTCCACACCTGATGTAACCTTATGAACAAGGATAAGACAAGCCACCGAAATTCCACACTGAACACGATCTACAAAGAGATAAAAAGACGAACCCTGGTATCAGTCACAGAGATGGGATATTCCGCTCGCACTAGGGACCTGTTCCCAGAACGGGTCACTAGGCAGACGAGGGGACAATTAACCTCCAAAAGACACGGACAAACGGGACTGATATGTTATAGTCTCAAATGTATTTACTGTAGATGTTGTGGAAAAGCAATGTACACTATGTATATGATGTGTATACCTATGTTTATTTTCTTCTGTTTTAAAATAAATAAAAATTATATATTTGAAAAAAAGAAAATGGTTCCAGTAATCCATGTCCTTAGTCTACTTGTCTTCAGCAAACTGTTTGTGGGCTTTCTTGTGCATCATCTTTAGAAGAGGCTTCCTCCTGGGATGACAGCCATGCAGACCAATTTGATGCAGTGTGCGGCGTATGGTCTGAGCACTGACAGGCTGACCCCCCACCCCTTCAAACCTCTGCAGCAATGCTGGCAGCACTCATATGTTTATTTCCCAAAGACAACCTCTGAGCACGTGCACTCAACTTCTTTGGTCAACCATGGCGAGGGCTGTTCTGAGTGGAACCTGTCCTGTTAAACCACTGTATGGTCTTGGCCACTGTGCTGCAGCTAAATTTCAGGGTCTTAGCAATCTTCTTATAACCTAGGCCATCTTTAAGTAGAGCAAACATTTTTTTTTCAGATCCTCAGAGAGTTGTTTGCCATGAGGTGCCATGTTGAACTTCTAGTGACCAGTTTGAGAGAGTGAGAGTGATAACACCAAATTTAACACACTTGCTCCCTGTTCACACCTGAAACCTTGTAACACTAACAAGTCACATGATGCCGGGGAGGGAAAATGGCTAATTGGGCCCAATTAGTCAATTTTCACTTAGGGGTGTACTCACTTTTGTTGCCAGCGGTTTAGACATTAATGGCTGTGTGTTGAATTATTTTGAGGGGACAGCAAATTTACACTGTTATACAAGCTATACACTCACTACTTTACATTGTAGCAAAGTGTAATTTCTTCAATGTTGTCACATTAAAAGATATAATAAAATATTTACAAAAATGTGAGGGGTGTACTAACTTTTGTGAGATATTGTATATATGTATGTATATATATATATATATATATATATATATATATATATCGTGTTCTGTTGTTATTTTTCCATCAAAAGTGCAGTTACCCTTTAATGGAAAACTAAGTTTGTCTTTTTATTATTTAACATATACAAGCATAAAAAAAAGTGCCTCATACATAGTTATAGATACTCATTATTGTTTTTCACAATCCCTAAGGGAAGAGGGTCAATATGATTAATTTCTAACTATTAACTGGATAGTAAACTATACTGCACAGTTGTGCATATGTATATTTGGACTGTTATGATTACTCAGAAAATGTATAAGTAATTTTATCATTCTCTGCAAATTTTTCCTCCCTACCTATTATCTGCCTCTAAACAATAAATCCTGTTAAAATATATGCTGCCAAGCTATTTTTTTCTTTATCTGGCCATAGCAGACTGGTACCCAAGGGATTTTCAAGTCACCTTCCTGGGCTGCATATGTATTCAGCAGCATGATATTTAGATGACTTTGTATGATGTTTTGAGGTTGTGAGCTTAGAAGAAATGTTTTTTACTTTTACATTTAAGCTTCAGACATTCAAATGTTTACATATTCTTAACAAATACACTTAAAAATAACCTATCACTGACCTCTAGCTAAAGTGATCACAAACCAATTTTTTTAAAAATAACAAACACTAGACTTACCTGCTCCGTGCAATCGTTTTGCACAGAGCAGCCCCAATCCTACTCTTGTCAGATTCCACTGGTATTCCTGGCTCCTCCTCTTATTTATGTGCCACCACTTTAACCACTTAAGGACCGCCTTCTGCACATTTACGTTGGCAGAATGGCACGGCTGGGCACATTAACGTACAGGTACGTTGTCCTTTAAGAGCCCAGACGTGGGTCGTGCGTGCGCAGCCAGCACGCTTGCGACCTGGTCCTGAGCTCCGTGACCGTGGCCACAGGACCTGTGGACCCGATCACCGCTGGTGTCCCACAATCAGGTCACAGAATTATTTAAATGAATTACGCACAATGGGAGGCTCCCGCTGTGTGAGGCTTCGCTCCGTCTGACAGTTCTTTTATAACGGAGGTCGGGGGCCACCTGGTGACCCCGCCCCCCTCTTATGCACAGGGACGTCATGGGGGCTTCCCTATGGCTTTCCCCATGACGTCAGAGGGGGGCGGGGGCCATCTGAGCAAAGCCTCACACAGGGGGAGCCTCCCATTGCGCGGAGCAGCTCGACACAGAAGAACAGACGCCGACGCCGTGAAAGAAGATGCCGGACGAGAAGACCAGAGCAAGAAGAAGCGGATCGGAGGAAGAAGAAGATGGAAGAAGATGGAAGAAGAAGATGGAAGAAGATGGAAGAAGATGGAAGAAGAAGATGAAGAAACCGAAGGATGAAGAAAGGAAGAAGACCAGAAGAAAGAAGATGAAAGAAGAATTTAATAAAGGAATTGTCAAAGACCGTCTCCTGTCATTTTTAACATTTTTGTCACTTTTTTGGTGAAATGGTAGGGGTACTTTTGTATCCCCTTACCATTTCACACAGGGGGGAGGCTGGGATCTGGGGGTCCCCTTGTTAAAGGGGACTTCCAGATTTCGATAAGCCCCCCTGCCCGCAGACCCCCACAACCAATGGCCAGGGTTGTGGGGACGAGGCCCTTGTCCCCATCAACATGGGGACATGGTGCTTTGAGGGGTCACAGACCCCCAAAGCACCCTCCCAATGTTGAGGGCATGTGGCCTGGTACAGTTCAGGAGGGAAGGGGGCCGCTTTCGTCCCCCCCTCTTTTCCTGCGGCCTGCCAGGTTGCGTGCTCGGATAAGGGTCTGGTGTGGATTTTGAGGGGGACCCCACGCCATTTTTTTTTTTTTTGTGTGGGGTTCCCCTTAAAATCCATCCCAGACCTGAAGGGTCTGGTATGGATACTTAGGGGGAACCCCACGTCATTTTTTTTTAAATTGACGCAGGGTTTCCCTTAATATCTATAGCAGACCTGAAGGACCTGGTAATTGAATTTTATTTTATTTTTATTTTTTCTATCAATGACTTTCAATGAATGACTGTTCTCTGTATTACGGGAGCCGGCAATTCATTATAGCCGCAAGTGATTTTAAATAGCTTTTTTTCCTGCAAAAATTACACTTTGTACAGGGACAGTTCTAAGCACAGGAAACATGCACCCTTTTACAGGCATACTATACACACCCCCCAGGTACGAAATTTAAAGGAATATTACACTTTTATTGTTTCACTTTAAGCATTATTAAAATCACTGCTCCTGAAAAAACGGCCGTTTTTAAAACTTTTTTTGCATTGATACATGTCCCCTGGGGCAGGACCCAGGTCCCCAAATACTTTTTATGACAATAACATGCATATTAGCCTTTAAAATTAGCACTTTTAAATTTGAACGTTAGAGTCCCATAGACTTTAATAGGGTTCTAAAGTTCACACGAGCTTTAGGTCTGTTCGCAGGTTCTGGTGCGAATCGAACAGGGGGGTGTTCGGCTCATCCCTACTCATCACCACACCAGTCCCTGTGTCCCCTGATAACCACCACACCACTCATATTGTCCCTAATCACTGCCACCCACTCACGGTGTTACTAATTACCGTCACACCACTGAAAACATCTCTGATCACCACCACACCAGTCATATTGTCTCTGATCATTGCCACACGAGTCATATTGTCCCTGATTACCACCACACCAGTAATGTTGTCACTGGTAACCACCCCACCACTCATATTGTCCCTGATCACTGCCACACCAGTTAACCACTTACCTCCCAAGCCTATTCATTATATGTTTTCTAAAAAAAAAAGCCCGGGGGAAAATGTATTTTTTTTTTATGCCATATGATATTTGTGCAGCGGTTTTTCAAATCGAAATGTTTTGGAAAAAAATAACTTTAATGAATTTTACTGCTAACAAACACAATATAATACCCTAGTGTTTGTTAAAATATAAAAGATGATGATATGCCGAGTAAATAGATACCTAAAATGTCACACTTTAAAATTGCAAGTGACCATGGGATGGTGACATACTACGGTACTTAAAAGTCTCCAATGACAACGCTTTAAAAACCTCTTTACAGGTTACCAGTTTAGAGTTACACAGGAGGTCTGTTGCTAGAATTATTGCTCTCACTTAGGCGTTTGAGGTGATACCTCACATGTGTGGTGCGATTGGCATTTACATATGTGGACCAGCGTACACGTATGCATTTGTGCGTGATCACGGGGGACAGGGGTGCTTTCATTTTTTTTATTATTATTTACTTTATTTAAAATATTAATTTTTTATGCTGTCTCTTTATTGTTAAATTTTTTATCAACTTTTTGCTATCACAAGGTATAAACAACATCCCTTGTGATAGCAATAAGCATGACAGGTCATAGAAATAGGGTGTCTACTAGACCTAGGTCTCTCCTCTGCTCGCAAAAGCATCTGGTCAAACTGAGATTGGTTTGATCAGATGCTTTCACAACTAGTAACGGCTTGTGAACAACAAACTGAAACGGGAAGTGACAAAATGCTTGTCCCTTATGGTTTCACCATCAACATGGTGATGAGCGGGTAACTTCCACGTACCAGTGGGCTAGCCCTGCTTGGCTTATAGGAACTGGGGCTGCTAAAGATGACGCTACACTAAGCTATATTCCCTGACCACTCGTATAGAGGCGAACATTACAGTACATTGGTTTTGACACAATTGGTTGATTGAAAAAGTGCCTCTAAGTGCAGACAGTTTACAGATTTCTTAGGTGCAATAAAATACAAGGGACAACTCACATGGAGTGAAGTATGACAAGCTCATCAGGAAGGGGAGTCTGGGATGTCAGCGCTGAATGTCCGCGATGTAGACCACCAGAGTCCGCTGTTGCGTGGAGAATGCCAGGCGGAAGTCCTCAGGTTGAAAGCCAAGCAGAGGAGATGAAGCTAGACCACAGCGCGTGGAGATGATGTCACCAGAGGTGGGAGGTTGCGACGCGTTTCCGAGTCTCCGCAATGCCGATCCTGGGCATGCGTACTTCTTCATCAAGCTGGAGAGTGGAGCAGATGGAATTGTATTTATGGGAGGCACGGGAGCTAGAAGGGTCCTAGTGCCTGCCATGTACTATGGAATATAGAACCAGATACTACATTATTGTGGCAGCATTTACAATAAGGATTATGGTAGGACAATGATAAAACCTTATACCTAAAAAAGTGATTAGAACCCTTACTAAAATCATATTAATCGATAAAAGATAGGGCAGGCATAAAAGGATCCTGAGATAAATCTAAAGATAAGATATATGGTCATCACCCTTCTTCATTCTCTCCCAGCCAAGTATCAACCTTTGTGTCATTCTTGTATTCCCTGTCTGTCCACCTTAACCAGCAAAATGTACGCCTGCGCCAAACTTATGTCCAACCCAATTTTGGTGAGGAATGGTGCTTGTCTTCTTTCCCGACCACTTTCCAGTAGCCTGCTGAGCCGCCCTGTATTCAGGACAGAGCAGTCACAGGAGGTGGCACTGGTTCCATCACGAGGGGTTCAGACCAGTGCAGTGTGCCGAGACATTGATACTGCTGCTAAATTCATTGGTGCTGGAGCTGCCACTGTAGGTGTGTCTGGTTCTGTAGCTGGTATTGGTACCGTATTTGGAAGTCTCATTATTGGATATGCCAGGAATCCATCCCTTAAACAGCAACTATTTTCCTATGCCATCCTGGCAAAAAAAAGATAAGATATGCATACATGTAGAGTAAATATAAAAAAACATTACAAACATCAAGGTGGTGGGCCAATGCAGGACCCTATAATAATAAAAATTAAAATAAGAATAAAAAGAATGTTACATCATGGTAAGAAATATTGTGGCATAGTGTGAAAAGACAGGAAACCACATCATGGATTGAGAAGGAGTGACAATTATGTGGAATAATACCATATGGGTTATGACGAGAATTAATGCATCATCTGAAGGTAGCATGAGACGGTGTAAGATGTGGTAAAAATGGAATGAGGATCAATATATAACTGTGGTACCCCAGTGTAGATTACAAGATGGTGGTAACTTCTAGCTCCTCATTGAGCCCCCCCAGGGGAGAGGTTGTCAAGGCTGTAAATTCAAAAGATCTCCCTCTGGCATGGCCTATGAATGTTCTCTGCCTCTGGGATTCGCATCATGACCCATATGGATTCCCCATAGATATAATTGTCACTCCTCAGTCCATGATGTGGTTTCCTGCCTTTTCACACTATGCCAAAATATACCATGATAATGCCATTATTTTTATTAGTTTCTTACCATGGTAAGAATAAAATAAATAACAATAAAAATAAATCTCTATATGTTTAAAAAAATGATAAAAAATGTATTTGAGTAAAGTATTGCATGTCTGAGTAATTGCCATTCAAAGTGTGACAGCGCTGAAAGCTGAAAATTGGCCTGGACTGGAAGGGGGTGAAAGTGTCTGAACTTGAAGTGGTTAAAAAATAACTCTGATATTAGGATACCAAAATGAAAACAAAAGCTCAATGGGGCTTTTAAGGTGCTGCACAAATATCTAGCCTCAAATAAATGAACTAGAGTTACATTTTTGGTTTACAATAGCTATGAAAGATATATAAAAGTATACATTCTTTCTGTCTCCTAACAAGGGACATCAAATGTACAACATATTCAAAATAAAAAACACAATGCCCTCTCTAAGAGGACTTTCCTGGGTGTCACACACCAGGTGTACAGTCTGTATTTCAGAGGTTCATCTTTCTTGAGATAAGCAGGATTCTCCTTTCTCAACCTATTTCTCACATATAGCTTCTTCAGGAGAGCAGGGAAGGAAAACTTGTGCAACATTTTAAAAGAAAAATTAGAATCAATGTATATAAAGAGGAATAAAAGAGGCCCACATGCAATTCACACACTCTTTCCCTGGTGCATTTACTGTGCTCACTGTCCAGTGGTTCAGCATTGCTGGGTGTCAGGGCAGCCCTCACCCCTCCCTTCTCAGAGCTCAGGCTGCTCAGCTGTCGGTTAATTGCCAGTACTCAGCATTCAACAGTGACTCACCTGGTGATCATATCCTGCTCATTACCAAGCCCTGTTGGCTATTTAAGCTGCCTGGACTAGATCTCCTGTGCCTTTGCCTTGGTCAACATAAAGGTAAAGACTCTCTGCTGTGTTCCTGTTGAAGACTTGCCTGGCTCTGACGTCCCTTCTGGTTCCTGATCCTGTCTGCTACTCTGACTACGCTGATCTCTGGCTCCTGATTACCTGGCTTGTTCTGACTACCCAATTTGGTTACCGAACCCTGGCTATGTTTTGACTACGTTAACTATTTGTACCATTTTTACCACTATATTAAATGGTGTGATTTTTACTGCATTTTCTGTCTCTGTCTCTGTCTCTGTCATGGTTCCTGACAGTAGGTGAAGGTCATGAATTCAGAAGATGCAGGCAATCCACTTGCTGGTAATATTTTTTTCCAGGTTGGATGAGCAGGATCACTGCATGGATCAGTTTGCCATAGCGTTATGAACGCTTCTTATTCGCACTGCTCACCTGGACCCTCACACTGATGTTGCTGTGGTCTCTGTGCAGGTACCTGCCTTGAGTATTACCTCTATAAGAGGTATGTCTGGTGCTGCTCTGCTTCCCCAGCGATTCAGGCAGGATTCAGTTCAATGCAGAGGGTTTCTCAACCAGATTGAGGTACAGGCAGTCCCCGAGTTATGAACAGGTTAGGGACTGCCTGTTTGTTCTGAAGTCAAATTTGTTCGTAATTCTGACACGCATGCGCAGAACAGCGTTTCCGATGTTTTCCCATGCTTTCCGATGTTTTCCGACATCGTTTTCCAATGTTTTCCGCTGTTTTCCGACGTTGTTTTCCGATGTTTTCCGATGTTTTCCGATGTTCCTGCTGGCGCTGCCTGCCGTTCGTAAGTAGGAGTCGTTCGCAAGTCGGATGTTCGTAACTCGGGGACTCCCTGTATACTTTGAGATGCCCCAGGCATTTCGCACAGACAGAAGCAAAGTAGGCTTCATAATATCTTTGCTTTCTGAGAGCATCTTGGCCTGGGCAAACCCTCTATGGGAGATGCAAAAACCTGTTGTCCTGAGTTACTCAGACACGCTCCACTTCTGCTGCCAAGAGCCTCATATCCATCAAACAGAGTACGAGAACTGTTGCTGATTACGCCATTGAATTACATACTCTGGCAGCAAAGGTTGCTTGGAACAATGAGGCCCTCATGGCTGCTTTTTCTCACGGTCTCTCGGATAACATCAAAGATGAGATAGCAGCCCGAGACATACCCACTGAGCTGGAGAAGTTGATTTGGCATTCTCATTGATTCCAGACCCGAGAGAGACTTTCCTTTAAGGAGCACTTGTGGAAGCCTTCTGTACGTTTTGGCTCCTGGCTTTGTAGTCTCATCCTTGCCTCCCTCACCTCCCATACCTCCTGGTACAGACTCTGCCAGTGAGGTAGAACCCATGCAGTTGGGCTTCACACATCTCTCTGCGGATGAGAGGGACTTTAGGAGGAGGGAGAGATTGTGCCTTTATTGTGGCCAGGCAGTCACTGTTTGAAGTCTTGTTCTACCCGTCCAGGGAGACGTTTGCACCTGAGGTCCTGTAAGGGACAGACCTTAGGTGGCATTGTTACATCCCCAGTTATCTAGAAGGATAAGCCCCTGGTTCCAGTTATGCTTTCTTGGTCTGAGTTGTCCATCGAGATACAGTCTCTAATCGACTCTGGGGCTGCATAGATGGTGCCTTTGTGTCTAAGCACTCGATTTTGCTGACGCTTCCTGCCACTCCATTTGCTATTGAGGCTATTGATGGGAGACCTCTACAGCCTGCCCATGTGACTACTCCATTGACCATGGCTGTAGGGGCTCTTCACCATGAGACAATCCAATTACAAGTCATTTCCTCTCCTCATTTTCCGGTGGTTATTGGTTATCCTTAGTTACAGAGGCACGATCCCTCTTTTGATTGGCTTTGTGCTGAGGTTTTTTCTTGGTCACCTCAGTGCACTAAGACATGTTTTCAGAAAGTGGCTAAAGTCTTGTGCACCCATTCACTTTGCTCCCTGCCGGAGGAGTACCGTGATTTTAGCAATGTCTTTGACAATAGTCAAGCCAGTAGTTTGCCTCCACACCGGTCGTATGATTTCGCAATTGACCTTCAACCTGGTGCCATACCCCTTCGTGGCTGGGTTTACCCTTTGTCTGTCTTGGAGGACAAAGCCATGGAGGAGTATGATGCAGACGCACTGTCTTGAGGATTCCTCTGCAAATCCTCGTCTCCTGCTAATGCTGACTTTTTCTTTGTGAAGAAGAAGAGTGGTGAACTGAGACCTTGTATTGATTATAGTGGTCTCAATCGTTTCTTTGATTTGTGGCCCCTCTGTGTGGCTTGGCTGTATAAAAGTCTCACACCTGTGGTATCCCCAAATTGAGAGGAGTAGCAGAATGTATTTTGAGGTGTAATTCTAAGTATGTCTATGATGTGTGTAAGAAATATGTTATTAGTTGACCACCTTGTGGAAAATAAATACATTTGAATTCTCTTGCCTGCATTTTCCAAAAACTTGTGGCAAAACATGACATTTTTTACAAGACACATTATGACTTTCAGAAAATACCTTGGAGTGTTTTCTTTCCAATATGGGGTCATTTTGTGGGAGTTTCCACTGCCCTGGTGCTCCAGGGCCTCCACAAATGTGATAGTCAGGAAATTAGATGCCTGAATTATGTGTTTAATCCTTGAAAGCCAAAAGGTGCTTCTTAGATTTTCAACCCCTCTATGTGATTAGGCTCTGAAAAAGTTTCACTATCAGAGACCTTTGCTGTGTCTGGCAATGACTCTTCTTGCTGAGCTACCTGAGATGCTGGAAAGTACCCTTCCTGATCCATTGGATAACCCTGCCTTGTGCCTTAATGTCTGCTGAACCTTGAACTCTTTGCTCCTCCCATAAACTTCCTGATTTAAGCCATGTCTTTTCACTTCCTTTTTGCCAGATTATTGTGCTTTCTTCAGCCAGTATCTCGCTCTTCTCTTCCCTGCTGCTATCCCTATTTTGCTACCACTCAGTATCTACCCTTGGCTTGTTCCTCAATTACACTTCTGTCTGATCCCAACCTGCAACTACTCGTTATCAACCCTTGGCTTGCTCCTCGACTATACTTCTTACATGATTATCCACTGCTTGACCCTGATTTGCTCACCCCCTGGTGGGGCGATCCCGAGGACCCCGACCTGGTACTAACACACAGAAAAATCCATCTCCACCATCAGGAGCTCTGGTGAACACTGGTTACTACTTGGACTCCACACTTCAGATGAGCCCGCCTCTTCCACCAGCGTGACTGCCAGGAAGATGACTCACGCTTGAGCGTGAAATGCATAGAAGAGAGGCTTGACACGCAAATTGAAAGGAGCCCTCCACATCCGCGGGGTAGTTGGAATGCACGCCGCTAGTCACACAGCGGTGCGGAACCAGTTCTACAGACCCTAAAGCTGTTTTTGTGCCTTTCTGCATCCGAATGGATGCACCTTTTTAAATAACAAAGCAATATTACACTATACCTGCCTTCTGTGGCTCTTTGTGGCTGAGCCAATTCCACAGAGTCTCGTGATGGAAGACAGATGATATTTGATACTGGAATGAGTTTCTTCCACATACCACTGCATATCCGACTGTGATCGTATGGTATCCACAAATGGAGGAGTGAAATAGACGTGGAGATAGACCTATGAACTGTGGAGGTTCTCACATTGCATGCTTTATGGTCACTTGTTGGCCGAGGAATGAGCGCATTTTAAAGTCACTTCGGGTGAAGCACTATTGTGCCTGAAGAGCATGGAGCACATATTATTTTAGAAGCATGGTGTTGAAGCATATATTGAAGAATTGTCTATATAGACATGTATGGACTTTGATGTAAATTGATGAATTGTGTTATTTGGTCACTTGTAGTTATACAAGGAATTATTAAATTATCACTAATATAGTTTTATCCAGATGTGCATAGTAATGGCTTTCTTCTAGCGACTCGACCATGCAGCCATCTTTCTTTAAGTGCCTCCTTATTGTGCATCTTAAAACAGCCACACCATATGTTTTCAGAGTGTCCTGTATTTCACTTGAAGTTATTTGTGGGTTTTTCTTTGCATCCCAAACAATTTTCCTTGCAGTTGTGGCTAAAATTTTAGTTGGTCTACCCGACCGTGGTTTGGTTTCAACAGAACCTCTAATTTTCCACTTCTTGATTAGAGTTTGAACACTGCTGATTGACATTCAATTCCTTGGATATCTTTTTATATCACTTTCCTGTTTTATACAGTTCAACTACCTTTTCCCGCAGATACTTTGAAACTTCTTTTGCTTTCCTCATGACCCAGAATCACGAAACGTCAGTGCAGCACTGGATGAAAGATGCAAGGGTCTGTCAGGAGTCCAGAAACTCATTGACCTTTTATACACACACACTAATTACAAGCAAACAGATCACAGGTGAAGGTGGTTACCTTTAATAGCTATTCAAACCCCTTTCTGTCAACTTTTGTGCATATTATCAGGCCAAAATCACCAAGGTATGTAAACTTTGATCAGGGTCATGTGGGTATTTTCTGTTGTGATTATGATTTAGAAAAGTAAACACAGTTGATTGATAATAAATCGCTTCAGCCAAACACTAACCATGAGTGAAATGTTTTTGTGTTTTCATTCATATTCTCTGAAAAATGGCCAAGAAATCATAAATTGTAAACTTATGAACACAACTGTATACTATATATATATATATATATATATATATATATATATATATATATCATTGTTTGTAGACTCTAGGACTTTCACACAGACTAAAAAATATACACTGATTTGGGTTATATTTACCAAAGAAATGTAACAGAATATAAATTGTAGAAATGTAACAGAATATAAATTTATGAATGACCCAGCCATTTTATACATAGGCAACTCTTATCCTCATATTGATTAATGGTTCCAAAAATAATAATAACTACTGCAGTGGGGAACATACACAAAAGATACTCTTTTTTATACATATGAATACGTAGGTATCACATAAATATTACAATTGTACGTTTATGGTAACAAGAGGCGTTACATAGGCAGGCCAATAGGCGTCTATGGACACCAACTGTATGACACGGGAGCGCGCGCACAAGCCGACCCCCTCGGGAAAGAGCTTCCCAGAGGGGGTTAGCTTTAGCGGGGAGGAGCTAAGACAGCAACCGCGGGACCCCAGAACTGCACAGTTGAGATAAGTATAACATGTTTGTTAGTTAAAAAAAAAAATCGAACCCATACAAACATGTTAAACCACCTTTTATTCAAATCCATTAACCACTATACCTCCTATAGCATAATAATGCATATGTACATAATCCTTATGTTCAAAGAAATGTGTCTTCATACACAGTGCAATTGTCTGATCCAAAATCTTATATGCAACCATACACACACAAAAAAAAATGAAATACAATTGCCAAACAAACCACAAAGTAATAATTAACTGTGGAAATGTTGTCCCTGTCCCTTGTGAGAGCGGTGTGAAGTTGGTGGTGGGAGAGAAGCACTGCATGTATCAGCGACTCAACACATGTAAAATTGTATTTCTCACTGGTGGTGAACATAATTATATCCAATATATTATATGACACACATAAAGTGAAAAGAACACTGGACTGGAGACTGGAAGCACTGGAGAAAATATACATCTATGAATCACCTTCTTTATTATAAACTTTTTTTGCACAGAGACAACATTTTCATAGTTTGTTTAGTAGTTTGTTTGGCAATTGTATTTCATTTTTTAAATGTATGTGTATGGTTGCATATAAGATATTGGAGCACATGATTGCACTGTGAATGGAGACACATTGCTTTGCACATAGGGATTGATACACATATATGCATTATTATGCTATAGGAGGTATAGTGGCTAGTGGATTTGAATAGGAGGTTTGCACTGCATAGTTCTTTTGATTTGATAAGAGATAAAGAACAAGTGTTCTATCAAGCCTGCCTTTGTTGTTTTTTTTTTTACTTTTTTGTCTGAGTATTCATCTACGCTTGTTTACATTTCACATACTGTTGACTGACACACCTCTTCTTGACCTTCATTTCAGCAGAGGTATTAAGTTACTCAACAGTGCTTTAAATATTGATGATATCCTGATAAAGACCCTTTTCACAACTCATTTTGTAGTTATTGTAATATGGGGATCTTCGGATTACTAGCCAGCTGCTTGTAAAAGTAAAACAGTCTTTATTGTTTTTCAAAATCAAGCAAACAGCTTTCTTTAGCAAAAGCAAATGTAAAAAGTCCAAATTCTGTCATAATGAAAAAACAACATGATGGTGTACCGCCAGTATACACACCCCACACCAGGGTTCATGGCTCCTGTCTGTTTCAGGGGACTACAAAGGCCACAGGAACTCAATAAACACTGTCTCAATCACCAGACAGTCTGTGACCCAAATCCCTCTCCACCTCATAGAGAAGCACTGACTCCTTTCTGCTTCTTTCGAGGCCTCTCCTGGAGCCAGTTTAACCCATTTGGAATCAAAGTCTCTGTAATTAGTTTTGGAGGATCATTCCCATCCAAAGTCTCACTGAGACTCCAAATTGTTGGTTTCAAATGAGGCCTTACCAACCCTGAAAGCACTGTAAGTCAATCCTCTCCTCTCCAAAAGGACTACCCCAGAACCCCTCACTCTGCATGGCTGAGAACCCCTGAAGACTCAAAGAATGTATTCATATCATCCCCCTTAAAGGGACCCCAACCCAAATAATGGGTAAATGTTATGTATGTCCTATCCAGGACCCAACCCTGGCCTCCTGTACATTATGTAGCTTTGACCAGCACGCTGGACATGTTTGGTAGCATTTGCCTAATTGTTCAAGGTATAGTACTTATATAATTACCCTTTACAATTTCAACAAATCTTGATATTCCCACATAACATGTTTACACATTCAGCAAAGAGAACACTTTCTACAGCCAGTCCTTTGTATCATTTATGACTGCAAACTTCTGAAAATGTTTTAAAAAAAAGCTTAGATGTAGCGACAGCAGCATGTATTCCAAATCAAAGGAATTTTATATAGCTGGGTACCAAAAAGGAATGAGTAAATAAATGCAATTGCTCTGATTCACAAAATGCAGGATTCCTCAGATTGTTAATGTCCTGTGCCAAAATATTTAGCATTGGTTTGTCCATGTGATCATTGTATTGGTGATCAACAAGCTGCCCCCAAAGCTCTTAAAGAGGTTTAGTGCTGTGGAAGATGGGCACTAAAAGGCAAAATGGGCAAAGGGCTAGTTACCAGTATTTATTGTTGGCACTCTGCAGCTGATCTTTAAACTATTACTAATGATCTACCATGCCTTGTTCTGTACTGTCCAACTACAAGAACAAACTTTCAGATTTTTTAAGGGTCAATGAAATTGTCACTGGGCACACTGGCCCTGGTTTGGCTGCAATGCACAAAATGGGGACACACCTAGAAACAAGAAAACAACCCAGGGTTGAGAATCCACAAACTTACAGAAGAATGGCAGTGTCAAACAAATGTCTAATGCCGCGTACACACGACTGGACTTTCCGGCAAACTAGGTCACGATTGGGGAAAAATCAGAACGGACCTAGAAATAGAACATGTTTCAAATCTACTGGGCTGACTTAATTCCGACGGACTCAAATCTGGAAAACCGTTCATCTGTGTGCTGGTCCAACGGACCAAATATGACGCAAGGACAGTTATTGGCTGCTGGCTATTCTTTAGTCACGTTTACCTCACCACGTCAAAAACGAAGGAATTTTCGACCGGATTTAGTCCGTTCGTATGGAAAGTCCGTCGGAACTCCGCCGAAAGTCCATCGGGAAGACAGTCGGACCTAGTTTGCCAGAAAGTCCAGCCGTGTGTACGCGGCATAAGACGCCAAGGTTTTTAAAGATAACATTGACTCAGTAGAAAAAATAAACATTGTGTTTTAGGGGCCAAACAAACTCCCCTATATCAAGGCTTAGGAATTTTGACTATGCTTGAATGGACTATGCTTGAATGTTTTATTATCTCCAACATGCTTAACCAAACTTAATGCAAATTCTTGCATTTGTACCTTAGCTTTCACTATTCATGTGTACAAGAACTTTCTGTGATGTTTCTTTCATGTATTTTTTGTTTGTTATATTTCACTGTAAATGCAATTTTTTGAAAATAATAAAATAAAGAATGTTTTTAAAAAAACAGACTGATGTAAACAAATACCAGATGGATCTGCACTATGATTTACTGATTGGAACAGTTTTAGGAGAGCAGGTTAGACCTGTATTTATGAAAACAACAAGTTTTTTTTTAAAGTGGTGTTGCACAGAGAAAAAAAAAATCATTTAAATTCCTAAAAAAAAATAAAAAATAAAACATTTGGAATTTTTTTTTTAAACTCACCTCTAAATGCCTGTTGCTAGGGGGTCCCTCGTAGTCTGCCTCCTTCAGTGCCTGGGCTGGTGACATGACTTCCCCTCGGCGCAGGAAGGGCTCAGCTCTGCCCCCTCCCTCCTGTCAGTCATCTGGGACACGTGATAGGTTCCAGATGACTGCACAGAAAATCACGGCGAGTGGCGCAGCTCGCGCATGCACAGTTAGAATGCCGGCGCAACTGAGTGGAGGAGGGAAGTGCGGGGCTTCCCCTGCATCGCTGGACCCTGGGACAGGTAAGTATCCAATTATTAAAAGTCAGCAGCTGCAGTATTTTTTTTTAAAGGGAGCTCCTCTTTAAGCAGTACCTTATATGATCTTAAACTGCATATATACCCCTATTGGACTACAGAACAGGGTTGCCTAGGCACACGCACAAGTCAGGAGGTGTAGTGCTATTTTTTATCAGTTCACATCTGTAAGACAGAAAATCTTCAGTTTTTGAATTCAGGTCCACCTAAACAGTCTCCACTGTTAACTGATGCCTCCAATCAGCAGCAAATCAGCCAGTGGAAGCAGATGCCTTGGGCAAACTCCATATGAAGTACATTTTGTATTCTGTTGCTGTCTATATGGTGCTTTTATTTTTGGCAGATGTAATTTTTACTTTTCCATGTTTTAATGTGTAGTACTTGCTGTACATCACAGTTCACACACAGGCTGACAGAAAGGTTAATTAGGAAAAGTGTAAATTTTTATTACTAAGGAAAGGGAAAAAATAATGTAGGAGAAAAGATTAGAACAATGCAAGGAAATCATTTTGCCTCTCAATTTTGTTTCACAAGCAGAAAAAAGTGCCTTTTTTTATGTAAATCCAAAACTGTGCTTATACTTTGGGAAAAGTGTCAGCTTAGATTTTTCTTTTTGTGGTCAATGTTTCAGTTTAAAGGTTTTTTTAGTTCAATCTTATTTTAGACAGGATAAAACAGTGCAAAAATACCATTATGTTTGTACAATATTCACAAACTGGCTTACCCAGTAATACAACAAATAGACAAGAAGGAAGGAACATGATAACATTATAGCACTTTGTGAAAGAGAAGAGTGAAGGTTCAAGTTCCCCAAGCAATTGTGAATTTCTGAAACCTGTCATATTCAGTAGCCAAAAGCATTCTAAGTTCATAATTGAGTCTAAAGCTAGCTATACACTAGTAGATTTATTAACAAATGTGTGTACGAGTATTTGTACATACATTCAATGACTGGATAAATGTTGTTTTAAAAGTATTTTAAAAATATGCTTGCTTTAACCACTTGCCGACCGATGCACGCCGATATATGTCGGCACAATGGCAGCGGGCATATGGACATACCTGTACGTCCCCCTTAAGTCTGATCGTGTCATGTAGCCGCAAAATGGGGAAGTGCCTATGTAAACAAGGCATTTTCCCGTTCTGCCTTGTGACATTGCAGAGATCACTGCTCCCTGTCATCTGGAGCAGTGATTGCTGTCATGTGAGTGGAAGCCCCCCCCCCCCCCACAGTTAGAATCACTCCCTAGGACACACTTAACCCCTTCATTCATCGCCCCCTAGTGGTTAACCTCTTCCCTGACAGTGTCATTTACACAGTAATCAGTGCATTTTTATAGCACTGATTGCTGTATAAATAACAATGGTCCCAAAATAGTGTCAAAAGTGTCCGATGTGTCTGCCATAATGTCGCAGTCCCGATAAAAATCGCAGATCACTGCCATTACTAATTATAATAAAAATGCCATAAAACGATCACCTATTTTGTAGACTCTATAACTTTTGTGCAAACAATCGCTTATTGTGATTTTTTTTACCAAAAATACGTAGAAGAATACATAGCAGCCTAAACTGAGGAAAACATTTTTTTGTTTATAGCGCAAAAAATAAAAACCGCATAGGCGACCAAATACCACCAAAAGAAAGCTCTATTTGTGGAAAAAAAAGGACGTCAATTTTGTTTGGGTGCAAGGTCGCATGACCGCACAATTGTCAGTTAAAGTGACGCAGTGCCGAATGGCAAAAAGTGCTCTGGTCAGGAAGAACGTAAAATCTTCCTGAGATGAAGCGGTTAAACATGAATTTATTAAATAAATGTATTTTTTCAAATGAAAAATCCCCAAAAAATTCCCCCCTGCTCCTTTGAATTTTCCTGGCACTGCATTTGAAAGTGAAGGTTTATTTGACCCCCACTAATGATTAGAGATTCAAATGAACATTCTGAACACGAAAACATTAAAACTCATTTCTACTGGTGTATAGCCAACCTAACCCTGGTGTCTATTCTGCCATAGAAGGTGTCTGGGATGAGCGCCATTGACGAGGAATAATTATTCCTGCTGGTGTTAGGAAATGTCGTAGAACATATTTCTTTTGTAGCTTTTATGGATCCTAGTATCATTGGGAGTAAGATAATCTTGGAAACCTTAAGGACTGTTTTTTCCAGTCACTCCAAAGTAAATGCTTAAAATCTCTTTTCAAAATTTGTTAATCGGGGGAGGGCAAATGGGAGTCATACGCCTTAGGACTCCACCAGCACCAACAGACATCTGGAAAGACAGGTAAAAATTATGGAGGATGTCTGGGTATCTGTATGGGTGGGGATTTTAAATTTGTTCTCTTGGTCCCTACTAGCGATAGATAGCTTATTAGATAGTTTAAAGGCATTTACCCACTCCTGGGTGAAATGGTGACATCTGGTTCCCTTTCCCAAATAGCCATATAGTTAGGCAAAATAGGGCATGATGAAGACATAATATTATAGTATGTGTTGGGGAGAGCAAGTAGAAGTCAGTCTTTAAAATATGTTGTATTAGGAAGAGAGGGAATAAAATAGAAACATTGTCAACATGTATGCACTGAATTAAGCCTTTCCCATAGAAAATATGTCTTTAAAATATGTTGTATTAGGAAGAGAGGAAGAGAGGGAATAAAATAGAAACATTGTCAACATGTATGCACTGAATTAAGCCTTTCCCATAGAAATATTTACTTTAATGTCAGGGATGGGCATGATATCTTTGCACCAGTGGTGTGCAATTCAAGGTAGAGCTTGTAGGTCTAGGGCACTAAAGAATGTTCAATCCTGACCCAGCATTTCGATGATCTATGAAGGAAAGAGTCTACAAGTCTACCAAGTACTAATGCTTGGTAATATAAAGAAATATCTAGGGAACTTGCTCTTCCTTTTACTTTAGCAAAAGAGTGTCTTACGTTAAGCTTACAGTGGTGTTGCACATAAAAAAAAAAAGAAATTCATTAAAATTCCTAAAAAAAAAAATAAGTAAAACATTTGGAAATATTTTTTTTTTAAATCACCTCTAAATGACTGTTGAAGGGGGTCCCTTGTAGTCTGCCTCCTTCAGTGCCTTGGCTGGTGACATCACTTACTCAGCTCTGCCCCCTCCCTTCTGTCAGTCATTTGGGACACGTGACAGGTCCCAGATGACAGCACAGCCAATCACGGCACGCGCCGCTGCTCGTGCATGGGTGCCCACAGTTAAAATGCCAGGGCTACCGAGAGGAGGGGGGAGCGAGCGGGGCTTCGTTCCCCCGCATCGCTGGACCCTGGGACAGGTAAGTGTCCGATTATTAAAAGTCAGCAGCTGCAGTATTGGTAGCTGCTGACTTTATATGTTTTTGTTTTAATGGAAACTCCTCTTTAAGCCATTGTGCATTCCATATAAAAAGCTGTAAATGGAAATGTATAAGAATCTTTTAACTAATCATGAAAATCTTTCTGATCTTAGCTTTTAGGGTTTAAATGGTTCCTTGAAGTAATAATTGAGATAGAACAGAGCCCAAAGGGGAAGTTGGATTGAAGCAACTATATTGCAGGGATTGAAAATGGATATGTTCCAAATTTCAGATTTAGAGTAGTTGACCTTAAAGTTGTTAAAGAGGAGGGCCCACAAAAAAAAAAATGAAAAGTCAGCAGCTACAAATACCGTGCGCCGTGATTCGACGCTCACTTATCTGGGACACATGACAGGTCCCAGATGACTGTGCGGCACCTAGGGGAAGTGATGTCATTGCCCGGGCAATGAAGGAGGCAGACTACGAGGGACCCCCTAGCAACAGGCATTTAGAGGTGAGTAAAACATTTTTTTTTTTCCAATTATTTATTTTTTCTTTTTTTTATGATTTTCAAGCCCAATTTTTTTTTTTTGGTGGCAACACCACTTTAAGGAATGGAATGTTGGAACTTATGTACTATTGAAGGCAAAGAGGTGTGTGGTTGGGACACATATAATAAGAGATCATTGTTGAACAGACCAGTTTAGTAAGGATAGTACCATCCATCAGTCCAGATTTATTCAGATTCTGTCAGCCGCTCACAGTGTAACCATAGTGAGGCTTGGTTTTTACAGGCCGTCACATGGTACAGAGCGGCGGTGACGTTGTGACGCTGGCTAGTCAACAACAAACATTGTAGTCCCATTACAGAGCAAATAATTAACTGGAATTTCTCTTCTTTTTCTTTCCATACTCAGCATTGTACAAAATGTAAACATTACAAGTACAAACAGCCACTATAGGAATTTGTAATGCTTTAAAAATATCGCCGGACCGGAAGTGACGTTCACTTCCGATCCACGCACCTGCAATTCAGTTTGGGGTCACATTTTTTATTTAAGCGTGCTGCTGGTGCTTGCGGTCCACACCGTCTCAGAGGACGAAACGCATAGGGTGGACTACAGTAACAGCACTACGCTACTACTCATTGTAAGACAAGCCTATATCGATCTTCCCAAATGTGAGTGTTTTTAATCTACTTTTATCATTAAAGTGGATGTAAACCCAAAATGTTTTATTTATTTTTTTGATGTCATAATGTAGAGAATAAGATTTTCTTTCATTTGAGCCCAGTCTTGCCACACAGATTTACTCGAGGCCTGAGCAATCCTCTTTTATTGTTCAGTTAGAGAAATCTAGACAAAGTCTTGAAAACTTTGTCAAAAACGCCCCCTTGCTGTGAGTGACAGGTGATTTACATATCTCATGCACTAGCCTGAGACAGGTTATCATCAGATCACTGGATGTTCTACTCTGCCCAGCTCTGACTACATACATGTCCCCTAAATCACTTGTCTGTCTATAGTCTGCTGACTGTTCACTGCATCCCATGATGAGTCAAAACACAGTAAAGCTGGGAGAGCTGGAGGGGAGGGGGATATGAATTGTGAACTTTTTACACAGGATGTTTTCAAGACTTTGTCAAGATTTCTCTAACTGAACAATAAAAGAGGATTGCTTAGGCCTCGAGTAAATCTGTGTGGCAAGACTGGGCTCAAATGAAAGGAAATATTATTCTCTACATTATGACATAAACATTTTTTTTGGGGTTTACATCCACTTTAAAGTACAGATTTTTAATGGTATTACACTATGCAAGTTCCCCTTTCTTCCTACTATGGTCCATCACATGTGAATGAGTTTTATTATGTGGAGTACTGACGCCCATTCTGTGTACATCACCATACCTCTACATCTATGTCTAAACAACATATGGAGTGAAGCCTTGCAGAGACCGTGGAATAGAGAACTGCCAGCCCTTTACTAATAAGCATATCACGACTTGCGAGGCGTACGCCTTCCCAAGTCTGTGAGATCTGGTAAGCCTTATTCCTATAGGCGTTGATGCCATAAGATTATCACCGGTTCACCAAACGCACCTACCAGTATTGCTGGACGATCACCAGAATCTGTTCACCATTTTAATGGACTTTATCTCACTCAAAGACTTTTAATTATCTAACTAAAGATTATATTTTTTAAAAAAAATTTGTCTTTGCACATGTGTGCACCCCTTTTTTTCCTGCCATCCATAAGCACTAGTTCACTTAATTTTTGCTTTCAACACCTCTATTAGATCAATTATTAGAATCAGTCACCATTTTTGATCCACCTCACATCCGTAACAGGTTTATCCACAGTAAACGTATGGTTCAAATATTCACTACTTTGTAGTTCTACCTACAAGCCTTGTTTATTCTTCCTATGTATGCAATCATATATATACATTGAATGAATTGTTTTATATTTCAATCATAAACTAAACAGCATTATTTTAGGTATTTATAAGATTATATAAGCACATCAGCACTTTAGCGCTACATTTACAACTTTTACAATTGTACCTATCATTAGCATGTCGCACAGCCTCCTGGACTTGTGCCCAAGTGGAACAAATACCACGGAGATGCTTCTCTAATGCAGGAATACTCTGCGGAACAAATGAGGCAGGCAACATGGAAGGTTGGAAACCATAAACAGGGACAATTGGAAAGCAGATTTCAAGGCACTATTGTGAGAAAACTCCGCCCAAGGTAAGAGGTCTGAACAGTTGTTATGATGGTCAGAAATATAGCAACGTAAGAATTGCTCCAAGGGCTGATTGACTCGTTCTGCGGCCCCATTAGACTGCGGATGATACACAGAGGAGAAAGCAAGCTGAATTCCTAACACAATTCCTGAGCACAAAAGGCTTGCAGAACCGGGACACAAACTGACTACCCCTGTCCAAGACAATCACCTTGGGTAGCCCATATAAGCGAAATATGTCCCGAGCAAAAATTGAAGCCAGTTTCTTAGAAGTGGGCATCTTCTTAAGTGGAATACAATGGGACATTTTCGAGAACTGGTCAACCACCATAAGGATAACTGTGTTGCCCTGGGAGTTGGGTAACTCCACAATGAAATCCATAGACAGGTGGGTCTCCATTGGCTATGGATTGTAGGAGGCACACTGGAAGGTGTCGTGGAGTCTTACTCTGAGCACACACAGAACAGCAGCTACGAAAGCGGTTACATCAGCACGTAGACTAAGCCACCAGAATTGTTGGTAAATGGCCCAAAAGAGTTGATTCTTCCCAGGGTGGCCAGCAGCCTTGGGAGAATGGTAAGTCTGGAGCACTGCAGTACGGAGACTCTCTGGGACAAAGCAGCTGTCACAAGGTCTCTCAGGAGGAGCATGGACCTGAGCAGCAAGAATTTTGTCATCCAAAAGTGGAGGGAGACTGGTGCGAACCATAGCCAGAATACGATCAGGAGGAATCACAGGAACTGGAACCAACTCCATCCATCGAATTGGAGAAAAATTGTTGTGACAAAGCGTCAGCCCTCACATTCTTAGTACCGGGTAAGGATGAGACAATGTCATTGAAACTCGCGCCCTTTTAGGAGAGAGGCGTTTAGCCTCAGACAAGAATGTGAGATTCTTATGGTCAGTAAAAATGAGAACCGGCACAGTGGTACCTTCAAGGAGATGTCTCCATTCTTTCATGGGTAAAATGATCGCTAACAGCTCTCTGTCACCAATCTCGTAATTGCACTTTGCAGGTGACAATTTCTTGGAAAAGTAGCCACAAGGATGCATAGCGCTCTCAGAGGTAGGACGTTGAGACAGAAGGGCACCAACTCCAGTCTCAGGAGCATCAACCTCAGGGATAAAAGGTATCATAGGATCAGGATGTGCCAACACAGGAGCAGAAGCAAAGGCAGCCTTTAGACTCTCAAAGGCCTTAATGGACTCGGGAGACCAACTCTGTGGGTTACTGTCCTTTCTGGTCATATCAGTTAGGGGCTTGACCAGAGACGAGAAGTTCCGAATGAACTTCCGATAATAGTTGGCAAAGCCAAGAAAACGCTACAGAGGACGTAAACCCACGGATTGGAGCCACTTTAGGACTGCTAAAAGTTTCTCTGGGTCCATCGAAAAACCAAAAGTGGAAATTACATACCCCAAGAATTTAACCTCTTCACGATGGAATTTGCACTTCTCCAATGTACAATAGAGATTGTTCTCTCTTAGTTTCTAAAGCACACGACAGACATCTGTGTGGTGGCTCTCCAGGGACTTAAAAATATGAGGATATTATTGAGATAAACCATTACACATAACTGCAACAAATCTCGTAGGACATCGTTAATAAATTCCTGGAAAACTGCAGAGGCGTTACAAAGGCATTGCAAGGTACTCATAATGGCCTGTTCTGGTATTAAACGCAGTTTTCCACTCGTCGCCCTCCTTAATCCTCACAAGATTGTATGCCCCTCTCAAATTAAGCTTTGTGAAAACCGTTGCTCCCTTGAGGCGATCAAATAACTCCGTAATCAACGGAATCGGATAGGCATTCTTAATCGTGAAACGATTGAGACCCCTATAATCAATGAAAGGTCTCAGTTCACCACTCTTCTTCTTCACAAAGAAGAAACCAGCACCAGCAGGAGATGAGGATTTGCAGATGAAAAATCGAGAAAGTGCATCTGCAACATACTCCTCCATGGCCTTATCCTCCAAGACCGACAAAGGGTAAACCCGGCCACGAGGGGGTATGTCACCAGGTTGAATGTCAATTGTGAATCATACGACGGTGTAGAGGAAAACTACTGGCTTTACCTTTGTCAAAGACATCGCTAAACTTGCGGTACTCCTCCGGCAGAGAGGAGAGTGAAGAGGTGCACAGGACCTTGGATACCTTCTGGAAGCATGTCTTACTGCATTGTGGTGACCAGGAGAGAACCTCAGCATGTAGCCAATCAAAAGAGGGGTTGTGCCTCTGTAACCAAGGATAACCAATAACCAGGTGAGGAAATAACTTGGAATTGGATTATTTCATGGTGAAGAGCCCCTACGGCCATGGACAACAGAACAATCTCGTGAGTCACATGGGCAGGCTGTAGAGGTCTCCCGTCAAGAGCCTCAATGGCAAGTGGAGTGTCACGCAGCTGCAGAGGAACCGAGTGCTTCTATACAAAGACAGCATCAGGGAACAGGGCTGCAGCCCCAGAGTCGATTAGAGCCTGTATCTCGATGGACGTCTCAGACCAAGAAAGGGTAACTGAAACTAGCGGTTTATCCTTCTGGATAACTGGGGACGAAACAACGCCACCTAAGGTCTGTCCGTTACAGGACCTCAAGGTTCGGGCGTTCCCTGGACGGGTAGGAAAAGACTTTAAAAAGTAGCCTGCCTGGCCACAATAAAGGCACAATCTCTCCCTCCTCCTAAGGGTTCTCTCATCCGCAGAGAGACGCATGAAGCCCAAGTGCAGGGGTTCATCTTCACACACTGACTCAGCACCAGTAGGCATTGGAGGTGAGGGAGGCAAGGGCGGGACTGCAATGTTCTGAGATAAATGTACAGGAGGCTTTCGCAAGCGCTCCTTAAAAGGGAGTCTTTCTCTGAGTCTGTAGTCAATGAGGATGGCAAATGTGATAAACTTTTTTGCAGCTCAGTAGGTATATCTTGGGCTGCTATATCATCCTTGATGGTATCCGAGAGACCATGAGAAAAAGCAGCCACGAGGGCCTCATTGTTCCAAGCAACCTCTGCTACCAGAGTACGGAATTCAATGGCGTAAACAGCAACAGTTCTCGTACTTTGTTTGATGGACATGAGGACAACGTCAAATATCTTCTGTCCGTGGGAAATGCCTGGGGCAGCATCTCAAAGTATATCTCAACCTGGTTGAGAAACCCTCTGCATTGGACTAGATCACACTCAAATCGCTGGAACAGCAGCAGGGATGGCCTGCAACACAGGTTGTACCGGAGCAGCCACAGTGGGATATTCCAGATGAGCCGTGCGACTGCTACTCCAATCTGGAAAAAAATATTACCAACAAGTGGATTGACTGCATCTTCTGAATTCATGGCCTTCGCCTACTGTCAGAAACCATGAATCAGACTGAGACAAAAGTACAGTTAAATAACACTGGTTTAATAATAATAAAAGGAGGTAAACAGAGTAAACATAGTCAAAACATAGCCAGAGTTTAGGAACTGGAATGGATAGTCAGACAAGCCAAAACATCAGGGAGCCAGAGATGAGCATAGTAGAACAGCAAGCAGAATCTCGATCCAGAAGGAATGTCAGCCAAGCAAGTCTTTAACAGGAACACATGAGAGCGTTTCTAGAGATGTGACCAAGTCGAAAGCAGAGATCATCTTGACTGGACGGCTTAAGAAGGCAGGACTGATGATCAAGATATCATCAACAGGTGAGTCACTGTGGAGAGATAAGAGCTGGCAATTAGCCGACAGCTGAACAGCCAGCTTTGAGAAAGAAGCGCTCCCCTATCTAGGTATTAAACTGGCCCCTTCTCTTCGCAACATGTACTTTCTTAGCCACAGGTGTTTGCCAGCACCAAACAACTACTGAATACTTGTAAACAGTATCATATCTCTTTTTTGGGTAAGGTTCAAGCAATAAAGATGTCTATTCTCCCAAAATTACTTTTCTTTTTCAGGGCCCTTCCACTATACATTTCACGTCAGACTATAGAGATGACGCAGAGAGAAGTAAATAGTTTAATAGGATCTTCCAAAAAGCTGAGTCTATGCAAGCAATTAGTTTACAGGCCACAGGCACTAGGTGGCTTGGGATTACCTAACTTATGGCTATATTATCTATCTGCCAAATTAGTCCAACTAGCCCAATGGCATGCCTCCCCTACTGATATCCCATGGCTTTATTTTGAAAGATCCTCGATAGACCTGTATTACCTTCCGGGCCTGCTATGCTCAAGGACTAATCGCCCTAAAGATATATCCCCGCTTAATGCAGTAGTTGGCCAATCCCTTTATCTATGATCCTTATATAAGGCTAAATTTTCTTTGCTTCCACTCAAACCTAGACTAGCTTCCTTTCTTTGAAATCCAGAGTTCCCTCTTGCTTTTGACTCCTCCCCAAGATGTCTCTAGATGGGTGGAGAATGATGTAAATACCATGGACTCTTTGACGAGGGAGCTTTCGTTTTGCTCCTTCTCCTTCCTCCAGCAAAGCTTCGATTTTCCTAGAACAGAGTTCTATAAATATTTACAGATCAGATATTTTTTTTCCCATTATTCCATGGGGGTGACAGATACGGGCTCTACTTTTGAGCAAAATTAGAGTCGACTCAATCAATTTCAGCAAATCACTCTGCCTATCCCCATTAAACATAATACCAAAAGAAGTACTCAATTTAAAATGCTTCAAAATCACTTTCTTGTTACTTGTAGAAGCAGTTATGCTGAACAGACACATATTACAATATGGCAGGGCCGTCTATGATAGCCTCTCATAGATTTGCCAATAACTATTTATTGTGAGAACCAACTGCAACCTTCCATTTGATGTTTACCCAGTTAGGTAGACCTAGCTCTTTACAGTAGTTAGACAATTTTGTGTGATCATATCATTTCCTGTGTGGTCCACTTAATAGAGAAAAGGAAGCTAAGGGACATGAGCCAATTACTTTCTAGCTTCCTCAAGATCTTTCTCATAATTTTGTTTCTCAGTAAAATTAATGTAGGTCTATGGCTGGAGTGGGATCCTTTTGTTGGCTTCTACATCGCCACATCTCCGGTTTGTCTATTACATGACTCAGTCTGATAACACATTCAGCATTCACTTGTTAAACTCACAGTCTTATGAAGGAAAAAAAAAGAAAAATATATTTTTTTAAGCATTTTGTGATTCAAATGTATTCATTCAGTTCATTTTATAAAGAAGTCATTTGCAAAGTCTTAACTTTAAAAAGTATGCACTTTGAAAACATACTATGCTGAACAGTGGTTCCCAAGATGCCTTATTACTGGACAGTGCTACACAACTCATTTTTGTAACTCTTTTTTTACAACATACCTTTACAGCATCACTAATTATTACACAGAAAACGGCTCCAAGAACATATTTGCCTGGCTATGAAAAGTATGAAAAAGCAGGTGTAGAAATAATGCTAGGGTCCGATGCTGCATCTGTCCCCCGGTGCCTCTGCATTGAGAACCGAGCGATGGAACACCGCCGATGGCTCGGTTCTCTCAGATCCCCGAGCAGAGAGCTGCTGACTGTCAATCAGCAGCTCTCCTCTGTGCTCCTCCACAGTGCTGAGCTGTGGTGGGGTGAGGAACAGCCATCTCAAGCTCTCAGCGGCTCACTGAGAGGCTGAAACAGGCATCAGTCCAGGCACCTGGCGGATCCAGACTTTATTGTCATGATGACACGGTGACTGATTCCTGTGATGTCAGCAGAGAGTGGACTTCAGTCCACTCTCTGCTTAAAACAGGTCACAGGAGTGCAAAACGAATTGCACTCCTGTGACCCATAGGAGAAGCCCAGCCAAACAAGCTCAGGCTGGACTTCTCCTTTAAGCCGCGTACACACGATCAGATTTTCGGACAAACTTTCATCCGATTTTTGTTGCATACTATTCTCATGTGTAAAGTGAAGAGGCTACTCACCATACGAAAATTTTTGTATGACAGAATTCAACTTCAGAAGTGGCATAATGTATTAAATTGTTTTGTATGTATTTTTTCGTTTCTGAGCATGCGTAGTCTTGCTCTTATGATTTTTATGGACTGAAACCATACTAATGAATAAAAATCGGACGTTGTATTCACGTACGATTACAATTTTATAGTCTGCACATCTAGCTTTCATCATACGAAAAAACGGAATCAGCTGTCAAAAGCACCATACTAACGATCCGAAAATCGGCAGATCGGCAGTTGGACAAAATTTTACTTCCGATTTTTGTATGGTGTATATGGGCCTTTAATCTTACCACTCAGAAGAAACTACTCAGCAGTCCTATGCAGGAATCTGGTTCCAGGGTGGAGCACTTTGCTCAAGTTTTTTTTTTAAGAGAGTTTTTTAGAGCCTTAAATGCTAATCAGTTACACCTGAGCTTGTTAACCCTCATTGAGCCCCACACAGGCTCACTACACAGCACAAATACAAAAGCAATCAGTGTACAGCATGAACCTGGGATAAATATAGCTCCCATCCTGGACACAACCCATATATTTCCTGGCTTCCTGTCACAATATATATATTGTGGGTATAGAAAAGAATCACTCCCTTTAAAATAATCACATTTTGTTGCTTTTGCAGCCTGAAATTAAGACAGACACAATTTTTTTTTATCCAGCTGTATTTACTAGTGCAATATATAACATCCAAGTGAAAAATATAACACCAACATGTCAGAAAAAAATCAAAAAAATCAAAAACAGAATCAATATTTGGAAAAAGGATCACCCCCTTAAGTCAGTATTTTGTTGGACCACATTTTGCTTTAATTACAGCCTTTAGTCTGTTGGGATATGTCTCTGCTAAGTTTTCACATCTAGACTTTGAAATATTTGCCCACTCTTCTTTGCAGATCTGCTCAAGTTCAGTTCAATTTGTTGGTGACCCTTTGTGGACTGCAGTCTTCAAGTCATTCCATAGATTTTTTAATGGGGTTTAGGTCTGGGCTCTGACTAAGCCATGCAAGGACATTCACCTTTTTCTCCTTCAACCACTGTGTGGTAATTTTTTCTGTGTGCTTTGTGTCATTATCATGTTGGAGCAGGGGCATGCAGTCAGGGGAGGTATGAACATAAAAAAAATAAAAAATCATCAAGCTTTGAGGGTCGTAGCTCGGCGACCTGGGGTCACAGTTTGCAGGATAGGTAGCTGAAGTCCTACCCCACCACTGGTCAAAATATGATGCTCCTATGACCTATGGCTCCAAAGATACGGGGCTCCTTGCACAGCCTATTAGAATCTGCATACAGAGCAGTCAGTTTAAATAAAAGCTGGCAGGGGGGCGCATGCATGGCGCCAAACAGAGCAGCAGGAGGAACAATATCCGGGTCCGCGGTGTCCCGGAGTCCGTAACGGACCTGCCAGACGCGATTAACAGACTGTTCCACTCACTCCTGCTGGAGCTCCCTGTGGAGTCGTTCACATGCGATCACCTCCACAGAGCACTCAGACCCAAACCTCCGCCAGAAAAGCCTCCCAGAGACATCATTATGTGCCTCAAGGACTACCTAACGAAGGAGAAAATCCTTAAAGCCTCCCATAACTCTCCTCACATCATGCTGGACGGTCTGCCTCTGCAGATATACCCTGACATTTCTCCGGCAACACTGGAGAAATGCAGGAGGATGCTCCGGTCTGCACAAATACGATACAGATAGGGCTTCCCGTTTAAACTGATTATACCCCACAACGGCACCACCTACGTTGCCACTACCATCAAAGAAGGCAAATAAGTCCTAATTAAACTAGGCCTCCTGGAGCCATAACACATCGCAAGACTCCCTGCTACCCCGCGTCCATCGCCGATTTGGGCCACCCCTTCACCACAGAGAGACCGCAGATCATGTAGACTGCCCCTTCAGCCAGAATTCTAAAGAACAAGAATACAGCAGATGAAACTTTCGCCATCTTGAGAGACGAACTTTACATCACCTGATCAAGCAAATTCTCACAGCCTACAGGTCTCAACTGGAAGTTTGTATGCAACTTTTCCCTCACCCTTATTTGTTTTTTTAGCTTTCTTTTTTCTCCTTTTTTTGCCCTTACCCCTGCCTTTGTTGGCATGTCCCAAAAGTTTTCTTCAAAATACAATCTCTGATCCCCTGGAGAGCCTCTGGTTGCCCGTTTGTGGTTACCCCCCCCCCCCCCGCGCGCACTTGCTCCGTACGGTTGCTCTCTCTTACTCATCTTACGTGGGATCCCGGGAGAGAACCTGGACGTGTTCTTGCTCCCCCGCGTACCTCCTTTTTTTTCTTTTTGCAGACTAGAGGGTTTTATTGTGGAGCGAGTGGGTTGTTTGGACGTTTTGGTCCATTTCATATGTCTCAGTTAGTCTGGATGGGGGCTTCCTCCAGTCCCCGTAGAGTTTGCACAGTTTGTAATGTTCTCCTTTTTATTATGTTGCTTTTTTCTACCAGGTCACTAAGTTTCTATACTAGTGTTGTATACTCTTTACCTGCTTTGTCCGATATATGTGCTATATACATCCCTAACCTAGGCCTAGTCCATTGTGCGACGCCCTTTGACTTTGGACCCCACACTGAACTTTCTATCACCCACTGCTACCTGTCTAACTGTCTAGTCCCCCTCCACAATGGGCCTTCATATAGTCTCCCATAATGTGAGGGGTTTTAATTTCCCTCAAAAGAGAAGGAAAGCCTTCAGATTCTACAAACATATGGGTGTGGACATAATTCTATTGCAAGAGACCCACTTCTCCTCTACATCTCACCCATGCTTTTTTGATAAAGCATATAAGCTTCACTTTTTCACTACATTTGAGTCCAAAGCCAGAGGGGTAGCAGTATTCATTAAGAATAATGTCTCTTTTGTGGTATCCCATATCTATAAAGACCCTAACAGTAGATTCCTGATTATTCAAGGGCATATTAGAGGTAAAGCAATCACTATTGCTAACTTATACGCACTGAACTCGGCCCAAAGCAAGTTCTTCAAAGAATTTTTATGCACTCTTGATAGATATATCTCCCCCCACCTTATTGTGGGCAAGGATTTTAACCTGGTAGCACATCCCCTTCTAGATAGAAGCAGAAATACCCATTATGCTAACACTTTCCCTGAACACCCTCCAACTCTTGGACACCTGGCGGCCAAAGCAGACATAAAGGTTTGCCCTTGGTCAGACCACCATGTAGTTTCCTTTCACACAACGTATGTAGGTTTATCCCCCTCAGTTGCCGCGTGGAAACTGAACGACTCATTGTTATCTGACCCGGAAATTTTCGCACAAATCTCCAAACATATCGAGGAATATTTTCGCATTAATAACACAGAAGGTATCTCTCCTCAAACCCTGTGGACAGCCCACAAAGCAGTCTTACGGGGTCAACTGATTGAAATTGCAATTAGAAACACACAACAAAAGCTCGCCACTATCAAATCACTTACCCATGATCTTCATAGACTATACCATGTCCATGCCCAATCCCAATCACCCTCTATTTTGTCCCAAATTGAACAAAAAAGAACCAAATTAGATTCCATCCTTTCTGATAGCACGAAAAGTCTATACGGTGGTCTAAAGCAAGGTTCCTATTACATAGCAACTCTGCTTCAGGTATGTTTTTGCGAAAATTACACCAATCCCTTCAACCCACCCATATATATAAACTTAGGAACAGCTCCGGCCATCTAGTCACACACCCTAAGGAAGTTTTACAGATTTTTGCATCCTTTTATCAGACTCTTCTATCCCCTCCTGAGGCCCCCCCAGCTGACGGACTCCCCCAGTGGCTTGACTCTTTACAGCTTCCCCGACTCTCTGAAAAACAGTTATCCATGCTTAATGCCCAATGCTTGGAACAGTAAGTCTATCTCATCATTAAGTCCCTTAAAACCTCCACTGCCCCAGGCCCAGACGGATTCACCTCTCTATACTATGAAAAATGTGTACACCTATTAACCCCACAATTAAATAAAGCAATACATCACACCCTCCAAGGCCACAAGCTCCCAGCAGATATGCTTTTCGCCAACATGAATTTGATCCCTAAACCAAATAAAGACCACACACTCCCCCAGAACTTTAACGATATTAAAATTTTGGGTAAAATATTAGCAAACAGATTAGCCCCCACAATCACTTCCTTGATAGGCCCCGAGCAAACAGGTTTCATTCCCAATAGACAAATTACAGATAATATTAGATTAGCAGCAAACATCATTCAAGATGCAGACCTCCTTTCCCGTAAAGTTCTTATTTTAGGCTTAGACATAAATAAGGCCTTTGATAGTGTCTTATGGCCTTACATGGACCAAGTTTTAGATAAATGTGGGTTCTCTAGTGAGTTTGTAAATGGCTTTAAGGCCCTATGTCATTGCCCCCAGACCAAAATCAAACTCCCTGGATGCTCTTCCAAATACTTACGCCAAGGTTGCCCCCTGTCCCCTCTGATGTTTGCCCTGGCCATTGAGCCTCTGGCCAGGGCGATCATCGCTAACCCCAATATTAAAGGGTACACTAAGGGAGAGGGGAAATACAAGATTAGCCTATATGCGGACGACGTGCTGGCCTTTCTGCCGGACCCGATTGTCTCCCTACCTAATCTACTTGCCACACTTCAGACCTTCCAAGGCTTTTCAGGCCTGGGATTAAATTTTTCCAAGTGCGCAGCACTTCCCATAAACCTTTCCCTGCAGGTCACTTCTTCTCCTGGACAAGCATTTGGCCTCTCCTTATCCAGCCCAACTTTATCATACCTAGGTATTCAACTAGCCCCCTCCCTGAAGGCTATCTACAACACCAATTACCCAATTACCCAAAGGCATTTGCCATGGTCAGACAGTGGCTCAGATTGTGGTCCACTTTCCATATTTCTTTGTTGGGTAATAGCCATTAAGATGTAAATTCTCCCGAAATGTCTAGATTCGGTAAGCCACAAGTAAATAGACCTATGTCCCTGGTCTGGGCTTACCCAATATCTGGCTCTACTACTTATCAGCTAGGTTGGCCCAGACGGCAAAGTGGCTTGCCTCATCAGACAGAGTTACCTTGTTACAGTTCGAAACACAATCTATTCGTCCCTTCTTTCTACCTGGTCTCTTATGGCAAGAAGGCCTGAAAACTAGAGAAGTAGGTTCCCTAAACAATATCGTAGGTCAGACCATGCAACTTTGGTCCCTGTACCAATCTAAATTTAAACTTAGATCCCTTACTTCCCCCCAGGCCTCGTTCCTAGGGGATAAGAGATTCCCTTCCGCCTTTGACTTCCCCAGAAGTCCCCCACATTTTCTTGGTGGACACAACACTCCCTAATCACTCTTAAATCCATTACAAACCGCCTAGGCTTCCTCCCCTTCACTGACATTCAGACCCACTTCCAGATCCCTAGAGAAGAGTTCGATAAATTTTTACAGATCCGTCACTTCTTCGAGACTTATTACAAACATACCTCTGCCACCTCTTCTTATTTTTTCGAACAATTGTGTTTGGTACAACCTAGAGATAAATGAGCCGTATCCTTCGTCTATAAATACCTTATAGACTTTGACCTCCCAGAAAAGTCCACTGCAATGACCCGTTGGGAGTCAGACCTAGGCATACATTTTACGAACGAGGACTGGTTAAATATGCTAACGAATCTACACAAATGCTCTAGGTCAATCTCTATAAAAGAAACAATCCTCAAAGTCCACACCCACTGGTATCTCACCCCTGATAGAGTTCACAAGTGTTACCCATCGGTCCCTGGGAGCTGCTTTAGAGGTTGCCAGGCGGTGGGCACTTTGTTGCACACCTTCTGGAGCTGCCCTCACCTCCAACATATATGTAGCCAAGCCTCCGACTAGGTGGCGGCCATCACAGGATCAAACATAGTTTTGACAGCTCCTATTTGCCTTTTATTTGCTCCTATCCCTGGTATCCCCCCTCCTCCCAAAACCATTATTTAGTGAAATCCAGTGGACTGTAGCTCTCAATTGGAAATGACAGTCGGTCCCATGGGCCCAAGTCTTAAAGAGGATAGAGGCCATTTGTCTCATGGAAAGGGTATACCATTCAATAATAGACACAATGCATATTTACAACAATAAATGGGCTGACTGGCTGTTGGATCAATGGCTTCACCTGCCAAATGCACACTTACCTCCGTATTAACCGAGGGCCTTTGGCCCCTAAGTGATATGGCTGATTCATTTATAATCCACCTGAGTATATATATATATATATATATAGTCTCTTTCGCACCACTATAACTTGGTAGAAATTGTTATGTTTTTTTTTTTTTTTTTTCTCTTTATGTTCCTTATGGTTTATAGTTTCATAAGAAAAATTTGGATGAGATTCTTTATCCCTTTCATGTACTCTAAGACAAGTTATTTTCAACTAGTAGTCACATGCCTTTCTAAAGTCTATCCTTATTTCATGAATGACTCCTCCATGTGATTTCAATCCTATATTGTAATCTGATATGTTATCACTGTTTGTATTGGGAAAATTATCTGTCTAAGATCCTCTGTATCTGTCTTACCACTTACTCATCAATAAAAACGTTTGTAATAAATACAAGCTGGCACACTCTGTTTGCAGCAGACTGAGAGGTTGACCTCACAGTGCCTCTCACTTCTTGTCTGAAGCATTGAGCTCAATGGACAGCTTGGAGTCTTGGACCAATGGTAAAGTACCATTGGTCCAAGCTGTCCAATAAAAATTCTACAGTGGAGGAACGCCTCTCACTGCAGTGTCATAGAAGGAGCATGTGTCTGTCTAAAAGACAAATGCTCTCTTCCAGTCCAGCCCTCCTAACTACAAGGAAAAAACATGGGTTTATGTGTATAGGGTTTACCCTTAATCCCATGTTTTTCGCACAGTTAAGAGGGACAATGATAATCTGCTGCTGTTGAAACAGTACTGTTTGTGCTATTTTAATCAAGCTAAATCATATATTTATATTCTGTATGTTATAACATAATAATTTATTATTAATCTAGTTACTGTGAAATTACTGATTGGAAGCTATAACTTCAAACTTCAGTAATTTGTCCGATAAGCCACCTGCTTGAGTACAGTTCTTTTGAAAATATAGTAAATTACCGTAAAAACAATATATAATAATTATTTGTATATTACCTACTTAAGGTAATTAACCCCTTGTCACCCAGGCCAATTCTGACGCTTCTCTCATTAATGTAAAAATCATAATTTTTTGCTACAAAATTACTCAGAACCCCCAAACATTATATATATATATTTTTTAGCAGACACCCTAGTGAATAAAATGGCGGTTGTTGCAACTTTTTATGGCACACTGTATTTGCGCAGCAATTTTTCAAATGCTTTTTTTTTGGAAAGAAACTGTTTCATGAATAAAAAAAAACACAAAAGTTAGCCCGATTGTTTTGTATGTCACACAGAGTAAATAGATACCTAACATGTCATGCTTTAAAATTGCACACACTTGTGGAATGGTGCCAAACTTCAGTACTTCTAAAATCTCCATAGGTGACGCTGTAAACTTTTTTTCAGGTTACATAATTAGAGTTACAGAGGAGGTCTAGTGCTAGAATTATTTCTCTCACTCTAACGTTCATGGCATATGTAACCTGTGTGTATCTGGCTCTGATACTAGCCAGTGCCTCACCAGCCACTGACCACACCGCACGTCCCTGTGTTGGAAGGTAAGCCTTCTTCCATTGACAACTTTCTGGCAGAGGGCAGCAGATTTTCCTCAAGAATTTGCTAAGATTTTGCCCCATCCATTTTCCTTAATACCTGCTGCAGAGAAACACCCCCATAGCAGGATATTGCCACATCCATGCTTTAGTGAAGGAATGGTGTAATTTGGATGGTGAGCTGTACTGGATTTCCACCTGACATATTGTTTGATGTTGAGGCCAAATTGTTTACTTTTAGTCTCATCTGACCATCCTAAATGCACTTGAAGATTATGAAGCCACATGGAAAAAGGTGTTATCGTCAGATGAGACTAAAATTGAATGTGGATAGGATCGGATCCGATGTTTGTGGGTGTCAATGGATACTTGTCCGTTGACATCCTCCTTGCCATAGAGGGCAATGGATGGTCCGATCGGGTCCACCCGTGTGAAAAGGGCCTTAGATAATCACGGAAGCTGTCATCTATTCCATTGGCCTGGGCAGATTTAATGTTGTGATTCTGACAGTCTGGGACAATTGGGACTCATGTATAAAGGGTTAATTGGTTTAACCACTTACCAACCAGCCACCGTCATTATACTGCGGCAGGTCAGCACGATCCCGTGAACCGTCATAGCTGTACAGCGGGGAAGCAGGCCTGCGCTTATGCCCGCTACATTGCAGGGATGTCGATGCTCATGGCCGGTGGTCGTGATGACCGCCGACCGTACGCGATCACGAGCACGAGAGGCAGAACAGGGATGTGTGTGTGTAAACACACACATCCCTGTTCTGTGAGGAGAGGAGAGGCAGATTGTGAGTTCCTAATAGCTAGGAACCACGATCTGTCATCTCCTACAGTCAGTCAGTAATAATAAAAATGCCATAAATCTATCCCCTTTTTTGTAGATGCTATAACTTTTGTGCAAACCAATCAATATAAGCTTATTGCAATTTTTTTTTTACCAATAATATGTAGAAGAATATATATCGACCTAAACTGAGGAAAAAATTAACTTTAAAAAAAAAAAATGGGGATATTTAATATAACAAAAAGTACAAAATATTGTGTTTTTTTCAAAATGTACGCTTTTTTTTTGTTTATAGCGCAAAAAATAAAAACCGCAGAGATGATCAAATAACACCAAAAGAAAGCTCTATTTGTGGAGAATTTTTTTTTGTTTGGGTACAGCGTCGCACGACTGAGCAATTATCAGTTAAAGCGATGCAGTGCCAAATCGCAAAAAATTGCCTGGTCATTGAGCAGCCAAATCTTCTGGGGCTGAAGTGGTTAAAGAAAAGGATCTACTTTATATATACTGTAGTTTGTAGTTGTTTATGGGAGTGATGGGGGGGGGCTGTTTGATTTATTTTGATAAATGACCCCTATTTCTGTCACATTCAGCTTGACAAAGAACGTGGTTGTTTGAAATGTCAGACTGTTCAAATGTGATTTGTACTATTGTCACCTTTAGGTAGAATTAAAGGGCATTTTGGACCAATTTTGGACTACACATACTCTGTGCGCAGTGAGTATGGAGCCTGCTTGATGTGGGTGTTTGTTTAGTGAAGTTGCTAACAAATGTAAATGTAACTCACCCATGAAAAAAAAAAAAATATATATATATATATATATATGTATATATCTATATATATATATATATATATACACTGTATATTACTTCTCTATATTACTCTATATTACTTGTCAGAGACAGAAAGAGCTGCATTGATGGAGACCTAGAGACCTTTTTTGGGGTAATAATTACAGTGCCACTTTACAGTGCAGTCTTTTTATATCACCGACTCCGTGAATATCCCAGCACCAACCCCCCCCCAAACGCCTACACCCCTCCCTGTCCCTGAAAAAATTGGCTGCTGAGGGGCATGGCTTCTGCCAAGCAGTATGGACGGCTGAATAGACAGCTCCCGCACCGAGCAAAGCAACAAGCTATTCCACCGCTAATCCTCAGCAACTAGATGGCTGCTTTTGATCCTCAGATCCCCGGCTACCTCCCAGGCTCATCCAGCAAATGGAAAGAATGCCGCTAACTGAAGAAATTTACAGATTTCTTCATCATGCCGCCTGGCAGATGGAACCAAGATGGCGCCCACAGAGCCTCTCCTCACAACAGCGCTTCCTACACAGATCACGCAGACAGGGAAGCATCTCCTCACCCAGAAGACTCTGCCTCTGCCCCATCAACCTCACAGCCAGCATCTGCAACCAACAGCCCCGCTAAAGTGCAGATGCGCTTGGATTCCTCACAACAGGACCCGGAGGTAAGATCTACCTTAGACGCCATATTATCTCAGCAGGCCCAGTCATCCCCAATTGCGACCTTTCCCACGGCAAACACCACGGTCATGGATACTACATTAAAAGAGATGCTTATGTCGCTTCACAGCTCGCTGCATGCTGACATATACACCATGTTTAAATCATTTAAGGAAGAAATGTAATTTATTGACCAAAAGATGGACCGGGTTAAATGCAGAATGACTGACATTGCAGAAACGGTTAATGACCTAGTAGACGCACATGACCACAACAGATATGAACAGCACTGGGTCAGAGCTAAAATGGCAGACCTCGAGGACAAGTCTAGGCGTAATAACGTCAAAATACGGGGTATTCCCAAATCTATTCTACCTCCAGACCTCAACCCCTATGTCAGGAAACTGATTGCCACCCTCCTACCAGGCCTGTCCTAGATGGAAACCATCATAGACCGCATTTACCGCCTCCCTAAGCCTCCCCATCTACCCGCAAGCGTCCCTAGGGATGTCTTAATGCGAGTCCACTTCTACCATGCCAAGGACATACTACTAAGCAAAGCGAGACACCTGGGTCAACTCCCAGCACCTTATTCGAAACATGTCAGCAAAGGCGACAGCTGAGCACTATGACCAAACCTCTCAACAATCACAAAATCCCGTATCAATGGGGGTCCCGACTAAACTAATAGTTAACAAAAACGGGCTGAAACACCACATCACTACTGTAAGAGACGGAATCCAACTGCTCCGCACCTGGGGAATCATCCCTGAAGAAACACCCCAGGCCAGCCTCCACAACCATCCTAGCACCCACGGCGCTAGCAACAACTGCATTACTACTCCTACAACTTAAATGCCAGATTAGTGGTACATACATATCCAAGTGAACTCTACTGTACCATGCTTCGTCTCGGTGCCTGCCCGTTGCTGACAGCACACAAACTTTTACCCTCACGACTACCAGCAGTCCTAAATTCACTGCTGATCCCTACCTTCTCACCCCATTGTTGCTCCTACCCACGCTACTCTCTCTTAACCCCACTTCTCTTCTTGTACCCTCTTCGCCTCTGAGAACCCAGGAATCAACTTACATCGGAACTTCAAACTCATTTCCTCAAAATCAATAGAACCACCAGGAAACTTCACAACACCTCTTTGAAGAACTTGTCCATCACCGCTAACTGTAAGTGTAATTTTTTTTACATTATCCACACAAACCTATATACAGGATGCCAAAATGTATTTCTCTCAACGCCAAAGGCTTAAATCATCCAGCCAAGAAAAAATCTATGTGGCGCACAGCACTTGACTCTAACAGTGAAGTGGTATGTATCCAAGAAACAAATTTTATGATCACAGCAGAACCTCAATGCTCAAACATCCACTCCTCCCACATATTCAAAGCCTCTGGGCCACAAAAGAAAAACGGCGTACTGATAGCCATCAAAAATTCAGTTTCGTTTACCTTGCATGACAGCATGGTAGATACCGAAGGAAGATTTCTGGCCCTTGACTGCACCTTGAATAACGTAAGATACACACTAGTGAACATATACACTCCCAATTCCAACCAGATCAAATTCTTAAAAAAAATTATGATAAAGATTGATTCATTCCGCCATGGCCCCCTCATTCTCTGTGGCGATTTTAACCTGGTACCGGATATTTTCATGGACATCCCAAAAATCCAGACGTACTTCGCCATTAGGTACTTTCACCAGAATCAAAGATTTATACGACGCCTGGAGATGCCACCACCCTACTGAACGTGACTACTAATTTTTCTCACACTGCCACAATTCCTATACAAGGATTGATCTCTTTTTAGTGGACAAATGGCTACTACCCAACGTGTCAGATTCCCAGATCTCCACTATAACATGGTCAGACCATGCGTCCATCACTATAACAACGACAGACACCCCAACCAAGACTCACTCACCAATTTGGAGAGCCAATGCTCAGATACTTCATTCTCCAAAACTCTCTGCCTTTATCCAAGGGAAACTAGAAGAATTTTTCAAACTAAATGAGGGGACTGTATCCAATGTAACTACCTTGTGGAATGCCCACAAAGCATTCATAAGAGGGATTATGATACAGATATGTGCAAGGGAGAGGAGAAGGAGGACTCAGCATCTAGACAATATCACCTCTAGTATTAAGAAACTAGAAGTGAACAACCAATCTAACCCAGATCCCCTACTAAAAGACAAAATGACTCACCTTAGCCAAGAATTAAGATCCTACCTCCTAGACACCTACGAAAAGGCTCAATTACATTTAGAGCCACACCATACTCGACTGGCAACAAAGCAGGGAAAGCCATGGCCAACAAAATTAAAGGTCACTTTGCCAAATCTAAAATTCCATTCCTATATCACCCTACTTCACAGAAAAAAATACTAGAACCCCAAGCCATAGCAGATGCCTTTAGTCTTTATTATGATACATTATATAATTAGAAAGACAATTCTGACATCATACAACCCTCTACCCACCAAATAGAAATAAACCTCCCAAACTGACTCAGATCCAACTCAAAGCCCTTTATGCTCCCTTCACATCTGAAGAACTTCTCCCAATTATAGCAGCACTGCCACCTAACAAATCTCCTGGACCAGATGGTCTCACAGGCGAATATTACAAAAGGTTTAGCAACACACTCGCACCCTACCTGACTAGAGTCTATAATGACGCTGCCTCCTCCTCCTCCTTTCCTTGAGAAATGTTAAGTGCATTGATCACCACGATACCGAAGCCAGGGAAGGAACCTACCTCTCCACAAAACTTGCTTCTAAACCTTGATACTAAATTATACGCAAAACTCATTGCCACTAGATTATTAAACCTCATGCCCTTGTTGATCCATAAAGATCAATCGGGTTTTACCCTAGGAAGACAAACTTTTGACACCACACACAGACTAAACAACTTGATACACACAGCTGAGGCATCTTGAACGCCTTCTCTGATCCTCTCCTTGGATGCAGAGAAGGCATTTGATAGAGTCCACTGGTTATACCTTAAGGCAACCCTCTGCAAATTTGGCTTCCAGGGACCTATCCTGTCAGTCATCCTTGCATTGTATTCTACACCAAATGCCCAGGTGTTCACTTCCAGAATGCTATCCAAACCCTTTGATATCAGTAATGGCACCCGTTAAGGTTGCCCACTTTCACCACTGATTTTTAATCTTCTAATGGAACCACTAGCGGAACATATCAGAAGCAACTCATCAATTACTGGTATTAAAGTGGGATCTTATGAGCACAAAATTAACCTATTTTCAGAAGACTTAGTCATCATGATCACCATCCCCCTTTCCTCCCTGGCTTCGGTACAACATTTGTTACACAGATTTAGTACCATATCATATTATAAAGTAAATGAGCATAAGTCTTATATCCTGGACTTGGGACTTGACGCAATCACTAGCAACTTACTTAGGAGCAAATTCCCATATCTATGGGCAGACAGAGGACTCTCATACTTGGGTATTAGACTCACCAAATCCTCAAAAGGACTCTTGGACTCTTTGCGCTAACTACGCCAAGCTCAAACAAATGCTTCTTAGAGAAACAGATCTATCCAAACATGAATTCTCATGGTCAGGAAGGCTTACAGCATTTAAAATGCTGGTACTCCCCAAAATTTGATATATCTTCAGGACTATGCCACTTCCTCTATCTAACTCTTACATTCACTCTCTTTAGTCTATAATATCCCATTACATATGGCAAGGGAAAAAAACTAGAAGTAAACACAGTGTCCTCATTAAACATAGGACTAGAGGTGGTATGGGCTATATCGACTTAAAAGACTACTATCTAGCCACAATCCTAACGCAACTAAAATATTGGCTAACAGCCGAACCCACGACCCTCTGGGGAGACATAGAAAACACCACTCTAACACCAGGTAACAATATTAAAGACTGGCTATTTAGCTCTCTCACCAACTACACATGCATCAATTACTACTCTCCTACTATCAGAGCTTCTGTTAAAGCCTGGAGGACTTTACACAATTTCAAATGGCCACACCTACCGACCAAAACGGTCCATATCCCGCTGACTACACTCACACATCTCTCCCCAGACTTACACATACCCGCCTGGTTAGCCTCACAGCCTTCCATGTAACGGCTCTTTGCTCCATGATAGGTGACAAATCCTTTCCACAAATACAGAAGGAACTTGATGCATTCACCACAGATTACTTTACTTACCTCAGACTAAGATCCTGCTTGACAGCACACCCCAGCTTGGAAATGACTCTTCCTATAAAGGTTTGGAACTACCTTTTTCCAGCCAATACGTACTCTAAAGGTACGTCCTTATTTTACTCCTCACTACAAGAGAAAACCATATTTCAAAAATTGAAACCACTAACTGACTGGGAACACGATCTCCATGAACAATTCACTGACCTACAGTGGCAGACAGCTATTAATGCAACTTACAAAGCCACTAACTGCACCTCACTTTGGGAAGTGGCCACAATGAGATGGTATTTAACGCCCCTTAAGATCGCAAAAATTTCACGCATCAACCTCACCTCTATGTTGGAGAGGATGCAACCAAATAGGTTTTCTCCTACATATCATGTGGACATGCCCATCTATTAAGCAATTATGGATAAATATAGAGCTTCTCCTACAAAAACATATTACAATTGCCCACAACATTAACACCCCAACTTGGCATTCTGAGTCTAACCATAGAGACGATCCCTCCCAAACTCAGGCTCATCACCTCCCATATACTCCTATCAACTAAATTACTCATAACCAGGAAATGGAAATCCCCGGAAACCCCAAACAGCTCAGAAGTCATCTCACTAATACACAACCACTATCTTTACGAACTAGTCCTCTCAAGAAACAAACCTTCCTTCCCCAAGATACAAGAGCTTTGGCTACCCTGGGTACAATGGTATAATAAACAGCATCCATAATTTCTTCAAAGTACCAAATGATTATTCTCTATACTCTAATATATTCCTGTGTTCTCCTTCTTACCCTCATTCTCCTCTCCTCTGCCCTTTCTCTCAACCTTAACCTTAACTCTCTCTACCTCCCCATCCTTCTCCTACCAAATCCAACTAACCTCTCCCTTCCTCCCTCCTTCCTCCCACCCCCCCCTTCCACTCCCCCCTCCTCCCCACCCCATCTCCTACCTCCTACCCCCTCCTACATATCCGAGTTTATGGATAGTATTTTTCTACCGTTGATTTACTGGTTACTCTCAATTGTTACCTTCTAGTTGTATCGTATTAACCATTTATCGAGTTATTGACAAGCTGCTGTTTCACGAGACTTATTACAAAATCTATAGATGTTCTGTATTATCCTTCATGCTAACGCTTCATATTGTACTGTAAAAATTCAATAAACAATATTTAAAAAAATTAAAATAAAATTGGCTGCTCAGTATAAAATGCTTGGGTCTATTTTTTTTCCCCAGTCCAGGCCTGGTGAGGGGTACTCACTAAAAGTGAGGTCAGACCCATTTAGGGTCTCATCTTCTAGGAAGAGGCCATTCTATCTGTTTTGGAGTGTGTCACTTACAACACCAGCATACTGAAGATGTGCACAATTTGATCACCATATTCTAACTGAATCATTTCAGGGACTTTTTACCTCTTCCTTGGACTTTTATACATTATTATCTTTGCATGACTGCACATAACTTTTTATGAATTTTGTATGAATTTCACATATTTTTTTTTTATCATGTCACATATTGGTGTGAGACACTTTATGTATATGATATATTTCTTTATAATAATTTTCATTTATTCGATGACAGCGCAACAGGATATTTTCCTTTATATTTTTTTTTATATTTGTATGTGCAATATATTTCAGTGTGACTGTCAACATTTATAAGTACCACTTTATTGTTTATATTACACTGAGCGCAGATATTATACACTACATGGAAAATAAAGAGAAACAAGTGTATAGGTGCTGCAACCTTCCCACATAAAAGCTCTGCCCGATGCTCAGACCTTGAGGCTGCTGACACCTCCAACTTACCAGAATAAGGAAAAGGGATGGTCAGCACTCAGGATGACATCCAAAATAGTATTCCTTAATTAAATATATGTACAGAGCTGTTTTACAGCTCTGTACATGTATTTAATAAAGGAATACTATTTTGAATGTCATCCTGAGTGGTGATCATATATTTCCTTATTATGGAAAATAAAGAATTGCACCACAAAGTAAATCACATAGGGAGAGATTTACTAAAACTGGTGCACACAGAATCTGGTGCAGCTATACATAGAAACCAATCAACATCAAACTTCAGCTTGTTCAATTAAGCTTTGACAATAAAATCTAGAATCTGATTGGTTACTATGCACAACTGCACCAGATTATGTGTGCACCACCAGATCACAAAATCTGGTGCAGTTCTGCATATAAACCAATCAGCTTCCATTTGTTTTCAAAGCCTAATTGAACAAGCTGAAGTTAGAAGCTGATTGGTTACTATGCACAGTTTGCACTCTCCAGTTTCAGTAGATCAACCCATAGTATCAAGCACTATGACATGCACAGTAAATGTATGTTTCAACACAAAGCATGAGTGTAAAGCAACTTAAAAAACTATAAAAATGTATGGTACCTACCACCTATTACAATCACAACCAATGCTGCTGTAATCACTAATGTGACAAAACACTTGAGTAATACAAATAATAATAAATAAATACATACAGCACACTAAGAAACATTTAAAGCAGCTCATACATTTAAAGGATAAGTTCACCTTTTTGACAAAAAAGAATAAATGCACATTTTTTGCAGGTTAAAAAAATGTGCATTTATTATTTTTTGCTTTGAGAGCCTGTAAAGCATTGCATCAGTGATCAGCAGATTGCTGATGCCATGCAGGTACTGCATACAAAGAAGCCGATACATTCTGACAGGAAGACTCAATGAACAACCACAGGGCTCACAGCGCAGTGGTAGTTCATTGAAAACTACAAGCCGACAGCCACAAAGGCTGCAGGACCCTCAGTTTTTCACTCACAGAGAACTGTGAATGAGTGAGACGGCTGTGTGTGGGACAGTGTAAATTTGTGTTAGCAGATATTTAGAGAAGATACCTGGTCTGCTGTCACAACGGGGATCAGAGAAGGGGGAGGACGCAAGGGGCGGTGCCTTCATAACATGTATATGGGTGAAACATGTTATGAAAGGTGAACTTATCCTTTAATCATTAAGTTGAATGAAGAAAACAGACCTGATTCCCCCATCCATATATTTGAGGTGTATAGGGGAATCCCCTCTGCTAAGCTATTGTATTCTAACAATAGGGAGACTTCCCCGCTGTCAGAATACATTGATCAACACTGCCGGCTATAGCCGACAGCACTGACCGAGTGGCAAATTTCTGACAGGGCAATTGTACAGGAGTTGATTGGTAGAAATTTGTCTGGTCCCTGCTGAACTGACTTAAGTTCAATCCAATCCAATTTAGACTGTGTGAAAAAATAAAGACCAAAAGACTGTTATGACATAATTATACAAATTACAGATTATACATAATGTAACAAAAAATGTCCCAAAAATGTTGTAACATGCAGGTTTCTTCTGTATTGAGTGGTAACTTTATATCTGAACCAACCTTCTGGCACCCCACATCTTGTGTTAATGAAAAAACATAACACAGCATCCATTTCCCAGTGATTCCACCACCTTTGTGCAAACAAAGAACTCACCAGAGGATACTGACCTCTATATTTTCAGAAAATAAAAAAGCCCATTGCACAAAAAAGTAAACAATTTGAAGTTTTGTACTACTTTGAAATGAGATGCATTGTTGTCTATGAGGTAAAGTTCCAGCTTTCCTATGTACTACCTTTTTTCCTCCCTTTCCCCTTCCCCCTCCCCCCCCCCCTCACAGTGGGGAATCTTTTTTGTCCCACATACATACAGATTTTCTGTACTATTAAAACAATCTTGGGATATACTGGCTTCATGTAGGGGGATTCACTGTCCATACATCCCACTTCATTAAATGTAATCCATGATAAATCTCCTTTCTAGAGTCAACAGCTGATACTGTTTGAACTCGGGGATATTTCACCTGGAACATTGAGGATTTGAAACCAAAACCCATCAAACAGGTATAGATCAGCGGTGTTACACACCCACTTTGTTATCAGAAAGAAAGTTATTTTACCATTTTTGACACATATATCTTTATACTCTATTTTTTTAGGGCTCTCTCCTGTTCATTTCCGACCCCAGCGTGCCCTACAGGCGCCCCCTGAACGATCATTCCCTTCGGGGATAGATATTTTATTCAGCTATTGGGGTTATTGCCGAGCTCCAGTTAGCTGTTTAAACAGCTCTATATATACTTTTTGATACTTTTTTGACCTCTTTGAAGGCTATAAAATTGAAGAAGCTCCTCCTCCCAGACGTCTTTTCATTTAAATCACACCGGAAGGTCTCCATTCTTGATGTACCCCATATGTGAGTTCTTTATATAACCTATCTTAAATATTCTCTTGTTTTGAAATGTAATTACTGTATGAAGATTCACACACGTCACCTGACATTGACACTTTTCTATACAATAGGAATGATGTTGTAGTCTCACTTCTGAGGAAGGAGGAAAGCATTTATATCCGAAACGCGTCAGCGTGAGAAAACGACATAAAAACGCATTCATAGTTTGTACTATTAAGTTTTTCGCTGTAACAGTCTTCAGGTGTTTTTATATTGCTATATATGTGTGTAATCTTCCACTGTTTTTTATATATTTGCTTCTTTTGTAATAAATGATTTTTCAATATATACAATCAATTCCATTCTATTTGGGGTTACAAACTGTACGCCTTTAAAGTCCAACCCATAGGGGACCCCTCCCTTTTTTGATTCAATATAGCATTAATGTACTTATTTTTCAAAAATAAAACATCTTTTCATTAATTCTGCACCGGCTTACCTAACTCTCTTCATAGCTGTTTAAACACACTGCTTGATTACTTCTGCCTTACTCCTGGTTAGACTTTAGGTCATGACACAGGAAGGAGTTGACCAGCTGAGGGTAGATGATGCAGGGTGTGTACTAATGAGATCAGCTGGTCAACTCCTTCCTGTGTCAGGTAAGCAAAGGTGAACAAAGGTGAACTTAGCCTTTAAACTGTCATCCACTTACTGCTACCATCTTATGATCTCTAGAGAATACTCTTCATAACTGCAAACATTGCTTAGTCAAAGAAAAGTTTCATGACAAAACATGTTCTCTTCAAAATTAATTGTTGAAAAGGCATATCAAATAAAAAAAAACTCCATGTAGCATAAAACCATAAATAAGTAGCTGTTCCATCAGCTGTTGTTAGCTGTTATCTAAATACTTACCCAAGTTCTGTATTAATCCAGCAATGAGGTCATTTGCAGGTCTTCTCTGCCCTCTTTCACAGGTGTGAATGAGAGAGGTGGGAGCCACTGGCTCCCACTGATATCAGTCAAATCCAGTGAGCAGAGAGTGAGGGTGGGGCCTAGCCACACTGTGTGTGTGTGTGTCAATGAACTCTCACAGCCCAGCTCAGGAGCAAGCCCACAGGTGTGCCATCATAGGAAGTGGCTTCCTATGATGGCACACAGAGTCAAGAGTGCCGGCAGGGAAATCCAGAAGAGGAGGTTCGGGGGGCAGCTCTGTACAATATCCTTGCACAGAGCAGGTAAGTATAACATGTTTGTTATTTTAGTAAAAAAAAATAACTTTACGACTGCTTTAAATCGAGAGAACTGACAACACTGGCTGTAGCAAGGCTCCAGGGTAGAATAAGCCAATTTACTTGTAAATGTGTAACTCCACCTACCAATGCATTTCATCATCAAAGGACTTTGGGAGAACTTTAACTGAGCAATGTTTAGGGTTATGAAGAGTGTTATCTAGAGATCAAAAAATAAGATTGGAAAGTGGATGACAGAATTTTTTTTTATAATAAAGTTTATCTGGTTTTACAAAATACAGAAACATTGGGTTATGAGCTCAGCCCGGGAGAGGGGTTGCAGCCCCTAAACAAAACCAGAAGGTGGACAAAATACCTGAGAAATGTGTAGATATCAGGAAATAGTCTAGCCTATAATAATATGAGCTAAACTGTAAGGAGACTTGGATAGATCCTTTCAGAGGGGTCGCTCCCCAACAAAAGGTATTGAGACCTCAGAGAAAGCACTAAGAACTATAAAGTATTTAAAAAGCAAAATAAAGAAAGGAGAACAATAACATAAAAGAAGTCTAGAACCGATCCAGCACATGAAACAAGATAAAAATACACCTAGCAAAGTAATAGAACACTGATATGCTATAAAGTCACGTTTGAGACCTGGGAAGCCCACCTTCTCAAGTCAGTCACTGTTGAGGATATTACTTTAGAGTTAGAGAATGTGGAGTCGATAAATGTTTGCCATCTGGAGGTGAAATGCTTTTCTGAGTTATGGTGAAACAGATGAAGTTCCAACTTATCTTGATACAGCAGGGTTTTTAATTCCCTTTTAACATCTGTTACGGTTGGAGCAGCAGAGGACATCCACTTCTTCTGTATAGTCTTATGAGCCACAAGCAAGCATATTAGGATCCAATGTGAGTGATAGGCTATAGTAGTCCTGGATATTGGTGATTGGGGTATTGGACTATAAAACCGAAAAAGAAGTTTGAGGGGGGGAGGTCCTTGGGAACATGACAGTGTGTTACCCTGTAGATGAAGTTGACCACCTGATCAAAAAACTGCTATGTGAAGGCATGACCAAAAATGATGTGCCAGTGTTGTTGGTTTTGGAGTGACACAAAGGGCAGAGAGCAGGATTCACTGGATTTGGAAGTGAGAAAGAGGATATAGGCTCTGTGTATTAGTTTGAGTTGACTTTCCTGCCATATTTAGTTGGTTATCAGGTGAGAGATTCTATTATACCCGCTCAGCAATTTATCCATGATAGAGTCATATGGAAAGTCCTTGCCCCAGTTTGATGCTGAGGAGATGCTGAATGGTTTCATACATTGTAGATTAAGAGGGTGATAGAGGTCTGAGTTGGAGTATTTTTGGGATTGAAAGAGAAGGGAGCGATCAAGGAGAGCTGGAAACTCTTCATTTTATCATGACCACAGGATTTTGCCAAGCTCATACATTGCCAAAAGTGAAAGAGGTGATGTGACGGTAAGGAAACTTGTTTGTGATATCATGGAAGCTCATAGGGTTTTCAGTGTCAAGGTCAAAAGTTGAGAGATGGATGACAGACCTTTAGTTTTCAATGTTGAAAAGACCTTATGTTGTAGCCCTGCTGGTAACATTGGATTACCCTGGATGGCTAGGTGTCTAGAAATACATGGTGAAAGGCCTAGTTTTTTTCTAGCCTTTCTCCATGCAATACTAGTGTCTTTCAATAATAGGTTGTGTTGAAGTATGCTTGGAAGTTGCTTCAGTTTGCTATGTAGTAACACCCCAAGAGAATAAGGAAGTGTAATTTCTGATTCTAGGGACCAGTTGGAATAAAAAGATGAGGTAGAGATCCAGTCTATCCCTATGCGAAGCAGACAAGCCAAGTTATATATTCTAATATTACTTCTTTTCAAATATTTTATTGGTAACAGACAAGGTACAGAATACAGAAACAAATACTGTTACAAGTTGTTTAGTTACAAAACACATTGTTGTACAGAGCATAGGAACAAAAATAGTGCAAAACGGCAAAAGAAGCTAGCCAAATATGTTACGCCGAGTGGCACAGCTCTATAACAAGAACATAACAAACTGTGTAAAAACGGATGCAAACCAGGGCAAAAGGCCCAAACAAAGTATATTTGTGGGATATAGAGGGGCTCTGCTACTGTGCGGGTGGTAACAGCAAGGGTTATAGCTACGTAAATACAGGTTACCTTATAAGGGGGGTTCAGGTGGGGGGAAGAGCGAGAGAAAAGGTAGAAGGGGAGAAGAGGGGGGTCATGGGCAAAAATCAACGATAAGAGATAGAGTTAGGAGTATAGGCAAGTTAGAGGGGGGGGGGGGGGGAATTGAGGGGGAAGAGAGAGGGATTGGTCAGGTGGCTCGCACGGAAATGGTAAATACTTATCTTTGTTGAAAACAGGGTTGGAGGGAGCTCAGGGTTGTAATAACGTAGTATCAAAGTCGGGTAGAAGGAATTTCTCTATCCAAGGGCGCCATATCTTAAGATGTTGGGGGATTTTATCTAGAATCGTAGCTTCAATCTTACTGTGTATCATCGCTTGTGTGGCTCTGTTCCTGACTTCGGTGATGTTTAGGTTTGGGGTTTTCCAGCTTCTTGCTAGTGTCTGCTTGGCAGCTGTAGTGAGTTGGAGGAGGAGACGCAACAATATTCTAATATTACTAAGTAAGTTTGCGCCCCCTTCACACCATGAACAATTTTCTGCAATAAAGGCAGGTCATTTCAATCATAAAGAAAGGAAGGAAGTTTCCCTATCTTTATGCCCAGATAGTTTATGCTAGTTTTGGCTATGGAAAAGGGGTATGCCTCAAGACAGGGTCTAGACCTAGATCTAGAGAGCCAATCTAAGCTGATATTATCAAAGGCCTTCTCCGCGTCCAGGGGGATGATTGCATAGTTCCCCACTGAGTTTGATTTGGCACACTCTAGGACCAAAAGAACCTTGTGTATATTTATTGAGGCATTTCTCACTTTAACCGGTGTGGCCAGTGGACGCAATCGCCGCCTGCCACGCGTGATGGTGTGCACCAGCATGGGGATTTGTGTGTGTAAACACACAAATCCCTGTGCTGTCAGAGGAGAGGAGACATGTAGTTTGTTCCTTGTAAGTAGGAACAGAGATATGTCTCCTCTCCTACTCAGTCCTATCCCCATACTAAGAAGACGCCGAGTGAACACACATTTAACCACTTGTGGTAACCACTTTCCTGCTAGTGACATTTGTGGCAATGTCACAATACTGCCATTACTAGTAAAAAAATAATAAAAATGCCATATAAATGCCATAAATATGTCCCATAGTTTGTAGACGCTATAACTTTTAATTCAAATGGTTTTTATAAAATTTTTTATAAAATTTTTTATAAAATTTTCAAATAACAATGAAAAAGGTTTACATAACAGTGTTTATGTATCAATATATGGTAATACATTTGACAACATCAGTCATAATATTGAGTCCGTATGTATAACAAATTTGTGTAACTTCAACATTTGAAATATCTCAACTTATATCATGAGTAAAATTGGAAGAGATGATATTGTTTCTTCTGATTGTTCCTTGCAAAGTGAATAGAACAGATTTAGTACTGTTGATACATTGATTAATACCTGTGTCAGTACTTGATTAGTCACTATATATTATAAATGTACCATACATCATGAAATTATTGTTTTAATTGGAGATTGGCAAAACGGATCTCCAAATTGACCAGTTAGCATTGTATTTACCAAGGTTCCTATCTCTGAGTGCTAGGATATTTGCATATTCAGCTATTGTGTTGACTTTTGTGATGATTTCCCTTATACTGGGTACTTCATTTGTTTTCCATTTGCACATTATTGCAGATCGTGCTGCAAAGAGTATATGGATAGCTATAGATCTGACCGAGACTGGATGATTGGACATATTTATGCTAAGAATTGCTTGTTCGATACATGGTTTAACAAAAATACCAGTCATTTTAGATATTAATTTATATACTTTTACCCAAAAGCTTCGAAGGTGGAGACAGGCCCAAACCATATGTGTCAGGGTTTCTACCCTCCCACAATCCCTTCAGCAAAGATTAGAATTATCCTTAGAGAATTTTGCAATAATGTATGGAGTAAAGTGGCACCTGAGTAAAATTTTTTGGACTAGTTCTTCGTAATTAGAGCATCAGGAAAATTGATGGAGTACATTCAATTGCCGCTAACCATTGCTGTTCTGAGAATGTTTTGCCCAGTTCTGATTCCCATTTTAGTAGAGGGGTTGTTTTAACAAATGTAGTTTTGGAGTTGAGTAGTTTATAAAACAGGGTAATACCTTTCTCCCTGAAAGTCTTAGAATGAAGGAACATACTATTTCAGGCACTGAGTATATGTAAACATTGCGTTGGTTGGAATTTTGTAATGGGATTTAATGTCTGTGAATGGTAACAATTTGTTGTCAGTGACCAGGTCTTTTAAGGTGTGGATGTTGTTACCTGTCCAATGTTTCAAGGATATATTTGGGATTGCCCATTTGATAGACTCTATGGGAATGGGGACATTTATATGTGGAAGGGAGTCGTCTACTATCGTCTGTAGTTCTGTCCAAGCTTGGATTGTTGCTTGTATGGTGGGGTGATCTATAATATTTCCTTTATGAAGGAACTTTGAGGCTTCAAGAAGGGAAGAAGGCGATTTATAATGTATCCATGTGAATTCTAGTTGGCACCAGGGTTTTAAGTCGGTTTTTGCAAACCAGTTTTTGAGTTGGTCTAGCACAGCTGCTGTGTAATAATCCTTCAATACTGGTATCCCCATCCCTCCCACCGATTTATGTGACCTTTGTACTGTGTGGGAACATTTAGCTTGTTTGCCTGCCCATATGAATTTTGATAAATTCTTTTGCATTGTTGTGAAAAATACTTTTGGTATAGGTATTGGAAGTGCCCTGAAATAGTATGATATTTTTGGCAATATCAGCATTTTAAATGCTGCTAAATGGCCAGTCCAAGAAAGAAAGTGTTTTATTTGAATTTTTGTAAACTCCTGTTGGATAAAATTGATCAGTGGTAAGTAGTTAGCTTCATATAAGTTAGTAAGGGGTGAAGTTAGTTGAATTCCTAAATAAGATATAGAATTTGTGGTCCATGGGTATGGCAGTACTTGGTGTAGGGACGATTTAAGGGGTTCATCAATTGCTATTCCTAATATGTTAGATTTGGAGGTATTAACTTTATAGTAGACCACTTTGCTAAATTGTAAGAGTTCTGCCTGGGCTGTTGGTAGAGAAGTGGCAGGATTGGATAATGTCAAAATGATGTCATCTGCAAATAACAATATTTTGTGTTAACTGTCCTGAGAAGTAATGCCTGTGATGTTCGGGTGTGATCTGATCCTCTCTGCCAGAGGTTCCATAACTAGGGCAAAAATTAATGGGGACAGGGGGCAGCCCTGTCTGGTCCCATTTGTGATCAGAAATTTTTTGGAGAACATACCTTCTGTAAAGACATAAGCTGATGGGGAGGAGTATAATGCTCTAATTGCACTTTGGATCAGGCCCATCAGACCAAACTTCTCAAGAACCCCCCCCCCCCCCCGAGATACCCCCAGAAGCAGAGAAGGCCCCCAGGATTTTTCCACTAAATGTATGAGATTCTCCAGTCTTCTGGTGGCATCTGTGGCTTGGCGGCCTGACAAGAAACCTACCTGGTCTTGACTGATTAGGTGTGGAAGTAATTTTGTTAGTCTGTTTGCAAGAAACTTGGCATACACTTTTACATCAACATTCAATAGCGAGATAGGTATAAAATTTTGAGGTACATTCGATTCTTTACCTGGTTTGGGTAGAGTTATTATCGTGGCTGTAAGCATTTCTGGTGGGAATTTTGCAGTGGACATTGCAGTGTCAAAGACCTGTTTTAAGTATGGAGAGAGAGTGTTTCTAAATAATTGATAGTATTCAGATGTGTAACCATCTGAACCTGGGGATTAATGTGGGGGTGAATGTCTGATTGTATTCTCTATCTCTGCTACTGTAAATGGTTGGTTTAGTTGGAGTAAATCACTCTGTGGGATTACAGGTAGATTTACTGATTTAGGTTATTCATTAATCGATTTGTCCGTGGGTTGGTACATGTCGGGATCATTTCTGAGGTTGTAGAGTGCTTCGTAATAATCGCTGAATGCATGTGCAATCTATTTTGGATTAGTAACTTTAAGCCCTCTTTTAGGGTTGTGGATATAAGAAATTTTTTGTTTAGCTATTTTTTCTTTCAATTGCCTAGCTAATAGTTTCCCTGCCTTGTTTTCACAACGATATGAGTCTAGCTTGGAATAATTGATCCCGGGTCTTTGGAGTAGTATTAAGATTTTCTAATTGTATGGTGAATATCAGGTCGTTGAGCCATTTTGTCCGTTGTTTTTTGAATCTGGTACTTAGTTGAATGAGCAACCCCCTCATGTAAACCTTATGTGTGTTCCACAGTGTGAAGGGGTCATCGACCGAAGGGGCATTGATATCAAGAAATTCTTTAAGGTCTTTAGGAATCAATTTGATATTTTCTGGTTGGGAAAATGTGTAAACGTTGTTGCACCATCTGTTGGCCCTGGTTTTGGTACGAATTACCCCACACTGATAGAAATTGGAGCGTGGTCAGACCACGTGATACAATGAATATATGACTTTATTACCTTTTGTAGTAGAAATTTATCGACCAGAAACAAATCAATACTAGAATAAGTATGGTGTACTTTGGAGAAAAATGTAAAGTCTTTCTCGTTTGATTGTTGGCACCTCCAAATGTCGAATAACCCTGAGGAAGAGATGAATTGGGCTAATGTCTCTCTGCGATGTCGGTGGTGTGTAGCGCTACAGAGGTCCATATCTTTATTGGGAATTGCGTTAAAGTCCCTGCGTAGAATCACATGACCTTGTTTCCTAGGCAAAACTTTTTTCCATATCCTTTGTAGAAAGGACACTTGCTTCGTATTAGGGAGTTATACGTTGACTATGGTATATCTATTGTTATTAATGTCGCAATCCAGAACAAGAAACCTGCCCGTGTCATCCACATATTAATCCAGATGCTTGAATTGGACAGAGTTTTTGACAGCTATTGCCACTCCTCGTTTTTTAGAGAGACCATTAGCTAGGAATAAATGTGGGAAATTGCGATGGTGGAAAGATGGATGCTTGTCGGAAGCAAAGTGCGTTTCCTGGAAGCATATGATGTCACATTTAAAATTATTTGCTTCCCTCCAAGCCATCTGCCTTTTGTGGGGGCTATTCAGGCCCTTCACATTGAGAGAAGAAATTGTAAATGACATTGTGTGTTTCTCAAAGTCGCCGTCAGTAATATTGTTTACTTATAGTGAGATATACAGTTTAATTACCTGTCTCTGGTTGTATCCTCGTGGGGTGGCAGTTAGTAAAGATTTGTTGTAGACGTAGATGAACGTTCCAGCACCCAGAGATGAAAGTCTATAGTGAGAAACCTTATAAAAAAAGTTGTTAATAGTGAAATAAATGAAATAAAAATAGACGATTCCGTGTAGAATCTGTGTGGAAATTTAACCGCTAAACTTTAGGGGAGAATTAACAATGTGGTTGTCCCCTGGGCCATCAGAGTGTGGGTTTTATTTCCAATAAAAGGACATGTTGCTCAGCCTGTTTCTGCTTCGGAATTATCATGGGTAGACAGTGGTGAGCGAGATTGGGCTTCCTCAGTTGCGTTCGGTTCTATGATGTGCCATTCTCACATGAGGCCTTCTTTTACCGTAGAAATCACATGGGTGGTACCTTCGTTAGTAACGAGCAGCTTGGCGGGGTAAAGCCAGTAAGAAGTGATGCTGTGGTTGTTCAACGTTGCCAATTTCCTGCGCTGTTGCATAGTGAATGCTGACAAGTCAGTGAAAAAGCATAATTCTTTTATCTCCTGTGGTAAGTCTTCAGGGTGTCTAGTGGCTGACATAAACTGATCCTTAATATGGTAGAAATGAATTCTGACAATTGTATCTCTGGGTAAATGAGTGGGTATATGCTTGGGCCTTGGCAGCCTGTGTATGCTATCTATGAGAAGATCTTCTAATTGTGTTTCAGGAAGAGCTGCTTTCATAATATTGGTAAAATACGCTTTCAGGTCTGGGGGTTTCACAGATTCTGGGATCCCTCTGATTTTAACGTTATTTCTTCTTGATCTGTCTTCTAGATCTGCCAATTTTGTTTTGATTTGCAGGAAGTCTTCATCATGGTCATTGTGTGCGTCCACTAAATTGTTAAATGTGGTTGTAAATTCCTCCATTTTTGATTCAATATGGGAGACTCTCTTAGTAACTGCAGATACTTCTGTTTTAAATTGCTGTGTCAGAGCCAGTATGTCTTCATGAAGTGTTGAACGCAGGGACACTAACATATCTTTTAAAGTGGTGTCCAGAACTGGTTGGTTGGCAGTGGGAAAGTCAGATATGGATTCCTGTAACTCCCTGGTGTCATCCAGGGAGGAACTGAAGCCACTTACCTCCAGACCTTCTTCCTGTGGGATATCCTTCTTCTGCCTGCTCTTTGCTGGGCTGGATGATGAGGAAGGTGGCGGTGAGAAAACCCCCTGGTCCTGTCTGTCCAGGCGGCCGAAGTTCAGATCATAGGCAGCGCCATGGTGAGAGGGAGAGCGATGTGTGTGGCCTGCATGTCCGCCAGTGCCCTCTTGATTATTGCAGCGCTGTCTGGTAGAAGAAATTTGTTATTTTTCCTGGTTGTGTGACTTCTTTTCTTTTCCTAGCCAGCATCTACGTATGTGCCCGCAGTGGAGGGTGGTAATGGCAGTGTAAAACAAGGCTTCTATTCGCTGTATATGCCTCCGATGGCCCGTGGTGGAGAGGAGCTGATTCAGTGTGAAACCATCCACTTCCGCTGGCAAACCACGCCCCTAACGCTATAACTTTTGTGCAAACCAATCAATATATGCTTATTGCGATATTTTTACCAAAAATATGTAGAAGATTATCTATCAGCCTAAACTGAAAAAAAAAATGTGGATATTTATTATAACAAAAAGTAAACAATATAATTTTTTCAAAATTGTTTCTCTTTTTTTGTTTATAATGAAAAACTAAAAACCGTAGAGGTGATTAAATACCACCAAAAGAAAGCTCTATTTGTGGGAAAAAAGGACTCAAATTTTGTTTGGGTACAGCATTGCATGACCGCTTAATTGTCAGTTAAAGTAACGCAGTGCCAAATTGTAAAAAGTGCTCTGGTCAGGAAGCGGGTAAAATCTTCCAGGACTGAAGTGATTAACAAAACCCAACTGTGCTGGATGGATCACTGAAGGCAGTATATCAGCCAAGCGGGAGGCTATGATCTTGGAAATTATCTTTACGTCTAGATTAAGCAAAGATGTAGGTTGATATGACTGGATGACAGTTTAAAGCTCTTATTACCTTCTTGAAATGTAGAGGTCAATATCCTCTGGTGGGTACCTTGTTTCCACAAAGATAGTTGAATCAGTGGAAATGGGTGTTATTCTATGGAGCTGCAAGGTAATACATTCCTTTTGGAAGGATGTGTCTTCCCTTTTTCTAAACATTACAATAACCTCGTATACATTTAACCCTGTTTTCGCCCTTCTAAGCCTTGGTATAGAAAACTTCCCTCCACTGATGAGGAAAGTTACTATCCATATCTTATTCACAGCTCACATTTCATTAGCAAAACAATGGCGCTCCCAAACACTGCTACAAATTTAAGAGGTCATTTCTAGAGTGAATGCCCAATATTGTACATTATTATCTTTATTTATTAAAACAAGGCTTCATACTTTACATGTACAATGTGAAATTCAATAAAAATGGTTGAAAAAAAAGAAAATGGGTGTTGAGATGTCATTTAATTAGCAGTGTTAATTAAGGTGTGGGATGCCAGCTGGATGGTTTCACTGAATAAAGAAAAAAAAAATGTTACTACATTATTGGGACATTTTTTTTACATGCATTTATTAGGCCCCTTTCACACTGGGGCATTGTCGTCGGCGGCGGTAAAGCAACGCTATTTTTAGCGGTGCTTTACCGTCGTGTTTGCAGGGAAATTTGGCCGCTAGGGGGTGCTTTTAACCCCCGCTAGCGGCCAAAAAAGAACCCACCCGCAAAGCGCTGCTGCAGCGGCACTTTTCCGGTGGTATAGCCACGCTGCCCCATTGATTTCAATGGGCAGGAGTGGTGGAGGATGCAGTATTTTTATGTTTAGTGTTGAGCTAGCCTAAATGTCAGTCTTATACAAAGAGTGTAATGCAATTGTTAGACAGATCATAGGTAGTTTATCTGGCTGAGTATTGTTAAACAGGGAGACATATATAAAGGAAATGGCACCTGAGGATGCATCAAAGAAGGTAAAGAACAAGAGGAGAGAGTCCATTTACTGACTGTGGTTTAACAGTCAGTAAATGATGAACTTGAAGGTATTTGTAAAAGTCTCTCTTAGAAATGGAGAAGATGGAGGATAGGTACTTGAAGGATCAAAGAGTTCCCTATAAGTAGAGTTTTGCTATAAATGATATTCCTGTGACTTCCCAAGACTGCACATCGAAATTCAGGATATCTAACAGGAAATACGATATAGGTACAAACTGGATAGGAAGGTGTTCCCGAGAAGATAACTTGAGGCAGGCCAGCCATACACAAACATCAGCATTAATGGTGTCCAGGCAAAATCTGTTTGACTTACAATTCAATGTCATGGCTCCCAGCAGGGTTTGTAGGATCATAGAAGATGTGACCTGTTCAATTTGTACCCATTGTTTTCCTGAGGATGGGATCCACTAATGTTGAAGTTGAACACATTTTTTTGCTATTTAGATATAGTCAAGGGTCCCAATTCCAGCTTGAAATATAAGAGCGTAAAACGATGACTAACGCCTCATACACACAAACCTCAGACTTTTGTGCAAAGGGCGTTGGCCAGGAACTTGTCTTGCATACAAACGGCAAGGATTTGTTGGTCAACAAACATGAACGTAGTGACGTATTATGTGTTTTTTCAGCTCTTTAGCACCACCCTTTGGTCTCCTTCTGCTAATTTTGTGTTGGTAGAAGTTTGGTGAGTGTTGATTCACGCTTTTCATTTTGCGCTTCTCATTGCATGCTTTTTAGTTTGTTTCTGAGTGGCCCTTCGTCAACCAGCCATGTGGCGGAATCGGAGGCGATAACGTGTTATTTATTATTGGCCTTGGCATTATTGCTTTGACCCAAGTCCAGTCCAGGAACAGGATGAGGAGGATTTATTGGACCAAAAATTGGTTGCTTTATTAATCTTGACCAATAATGTCATATGACTTTGCTGCTGGAGCTCCAGGAAAATAATCCAGATGATTTTCAGAATTATCTCCGTATGACAGACCCCTGCTTTCACCAACACTTGGCATTGTTGAACCCCTATATTAAGAAGCAAGACACATGCATGAGGCTTTTATTCTATTTTTTGGCTGAATAATGATTTGATTTGGTATATTTTCTATATTTTTGGATGCATAGAATGCACATTTTGGTTAAGTTCTATTGGCAGATAGCATGTCTAATTTTATTTGTTTTCTTTTTTTAATGCACAATTGTGTAGAATAATACTTGCCTATGTGTTTTACTTCAAATTACAGTTTGGGAGTAGGCATTTTTAAAAAATACAATGTAAAATTAACAAGGGACACCAACATAGTTGTATCTTTGATCTTAAAAACTATGGGATAATGGTGTTGTGGTAACTTGCACCAAAAAAAAACAAAAAAAAAGTATTATAATATTATTCTTGATATCCCTATAAAAAAGGCCTTTGAAAATTTGTTTGCCATAACTCCATCAGTATCACCACCAAAGCAGCTTCATTATTATCCCAATAAGAAGAAGAGAATGTGTGCTGCATTTCGAGATATCATAATTTGCCGCGTCACGAATGTTAACTCTCCATTACAAATGCTAGTTTACAAGGCCGACTGCTGAGTAGAGTCAGGTGACACTGTGTGTGTGGTCTCGGCCGGGATCACACACGTTCATAACCACCGCTGCTGATATTGAAACTAAACTGTGAGTGTTTAAATGTTGTTTAAATAAATCGTTTTAAATCTGCTACACTATGGAGTCCTTCCTTCCCTTTGTCTGCCCCCATGCTTTTTAATGTTGTGGAGAGGAGATGAGGCGCTTGTAAGGACGTCAGTGTGAAGGATCCAGACGAGGAGGAGATCCCTAGCTGTGTCAGTGTAAGGCTGTTTAACCCTTACCTTGAGGTAAGAGGCTGGGGGAAACACCAAGGATTGTCACATCTTTATGCATGGAGGAGATCACTGCTATTTAGCCTAAGGAAGTTTATTGCTATCTGGAGGATCCACTTTATACAGAAATTACCCACTTAGAAATTGCAATGGATTGTTTCATTTGAGCACAAATTGCTTTGGACCACTGCATGTACCATCATTTTTTTACAATTGCTGCACATATTTCTTTGGCATTTTTTTGCGCATGTTTATTTTTGGACTTATTTCGCAATTATTGCACATTATTTTTTGGCATCATTTGCACACGCTTATTTGCACAAGCCCTTTTGGTGTATTTATTATATATTTTAGTTATTTATGGCTCTATTTATTTTTTTACAGCTATTAATTAATAATTTTTCTGCATTAACTATTGCTTATGATTTATGAATTATTGTTTATGGAAAATTATATTTTTTGGATATATGAATTTGGATTTCACTACTGGACGCACTTTATTGTTTATCTTGCACAGGAATTACTTTGCACAGGAATTTGTCACTGGACGCACTTTATTATTGATTATATTGGTAAAGCATTGTTTTAATAATATATTGCTATACATTATTGGTTTTAAATTATTAACCCTTTGACGCTTTTGGGAACCATCCTTCGGAACCCCCCCTTAGGATTGGTATCCTATTTGCCAGCAAGCGCCACACAACTTTTACTTTACAATATTTTTTGTGCATTAATTTTTATATATACTTTTATTATATATATAGTTATATTTTAGTGCCACATTTCTTATTGGCATCCCATTTATCAGCAAGCGCCATTTATTTGACTTTTACCAGCAAGCACCACTTACTTTTAATTAATATTTATTATTTAATATTTTTTGCTAGCGCCCCATTTGTATATATACTTATATATATCCATTTTTTACTGATTATTGGTGTGTGAACACTTTGACGGTGGCAGCGGCAGTCGTTGCTTTTTATTGATTCGTGGTTTTACCCCTTATTGGTTTGCGCAGTTGGTCCCCCCTTTTATACATATGGGATAATGGTGTTGTGGTAACTTGCACCAAAAAAACCCGAAAAAAGTATTATAATATTATTCTTAATATCCCTATAAAAAAAAAAGGCCTTGCCTCCGAGCATGCATGTTTTTACTTTGGGCTTTTGACCAACAGACTCGTGTCCGATCGTGTGTACGAGGCTTAACTTAACGGCTTCCCGACCGCCTCATGTAGATATACGTCAACAGAATGGCACGGGCAGGCAAAAGCACGTACCTCTACGTCCCCTTTAATTTGCCTGCCCGGGGGGGCGCGACCCGGTCGGGAGCTCCGTGACCACGGCCGCGGGACCAGCGGACCCGATCGCCGCTGGTATCCCGCGATCGGGTTACGGAGCTGAAGAACGGGGAAAGGTTTGTGTAAACAAACCTCTCCCCGCGCTTCCTACACTGACTGTCAGTGATCGGCGGTTCCCTGTCATCGGGAACGCCGATCAATGACGTCAGACGTACAGCCACGCCCCCTACTGTAAAAAAAAACACAACACGTCACACTGACTCCTCCCCGCCCCCTAGTGGTTAACCCATTCACTACAACTGTCATTTACATAGGAATCAGGGCTATTTAAATAGCAGTGATTGCTGTATAAATGACAAATGTCCCAAAAATGTGTCAAAAATGTCCGATGTGTCCGCCAAAATGTCGCAGTCACAATAAAAATCGCTGATCGCCGCCATTACTAATAAAAAATAAATAAAATGCTATAAAAACTATCCTCTATTTTTTAAACGCATTTTTATTTCCCCAGAGGAAAGTGTCTAAAAGCCATTGTAACTTCTTGAGAAAAAAAAGGCTAACACTGGCATTGGTATTGCGTGAAAAAATTACAGTATATGGGATAATAAATATATGTTTGCAATTCTGCCTGTCCAAGAAGTCATGATGGAAGATAAATCCTTACTTAGTTCAGAGATTTGGGTTATATGAAATTACAAAACGTCTTTTCATTTTCACATGAAATTATTTTTATTTTTTTGTTTTGTTATGTTTTATATCACTTTTAATCTCATATAAGTACGCCTCTGTTTGATATAATATAGTTAGACTGTGTATAATGTCTCACGGTGGAGTTCCTGCCCTAACGCAACTTGGTTATTGCACAAATTTTGTTGACAGCGCAGTTTATTTTTTTAAATTTAGTTCAGATTTTGCTTGCAGCAAAGTTAGCATTGCAAATATTAGTGCCAAGATACGTAAATACAATTCCTAAATAAGATGTTTGTGAGAAAGGTGCAAATGAAAAAGAGAAGATCTGAGAAATTTCCCATTTTAGAGTATGCAGTAAATGCATTGGTAACATATACCATTTAGACACATTTACTTTGTATAAAGAGAATGAGCTAAATTTGGTAAGGATATCATGCAGTATAGGCAATTTATTTAGGGGGTCAGAAATTGCAATCAGAATGTCATCCACATAAAGACCAATATTGTGTTCTATGCATCCACCATAAGACCCTAAAGAGAGGGACAGGAGTAGATGGTTTCTGCTAAGGGTCAATTACTAAAGCAAAAATTTAGTGAGATAGGACACTCCTGTCTTGTGCTGTTAGTTATTGCTAGGGATGGGCCCGGTGCTCGATTCGAACCCACGTTCGAATCGAGCACCGGGCGTTCGCTCGCTTGGCGAGCCCAGAACTATTTGGGCCATTCGCATCACATTCGTGTGATGCGAGCGGCCCCGCAATGCATTGCGGCCAGCGCAGTGCATTGCTCGCTGATGATTGGCCAAGCATGCACTGTGACCCCGCATGCTTGGCCAATCACAGCGCCAGAAACTAGGAGAGCAATAATTGGCTACAGGCAGGACGCCTGTAGCCAATTAAAGCTCAGGGGCTTTAGTACACGCCCCACCATTTAAAAGGCCGCCACGCCGTCGGCCCCGGTCACATGTGTTCCGGCTTTAGGAGAGAGCAGTCTGCTTATTCTGTCTTTGCTTGATTGCTATTACTTTACTAAACCATTGCTACCTGAGTCATTCATCATTAGTGATCGTTCATTGCTGCTGATTGCACAGTTAGTGTGTTATTAGCTGCTGCTGGGGATTAGTCTGGTGCGTGAGTACTGTTAGTACAGTATTGCAGTAGCACCAACTGCAGTGCTGTTAGCACAGCATTGCACCCCAACTTCTGTCCCAACCTTCTGTCCCAACCTTCTGTCCCAACCTTCTGTCCCATCCATATACTACCTATAGTGTCTTTCAGCACTGCAGCACCCATAGGACTTCTAGTGTGTTAGTGGCAGCACACAGAGCTCCTATATTTTCTTCTCAGCAGCACACATATACTACCTATTGTGTCAGCACTGCAGCACCCATAGGACTTCTAGTGTGTTAGTGGCAGCACACAGAGCTCCTATATTTTCTTCTCAGCAGCACACATATACTACCTATTGTGTCAGCTCCACCCATAGGACTTCTATTGTTAGTGGCAGCACACAGAGCTTCTCAGCAGCACACATATACTACCTATTGTGTCAGCACTGCAGCACCCATAGGACTTCTAGTGTGTTAGTGGCAGCACACAGAGCTCCTATAATTTCTTCTCAGCAGCACACATATACTACCTATTGTGTCAGCACTGCAGCACCCATAGGACTTCTAGTGTGTTAGTGGCAGCACACAGAGCTCCTATATTTTCTTCTCAGCAGCACACATATACTACCTATTGTGTCAGCACTGCAGCACCCATAGGACTTCTAGTGTGTTAGTGGCAGCACACAGAGCTCCTATATTTTCTTCTCAGCAGCACACATATACTACCTATTGTGTCAGGACTGCAGCACCCATAGGACTTCTAGTGTTAGTGGCAGCACACAGAGCTCCTATATTTTCTTCTCAGCAGCACACATATACTACCTATATTTTCTTTGTGTCACCAGCACCCATTGGACTTCTAGTGTGTTAGTGGCAGCACACAGAGCTCCTATATTTTCTTGTCAGCAGCACACATATACTACCTATTGTGTCTTTTTGTCAGCAGCACCCATAGGACTTCTAGTGTGTTAGTGGCAGCACACAGAGCTCCTATATTTTCTTGTCAGCAGCACACATATACTACCTATTGTGTCAGCAGCACCCATAGGACTTCTAGTGTGTTAGTGGCAGCACACAGAGCTCCTATATTTTCTTGACAGCAGCACACATATAGTACCTATAGTGTCTTTGTGTCAGCAGCACCCATAGGACTTATAGTGTGTTTGTGGCAGCACACATAGCTCCTATATTTTCTTGTCAGCAGCACACATAGTACCTATAGTGTGTTAGTGTCAGCACCCATAGGACCTACAGTGTGTTTTGAGCACACATAGGAGCTCTATTTTTTATACTATATACACTACCGACTACAATGGCTGGAAGACCGCCAAAGAGAGGCCGAGCGTGCTGAGGCAAGAACACAGGGCAGGCAGGCTCTGTTTCTAGAGACAACAGTGCTGGCCGTGGTCGTGCATCGTCATCAGCACGTGGCCATGGGACACGCTTGTCTTTGTTTTCGGCAGCTGGACATGTGGAGCCGCATCATGCTGAAGGCTTGGTAGAATGGATGACCAAGCCCTCCTCATCCTCCTCATCCTCTCTCACCCAGGCTCAGGGTACTGGCAGAGCAGCTGCCAATGCGTACTCAATGGCATCATCAGCCACCCCTTCCCTAGACCCACCATGTCCTCCTGAGGAGTCCCCCAAACTGTTTGAGCACAGTGTTGGGTACATGCTCCAGGAGGATGCCCAACGATTCGAAGGCTCGGATGATGATACCCAGCTTGAGGAAGGCAGTAGTGTGCGCGCAGAGAGAGGGGATGCTGAAGGACAGCAATCTGGCAGTACTGTTCCACCAGCTGCAGCTTACTGCCAGGTTTGCTCTAGTGGTGAAGAGGGAGGGGATGATGAGGTCACTGACTCCACGTGGGTGCCTGAAGGGAGAGAGGAGGAGGAGGAGGAGGAGGAGGATGCAGCGTCACATGTCCAATGAGGCAGGATGCCCCCTGGAGGCCAGCTAGAGGCCAGCACAGCAACTGTATCACACCGCAGAGCTCCGCCTGTGCAGGGCGCTGCCTCTGCACGTTATCACAAAAGTTCTTTGGTGTGGGCCTTTTTTGAGACGAGTGCATCAGATCGCACCACTGCTATTTGCAATATTTGTCTCAAGCGTATCTCGCGTGGCCAAAACATCAGCCGCTTGGGCACCACAAGCATGAGCAGACATATGGCGACCTGCCATGCAGCTCGTTGGCAAGCACACATAAAAGACCCACACCAAAGAACAAAGCGAACCTCTCCTTGCTCCTCATCAGCTGGGATCTCCATCCCCACTATATCTTCAGTCCTCTCTGAAAGCTGCTCTGAGAGGACTGAAGGTGTAGAATTAGGTGTGTCACAACCAAGTACTTGCAGTACACCGACGTCCGATTGTAGCAGGCAAATTTCCCTGCCCCAGCTGCTGGACCGTCGAAAGAAGTATACTCCCAGCCATCCACATGCCCAGCGGTTTAATGCTAGCTTGGCTAAATTGCTAGCACTTCAACTGCTGCCTTTTCAGTTGGTAGACTCGGCCCCCTTCCGTGAGTTTGTTCAATGTGCGGTTCCTCAGTGGCAGGTTCCCAAACGCCACTTTTTCTCACGGAAGGCGATTCCATCTCTCTACTGGCATGTGGAAGGCAATGTCCATACCTCTCTGGACAGGGCGGTCAGCGGTAAGGTGCATATTACCGCTGACTCATGGTCCAGCAGGCATGGACAGGGACGTTATCTTTCTTTCACGGCCCATTGGGTCACTCTATTGGCAGCTGGGAGGGATGCAGGACAAGGTGCAGTAGTGTTGGAGGTTGTTCCGCCACCACGCCTCCAAAATGCTACTACTGGTTGTGACACACCTCTCTCCTCCTCCCCCTCCTCTTCTTCTTCCTCCAGTGCTCTGTCCTCGGAACCAGCGGTGCTCCGTAGACGTACAAGGGGCTACGCGAGTACGCAGACAAAAAGATGCCATGCCGTGCTTGCGCTGGTGTGTTTGGGGGACAGGAGCCACACTGGGGCAGAGGTTCTGGCAGCTCTGCAGGGGCAGGCCGAGAGGTGGTTGACGCCACGCCAGCTTAAGCCAGGAATGGTCGTTTCTGACAATGGCACCAACCTCCTCTCCGCCCTGCGACAGGGGCAGCTCACCCATGTGCCCTGTATGGCTCACGTCCTCAACCTGGTGGTGCAGCGGTTCTTGGGCAGGTACCCAGGCTTACAGGATGTCCAGGCCAGGAAAGTCTGTGTGCATTTCCGCCGATCTTATAATGCCAGTGCTCGGCTGACTGAGCTGCAAAAGGAGCTGAACCTGCCCAAGAACCGCCTAATATGTGACATGCCCACCAGGTGGAACTCAACGTTAGCCATGCTGCAGCGACTGCACACGCAGCAGAGGGCCATCAATGAGTACCTTTGCGACTACGGCACCAGGACAGGGTCAGGGGAGCTTGGCTTTTTTTCCCCACGCCAGTGGAGCATGATCAGGGATGCATGCACTGTCCTCTCACCATTTGAGGAGGCCACGAGGATGGTGAGCAGTGACAGTGCATGCATCAGTGAAACTGTACCTCTTGTCCACCTGTTGGAGCATACGCTACGTGGGATAATGGACAGGGCACTTGAGGCAGAACAGAGGCAGGAAGAGGAGGACTTCCTTGCCTCTCAAGGCCCCCTTTATCCAGACAGTGTTCCTTCTGTCCCACCCATCACACAGGAAGAGGAGGAGGAGGAGGAGGAGGATTGTGTGAGCATGGGGGTGGAGCCTGGCACTCAGCATCAGCAGCAGCAGTCTTTTAGGGATGATGTACAGTCCCAACAAACCAGTGGACTTGTACGTGGCTGGGAGGAGATGGCTGGCTCCCTGATCCTGCAAAGCCTGCGGAAGGATCCTCGTGTTCTTCGGATCAAGGAGAGGGACCATTACTGGCTGGCCACTCTCCTTGATCCACAGTACAAGGGTAAGGTTGCGGACCTTATCTTGCCGTCGCAGAGGGAGCAGAGGATGAGGCATCTCAGGGAGGCCTTGCAGAAAGGTCTGTGCAACGCGTTCCCAGAAACTGGGAGGTTACAAACTCCTGGTCCTGGACGACGGGTTGCTGAGGCTTTGGTCAGTAGCAGAAGGAGCGGTGGGGAAGGTGGACGTCTGACCGATGCGTTCAGACAATTTTTTAGTCCGCAGCCCCAAGGTATGATCGGTTCCAGCAACCATCGCCAGCGTATGATATACATGGTGCAGGAATACCTAGGGGCAAGGTCAGACTTGGACACCTTTCCCACCGAAAATCCTCTGGCTTACTGGGTCCTGAGGATGGATCACTGGCCAGAGCTTGCACAGTATGCAATTGAGCTACTGGCCTGTCCTGCATCCAGCGTTCTTTCAGAACGCACATTCAGTGCTGCTGGAGGATTTGTCACCGATCATAGGGTGCGCCTGTCCACCGACTCGGTTGATCGACTGACCTTCATAAAAATGAATCAGGGGGTCAGGGGGAGTGGCCTCTGAGATGGTCGGGTGAGGACACATTCCGAAAGAGCTCCGGGACCTCCGTGCTTGAACTGAGTGGAGGACGGTGAATTAACAGCCAAAAACCCGGCGTTAATGCAGCATGAACACAGCTAACAGATACCATACTAGATCCGCAAAGGAAAAAGTACATCCGCGCATAATTCAAGGAGACATCCAGCAATATTTCTCACTACCCCCGCAAATACCCTCCGGTATTACACCAGAAAGAGTCCACAACCTGAAAGGAGGTGCCACTAACAGACCAGATACTATGGCAGCCCATGGTCTATCTATTGGGAAAGCTCCTCAGATGCAGGAAGCGGGCGTTCGGAGCCCAGGTCATACGGGCGGTGGACTGAACCCTACAAGTATCCTCGGCTTACCCGTTGGTGGGAGACAAGAGATCCGGGACCTGGATGTCCGGGGCACGGACCATGGTGGGGGTGTGGATGGCGGACTTGGCTGCTCACCGACTCCCGACTTGCATGCCGGAGGAGACCGCGGGACACGAGACCTGGCGCAGCCGCAGTTTGACTCGCCGGAGACAGCTGGCCGGGGGCGCGCCGAGGAAGAGAGAGGGCTGGAGGGAGACATTCGGAGTATCCGAAAAATGTTGGATACACTGCCTACACGCCGGGACATCGAAACACTAATTGGGCGATTAGAGGAGACCCACCGCCAAGACATCCAAGCGGTGAGGTTAGAGACGTCGGCCCTAGCAGAGAGAGTCAAGGCAGGCGAGGAAAAAGTGCTTCACGTAGAGGAGAGGATGGACGCCTTGGAGAAAGTGCAGACCTCTCAGGTGCTTATGGCAGCAGATCTACAGCTCTACACAGAGCAACTTGAAGACAGAAGCCGCAGGAGTAACCTCCGAATTCGGGGTCTTCCAGAGGTACAAGGGAATGAAGATCTTAAGGTAACCTTAACAGCTCTTTTTCAGTTTATCTTGAAATCCCCTGAGAGGTCAATAGAACTGGTGAGGGCCCATAGAGGTGCAGGTCCTAAATCCAAGGACCCTGAAAGACCTAGAGACGTTATTTGTTACTTTGACCGATACCTAGAGAAAGAGCTGATACTCAAGGCAGCCTGGGAAGCAGGAAATATGAACTTTAATGGGGCTAATATTAAGATCCTACCCGATATATCCCGTGCTACCCTTCAACGCAGAGCTTGCTTACGTCCGTTACTAGATTTAGCTAAGAAACAGGGTTGCACATATAGCTGGGGATACCCATTATCGGTAAGATTCCGTAGGGAGTCACTTTCATATACTATCTATACCCCAGAAGACCTTACTGGACTATTTGCTTTTCTGGAAGTGCCTCCCATCCAGATAACCAACTGGCTTCTACATATTCCACTTACAGGGAGACGCATGGGTGTATCAAATAGACAAGGGAGACACGGAGACTTTCACATACATCGATCACCCCAAAGGAGAAAAATTTGAGATCCACACGGAGACTAAGAATGGGTTAAATGGATGAGTGTGGACAGTGACTCTCTGTGGGGGGGGGGGGGGGGGAGGGAGGGGGGAGTGGAGGGAAGGCCTGAAACAGTGCTATTTCATCAAGAGACTCTGGTTCTTTTTTTTTTTTTTTTTTTTTTTTTTTCTCTTGTTGGACTACTGAACTGACATAATGCTTAATATATGAGGTTTAATATATGTCAATATATGTCAATAATACGACTTTAGCCCCCCAGATAAGGGGGAGATGAGACGGCTGGTAGAAAGACTCATCTTTTTTTTAGGGGTACCTTGCCTTCTCTTTTTTTTCCCCTTTTCTTTTTTCTTTTTTTTTTTTTTTTTTTTTAGCGTCTGCCTGTTCTCTGATGAACAATCCCACATATACATATCTAAGAAGTCCATATGCCCATTAACCCCCCCCCCCCTCTTCCCGGCCCTTTTTCTTTTCTTTTTTTATATAGGTATATATATATATATATAAAAAATTTATTTCTTCCCTCTCTCTCCTATTTTACTACCCCCCTTTTTTTTTTTTTTTTTTTTTTCATTATATAATTTGTTTATATAAAATTTTTTTTTTATCTCTCTCTATCTTTTCCCTTTCTTCCCTTACACAGAGCACATTAATCACTCACTGAGATTTTTTGGACAATCATTTCTTAGCAAATTTGGTTTTTTTTTTTTTTTTCTCCTTAGTTATATATAGATATACATAATATAATAATAATAATATATAATAATTTCTATTTTTGTATTTGATGCACTGGGTTTAGAGCACGTATTTTTGTGGCAACAACATGAATTTTATTCCCCACACTTATTAATATCTATTTTTTTTTTTTTGGATTCTTTCACGGTATTAACATATTAAAAAGGGAAAAAAAAAAAAAAAAAGATATACACGATAATAACACGTTAATGAACCAGGGGGGGCTTAAATTTTCCCTTCCCCATTCCCCCTCCTATTTCTTTTTTTTTTTTTTTTTTTCTCCTGTTTTTCACCTTTTTTGAAATTTGTACACAAACCACAATTAGGTGGAACTTTTCTTCATTTAGAACACTAAATTTTTTTTTTTTTTTTTACACAAATACCTACATATTCAGATATATATATATACCAATTGTTTTTTGGGACACCGCCCGACAATAAAAGGGCAAATTTTTTGAGTCTGGAAAGAAGGTTAAAACTCTGGAATCAATAATCAATAACAAACAATAGAGGGGAGGGCTGTACTATGAACAAAATTTATGATGATATGTTTAATATGAATATATATGAATATATATGAATATAAATATGAATTTGATTTAGTGACAGGCGATATAAGGAGACTCAGCCTACAGCTATGTTTCTATTTGTTCTGGGGTTCTTTTTTTTTTTTTCCTCCACCTTCCTTCCCCCTTGGGAACTTGAACTTGAGACTACTAAAATACTAGGGAACAATACACATGCTGAGAGGGAAGTAGAAGGACATAGCCCATATGTGCGGATTAAATTGTGAGGTAATTAAAGGAGCAGAGAGATACGATCAAGAAGGACGGCTTTCTCCCTGCCCCCCCCTTCGATACTGGTTTCCCCCCCTCCTGCCCCCCCCCCTCCCCTTTTCTCCCCTACTACTAGCTTAAAAATCTCCCACTCTTTCCCTCTCCGCCCCCTCCCCTGTCCGTCCCTACTCAATCCAAAAATTCAAGACAGTAAATGCTGGAGATGAACGGATGATCCCGGAGCTTTAAACCCGACTACCCCTGACCACGACCCCACATAGGACAAAACGCTCATATACCGAGTCGTAACGGTGAGCGTTTATTTTTTTTAGCAACATATAGCTAAAGTTTTTTAGGAGGGGATTCTACCCCGCAAAATCCCCGAATTTTTTTTTTTTTTTTTTTTGGTTTCCTCCCTTTTTTTTTTTTTTTTTTTTTTTTTGCTGTTTTAGAGCCAGTCCATGGAGGCCCTCAATGTGATCTCGCTGAACGCAAGAGGTCTAAATACACCAGAAAAAAGGAGACTATTAATACACGACCTACAACGCTATAAGTCAGACGTGGCATTTGTACAAGAGACACATTTCAGAGAGGATAAAGTACCTATTTTAAAGAATCATTTATTCCCAAATGTCTATCATGCTACAAACCAAAAGGCAAAGTCAAGAGGAGTATCTATCCTTATCTCGAGAAAGATACCATGGACGTATATAGAATCGGTCAAGGACCCCGAAGGGCGCTATTTGTTTGTAAAAGGTAGAATAGGAGATATCGTAATTACATTGGCAACACTGTACGCCCCCAATGACCATCAAGAACCCTTCTTAAGTAAAATATTCAAACGGTTGAACGATTTTACAGAGGGCCATGTGATCATTGGAGGCGATTTAAACGTCCCACTAAATCCAGCTGAAGATACCTCGTCTGGACTCTCGGCTACTTCCTATAGATCGCGTAATCACATTACCCAAAATCTACATAAAAACCAGCTGATTGATATATGGCGTATATCCCATCCAACTGAAAAAGATTATACCTACTATTCGCCACAATATAAATCCTACTCTCGAATAGACTATTTTCTGATACCACATGCCCAACTCCACTCGATACGAGAAGCCACGATAGGTTCTATTACGTGGTCAGATCATGCACCTATTTTTATTAAATATGAATTACAAGACTCACCACATAAAAGATCAAGTCAGTGGAGATTGAACGAGAGCCTCCTACAGGATAATGAAGTCTTAGAGGATGTAATTAAGGAACTGAACTATTATTTCACCGCTAATGACACCTTAGACTGTGACCCCGGAATTATATGGGAGGCGCATAAAGCGGTCATTAGGGGAGTACTAATTAAGCATGGGGCCAGGATTAAACGGAAACGGACAGAACAATTAAAAACATTATTAGAAGAACTAGCCCTGTTGGAAACTCGTCATAAACGGACTCTCTCCACATCCCTGGAGAAGGAACTCCAAATTAAACGAACACAAATTGCAGACCTTTTACATTTCAAGGCAAAGGCAGCATTGCAAACTTGTAGGAGGTTCTCGTATGAATCAGGGGATAAATGTGGAAAGTTCTTAGCTAGAACTTTGCGAGAACAGAAAATAATGAACTATATACCACAAATTATACCACCGAACAAGCCCAAAGTGATAAAACCATACGATATTGCCAGGGAATTCCAGGAATTTTATGAATCCCTATATAATCTCCAGACTCAACCTCCCACTCAAACCCAAATCGACGAATATCTTTTACGGTCGGAAATGCCCCAATTAGCTGAGGTAGATAGAGAAGACCTTGATAGGCCCATAACAGCAGAAGAATTACAGGAAGCCGTAAGAGCCACTAAATTGGGTAAAGCCCCGGGCCCGGATGGACTCACTGCCCAATATTATAAGGTATTGTTTCAGTCTTTAGCCCAATATATGATTACATTTTTTAATGATTTAGGATCCACTGCGACATTTACAAAAGAGACAATGTTAGCCCATATATCGGTGATACCGAAAGAAGGAAAGGACCCGTCCTCCTGCGGGAGTTATCGTCCAATCTCCCTGCTTAATCTAGATCTAAAACTTTTCTCGAAAATTCTAGCAAATAGGATTCAACAATATATCCCAAATTTAGTTCACCTAGATCAGGTAGGTTTTGTTCCCAAACGCGAGGCAAGAGATAATACTACGAAGGTACTTAATTTGCTACATATAGTGAATAAAACTCAAACGCAAGGTGTATTTATAAACACAGACGCTGAGAAAGCCTTCGACAGGGTGAACTGGAGGTATATGGTGGCAGTTTTGCGATATGGAGGCTTTGGAGATAAAATGTTGAAGTGGATAAATTCCATATACTCCTGCCCAAGAGCACGGGTAAGAGTTAACGGAGTACTGTCGGAAGCCTTCCAGATCGCAAATGGGACACGCCAGGGATGTCCACTGTCACCACTCCTTTTCGCCCTGTCGCTGGAGCCATTCCTCTGCATAATCCGCTTAAACCAGGATATCACAGGTATACATGTTGGAAAAACACAATTTAAGATCTCGGCCTATGCAGACGACATGCTGTTCTCGCTCACGAACCCCCTGATCTCAATCCCGAATTTAATGAAGGAGTTCGAGAAGTACAGTACACTTTCCAATCTCCGTATAAACTTTAATAAATCAGAAGCAATGGGGCTTAACTGCCCACAGATACTAATTGAACAACTTAAACAAAACTTCAAGTTTAAATGGACAGGGAAAGCACTTATATATCTTGGTACATTAATCCCACCTGATATAAACAAGATCTTTGAGCTAAATTTCCCCCCACTGCTCCAGAGGGTGAAAACCCTACTGGATAAGTGGAAATCAGGATTACACTCTTGGCTAGGACGAGTTAATATCGTCAAGATGAGTATTCTCCCTAAATTTCTTTATCTCCTACAGGCCCTCCCAGTAAATATCCCATCGTTATATTTTAAACAATGCCAGAAGTTAATTTTTGATTTTATATGGGCATATAAGCAACCTAGGCTACAGCGTAGGCAACTAATACTTCCTAAGAGAGACGGAGGACTAGCAGTACCAGATATACATAAATATTACCAAGCTATACACTTAAGTAGGGTGATAGATTGGAATAGGCATATAGATCTTAAACTCTGGGTACAGATTGAGAACGCGCAGTCGCCTATTCTATTAGGAAGAGCACCTTGGTGTGCTACACACCTTCCCAGAGAATTTATTAAACACCCTCTAATAGGTAACACGGTGAAAATATGTGCAAAGTTGTTTTCAATATTGAATATAACACCGGAGACCTCTCCTCTGTACCCAGTATTAGGGAACCCACTCTTTCCACCGGGAAATGAAGATAGGGCCTTTAAGCACCTATGTAATATAAGCTATATACAAGTGTCTAGCTACATAGGAGAGGGGAAATGGCGGACGATTCCAGAGCTGATGGAAAGAGAGGGAATGTTTAGACTAAAATTTTGGAATGCCCTTCAGATAACTCACTTTTTGAATACCCTTCCTGACCCGGGATGGTTTATTAGACCTCTTACCTTATTTGAGAAATACTGCTCAGAGACAGGACTAATGTCACATACCTTATCAGCGAATTACGAATTAATAACTGCAGCAAGGGAAACTGACTCTCTGAAATGTGTCCGTGAATGGGAACGAGAATTCGGGAAAACCTTTAGTATAATACAATTGCAACATATTCTTAAGTTTACACATGAATCATCTATATGTGCGAAAACACAAGAGACCAATTTTAAAATTTTTACGCGATGGTATAGAACACCAGAAAGACTAAAGACATTCTTCCCTGATGCATCGGACATATGTTGGAGATGCCAGAAAGACACGGGTTCTATGTTACACATTTTTTGGGAATGCCCTAAACTGAAGAATTATTGGACAGAGGTTAGACGCATTCTCCAAATTTTTACAGATATTGCAATTCCAGATGACCCAGCGTTCTTTCTCCTCCACGCGTCCCATATACCAGAGAAGATTTATAAAGAATCTATTATCTGTCATCTACTAGATGCCGCCAAGGCATGCATTCCACTGATGTGGAAATCGGAGGTGCCCCCGACGATACAGATGTGGTTGCATAAAGCGAGGGAGATTGGCAAGCTGGAAGACCTGGTTCTTTCCGCACGACACCAAAGAGAAAAGTACATCAGGACCTGGGCATCCTGGAATACTTTTATGACTTCGGAAGAGGGACTTGGCCTCCTTGCTGGGGAAAGTTAAAATACCCTCTCTCATACCGGGACCTTCTTGCGAGTGGTGAGCACAATGGGGGTCAGACCATGGATTGGCTCTGGGATTAATTTCTCTCCCCTTTTTTTTTTTTTTTTTTTCCTTTTTTTTTTTTTTTTTTTTTTTTTTTTGCCTTGCTTTGCTCTTTTTTGTTTGGTTCTGTTTTTTCTTGGGTTATTAGATAAGGTTATAAAATTGGGATAGGCAAGTCCGAGAACATACGGAAAAAGTAGATAGGAAACCGAGTTGACAGGCAGAAGATATTTTTATTCAGTATATGAAGGATATAAATAATGTCTGTGAACTAAGTGTAAATTAATGATTAAGTTGAATAGTATGTTTTCTTTTGTGTATTTTCGGATATGTTTTTCCTAAAAATAAATAAAATAATTGAAAAAAAATAAAAATGAATCAGTCTTGGATCACCACCAGCTACCAGGCACCTGAAGCGGATATAACTGAATAATTTATAATGTCACATCCCTTCAAGACTGCCTATGCTGATGCTGAGTGACTGTCCTGTTATGTTCACTGACTATCCTCTTCCTCCTCCTCAATGATCCATGCCACCACACCAGTGCCTAAGGCACAATTTTTCAGCCCCTGTATAACAGGGGCGTGTACTTACAATTTTTTAAAAAAATGCTTCGCAACAGGTGTGACTGCTTTGCTCCAAGTACAGTATCTGTGAGGGGTTGCAGTGTTGTGGCACCAGCACCAGTGCCTAAGGCACAATTTTTCAGGCCCTGTTGGGGCGTGTAATTACAATTTTTAGGCAATGCTTTGCAACAGGTCTCATTGCTGTGCTCAGAGTACAGTATCTGTGAGGGGTTGCAGTGTTGTGGCACCAGCACCACTGCCTAAGGCACAATTTTTCAGCCCCTGTTTAACAGGGGCGTGTAATTACAAATCTTGATCTAATAGTTCACAGCAGGGCCCATTCCTGCGCCCACCAAGAGTAACTATGAGGGCCTACAGTCTTGTGGCAACACCGTCCACCACCACCACCACCACCACCACCACCACCACCACCACCAAAGGCCCAATTTTTCTGCCCTGTTCAACAGGTGCATGCAATTACAAATCTTGATCTAATAACTCACAGCAGGGCCTATTCCTGCACCCACCAAGAGTAACTGTGAGGGCTTACAGTCTTGTGGCAACACCGTCCACCACCACCAAAGGCCCAATTTTTCTGCCCTGTTCAACAGGTGCATGCAATTACAAATCTTGATCTAATAACTCACAGCAGGGCCCATTCCTGCACCCACCAAGAGTAACTGTGAGGGCTTACAGTCTTGTGGCAACACCGTCCACCACCACCAAAGGCCTAATTTTTCTGCCCTGTTCAACAGGTGCATGCAATTACAAATCATGATCTAATAACTCACAGCAGGGCCCATTCCTGCACCCACCAAGAGTAACTGTGAGGGCTTACAGTCTTGTGGCAACACCGTCCACCACCACCAAAGGCCCAATTTTTCTGCCCGGTTCAACAGGTGCATACAAGTACAAATCTTGATCTATTAACTCACAGCAGGGCCCATTCCTGTGCCCACCAAGAGTAACTGTGAGGGCTTACAGTGTTGTGGCTACACCAACATCTAATAGGGCAAATTTCTGCAGAGTATATACGGCAGGCCTATACTTTCAAACATCCAACTTACAAACGACTCCTACTTGCAAACGGAAAGAGAAAACAGGAAGTGAGAGGAAATCTACCCCTAGAAAGGGAAATTCTATCCTGTTACATTTAATTTGGGAAAAAGGTATCTCCTCTCTACTGATGCTTTATCACCAATCCTTGTTTCAATTAAAACCCCACTTTTCCTAAAACATTTGTCATTGGGACGGAAAGTGAGGTGAAATGTTCTGAACAGATGTGCAAAGACAGCAAATGTTACAGGGGTGATAACCCCTCCCTATGTTCTCCAAAAAGCTTAAAAATAGATTTTTTGGGGATGGAGCTACACTTCATAATGTACCTGTTCAGATTCTACTTAAGAACAAACCTACAGTCCGTGTCTTGTTTGCACCACCTATATACTGCTGTTCAGAGTATATAGGGTTGTAGGTATAGGGTTTTATTTTGGGTGTGGGGTCCCCCTTAATATCCATACAAGACCCAAAGGGGCTGGGGGGGTGGGGGGGTTGATGGGGTAGCCATGGTAGGCGGCCAGGACAAGACATGACATTAAAGCCGCAAGTGGTTTTAAATGGCTTCTTTTTTTCCTTTACAAATGTCATTTTTGTGCAGGGACAGTTCTAAACACGGGAAACACATGCCACTTCACAGGCATACTTTAGACACCCCCCAGGTACCATATTTAAAGGAAAATTTCACTTTTTTTTTTTTTTTTTCACTTTATGCATCATTAAAATGACTGCTCCCGAAAAAACGTTAGTTTTTAAAAGTTCTTTTTGCATTGATATATGTCCCCTGGGGCAGGACCCGGGTCCCCAAACCTGTTTTATGACATTAACATGCATATTGGCCGTTGTAATTAGCAATTTTGATTTCGAACGTTCGCGTTCATTATAACGAATAGGGTTCGAAAATTCGCCCGAACTTTCGGTCCGTTCGAAGGTTCTGGTGCGAACCAAACCCGGGGGTGTTCGGCTCATCCCTAGTTATTGCAAACAGATTTGATAACATGCCTGAACTTCAGACCCTGGCACTAGAATTGGTATATAAGGCTGAGAGTGCTGCCTCAAAGGGACCTCTGAGACTGAATTTGCAGAGCACCATGCTGAGATAATTCCAATGCACTCTGTCAAATGCCTTATCTGCATCCAGTGATAGAAGTAGAGAAGGCATATGATGTTGATCATTCCATTGAGTTAGGTCAATAAACTGCCTAGTGCCATCTGCCATTAATAAATCCTGCTTGATCGGGATGTATCAATTGCAGGATATTGGGGTTAAGCCTGTTAACTAGGAGTTTAGAGTATAATTTGATGTCTGTAATCAACAAAAAAAAAATGGTCAAAAAATTGCCAGATCAGTTGGTGATGTTCTAGGTTTAAGAACAGTTATAATAAAGGCCTCTAAAGACACCTTAGAAAGGGAACCTGTAGACATGGCTAAATTCACTATCACACAAAGGTATGAATCAGTTAGATAGAGAATCAGTAAATGTTTTGTACTCATTTGTAGTATAGCCATCTGGGCCTGGGGATTTATTTAGAGGCAGTTTATGGAGTACTGGTTCTAGTTCCTTAAATGTGAAAGGCTGAGAGAGGCTAAGTAAGAGAGTGCAATTGATCAAGGGTGGGTTAGGCAGTTCAATAGTATCTAGAAAAACTGCAATCATTACTTCATTAGGTGGACACAACTGTGTAGTCTCTTTTAGATTATATAGGGATTTATAGAATTTACTGAAGGAGTTTGCTATACCTAATGGGTTGGCGATTCAACCCTTAAACACTTGCCGACCCCCCTATAGCAGTTTTACTGCTACAGGGTGGCCGTGCTGCACAGGATCACGTATAGATATAATATTCTGTATATGCATGATTCTACACAATGGAAGCTGATTAACGGGTCCCGTGGACTTGATGTCCGTCTGCACCTGCTGATTATTCTGTACACAGGCAGAACGGCAGTCTGCCTATGTAAACAAGGCAGATTGCCATTCTGTCAGTACACTGATAAAAATTATTTTGTTGGCTTTTAATTTTAACATAAAAATTTTATATTTTTCAACATAAAAATAAATGTTTATTTAATTAATTTGACATTTTAAGTACCTTAATTAATTCTCATTAGTTCTTAACCTCCCGGGCGGTATTCCAGAGTCTGGCTCGGGGTGAGATTCTAGTTCCAAAAGCGGTATTCCCGAGCCAGACTCTGGATCGCATCGCAGGATCCTGGAAGAGGTTTCTTACCTTGTCTCTGGGATCCCCAATGTATTCCAGCTGTGTACGGCGTCCGGATCTTCCTGATCTTCCGCCCGATACACTGCGTGCCCTGGCTTCCGTTCCCTGCGAGCCCCGCGACGCAGGGGGGTGGAACCGGCAACAAATTCAAAATGTATAAAGCGCAAACACACTGATACATTGTAATCCTCTTGGATTACATTACTAAATAAATTAAAAAAGACCTTATTTTGCCCCCCAGTGCTTTATCCAGTGCCCTTGCCTGCAGCATTATTGTACTTTCTGTCACAGCGACCATGGCATCAAAAAAGCATGCCTCTACCTCTAAAGCGGTATATGACCTGCTGGAAAACAGCGACAGCGATACCGAATCACTTGCAGATTTGAGTGACAGCAAAGCTTGGAGAAGTCTTGGAAAGCGATTTCATTGATGATCCTGCGACTGCCCAGCGATGTGCGGACTTGTTGGTCGATTGAGTGCGGTACGGAGCATGCAGCGCCCCCAAGATTTCCGTTTACTGGAGCACCCGGTATCAAAGTGGAGGTTGAAGATGACAACCCCCTGGCATACCTCCAACTCTTTTTGACCGATGAGGTTATAGAAAAAATTGTTACGGAGACAAATCGGTACCAGGAGCAACAAGCTGCTACGCATCAGATGTTTGCAAGGAGCAGAAAGTGGGAACCAGTGACAAAAGAGGACATCTGGAAGTTTCTGGGCCTCTTTATTCTTCAGGGAATGGTGGGAAAACCTCTGCAGAAATGGTACTGGACAACCAACAAATTACTAGCCACTCCTTTTTTTGGCACGGTAATGTCGGAGTACAAATTTTCTCTCATAATGAAATATTTGCACTTAAAAATAATGAGGAATTTGATGAGACTTCTCATCCAGCACCAAAACTGAAAAAGATTTGGGAGATATATCAAATTATTCTGAAAAATTTCCAGGAGACCAATGTACCAGATAGAGACATCAGTATCGACGAAAGTCTAATGGCCTACAAAGGAAGACTCAGCTGGATACAGTTTATCGTGTCTAAGAGAGCACGATTTGGCATAAAATGATTCATGCTCTGTGAATCCAGCACCGGTTACATATGGAATTCGGTCCTTTACACCGGGAAAGGAACCAAATTCAATGAAAGATTCAGTAATTATGGAATCGCAACCGCTTCTGTTCTTACTTTGATTGAGCCGTTGCTGAATCAGGGATACTGTGTAACCACGGATAATTTTCTACACTTCTCCAGAACTCTATGAGTTCCTTCTACAGCACAATACGGATGCATATGGGACCGTTAGAGCTAACCGGCGTGACATGCCGCCAACCTTTGGCAATAAAAAGCTCAAGGCACCAGTAAGAGGAAAGGAATTTAAGATCTCACTGTTTGCGGATGATATCATCCTTACCCTCACACAGCCGAGAATCTCCCTTCCTAACCTCCACAAAGAACTTGACCGTTATGGAGCCCTCTCGGGCTACAAAATAAACCAGACCAAATCGGAAGCTCTTCCGATCAACATCCCAGACTCAGAAGTTGTACATCTGCAAACCAACTTCTCCTACCTTTGGAAATCTTCCTCCCTTAAGTACCTAGGAGTACACATTACCCCAAAATTTGCGTCACTGTACCAGGCAAACTCCCCCCCCCTTTTCAGATCTATAAGGTCCCTGCTACTGCAATGGCAGAAACACCCCATCTTCCTCCTAGGCAAGGTAGCGTCGATAAAGATGACGATCCTCCCGAAACTCTTTTATCTTTTCCAGACGCTGCCCATTCCTGTACCATACAGCCAACTGAGACGACTGCAGGCAGACCTACTTAAATTTACGTGGGGTCATAAAAGGCACAGAATACCCCAATCGGTAATGATGGCCTCACGCATGGACGGAGGTCTCGCCTTCCCCAACCTTGTTAATTACTACCAAGCAGCCCAACTGCGTGCAGTCGCCTTATGGTACACCCAGAGGTCATATAACAAATGGTCAGAGATTGAAAAGATATGGATGGCCCCGGCCCACCCTAATAGTTTGCTATGGAGCTTGAGCGCAGAAGTCCCCCCCCGAATGCCTACTGGGGTCAATGACCCAACTACGCCACCTATGGCGAAGGATCTCCAAAACACACAAACTCCCATCTGAAAAATCACTTCTAACGTCGTTCATATGTAACCCTAAACTCCCTGACAGCCTGACGCACCAAATGTCCCATATATGGTCATCGCGGAACCTCTTCCACTTGGGGTCTTTAGTAGACCACAGGTCACGCAAACTACTGTCGTATGCGGCCCTCCAGGCCAAGTATGACCTCCCCCACCAAGCATTTTATAGCTACCTACAGATACGGCACTTTGCCCTGACCATATCACCCGATCTGCTCTTATCCCCTCCATCCCCCTTTGAAAACTTAATTCTAGCAGGCTCAGCCCAAAAGGGGCTAATTTCAGATATATACAGGATATTGAATGCTTATCCTATGGAAACTAAAGGCAAACACGCCTACATGCTTAAATGGGAGGGAGCCATAGGAGAAGAGATCTCCATGGAACAATGGAGGGTGATATGGTCACAGGCAGCCAAGAGTTCCCTATGCACCTTATACAAAGAGAACACATACAAGATACTTTTCTTTTGGTACATGACCCCTGTTGTCCTCCACGCCATCTACCCATCAACCCCTGACTGTTGCTGGCGCTGTCTGCGGGACAAAGGCACACTTTACCATATATACTGGGGATGCCCGCTGATTGTATCCTACTGACAGGAAGTCCAGCAATTGTTAACCCAACTCCTAGGAACACGTATCCCTATGAATCCCAAATCCTTCCTACTGGGCATACCCCATCCACAACTATCTTCACCCTGCAAGAAATTAATGAGGCATATACTAACAGCTGCACGCTGCCTTATAGCCCTAAATTGAAAAAAAAAAAACGCCCCCCTGATCCGGGAGCCCTACACACCAGAATTAAAGATGTAGAGCTGATGGAGAAGATGACCGCCAGGATGCAGGACAGGCTGGAAGCACATGATATGGTATGGAACCCCTGGAACCTCCAGGAGATCCAGAACCAAACCTGACCCGATGTGCTGGACCACCACGGTGACAACCCTCTCTTATCTCTCCTCTCCTCCCTTTCTCCCTCCTCTTCCCTTCTCTTCCTATCCCTTAAGAGCCCTCTTGTGACTCTTGCCCCTATAAGCAACTATAAGTTCCCTACGGTATGAGGAACATGGGTTCCTAGCTTTCTTTTTTTTTGTGTAATCAATTTTTATTGGAAAAATAACATATAAACAAACCGTGGTAACCATTTGTGAAGATAATAATCCGTCGACTACACAGAGTCGTGGTGTCAACAATAAGAAGTGCTTTGGTTAACAGACATACATAGAGGTAGGGGGAAATCGGGGGTTAAAGAAATTGTTGTGGGTCCTGAGTTAGGGGCAACCATATATTAGCTAAAGGACCGTGTAGGTGAGAAGGGTAAGTGGGGCGTGGGGTCCCGTCTAAGGGTGTCCCATCTCCGGGGGTGGGCCCGGGGCTGGGACGCCTTCCTAAAATGCATAAAGCGCGTGGTCCCGAGACCTGCAGCTGGGGCCGGGGAGGGGGGCTCAATGGCCTCCAACATACCACCCCCGACCCCCCCGCCAGCCCGGGGAGCCCCACGGCATTGCTAAGTGTCTGGCTGGGACCGCCATCACCCCAGATAACTCTCGTGGCCCTAGGGCCATGGTTCCTAGCTTTCTAATAGAATAGACCGAAAAAGAGATACTAATGACCTGGGAGGAATTGAGCGATTATTAGTTAAACTGTTTATATAGACCCAGACACTTTCTGTCATCTGCCTCCCCCTAGTCTATAAGTTTGTGAACTACGTGTAATTTCTAATACCATGAGTAATAGCGCAAGTTATACCTCTTGCTTTGACTGTTTGAATTATTTGTATTGTACATTTCTTGAATAAAATGTTATTTGGAAAAAAAAAAAAGCTCAAGGCAGGAGAAATACTTGCCTGGCAGAAAGGCAAAATGATGGCACTGAGATGGTGCGACAAAAAAGATGTGCGCCTAATGAGTACTATTCACAACACCTCTACTGTCATGGTGCACACAACAGGTGGAAAAGGCTTTGCCCCCCAAAGTACCTTACCCCACATGTTGACAGGGACAAGGGCCTCTTCCCAACAACCCTGGCCGAAGGTTATCGGGGTCTGCAAGCGAGGGGAAAATATGGAAGCTACCTTTAACAAGGGGGTCCTAAGATCACAGATCCCCCTATGTGAATGGGTATCGGGTACATCTTACCCCTACCTATGCACCCTAAAAAGCAGTGAAATGTAAAAAAGCAAGAGCCGGTTTTCAAAAAGTCCTTAATTAAAAAAATAGCTACAAGCTGTCTTCTCCTCAAGTTGTCTTCTCCCCGAGCCGTCTTCTCCCTGAGCCGTGTTCTGCTGCTGCCATCTTGTCCTGCTGCTATCTTCTCCCGGTGTCATCTTCCCCCGGTGCCATCTTCTCCTGCTTGTCTTCTTCCTAGTTACCCGCTAAAAAAAAGACAACCAAAGAAGAAGAGCGTTTTTTTGTAGTGGGTGTGACAGACCTAGCCGGGATACGGGCTTTTTGAGAGGACTACATGCTAGCCTCCTGCCAGCTGATTACGGGCCCCCCAAAATACACTCTCTGTATATGCATTTGGCATTAGAAATAGACTAGCATCTGACAGTGTATGTCCCATTCAATGTCATGAGCTCAAGCCACCTGTCTATTGTGTAAATGAGGCTGGTCTGGCTTGTAAGGTGTATTCCACACACTGTTGTTGTGCTAATTAGCCCTGTGTTACTGTTTATGTTAATGTATGTTGAATAGTCCTTCCAATTAACTAGGAGCCTTAAAGTCTGACCCTGAAAAGCCTTTTCAGGCAGTCAACTAGTCTGGGCAATGATTAAGATAATTAGCTCATGCTAATTAGGTTAGCTTTGAATCATCTGGCTATATATGTGTGTGAAATGTCAAATAAAGCATTCCTGATGTACTCCAAGAAATAGTGCTGTCTAATTCTTGGGGGTTCCTATAACCAGATCCATTGGACTCATGTTCCAGGACTTAGGAAGCATTTACGGCGGACACCTTGAGTACAGGATCCGTCACATTGTTGGCAAGCAGTGGGATCGTGCTTCCTGCAGTCTGGGACATCCAAGATCGGGATAGAAGACTTCGGTCACCCCAGCGGAGATATGGATCTGGCATCAGAGTTCCCGGGGCTGCTGCGGATCATCCTTGCAGCATACACAAGGACTGTGTCTGAGGAGGAATACCTGGAGCTCAGGCAGCAGATTCGGGTGGAGCTCTGGATTGGAGCCCTCCAGCTCGCTGGTATAAAACAGGGCAAGTTCTTTCCAACCCAAGAGCAACGGGCCAGTGACCAACGGGCATTGCGGATGGCATTCCTGGGAGAGCGGCCCCAGGAGCAATGGGTGACTGAGTTGGACAGGCTTGTCCAGCAGGAGATAGAGCTGGACAATCGTTATCGGGCTCTGCAATGGCACGCAGAGCAGGGATATTTAGGGGAGACAACAGAATGCTCTCCGGAGGGATATGACTTTGGAGGCCCTGGATTGCTGTGGGAGAGCCTTACAGATCATTTTGTGTTTGGCGATGAAGGGGAACCTACCCTTGAGGACCTGCAAGAATATAGAGAGGCTATGCTCGGTCTTGCAGGTGTCTCAGAGCTTAAACCTGATCTGGACCATTTGTTAAGGAAGGAACAGCATCTGGAAAGGGCATACAGGAAACTGCTAGAACACGTTCAGCAGCATGCCAGAGAATCGGCAGTGGAAACTCCGGAGATTGTCGTCCCCAAAGCGGAAGTGCTGACAATTGGGCAGAACTCTGCTAACTTCTGCCCAGCACCAACAGTGGCTTCGGCCTTCTTGAGGGAAGAGGTAGTTGGCCCTTCTCCCACAACACTGACAGGGACATGTGATTTTCTGCCAGCAGCATCTATGGAGTTACAACAAACTTCTCCAGCTGAAGATCTGGTAACTGAACAGAGGGTCCAAGCCCTTTGCCCGACATCTACAGCAATTCTGGAGGCCCAGGGTGAGGAGGGGGCAGTCAATCACGAGTTGCAGATCAGGGTTCAAGGAGAGAATGCAGTTGTCACTTCACATCTGCAGCTTGATCTGGTGTCGGTGGATGGGCCTGTGGTCTCCACTAACAGAAAACCAGCAGAAGTGCTGGCAACCGGGCAGAGTGCTACCAACCTCTGCCCAGCACCGGTAACAGCTGCGGAGTTCCAGGGAGCTGGGGCAGTCGGCCTCTCTCCCCAACAGTTAGCTGGAGCAGATGATGTAGGGAAGCTCCTACGCCCAGCTGAACTGCTGGCAACGGAACAGAGCGCTGCTGGCCTCTGCCCTCAACTAAAACAGGACAGATTTCCTGTAAAGGTGGATGGGAATGCAGTCTCCACCAGTATAACCCAGGGATGCTGGGCGGTCGGCCCAGATCCCCAACAGCAGGATGGAGTGAGCCCAGTCATCCTGTCTTCTCTCCAGCGGCTGAAAAGACTCCAGGGAGAAGGGCCAGTCCAGGCCTCTCCCCAGCGGCAGATATGTTCTATGAGAGAGGCAGAGGTTGGCTGGGTGAGTAATACTCTGTTTGAAACAATTTGTTTGGGGTACTGTGTGGGTACAGGCATTCGAGGACTGGAACTATGGACTAACTTCGGAGTCAACCCGTCTGGGGTCTCCTCCTATGTTAGTCTCCTGCCGAAAGGGGAGAAATGTGACAGACCTAGCCGGGATACGGGCTTTTTGAGAGGACTACATGCTAGCCTCCTGCCAGCTGATTACGGGCCCCCCAAAATACACTCTCTGTATATGCATTTGGCATTAGAAATAGACTAGCATCTGACAGTGTATGTCCCATTCAATGTCATGAGCTCAAGCCACCTGTCTATTGTGTAAATGAGGCTGGTCTGGCTTGTAAGGTGTATTCCACACACTGTTGTTGTGCTAATTAGCCCTGTGTTACTGTTTATGTTAATGTATGTTGAATAGTCCTTCCAATTAACTAGGAGCCTTAAAGTCTGACCCTGAAAAGCCTTTTCAGGCAGTCAACTAGTCTGGGCAATGATTAAGATAATTAGCTCATGCTAATTAGGTTAGCTTTGAATCATCTGGCTATATATGTGTGTGAAATGTCAAATAAAGCATTCCTGATGTACTCCAAGAAATAGTGCTGTCTAATTCTTGGGGGTTCCTATAACCAGATCCATTGGACTCATGTTCCAGGACTTAGGAAGCATTTACGGCGGACACCTTGAGTACAGGATCCGTCACAGTGGGTAACCAAAAGAAAGCTCTATTTTTGGGAAAAAAAGGACAAACATTTTATTTGGGTACAGTGTCACACGACCGCGCAATTGTCAGTTAAAATAATGCAGTGCTGTATCGCAAAAAATGGCCTGTTCGTGAAGGAGAGTAAATCTTCCAGAGCTGAAGTGGTTAAGACAGTTACTAAGAAAATAATTTTTTTATTTGATCTTTTGTTGTTTAAACAGTTTTTCAAAGTAGGCTCCAGCCTTATTGGAATGGGTGTAAATATAAAATTTCAGACGTTTCAGTAAAACTTCATGCTGAGCAATTAAGCATAATTGTAAGTTGTGACATGCTTGATGACGATCCTCAAGGATTTTTAGATCAAGACATTTTTTATGAGCCTTTTCAAGAGTTCAGATTTGAGTCAACAGGTCATTGATTTCTTTAGATCTCCGCTTTTTTTGACCATCCCAATTTTTATAAAAAATCCTCCCATTAGGGCTTTATGAGTATTTCAGTAAGGAAGAGAGTTGTAGGCCAGGCACTGGACACATATGAATAGAGAGGGGAATTTTGCATAGCATGCCACATCCTATATATAAATGAAAAAAGTGGAAGTTCCCCTAAGGGTTTGGACTTTTAAGGCGTGCTCAAATTGTGACCCCAGACAAAACATAAGATAGTGTGTATACGAAAAATATTTATTACAGCATTATATATAAAAAAGAGGAAAGTTATTTTGACAATATTGCAATAAAACACCTATTGAAATATTTGAACAGAATTGGATACAAAGATGTATTACATCGATATAGATTGTGGGCGTAGACTCAAACCTGACGCGTTTCGGAGGTTTAAACCTCCGAAACGCGTCAGGTTTGAGTCTACGCCCACAATCTATATCGATGTAATACATCTTTGTATCCAATTCTGTTCAAATATTTCAATAGGTGTTTTATTGCAATATTGTCAAAATAACTTTCCTCTTTTTTATATATAATGCTGTAATAAATATTTTTCGTATACACACTATCTTATGTTTTGTCTGGGGTCACAATTTGAGCACGCCTTAAAAGTCCAAACCCTTAAGGGAACTTCCACTTTTTTCATTTCAGTAAGGAAAGTCATCAATCTCTGGAGAGGCATTAGTGTGGAAAAATGCACCCAATTCACTTTTGATTTTGTCCATGTAGCATAGATTATGTAATAAGATACAAGAGAGGCTGACCTCGTAATTTCAGTCTCCTATCAGGTATGTGACAGTATCCGTATAGTAAAACCCAGTGCCATAAAATCATAAGGTATTATTACGGTTTGCTGGAACAAAGATTATTCCTTCCAGAGAAGGGGGACAACAAGATGCTATTCTGGATACAGCTAGCCTCACAAATAGTCATGTAAATTGTCTCATCAGCGACAAAACGCCAAAAAGGGTAGCAAATATGTTCATGCAAAGATTAATTATAGTCCCTTGGATCCCTGGGCGAGTCCAATAATTCATACAAATAGTTTATCAACAATTTAAGATATTGGACCATAGTATGATATGCATAGTTCAAATAATCAACAATAAAGGAAGCACCTCAAACAAGTCCCTCTGACATCTCCCACCTAACTCCAGATGCTTGGGAGTGGCTTCAGACTTACAAAGAGTATCAAAGCAGGATAAATGACCTCTAAATCAAGAAATATGACACTAGTATCCAGGAGTCACATCCCTCACAGCTACCTAATAGGGATTGGCCAAACACCCCCGGTTTGGTTCACACCAGAACACCTCAAACAGGCAAAACGTTCTAGCAAACATGCAAACCCTATTAAAGTCTATGGGACACGAACATGAAAAATCAAAAGTCCTCTTTTTAAAGGCTTATATGCATGTTATTTCCATAAAAAGTGCATGGGGACCCGGATACTCCCCTAGGGGACCCGTATCAATGCAAAAAAAAGTTTTTTTAAATATTTTTTTTTTTAGGAGCAGTGATTTTAATAATGCTTAACCACTTCTGGACCGACCACTGTCATTTTATGTTGCTACTTTGAAGAGGAATTCCGTTGTTATGGCAGAAGCTAGCTGCCGTAACCCCAGTATCCTATTTTTCAGCGGGCGGTTTGCTTCAAGATAAAAGTGGTCTCTGCAGGAGATTCGCTTCAAGATCACTTTTATTGGTGGCGAGAGAGGGCCACCCCCTCCCGCCACTCTCCAGTGCCCTCCGCCAATAAAAAGGAGATGTCGGTGGCGGAAGAGGCGATCGGGTCCTGTCCCTGGCTTGGTATGAAGACGAGTGAGGGGAAGATAACCCCCACCTGTCTCCATACCACTGCAGGGTGAAAGTGGCGTCAAAATGTTACTTCCGCCACTTGGCACTTAAAGGGACTTTTTTTTTTTTTAAAGTGCGCTTGTAAGACCGCTGTGCAAATGTTGATGAGAACAAGTGCCTCTTTCCGACAACCCTGGCCGGTGGTTGTTGGGGTCTGCGGGCGGGGTGGCTTATCGGAATCTGGAAGTCCCCTTTAACAAGGGGGCCCCTCAGATCCCGCCCCCTTTCATTGTACCCCTACCCATTCCTGTTGTTTTGCTTTTATTTCGCTACATATCTTTGGTAAAAATGACCCAAATTAGTTGATATTATTAGTCTGTGTGAAAGTTATACAAGCTATGGTGCAAATCATAAAAATTTGATCACACCTGATGTACTGACGGCCTATCTCATTTTTTGAGGCCCTGAAACCCTAGGCCAGTACAAATACCTCCCACATGACCCATTTTTTGGAAAGTAGACAGTCCAAGGTATTTAGTAAGAGGCATTTTGAGGTTGTAATTTTTTCACAAAATTTTTGTGAAAATTACGATTTTTTTTTTTTTTTTTTTTTTACACAAAATTGTCATAACAAGTTATTTCTCACACACAGCACAGTATACTTCCAATTACACCCCAAAATACATTCTGCTACTCATCCTCAGTATGGCAATACCTCATGTGTGAGACTTTTACACAGCCTGGCCACATAGAGAAGCCCAAAATGCAGAGAGCACCATCAGGCGTTCTAGGAGCATAAATTACACATCAAATTTAATTTCTACCTATCACACTTTTGAAGGTCCTGGAGCACCAGGACAGTGTCATTACCCACAAAATGACCCCATTTTGGAAAGAAAACACCCCAACGTATATTCTTTGAGGCATGGGCTGCAGATAGGTACTCAGGTACTCTGATGGGCTGCAGATAGGTACTCGGGTACTGATGGGCTGCAGGAGGGAGGGAGTGTCCCTGCTTGCATTATTTTTACATTCTTTTTTGTAAATTACTTTTTTTTATTTAGCTCTCAGCGGGGAAGCCTTAACAACCTATGGACTGTGCACTCGGCAGTGATGTAAGTAACTGAGTTAAAATAAACTGAGTTACCTAACCTAGAGGGTAACGAGTAATCTAACTGATTACTTTTCCCCTCATGGTAACTCAGTTCCCATTACTTTGGCTTAGTTACCCCAATTACATCTACTGCCACTAGATGGCAGTAGTGTAATTCCAGTGTCCTGCCGAAAAAGTTCCCCCGCCGTATAAGGACCCCCTGTACTGCGCAGGCGCAGGGCTTGCGCAGTACGAAGGACTACGGAGCTTCCGAAAATTGCCAAACCTAAACAGCTCTGAGTGACCTCTACACCGCGCAGGCGCAGTTAACATGTAATTGTACGAGGTGATGCCGCACGCTCCTGATGCTCGTGCTACTCACTGCAAGGGGCGTCTATCGTGTAAGTAAGGGGCGGGTCTAGTATTACTGTAACGAAGGGGCGCATTTATTATTATTGTTATATATCGAGCTCTGCCCATTAATTTAACATTCACCCTTTTCTGTAGCCATCCGCCCCTTACACGATATAATAATAATAGACCCGCCACTTGCTTACACGCTATAACAGATCTGCCCCTTGGTTAGAGTAATAATAGAGCAGCCCCTTGGTTACACGATATATAACAATAATAATAAATGCGCCCCTTGGTTACAGTAATACTAGACCCGCCCCTTAGTTACACGTATAGAATATTTAAAAAAAAAGTCAGTTACTTTGCTGCGTAACTAATTACTTTTCCAATGTAGTAACTGAGTTACTAACGCAATTACTTTTTGGGAGAAGTAATTTGTAACTTAACTAATTACTTTTTTAAAGTAAGATGACCAACACTGGCGCTCGGTGGGCGAACATCCCACTAAGTGCCCAGAAAGTTTGGGAGTTAGGAGAGTACCTGAATGGGCGATGTTCAGCCCAAACCGTTCGCCCATCCCAAGTGGTGCCTAAACACTGTAACCCCTCACAGTTACTCTTGTTGGGCACAGGAACGGACCCTGTTGTTAAAAATGTGAAAAAAAAAATTACAGGCATCTGTCAAACAGGGCCTTGAGTGTTGGTGGTGCCTGAACACTGTAACCCCTCACAGTTAGTCTTGTTGAGTGTAGGAACAGGCCCTGCTTTTTAAAGTTAGAAAACAAAAGAATTTAATTACATGCATCTGTCAAACAGGTGCAGAAAAAATTGGGCCTTGGGTGTTGGTGGTGCCTGAACACTGGAACCCCTCACAGTTACTCTTGTTGGGCACAGGAACAGGCCCTGCTGTTAAAAATTAGAAAAAAAAAATTACAGGCATCTGTCAAACAGGTGCAGAAAAAATTGGGCCTTGGGTGTTGGTGGAGCCTGAACACTGGAACCGCTCACAGTTACTCTTGTTGGGCACAGGAACAGGCCCTGCTGTTAAAAATTAGAAAAAAAATAAAATGACATGCATCTGCCTAAACCAAACATGTTGTTAGAAGCTAGCATCAAGATTCAGAAATAGGATAGGCAGCACAAGCAGTCTTGAAGGTATCCCAGATCCCTAGAAAATTCAATTAGTTACATCAGCATCAGGGGCTTGATAGCTGCTGATCCAGGACTAATTCATTTTGATAAATGTCAGCCTATCAACTGAGTCTGTGGACAGGTGCACGCTTTGATTTGTGACAAAACCTCCAGCAGCACTGAATGTCCGTTCAGAAAGCATGCTGGATCTAGGACAGGCCAGTAGCTCGATTGCATATTGATGAATGCCGGAAGTGAGGAGGATCCCGTGCTGTGTGGAGACCAATACTGAGCGGATCTCAAGCTCCATTATGTTGCCGTGGCGACTGTGACTAACATGTTTCACTCGCCAGACTTTGACAAAGCACAGGGGCGTGAAACATGTTAGTCACGGAGTAACGGAGCTTGCAATCTGCTCATTATTGGTCTTCACATAGCACGGGTTCCTCCTCATTTCTGGCATTTGTCGGCTTAGATCGGGTGATTCCGCTCCTCTGATCCAGCTACACAGGCAAGAGCGCTGTTCAGGAATCCAGGTCTCAGCGTGGCCGGCCAGCCAGCGGGACTTGGGAATTATTTTAATGCGAGTGACACCACATCTCCGGTCACAGTGAGTTTGGCAATCCTTGTTCCATCCCCTGTTGCACTTCAGTGAGCTGTAACCCTCACCATTCATGCATATTACAGTCACAGAGTTTGCCGCTGAGGCTTGACATACACAGCACATTTGCTGACATTAACCCTTTGCTTACTGGATTCCTTGTGGATGGCTGATACTATAATTTCGGAGTACTTCAATCCTGACATTGTTTTTAACCAACGTTGATCTTACAGTGGGATTTTATCTTCCAATGTCACTCTTTAATTTTAACTTTATGTGCATCCAATAAATGTAATTGATTGTCTACATGACTTACAATAATACTTTATTTCTGGAACCCATCGAGCGCTGCATTTTTGTCCATTTGCTCTTAAAGCGAACCCATCTCTCCTCCGTGTTCTTTGTTTCTGAGATTTTATCCCAATTAACATCTTCTACCAAGGTTCGTAGTTTAGGGAAGTTGGCTCTTTTGTGTCTTTGTATTCCATTTATGTTACCTATTTGTGTTATTTATACTGAAGCTAATTGACCTGTGATCGCTGTTTTCTAAATTGCCCCAAGAATACATCTGACCTTTATATTATTTCTCCATGATTTGTCTTCTAAATCTGATGTTTTATCCTTACTATAGATATCTCATGAGCTTGCTCCTGGTAAGTGTGTGGAGCATTGGGGATGAGTGGAGATAAGGCTGGTCTTTTAGACCTGGTTCACACCTATGCAGTTTGCTTTTGATCCATTTCTGCAGAGCCTTTTTTGGTGTGTGTTTTTGCGTTTTTGTACATGTGTTTTTGATGCGTTTTTGCATTTTGTATGATTTTTTTGGCCAATTTGTTATTGGCCAGTTAAACTAATCCAAAATGTGTCAAAAACATGTAAAAAATGCAGCACTGCATGTTTCTCTGCAGCTTCTCTATGAGATACAAAAATGCATGATGTTGAGTTTAAAAAAGTCCCTGACTCTTTCCAAAAATGTAGTGGCTGAAAAAATCATAGATGTGAACGTGTCCCATAGGAAACCATGGTAAATAGACTGTAGTGCATCCCTGCAAAAAGCACTAAAAAATGCATAGGTGTGAGCAGGGCCGCTGTTAGAAATCATGGGGCCCCGTACAGCCTACCTGATGGGGCCCCCCAACCCCACCCTTGACCCTGCCTTGAAAAAGTGATATTTCAAGGTATATTTATCTCTGTCCAGACTGAGCCCATTCCTGCTAGCGAATGAGAGTGCTGCAGCTGACTTTAAGGAATCAATTTTCCTTAAGCCTTAAGGCACATATATTATACCTTTAAATCAGCAGAAGCATGCACTCCAATAATGATTTAAAATCTATACGAGCTCAATTCACACTAGCATTGCTCTCTGAAGTGTCATCTGCATGAGGATTGCTCTTCAGACAGCATTAAAAAAATGCAGCTCAGCTTCCATCCAAACAAGTAGCAAGTGTAAAGTAGCATCCCATGCTTATGATTATCGTCATTATGATGATCACAGCACTTTAGATCCTCTATTGCTCTTCCACAGTGTCACATGGCTATTGGGTGCTGACTTTGTTATGACTGTACAGTCTGTACGCACTCAGACCCAATAGCCATGTGACACTGTGGAAGAGCAATAGAGGATCTAAAGTGCTGTGATCATCATAATGAAGATAATCACAAACACAGTGGGCAGTCAGGGGCTGTACCTTCTTTCCATGGTAGTTAGTGTGACTGTGTGCCGCCCCTTGCCTGTAGCTGTGCACCGCTGCCAGATTAGGTTTCCTGCATCCTCTCAGCCACTTGCCCGTCTCTCACTCAGCCACAGCACTTACTGAGGGAGCGCTGTACACATGAATCACTCCGCCAGGGATGGTACAAGCAGAGGGCAGCCGTGGCCAGAACTAGAACATATGCAGCGCATTATGCGGAAAATGGAAATAAAGTCCCTTCAGTGATTTCACTTCCTGGGCCCCTCTGTTGTCCTAATGGGGCCCAGGATTATGCAAGTACACCCTGGAAAGCAAGTAGGAGCAGGGGGGGTTTAGTAAAACATTTTAATTTATTCTGTCTGAAATTAAATATAATGCTTCCCGGGCCCCCCTTGCTGAGCTGATGGGGCCGGGCCCAGTACACCAGGGCTGGTTGTACTGCCCTATCAGCGGCCCTGGGTGTGAGCCAGGTCTTAGAGAGATCTTTCAGTGGTGACATCTAATCAGAAATATCCTCCTTTGCAGCCAGGAAAAGATCTGTTGTGTCTGCGTGCTGAGAGGCAGGCAACATGATTGTTGCTTGTGAGCTGGCACCATCATGGTAAGGCGGTGTTCAGCTTGGAGAAGTACTCAATGAGCTGCTTGGGTGCTTTAGAGGTGGATTTGCGCTTGGATATGGGGCTTACCAGAAGGGCAAGTGTCCCAACGGTAGGAAAAGATTAATTGGGCACCTGTCCCCGCTGTGGGTTGCTGCAGAGAATGGAGTGGGATCAGAGCTCTCTGATCAGGCTGCCATCTCCTTAGTGGGTAGGCCATGACCCTGACTCAGCTATGCTTTAATTCACAAAGTATCTACCATCTATCCCCCATACATTGACACACCTTTGCTTTACAATGTTAATGACTGGTTTGCACCACAGACTTCTGTGCATACAGTAGAGTGTTAAATGCTTATGTACAGAGTACAGTACTGATTTTTTTTAATAATTCACTAGAATAAAATTGCCATAATCTGAAGTCTTCATTTAGCACAGTATATGGGAAAGAGAGCCTAAGCTTTCTCAGAAGCATGCAACTTTCACCTATTTAGTTAAATACGATAATAATGCTACATTATTCTGTGTTCATTAGTACAAAGCCTTAGATCCAGGGTGAGGGAGTGTGCAGTTTCATATTTCATATCAGTATTAGATGCAAACTGTATTTATTCATGCTGCACCATTCTTTCTTCAAGGGTTACTATCATTAACAAATTCCAGGATGTTTCTAATTAAATGAAAAATGTAAGTGTTAGTTCACTAATCAAGATTGCTGCCTATGCCAAAATATCTTCCTGCATGCTGCCCTGAAGGTTTGGAGATAACAAAGACAAGTTTTAGCATTTAGGACTAGATTCTCATATGATCTGTGTTTTAAGGATGCCAAAGAAAATTAGATGGTGGTTGGATGTCCCTACTTTCCATTTAAAAAAAAAATCCACATACAGGCAGTCCCCAGGTTACAAATAAGATAGGGTAGGTTTGTTCTTAAGTCAAATTTGTTTGTAGGTCGGAACAGGTACATTTTTTAAGTGTAGCTCCAGCCAAAAAAATTTGCCTGTATATAGCCAGCAACTCAGACATCATCAAAATTTTCATATTTTAGGCTTGTTACACACTGTACACGGCATGTGTATTCCTGCACAATTCACATGAGATTCAGTGTATAGCAATTTAAGCCCATTTATTTTGAATGAGCTCAAATTGCACTGCCGCACTGAACTGGATCGTACCATGTACCATGCAATCTGATGCAATCAGGTGCAGGCAAATGCACTGCCTTTGCGACCTGCATTTGGGGTGTTGTGAACTTTGTATTGACAGTTTTCAAGAGCACTGTGATTGCAATGCAGTGTGGGAAACTCACACGGATTGCATTGTTTCCCAATACTGGGTAAGTGTGAACCTAGCATAAAGCCTCATACACATGATCAGATTTTCCGACAGGAATTGTGTGATGTCAGGCTGTTGGCGGAAAATCTGACCATTTGTATTCTCCATCGGACAATTGTTCATCATTCAAATGATGAATGGCAGGCTTATCAATTTTTCACGGACAAATGTTTGTTGTCGGATTTTCCGATCGTGTGTACACAAGTCCGTCAGACAAAAGTCCAAAGTACAAACACGCATGCTCAGAAGCAAGGACAAGCCAGAAACAGTCGGTCTTGTAAACTAACGTTCGTAATGGAGAATTAACCACTTCAGCCCCGGACCATTTGGCAGCCAAAGGACCAGAGGTCTTTTTTCAATTTCGCACTGCACTGCTTTAACTGGTAATTGCGCGGTCATGCAATGTTGTAACCAAACGAAATTTGCGTCCTTTTCTTCCCACAAATAGAGCTTTCTTTTGATGGTATTTGATTGCCTCTGTGATTTTTATTTTTTGCGATATAAACGGAAAAAGACCGCAAATTTTGAAAAAAAAAGATATATTTTCTACTTTTTGTTATAAGAAAAATCCAATAAACTCAATTTTAGTCAAACATTTGGGCCAAAATGTATTCAGCCACATGTCATTAGTAAAAAAAAAATGCCAATAAGCGTATATTTATTGGTTTGCGCAAAAGTTATAGCGTCTACAAACTAGAGTACATTTTCTGGAATTTACACCGCTTTTAATTTATGACTGCCTATCTCATTTCTTGAGGTGCTAAAATGGCAGGGAAGTACAAAACCCCCCCAAATGACCCCATTTTGGAAAGTAGACACCCCAAGCTATTTGCTGAGAGGCATGTTGAGCCCATTGAATATTTTTTTTTTTAGTCCCAAGGGATTGAATAAAGACAAAAAAAAATAAATTTTTTTTTTTCATAAAGTTGTCACTAAATGATATATTGCTCACACATGCCATGGTTATATGTGGAGATGCACCCCAAAATACATTTTGCTGCTTCTCCCGAGTATGGGGATACCACATGTGTGGGACTTTTTGGGAGCCTAGCCGCGCACGGGGCCCCGAAATCCAATCAACGCCTTCAGGGTTTCTAAGGGTGCAAATTTTTGATTTCACTCCTCACTACCTATCACAGTTTTGAAGGCCATAAAATGCCAAAATAGCACAAAACCCCCCCCCCCCCAAATGACCCCATTTTGAAAAGTAGACACCCCAAGCTATTTGCTGAGAGGCATGTTGAGTACATGGAATATTTTATATTTTGCCACAAGTTGCGGGAATATTACAAACTTTTTTTTTTTTGCCCAAAGTTGTCACTAAATGATATATTGCCCACACATGCCATGGGCATATGTGGAATTACACCCCAAAATACATTCTGCTGCTTCTCCTGAGTACGGGGATACCACATGTGTGGGACTTTTTGGGAGCCTATCCGCATACGGGACCCCGAAAACCAAGCACCGCCTTCAGGATTTCTAAGGGCATAAATTTTTGATTTCACTCCTCACTACCTATCACTACCTATCACAGTTTTGAAGGCCATAAAATGCCAAGATGGCACAACCCCCCCCCCCCCCCCCCCCCCCAAATGACCCCATTTTGGAAAGTAGACACCCCAAGCTATTTGCTGAGAGGCATGTTGAGCCCATTGAATATTTTTTTTTTAGTCCCAAGTGATTGAATAAAGACAAAAAAAAAAAAAAAAAAAAATTTATTCAAAAAGTTGTCACTAAATGATATATTGCTCACACATGCCATGGTTATATGTGGAATTGCACCCCAAAATACATTTTGCCACTTCTCCTGAGTACGGGGATACCACATGTGTGGGACTTTTTGGGAGCCTATCCGCATACGGGACCCCGAAAACCAAGCACCGCCTTCAGGATTTCTAAGGGCATAAATTTTTGATTTCACTCCTCACTACCTATCACTACCTATCACAGTTTTGAAGGCCATAAAATGCCAAGATGGCACAAAACCCCCCCCCCCAAATGACCCCATTTTGGAAAGTAGACACCCCAAGCTATTTGCTGAGAGGCATGTTGAGCCCATTGAATATTTTTTTTTTTAGTCCCAAGTGATTGAATAAAGACAAAAAAAAAAAAAAAATGTATTCAAAAAGTTGTCACTAAATGATATATTGCTCACACATGCCATGGTTATATGTGGAATTGCACCCCAAAATACATTTTGCCACTTCTCCTGAGTACGGGGATACCACATGTGTGGGACTTTTTGGGAGCCTAGCCGCGTACGGGGCCCCGAAACCCAAGCACCACCTTCAGCATTTCTAAGGGTGCAAATTTTTGATTTCACTCCTCACTACCTATCACAGTTTCGAAGGCCATAAAATGCCAAAATTGCACAAAACCCCCCCAAATGACCCCATTTTGGAAAGTAGACACCCCAAGCTATTTGCTGAGAGGCATGTTGAGTACATGGAATATTTTATATTTTGCCACAAGTTGCGGGAATATTACAAACTTTTTTTTTTTTTGCCCAAAGTTGTCACTAAATGATATATTGCCCACACATGCCATGGGCATATGTGGAATTACACCCCAAAATACATTCTGCTGCTTCTCCTGAGTACGGGGATACCACATGTGTGGGACTTTTTGGGAGCCTATCCGCATACGGGACCCCGAAAACCAAGCACCGCTTTCAGGATTTCTAAGGGCATAAATTTTTGATTTCACTCCTCACTACCTATCACTACCTATCACAGTTTTGAAGACCATAAAATGCCAAGATGGCACAAAACCCCCCCAAATGACCCCATTTTGGAAAGTAGACACCCCAAGCTATTTGCTGAGAGGCATGTTGAGCCCGTTGAATATTTTTTTTTTTTTAGTCCCAAGTGATTGAATAAAGACAAAAAAAATAAATAAAAAAAATGTATTCAAAAAGTTGTCACTAAATGATATATTGCTCACACATGCCATGGTTATATGTGGAATTGCACCCCAAAATACATTTTGCTGCTTCTCCTGAGTATGGGGATACCACATGTGTGGGACTTTTTGGGAGCCTAGCCGCGTACGGGGCCCCGAAACCCAAGCACCATACCTCTCAGCAAATAGCTTGGGGTGTCTACTTTCCAAAATGGGGTCATTTGGGGGTGGTTTGTGCCATCTGGGCATTCCATGGCCTCCGAAACTGTGATTGGCAGTGAGGAGTGAAATAAAAAAATTACACCCTTAGAAAGCCTGAAGGCGGTGCTTGGATTTTGGGGTCCCGTACGCGGCTAGGCTCCCAAAAAGTCCCACACATGTGGTATCCCCGTACTCAGGAGAAGCAACAGAATGTATTTTGGGGTGTATCTCCACATATGCCCATGGCATGTTTGAGCAATATATCATTTAGTGACAACATTTTGTAAAAAAAATTATTATTTTTTTTTTTTTCATTATTCAATCTCTTGGGACCAAAAAAAGAAATATTTAATGGGCTCAACATTGCTCTCAGCAAATAGCTTGGGGTGTCTACTTTCCAAAATGGGGTCATTTGGGGGGGGGGTTTGAACTGTCCTGGCATTTTATGCACAACATTTAGAAGCCTATGTCACACGTCACCCACTCTTCTAACCACTTGAAGATAAAGGCCTTTCTGACACTTTTTGTTTACATGAAAACATATTTTTTTTTTGCAAGAAAATTACGTTGAACCCCCAAACACTATATATATTGTTAAAGCAAAGGCCCTACAGATTAAAATGGTGGGTGTTGCATTTTTTTTTTCCACAGCAGTATTTGCGCAGCGATTTTTCAAAAACGTATTTTTTGTGGAAAAAATACACTTTTTTTTATTTTAATGCACTTAAACACACTATATTGCTCAAATTTTTGATGAAATAAAAAATATGATCTTAGGCCGAGTACATGGATACCAAACACGACATGCTTTAAAATTGCGCACAAACACGCAGTGGCGACAAACTACATACATTTTTAAAAGCCTTTAAAAGCCTTTACAGGTTACCACATTAGATTCACGGAGGAGGTCTACTGCTAAAATTACTGCCCTCGATCTGACCTTCGCGGTGATACCTCACATGCATGGTGCAATTGCTGTTTACATATGACGCCAGACCAACGCTTGGGTTCGCCTTTGCGCAAGAGAAGGGGGGGCAGGGGTGCTTTTTTTTTTTTTTTTTTTTTAGTTTTTCTTTTTATTTAGCTTTTTTATTTTATTTTTAAACTGTTCCTTCCATTTTTTTTTTCTTAGTTGTCATTTTTATTGTTATCGCAGGGAATGTAAATATCCCCTATGATAGCAATAGGCAGTGACAGGTACTCTTTTTTTGAAAAAATTGGGGTCTATTAGACCCTAGATCTTTCCTCTGCCCTCAAAGCATCTGACCACACCAAGATCGGTGTGATAAAATGCTTTCCCAATTTCCCAATGGCGCGGTTGGTATGCCCACCATTAGAATACCTCCCTTCATCCACCCACTTCTAATGATGGGCATACATGCACCATTTATATATGCCGAAGCATGGGGGCATCCTCCCGCAAAAAAAGTTATGCCACGTACACATGGTCGGACTTTTTTCGACCGTATGTACGTGGCATTAGGAGCAAAATCGCTCCTCCGCCCTCTGCTGCCCCCATGCTTCGGCATATATGCTCTTTTTTTTAACTGTGGTGGTGAAATCACCTCCTACAGCATTGGAGTCGCGGCTTTATGTATCGTGGGAGCAAACGCTGTTGCTGTCAAGATAAATAAATCCACGCTGCAACTGAATGGCGTACCTGCTAAGCAAATAATGGTTAACATTAAAACAAAGTAACATTACAGTATAACAGTAAGACCTTACCATACCATACCTGCAAAGCAAATACCAAAAAAAAAACATAGTAAAAAATAAAACATTTTGTTAACGCAACCGGTGCCTAAAATATATATATGCCGAAGCATGGGGGCATCCTCCCGCAAAAAAGTTATGCCACGTACACATGGTCGGACTTTTTTCGACCGTATGTACGTGGCATTAGGAGCAAAATCGCTCCTCCGCCCTCTGCTGCCCCCATGCTTCGGCATATATGCTCTTTTTTTTAACTGTGGTGGTGAAATCACCTCCTACAGCGTTGGAGTCACGGCTTTATGTATCGTGGGAGCAAACGCTGTTGCTGTCAAGATAAATAAATCCGCGCTGCAACTGAATGGCGCACCTGAAAACAAAAAAATGGTTAACAATAAAACATACCTGAAAAGCAAGCATGATAAAACATAATAAAACATTGCAGAATAGAATAGAGTAAAAAAGAGCAACAATAGAGAGAGAGAGAGAGAGAGAGAGTAACAATACAACGACAACTATTTTTGGTTTTTTATTTATATTTTTTTTGGGGGGGTTTTTTTTTTTTTGTACTTTTTTTTTTTATTTTTATTTTTTACACTTTTTTTTTAAACTATAACTATAATTTTAACTGTAACGGTCGGGTCTCAAAATGCGATGGCATTCTTGAGACCCTGTAACTATAATTTTAACTGCAACGGTCGGGTCTCAAAATGCGATGGCATTCTTGAGACCCTGTGAAAGTGTATCCTAGCCTGTGAAATGCTGTACCCTACGCTAAAACTTCACTAGTGAGTGGTAGCGTTCAAAACATTCACCAATGCAGAGACCAGGATTGTCAGGACAGCGTGGACAATAATAACGGGTGTCACGCCTAAATCCGCGCTTGCTACAGACACGACATCTTCTTTGGGGGGCTCGTTGGGTAGGGGTACTCTGGAGGGCATAAGGAAAATGCCTCTCATGCAGCCGGCTTACTGCATTTGGTAGGGGATGTTGAGGTGTGGAATCGCCTGGATACAGGAGTTCCATGACAACCGCTCCCTGGAATTCAAGGAAGGGTAACGTCCCGCCTGAAGCTCCGTATAGCACATGAGCATTCAGCAAAGCCAATTGGAACAAATAAATAGACACTTTTTTGTACCAGCGTCTAGACTTACGGGCAACTAGGTACGGCGCCAACAACTGGTCGTTGAGGTCCACCCCTCCCATATTAAGGTTGTATTCGTGGACACAGAGGGGTTTCGTCACAACACCAGCCGCCGTACGAATTTGGACTGTCGTGTCTGCATGAAGGGAGGTAAGAACGAAAACATTCTTATTATCCCTCCACTTCATAGCGAGCAAGTTATTACACTTCAAGCAGGCTCTCTCCCCCAGCCTAAGAGGGGAATCTACAAGCCGCTGGGGAAAGCCCCGGCGATTAGGTCGCACGGTGCCACATGCTCCAATCTGCTGATCAAACAAATGACTAAACAGTGGCACGCTCGTGTAATAATTGTCCACGTACAAGTGGTACCCCTTTCCGAATAAGGGTGACACCAAGTTCCACACTATCTTGCCAGCGCTCCCTATGTAATCTGGACAGTTCTCTGGCTCTACGTAACTATCTTTTCCCTCATAAACCGAAAAGCTCCACGTATAGCCTGTTGCCCTGTCACAGAGCTTGTAGAGCTTGACCCCGTATCTGGCACGCTTGCTGGGAAGGAACTGTTTGAAAGACAAGCGGCCAGAAAACTTAATCAGGGACTCGTCAACGCAGACAACTTGATTGGGCGTAAACAAGGCTGCAAAACATTGGTTGAAGTGGTTTATGAGGGGCCGAATTTTGTAGAGCCGATCAAATTCAGGGTCTCCACGAGGACGACAAAGTTCATTGTCACTGAAGTGCATGAACCGCAAAATCATCTCGTATCGTGCCCTGGACATGGAGCAAGAGAACACGGGCATTTGGTGGTGCGGTGAGGTGGACCAATAAGACCTCAGAGTCGGGAATTTGTGTATGCCCATGTTGAGGGAAAGGCCCAGAAAGGTCTTAAATTCGGAAACCGTAATTGGTTTCCAATCTCTGGCAAGGGAAGGCACTTGGGGATTAGCGGCGATGTATTGACCAGCGTATATATTACTTTGGTCCACAATAGATCTATAGAGATCTTCCGTGAAAAACAGCGAATAAAAATCGGATGGCTTAAAATCAGCTGTTTCCACCTGAATACCGGGTTGGCCAGTGAATGGGGGAAGTACGGGTCCTGCAGAAGTGGTGGGCACCCAATCAGGATTGGCGAATTCTGCAGGAAGGACACTATGTGATCGACGGACCTGCCTTTGTCTTCTTCTTGGTGGCAGCGGGACACTACTTGTGCTTGCCACCTCGCCAGCTTGAACTGCACTTATGGGACTCGCCACGTCACCAAGTGTTACTGCAGTGCTGGTTTGACTACGTCCAGGGTGTACTAGGCCGCTGGTGCTTGCCAGTTCACCAGAAGGAATAGCGGCGCTAGTACTTCTCTGCTCCATACGAGAGACCTGCGGTTCCTGCACCTCAACAACATCAGAAGATCGGGAGCGGGTACGCCTGACCTAAGCAGGGACCTCACCTTCGTCGTCAGAGCTATCTGTCATGGAGCCGCTGTCGTCTACTGGATCGTATTCTGAGCCTGATTCTGACAGATGAGTGACCTCCTCTTCACTATCTGACATACTCAGAAACAAGTAGGCCTGTTCACTAGTGTACTTGCGATTTGCCATTTTGGGCTCTAAATTTAGTAGGTTCGCAGGGATCAGGCCTGACTCTGCGAACGCTGCAGTTATGTGTGCTTAGTGTTTTGGAAGTGACAGTGATCGATCGATACTGCACTTGGGTGGGCTGGGCTGGGCTGGGCGGAGGGGGAAAACGCAGGTGCTAGCAGGTATCTGGGCTGATCCCGCTAACAATGCGTTTTTTGGAACCCTAAACTGCTGGGACGCTAGTATAGATCTGATCAGATCAGGTATTGATCTGTTCAGATACTATACCACTAAGGGAGGTGTATGCTTTGCGCGTGGGTGTTTGCGGTACTGGCACTAACCTGGGGCGACGCAGACCTTATTTGACCCTAAAACCTAATTGATATCACCCGCCGGGCGATCAGGGGGTTAAACCGATAGTTGGGTAATAAATGGCGGGTGCCCTGACAGTATAAAAAAACAAGCTAACTAACCAGCGTCACCCGTAACAGTTATACGGTGATCACTGGTGAAAGGGTTAACTAGGGGCAATCAGGGGGTTAAAACCTTTATTAGGTAATATATGGGGGTACCTGACGATATATAAAAACCTGACGGGGAACCTAAATAACTAAATAACTAACTGGCTAACCAGCGTCACCAGTGACACTTATACTGTGATCACTGGTGAAAGAGTTAACTCTAGGGGCAATCAAGGGGTTAAAACCTTTATTTAGGTTGTAATATGGGGGTACCTGACCTATAAACCTATTTATAATCCTATATAAACCTGGCGGTTACCTAAAAAAAAAACTGGCTACCTAGCGGCACCAGTGACACTAATAGAGCGATCAAAAAAAACGATCGCTTAGTGACACTGGCAAAAGGGGGTGAAAGGGTTACCTAGGGGGCAATCAAGGGGTTAAACCTTTATTGGGGGGGGGGTAGGGGGCTACCTAGGACCTAAAGGGGCCTAAAAACTAACTGCCCTGACAGTTATTACAGTCACACTGACACTAAATGCAGTGATCAGTAAATAAATGATCACTGCAATCAGTGACACTGTGACTGGGGGGGCAGGGGGTGATCTGGGGGGTGATCAGGGGGTGACAGGGGGGTGAAATATGTGCCTATGTGTGCCTGGTGTCAGTGTAGTGTTTGTGCACTAACCTGATGTCTTCACAGCTCCGCGTCCCGGTCAGAAAGACCGACACGAGGAGCGTGACATCACTTCCCCTTGCCTGTGTTTACAATTACACAGGAAGGGGAAGGAAGGGGAAGCATCTCATTGGCCAGAGCGATCGTGAGGGGGTGGCCAGAAACGACTGGCCGTCCCCTCGTCCCGCATCGCTTCTGAAGCCATCCCGACCATCCCCGCCGGCGGAGGGGGGTCCGATCGGACCCCCCAACCGCCTGAAGAATGGCACGTACAGGTACGTGATTCTGCCTGTACGTGCCATTCTGCCGACGTAAATATACATGGGGCGGTCGGGAAGTGGTTAAAATTTGTGACGCGGAAAATTATGAAATCTCGAAATGCAGCGCACATTCTCTTCTTCTTTAAAGGGATAATAATGAAACTGCTTTGCTGGTGATACTGATGGAGTTCTGCCAAATGTATTTTAAAAAGCTTTTATTTTCTAGTGATATCAAGATCAATATTATTATGCTTGTTTTTTTGTTTTTTTTTGGGCAAGTTATCACAACACCATTATCCTGTAGTTTTTAAGATCAAAGATACAACTATGTTGGTGTCCCTTGTTAATTTTGCATTGTATTTTTTAAAATGTAACTTCCTACTCCCAAACTGTCATTTGAAGTAAAACACATAGCCAAGTATTATTCTCCACATTTTTTTTTATTGTGCATTAAAAAAAGAAAACAAATAAAATTAGACATGATATCTGCCAATAGAACTTAACCAAAAAGTGCATTCTATGCATCCAAAAATATAGAAAATATACCAAATCAAATCATTATTCAAACAAAAAATAAAATAAAAGCCTCATGCATGTGTCCTGCTTCTTAATATATGGGGTCAACAATGCCAAGAGTTGGTGAAAGCTGCTTGGGTGCGTCATCTGGAGATAATTTCGAAAATCATCCAGATTATTCTCCTGGAGCACCAGCAGCAAAGGCATATGACATAATTGGTCATGATTAATAAGCAACCAATTTTTAGTCTAAGAAATCCTTCTCCTCCTGTTCCTGGACTGGACTTGGGTTAAAGCAATAACTCCAGGGCCAATAATAAATAACACATTATCTCCTCCGATTCCGCAGCATGTCTGGTTGACGAACGGCTGAAAAGCGCAAAATGAAAAGCGTGAATCAACACTCAACAAACTTCTACTAACACAAAATTAGCAGAAGGAGCCTTAAGGGTGGTGCCTGACAATTTAACTTCCTCTTTATTGGCTCGTAGTATGTCTAGCTGATGACCAATCAGAGTACTGGCTCACTGCTGGTACCATGTGACTGCCGTGACAAATCACAGCAGGTCACATGACAGTGGTACACAATGGATAGCTTTCTTGCAAGCCATCCAATGGGTTCAAATGTGTTGCTAGCTGTAATTGGTCAATTTGATTACATGGTACAGACAGGGCCAATCACTGCCCATCTGTACCATGTGATTAGGTTTGACCAATCACAGCTAATCACAACAAAACAGTAAAATGCTTGCTTATAATATATTGCTATAGGAAAACATAATGTGTAAACAAAAAAAAAATCCTGATCACCTTTCCAGAGCAGTACAATATTACTATGGTACATTTTTTTTGTCATACTGTCACCAGTCAGTGTCCCTGATCCCCCCAAAAAATATTTTTTCTAATTACTTAATTTTCCCAAAAATTATTACAAAAAATTACAACTTTAAAAAACCCGCCAAGCCTCTTACTAAATGCCTTAGACTATCTTCTTTCCAAAATTGGTCATTTGGGGGGTATTTGTACTGTCCTGGCATTTTAGGGCCTCAAGAAATAAAATCAATCAATTCATTTTCAGATTTATACAGTATACCATAGTTTGTGCACTCTATAACTTTCCTACAGACTAAATAATGTACACTAATTTGGGTTATTTTAGAAAAGAAATGTAGCAGAATACATTTTGAGCTAAATTTATGAAAAACAAATATTTATTTGCAAAATTTTACAACAGAAACAAAGAAACATTTTTTTTTTTAATTATTTTTTTTTTCCGTTTAACACATATCCAATAAAATCAAATGTCTTCATAAATTTAGGCCAAAATGTACATGCTACATTTCAGTAAAAACAAAATCCCAATAAGTGTATATTAACTGGGTTATGTTTAAGTTATAAGGTCTACAACTAAGGTATACAGTATAAAGTATATTTGAAAATTGATTAATTCTGATTTACTGACAAACAATCTTATTTTTTGAGGCCCTTGAAATGCCAGAAAAGTACAAATACCTCACAAATTACCCCTTTTTTCGAAAGTAGACAGCACAAGGTATTTAGTAAGTGGCATGGTGAGTTTTATGGTTGTTGTAATTTTTTGCCACCATTTTTTGGAAAATGAAGGACTTAACCACTTCCCGACCGCCCCATGTATATTAAGTCGGCAGAATGGCACGTACAGGCAGAATCACGTACCTGTACGTGACATTCTTCCGGCGGTTGGGGTGTCCGATCGGAACCCCCTCCGCCGGCGGGGACGGTCGGGATGGCTCCAGAAGCGATGCGGGACGAGGGGACGGCCAGTCGTTTCTGGCCACCCCCTCACGATCGCTCTGGCCAATGAGATGCTTCCCCTTCCTTCCCCTTCCTGTGTAATTGTAAACACAGGCAAGGGGAAGTGATGTCACGCTCCTCGTGTCGGTCTTTCTGACCGGGACGCGGAGCTGTGAAGACATCAGGTTAGTGCACAAACACTACACTGACACCAGTCACACATAGGCACACATATTTCACCCCCTGTCACCCCCTGATCACCCCCCAGATCACCCCCTGCCCCCCCAGTCACAGTGTCACTGATTGCAGTGATCATTTATTTTACTGATCACTGCATTTAGTGTCAGTGTGACTGCAATAACTGTCAGGGCAGTTAGTTTTAGGCCCCTTTAGGTCTAAGGTAGCCCCCTACCCCCCCCAATAAAGGTTTAACCCCTTGATTGCCCCCTAGGTAACCCTTTCACCCCCTTTTGCCAGTGTCACTAAGCGATCGTTTTTCTGATCGCTGTATTAGTGTCACTGGTCGCTAGGTAGCCAGTTTTTTTTTTAGGTAACCGCCAGGTTTATATAGGATTATAAATAGGTTTATAGGTCAGGTACCCCCATATTACAACCTAAATAAAGGTTTTAACCCCTTGATTGCCCCTAGAGTTAAGTGTCACTGGTGACGCTGGTTAGCCAGTTAGTTATTTAGTTATTTAGGTTCCCCGTCAGGTTTTTATATATCGTCAGGTACCCCCATATATTACCTAATAAAGGTTTTAACCCCCTGATTGCCCCTAGTTAACCCTTTCACCAGTGATCACCGTATAACTGTTACGGGTGACGCTGGTTAGTTAGCTTGTTTTTTTATACTGTCAGGGCACCCGCCATTTATTACCCAACTATCGGTTTAACCCCCTGATCGCCCGGCGGGTGATATCAATTAGGTTTTAGGGTCAAATAAGGTCTGCGTCGCCCCAGGTTAGTGCCAGTACCGCAAACACCCACGCGCAAAGTATACACCTCCCTTAGTGGTATAGTATCTGAACAGATCAATATCTGATCTGATCAGATCTATACTAGCGTCCCAGCAGTTTAGGGGTCCAAAAAAACGCATTGTTAGCGGGATCAGCCCAGATACCTGCTAGCACCTGCGTTTTCCCCCTCCGCCCAGCCCAGCCCAGCCCACCCAAGTGCAGTATCGATCGATCACTGTCACTTCCAAAACACTAAGCACACATAACTGCAGCGTTCGCAGAGTCAGGCCTGATCCCTGCGATCGCTAACAGTTTTTTTGGTAGCGTTTTGATTCTGTCGCCAGCAGCCTAGGAGCTTTTTTTCCTGTGAATCTCACTAGTGTACTACTAAATTTAGAGCCCAAAATGGCAAATCGCAAGTACACTAGTGAACAGGCCTACTTGATTCTGAGTATGTCAGATAGTGAAGAGGAGGTCACTCATCTGTCAGAATCAGGCTCAGAATACGATCCAGTAGACGACAGCGGCTCCATGACAGATAGCTCTGACGACGAAGGTGAGGTCCCTGCTAAGGTCAGGCGTACCCGATCCCGATCTTCTGATGTTGTTGAGGTGCAGGAACCGCAGGTCTCTCGTATGGAGCAGAGAAGTACTAGCGCCGCTATTCCTTCTGGTGAACTGGCAAGCACCAGCGGCCTAGTACACCCTGGACGTAGTCAAACCAGCACTGCAGTAACACTTGGTGACGTGGCGAGTCCCATAAGTGCAGTTCAAGCTGGCGAGGTGGCAAGCACAAGTAGTGTCCCGCTGCCACCAAGAAGAAGACAAAGGCAGGTCCGTCGATCACATAGTGTCCTTCCTGCAGAATTCGCCAATCCTGATTGGGTGCCCACCACTTCTGCAGAACCCGTACTTCCCCCATTCACTGGCCAACCCGGTATTCAGGTGGAAACAGCTGATTTTAAGCCATCCGATTTTTATTCGCTGTTTTTCACGGAAGATCTCTATAGATCTATTGTGGACCAAAGTAATATATACGCTGGTCAATACATCGCCGCTAATCCCCAAGTGCCTTCCCTTGCCAGAGATTGGAAACCAATTACGGTTTCCGAATTTAAGACCTTTCTGGGCCTTTCCCTCAACATGGGCATACACAAATTCCCGACTCTGAGGTCTTATTGGTCCACCTCACCGCACCACCAAATGCCCGTGTTCTCTTGCTCCATGTCCAGGGCACGATACGAGATGATTTTGCGGTTCATGCACTTCAGTGACAATGAACTTTGTCGTCCTCGTGGAGACCCTGAATTTGATCGGCTCTACAAAATTCGGCCCCTCATAAACCACTTCAACCAATGTTTTGCAGCCTTGTTTACGCCCAATCAAGTTGTCTGCGTTGACGAGTCCCTGATTAAGTTTTCTGGCCGCTTGTCTTTCAAACAGTTCCTTCCCAGCAAGCGTGCCAGATACGGGGTCAAGCTCTACAAGCTCTGTGACAGGGCAACAGGCTATACGTGGAGCTTTTCGGTTTATGAGGGAAAAGATAGTTACGTAGAGCCGGAGAACTGTCCAGATTACATAGGGAGCGCTGGCAAGATAGTGTGGAACTTGGTGTCACCCTTATTCGGAAAGGGGTACCACTTGTACGTGGACAATTATTACACGAGCGTGCCACTGTTTAGTCATTTGTTTGATCAGCAGATTGGAGCATGTGGCACCGTGCGACCTAATCGCCGGGGCTTTCCCCAGCGGCTTGTAGATTCCCCTCTTAGGCTGGGGGAGAGAGCCTGCTTGAAGTGTAATAACTTGCTCGCTATGAAGTGGAGGGATAATAAGAATGTTTTCGTTCTTACCTCCCTTCATGCAGACACGACAGTCCAAATTCGTACGGCGGCTGGTGTTGTGACGAAACCCCTCTGTGTCCACGAATACAACCTTAATATGGGAGGGGTGGACCTCAACGACCAGTTGTTGGCGCCGTACCTAGTTGCCTGTAAGGCTAGACGCTGGTACAAAAAAGTGTCTATTTATTTGTTCCAATTGGCTTTGCTGAATGCTCATGTGCTATACGGAGCTTCAGGCAGGACGTTACCCTTCCTTGAATTCCAGGGAGCGGTTGTCATGGAACTCCTGTATCCAGGCGATTCCACACCTCAACATCCCCTACCAAATGCAGTAAGCCGGCTGCATGAGAGGCATTTTCCTTATGCCCTCCAGAGTACCCCTACCCAACGAGTCCCCCAAAGAAGATGTCGTGTCTGTAGCAAGCGCGGATTTAGGCGTGACACCCGTTATTATTGTCCACGCTGTCCTGACAATCCTGGTCTCTGCATTGGTGAATGTTTTGAACGCTACCACTCACTAGTGAGGTATTAGCGTAGGGTACAGCATTTCACAGGCTAGGATACACTTTCACAGGGTCTCAAGAATGCCATCGCATTTTGAGACCCGACCATTACAGTTAAAATTATAGTTATAGTTTAAAAAAAAAGTGTAAAAAATAAAAATAAAAAATAAAAAAGTACAAAAAAAAAAAAACCCCAAAAAAATATAAAATAAAAAAACAAAAATAGTTGTCGTTTTATTGTTACTCTCTCTCTCTCTCTCTCTCTCTCTCTCTCTATTGTTGCTCTTTTTTACTCTATTCTATTCTGCAATGTTTTATTATGTTTTATCATGCTTGCTTTTCAGGTATGTTTTATTGTTAACCATTTTTTTGTTTTCAGGTACGCCATTCAGTTGCAGCGCGGATTTATTTATCTTGACAGCAACAGCGTTTGCTCCCACGATACATAAAGCCGCGACTCCAACACTGTAGGAGGTGATTTCACCACCACAGTTAAAAAAAAAGAGCATATATGCCGAAGCATGGGGGCAGCAGAGGGCGGAGGAGCGATTTTGCTCCTAATGCCACGTACATACGGTCGAAAAAAGTCCGACCATGTGTACGTGGCATAACTTTTTTGCGGGAGGATGCCCCCATGCTTCGGCATATATATATTTTAGGCACCGGTTGCGTTAACAAAATGTTTTATTTTTTACTATGTTTTTTTTTTGGTATTTGCTTTGCAGGTATGGTATGGTAAGGTCTTACTGTTATACTGTAATGTTACTTTGTTTTAATGTTAACCATTATTTGCTTAGCAGGTACGCCATTCAGTTGCAGCGTGGATTTATTTATCTTGACAGCAACAGCGTTTGCTCCCACGATACATAAAGCCGTGACTCCAACGCTGTAGGAGGTGATTTCACCACCACAGTTAAAAAAAAGAGCATATATGCCGAAGCATGGGGGCAGCAGAGGGCGGAGGAGCGATTTTGCTCCTAATGCCACGTACATACGGTCGAAAAAAGTCCGACCATGTGTACGTGGCATAACTTTTTTGCGGGAGGATGCCCCCATGCTTCGGCATATATATATTTTAGGCACCGGTTGCGTTAAAAAAATGTTTTATTTTTTACTATGTTTTTTTTTTTGGTATTTGCTTTGCAGGTATGGTATGGTAAGGTCTTACTGTTATACTGTAATGTTACTTTGTTTTAATGTTAACCATTATTTGCTTAGCAGGTACGCCATTCAGTTGCAGCGCGGATTTATTTATCTTGACAGTAACAGCGTTTGCTCCCACGATACATAAAGCCGCGACTCCAATGCTGTAGGAGGTGATTTCACCACCACAGTTAAAAAAAAGAGCATATATGCCGAAGCATGGGGGCAGCAGAGGGCGGAGGAGCGATTTTGCTCCTAATGCCACGTACATACGGTCGAAAAAAGTCCGACCATGTGTACGTGGCATAACTTTTTTTGCGGGAGGATGCCCCCATGCTTCGGCATATATAAATGGTGCATGTATGCCCATCATAAGAAGTGGGTGGATGAAGGGAGGTATTCTAATGGTGGGCATACCCACCGCGCCATTGGGAAATTGGGAAAGCATTTTATCACACCGATCTTGGTGTGGTCAGATGCTTTGAGGGCAGAGGAAAGATCTAGGGTCTAATAGACCCCAATTTTTTCAAAAAAAGACTACCTGTCGCTGCCTATTGCTATCATAGGGGATATTTACATTCCCTGCGATAACAATAAAAATGACAACTAAGAAAAAAAAATGGAAGGAACAGTTTAAAAATAAAATAAAAAAGCTAAATAAAAAGAAAAACTAAAAAAAAAAAAAAGAAAGCACCCCTGCCCCCCCTTCTCTTGCGCAAAGGCGAACACAAGCGTTGGTCTGGCGTCATATGTAAACAGCAATTGCACCATGCATGTGAGGTATCACCGCGAAGGTCAGATCGAGGGCAGTAATTTTAGCAGTAGACCTCCTCCGTGAATCTAATGTGGTAACCTGTAAAGGCTTTTAAAGGCTTTTAAAAATGTATGTAGTTTGTCGCCACTGCATGTTTGTGCGCAATTTTAAAGCATGTCGTGTTTGGTATCCATGTACTCGGCCTAAGATCATATTTTTTATTTCATCAAAAATTTGAGCAATATAGTGTGTTTAAGTGCATTAAAATAAAAAAAAGTGTATTTTTTCCACAAAAAATGCGTTTGAAAAATCGCTGCGCAAATACTGTGTGGAAAAAAAAAATGCAACACCCACCATTTTAATCTGTAGGGCCTTTGCTTTAACAATATATATAGTGTTTGGGGGTTCAACGTAATTTTCTTGCAAAAAAAAAATATGTTTTCATGTAAACAAAAAGTGTCAGAAAGGGCTTTATCTTCAAGTGGTTAGAAGAGTGGGTGACGTGTGACATAGGCTTCTAAATGTTGTGCATAAAATGCCAGGACAGTTCAACCCCCCCCCCCAAATGACCCCATTTTGGAAAGTAGACACCCCAAGGTATTTGCTGAGAGCAATGTTGAGCCCATTAAATATTTTTTTTTTTGGTCCCAAGAGATTGAATAATGAAAAAAAAAAAAATTATATTTTTTTTTACAAAATGTTGTCACTAAATGATATATTGCTCAAACATGCCATGGGCATATGTGGAGATACACCCCAAAATACATTCTGTTGCTTCTCCTGAGTACGGGGATACCATATGTGTGGGACTTTTTGGGAGCCTAGCCGCGTACGGGACCCCAAAATCCAAGCACCGCCTTCAGGCTTTCTAAGGGTGTAATTTTTTTATTTCACTCCTCACTGCCAATCACAGTTTCGGAGGCCATGGAATGCCCAGATGGCACAAGCCACCCCCAAATGACCCCATTTTGGAAAGTAGACACCCCAAGCTATTTGCTGAGAGGTATGGTGAGTATTTTGCAGATCTCGCTTTTTGTCACAATGTTTTGAAAATTGAAAAAAGAAAAAAAAAATTATTTTTTCTTTACTTTCTTCATTTTCAAAAACACATGAGAGCTGTAAAATACTCACCATGCCTCTCAACAAATAGCTTGGGGTGTCTACTTTCCAAAATGGGGTCATTTGGGGGGGTTTTGTGCTATTTTGGCATTTTATGGCCTTCGAAACTGTGATAGGTAGTGAGGAGTGAAATCAAAAATGTATGCCCTTAGAAATCCTGAAAGCGGTGCTTGGTTTTCGGGGTCCCGTATGCGGATAGGCTCCCAAAAAGTCCCACACATGTGGTATCCCCGTACTCAGGAGAAGCAGCAGAATGTATTTTGGGGTGTAATTCCACATATGCCCATGGCATGTGTGGGCAATATATCATTTAGTGACAACTTTGGGCAAAAAAAAAAAAGTTTGTAATATTCCCGCAACTTGTGGCAAAATATAAAATATTCCATGTACTCAACATGCCTCTCAGCAAATAGCTTGGGGTGTCTACTTTCCAAAATGGGGTCATTTGGGGGGGTTTTGTGCAATTTTGGCATTTTATGGCCTTCGAAACTGTGATAGGTAGTGAGGAGTGAAATCAAAAATTTGCACCATTAGAAATGCTGAAGGTGGTGCTTGGGTTTCGGGGCCCCGTACGCGGCTAGGCTCCCAAAAAGTCCCACACATGTGGTATCCCCGTACTCAGGAGAAGTGGCAAAATTTATTTTGGGGTGCAATTCCACATATAACCATGGCATGTGTGAGCAATATATCATTTAGTGACAACTTTTTGAATAAATTTTTTTTTTTTTTTTTTTTTGTCTTTATTCAATCACTTGGGACTAAAAAAAAAAATATTCAATGGGCTCAACATGCCTCTCAGCAAATATCTTGGGGTGTCTACTTTCCAAAATGGGGTCATTTGGGGGGGTTTTGTGCCATCTTGGCATTTTATGGCCTTCAAAACTGTGATAGGTAGTGATAGGTAGTGAGGAGTGAAATCAAAAATGTATGCCCTTAGAAATCCTGAAGGCGGTGCTTGGTTTTCGGGGTCCCGTATGCGGATAGGCTCCCAAAAAGTCCCACACATGTGGTATCCCCGTACTCAGGAGAAGCAGCAGAATGTATTTTGGGGTGTAATTCCACATATGCCCATGGCATGTGTGGGCAATATATCATTTAGTGACAACTTTTGGCAAAAAAAAAAAAGTTTGTAATATTCCCGCAACTTGTGGCAAAATATAAAATATTCCATGTACTCAACATGCCTCTCAGCAAATAGCTTGGGGTGTCTACTTTCCAAAATGGGGTCATTTGGGGGGGGGGGTTTTGTGCTATTTTGGCATTTTATGGCCTTCAAAACTGTGATAGGTAGTGAGGAGTGAAATCAAAAATTTGCACCCTTAGAAACCCTGAAGGCGTTGATTGGGTTTCGGGGCCCCGTGCGCGGCTAGGCTCCCAAAAAGTCCCACACATGTGGTATCCCCATACTCGGGAGAAGCAGCTAAATGTATTTTGGGGTGCATCTCCACATATAACCATGGCATGTGTGAGCAATATATCATTTAGTGACAACTTTATGAAAAAATTTTTTTTTTTTTTTTTTGTCTTTATTCAATCCCTTGGGACTAAAAATATTCAATGGGCTCAACATGCCTCTCAGCAAATAGCTTGGGGTGTCTACTTTCCAAAATGGTGTCATTTGTAGGGTTTGTACTTCCCTGCCATTTTAGCACCTCAAGAAATGAGATAGGCAGTCATAAATTAAAAGCGGTGTAAATTCCAGAAAATGTACTCTAGTTTGTAGACGCTATAACTTTTGCGCAAACCAATAAATATAGGCTTATTGGCATTTTTTTTACTAATGACATGTGGCTGAATACATTTTGGCCCAAATGTTTGACTAAAATTGAGTTTATTGGATTTTTCTTATAACAAAAAGTATAAAATATCTTTTTTTTTTCAAAATTTGCGGTCTTTTTCCGTTTATAGCGCAAAAAATAAAAATCACAGAGGCAATCAAATAACATCAAAAGAAAGCTCTATTTGTGGGAAGAAAAGGACGCAAATTTCGTTTGGTTACAACATTGCATGACCGCGCAATTACCAGTTAAAGCAGTGCAGTGCGAAATTGAAAAAAGACCTCTGGTCCTTTGGCTGCCAAATGGTCCGGGGCTGAAGTGGTTAAATACACTTATTTTATGTTGTCTCCAGTGCAATCCATAGTGATTCCATATGACTGGTGTGGTAGTGATCAGGGATACAAACTGGTGACACTGGAGTGCATTTACTAAAACTGGAGAGTGCAAAATCTGGTGCAGCTCTGCATAAAAACCAATCAGCTTGCAGGTTTAAGCTTAATTGAACAAGCTATAGTCAGAAGCTGACTGTCTATCACCCAGAGCTGCACCAGATTTAGCACTCTCCAGTTTTAGTAAATCAACCCCAAAATGTAAAAAAAATTGAATTTTTAACATTTTATTTATTTATTGTTTTACAATTTTTTACATCCTGTCATCAGAGGAGCTCAGTGTCACCATAGTGACACTTTATTACTCTATGGGGCGATCAGGCAATTTGTTTTCACTGTTATAGCTTATATAGTGAAGATCACTGTATAAGCAAAAGTTTTAGCTGTCACAAATGAGTTTCCTATTCATCATTTATCATGAACAGCTTGCTTACTGTTGTGATCTGTGATTAACTACAGCTAATCACATGGTACAGGTCACCAGGTACCATGTGATTGCAAGATGTTCATGAATGGGAAACCCATTTGTGACAGCTAAAACTATTTCTTATACAGTGATCATCACAATATAACCTATACCAGTGTAAAAAAACAAAAATCCCCTCCCCCCAAGAGTAGTACACCCTGAGACTACTCTCAGTGACACTGAGCTACTCTGATGACAGGATGTAAAAAAAAGAGGAAAAAAAAAAGAGGAAAATTTCAAAAGATCACAACAGTAAAGCCCCATACACACGCGCGGATTATCCGAGGACCAGGTCCGTCAGACCATGTCCGTCATACTTTGTCTGATGTTGGTTTTGCGTACACACGGTCGGACAAAGTTGTCGGAAAATCCGATCATTCTGAACGTGGTGACGTTTGTTGCCTACGACGGGACTACGTAGAGGCTAGTAGCCAATAGCTTTGGTCTTGTAATGTGATCTGAGCATGCGTAGCACTTTGTCCGGTCGGACAACCGTACACACGATCGGATTTGGTGTGATCGGACCGTGTTGTCGGCAAATCTTTCCAGCAGGAGATAAGACTTTGTCCGTCGGACAATCCGACGTACACTGTCCGATGGTGCATACACACGGTCTGATTTTTCAACAACATTGTCCGATCGGACAGAATCCATGAAAAAGTCCGACCGTGTGTATGGGGCTTAAGAAAGCTGTTCATGACCAATGATACCCAGTTACCAATAAAAGTAAAGAGCCGTGTCCAGTGAACACAGCGGTTACAGGAGGAGTGCGCTGTGTGCCTCTTACCCAGAAGAGGCACTATCATGTACTGTATATATATATGTGACTGAGCCTGCAGCTGCTGCCCCGCCACAGTAAATGTACTGTGGTGGGCATCAAGTGGTTAAACATAATGTACATATGTAAATGGCCCTTATGGAGACATTATTTATTGTTGGTGTGACATCTAAATATCAGTGCCCCCTCAGTCATCTACCCTGACCAGCAAGTCCTTGAATTTGGTTGGATTCAAACCTTAAAATCAATGAAAACACATTACAACACATGTGTCAGCACATCAGCAAATCATGACAATTTGAGATTTGTATGCATTTGTATAATTACTACTATTATTGTTATTATGCGATAATTATTCTTAGAATTGTGTTTCATTTATTGTATTGCAGTCATTATTATTGTGTCATTATTTATTAATTCCAAATTGCAGTCCCTTAGCCTATACATTTATAAATGGTTGTTTTCTTTCCCCTGTTCCTATTATTCCAATAAGCTGTAGCTATTTCTTTGTGTATAATAATAAGTGAGTTAGTGCCCTCTAGTGTTGTTACATTTTATCAATTGTACTAAATACTTCTGAAGCTTATGAAGAAAATCAAATAAGCTTTTTCAGAATGATCAGTGCTGTAAGCAAACACTTAAAACAAAAAACAACTTAGCTTCACCCACAATGCCAAATTAAGCATACCACAAGAACCATTGGAAGTGGAACCAGAGGCATGTTCACATGGCTTTAGCTCAAATTTGCCCTCTTGGTGACTCATAAGTTTAATATTTTGGTGGTGTGTAATGTACCTAAGCACCTGAAAGCTCCAATCCCACTAATGTGCTTTCTGATCCTTTATTCTACAGGACAACACTACTTTCTTTGCCTGAAACCTCTGCTTGGCTACTACCCACTATTAATCAAAAATAAGTGCCAGGTGTTAAAGGGATAATATTGAATAAATAAATGAATAAGAATAAAACCTTTAAAAGTACAATAACAACATTTACTGTTCCTCTTTGTTAATTAGTAAAAATTAGTTTAGCCTTGTTTTATTATTAAAAAAGTTGCTATCCAGTTCACTCTATATAAGTTAGTTTTTAGCCTGGTATAAGAGTCAAATGTTTCCATAATGATATAAAGGGCAGTATTCGGAATAGAACAGCTTTAGATAATTAGAGAACTGTCTACTTTTCCTAGCCAAAATGTAGCACCATGCATCTTTAGAGAACATTTCTTAATTAAAAACAATAGTTTCTACTACCTCATGTCATGAATATCTTCATTTCCACAATCTGGTGCAGTCAGGTAAGTTAAAGCTGCAGCACTCAGCTGTGGGAAAGGGGACACTATCTTAGCCAGTTCTTTTAAGTTGTCCAGCTTTCCATGTAGTACTCAAGGTAGTTCAGAGGAAACCTCATTGGCATTGTGTAGGTGAGTCTGTTGCTTTTGTGCTTGGGAAACCCTGGTATGGTGAAGCAGGATGTTATTTCAGGATAATGCCAGGGGTCGAAAGATACATTTATGCATGTCAACAGTCACATTAAATTTCCTATGAAATTTATTTGTGACTTAAATAAAGTTTGCCCAGAATACAAACATATGCATGTTCAGAAATTATAGGAGAATAAACCGCGCTTGACAAAAAATAAAATAAAATCAAAAAGATTATCTATAGGCTGCAGCTCAAAGTGGGATACACACACAAAGAATATAGAATACAATTGCAAAGCTGCGCCAATTTGCATTAAAAAATTAAATTAAATATAAAATGACTGAAACACAAACATATTAAATGAGGAATAAATGATATAGAAGATTGAAATAATAATGACTAATTCAATCGCATCAGTCTGTACACTTTTCTCATCAGCAACTGGCAATGCTAAAATAAATGTTCATTGACAGGAGTGAAAAAAGTGTATTTTCCGAAATCGGCAGTAAAGTCCAAATGTGACTTGATTACACACCACTGTGACTTCAAATATGATTATGCACACTGTAGTGAAGATGAGTGCCCGACCACCAGAATAATAGTGCGCTTACCAGATGGTGAAGCAAAATAAGCGTATAATCTGGCCCGTCGGTAGCCTGAAATGTGTGTTTCAGACCTCACAGCTCACTGGATCAAGACCTTGCACCAGACCAGATACTCAAAAGCTCCAACTCCAAATGCTCCACAGAACTTACTCCGATATGGGCCGTCCAAAACAGATTACAGCGCACATATACAAACATGACATTTATCCTGCTAGGCTAGTTACATAGTTAGTAAGGTTAAATAAAGACACCAGTCCATCCAGTTCAACCCTGAGTGAGTGTGGGTGCATGTTTACAATTGTCCCTATCCCTGTACATTGTACACTCACTTCGGTCCCTAACCTCAAGGAGCCCACAATCCAAGGTCCCCATTCATATAATACAATTTTGGACAGAAGCCAATTAACCTACCAGCATATCTTTGGAGTGTGGGAGGAAACCTGAGTAAACAAGAGGAAACCCATGCAGGCACAGGGAGAACATGCAAACTCCAGGCAGGTAGTGTCCGGGTTGGGATTAGAACCAGCGACCCTTTTTACTGCTAGGTGAGAGTGCTACCCACTACACCACTTACTGTGTCAAAGTACCCTGAATTTGTGGGTCCTACCCTATTACTAGGGTAGGTTTAAGCTTGAAAAAGTGGTTATCTTCATACATAGAACAGCACATTTTTGGGCCCAGGCTTCTTTCCAAAGCATAGACCTCTTAAAAAGGCTATTAAGTGTTACAAACCTAACCTGGTCAGGAGCTTTTGGAGGGGACTGCATGCTAGCCTCTTGCCTACTGACTATGGGCCCTGGCATTTTAGGGGGCTCTGTTCTTTGGGAGGTGTGTGCCTAAGGGACCTTTTGGAGTAGTGTTACTTCAGATTCAAGTCCATTCCTCCCCAAAACACACAGACTCTGTTGGTGGAGTACCTGGATACAGATTAGGGGGCTCTGTGCCCAAACCAGCATTGACTGCTTCAACCTCCTTCTAGACTCATAGACTCTAAGCAGAAGATTATAATCAGCTCAAAACAAGCTGATGCTGAGATTGTCTGCTGTTATGTCTAATCTGTTAATTAATGTGTTATGTGTTTACTTTTAAATGTCTTCTTCCTATTGTGTGCCTCCTAGGTGTGCATTCCCTTTGTTGATTCAATTAATTGAGTCACCTATTCTTTCTGTCTGTCTGCTAATTCTCTTTGAGATATAATTAGTCTTGTGTCAACTTGAACTCGTTACCTAACCATTGTGGGATGTTTACCCCAATGTGTAGTATTTGTTTTTATTGTTCGTCTGGGGACCGCCCCTATTTTTGAAGTGTATAAAAACCTGTATTTCTGTTCAATAAAGGGATTACTTTGGTTTTTACCTCAACATCTTGTCTGTGTATGATGCTCAGGGTGAAGAACTGGTATTAGCTATTGGTCTGCTGGAAGGGTTTGGAGGGCAGGGGGCACTGTTTGGTGGAGAAGACTTTGGCATTTAGAGAAGTTATCTTAACCACTTCAATACAGGGCACTTATACACCTTCCTGCCCAGGCCAATTTTCAGCTTTCAGCGCTGTCGCATTTGAATGACAATTGTGCGGTCATACAACACTGTACCCAAACAAAAGTTTTATCATTTTGTTCCCACAAATAGTGCTTTCTTCTAGTAGTATTTGATCACCTCTGGGATTTTTATTTTCTGCTAAATAAATAAAAAAAAGACCAAAAATTTTGAAAAAATGGGCACTGATGGGCACTGATGAGGTTGCACCAATGAGGTGGCACTGATGAGGTGGCACTGATGGGCACTGATGATGGGCACTAACATGCGGCACTGATAGGCATCACTGATGGGTACACATAGGTGGCACTGAAGGGCACTGAAAGGCAGCACGGATGGGCACTGAAAGGCAACACGGATGGGAACTGATAGGCGGCACAGATGTGCACTGATAAGTGGCATGGATGGGCACTGATAGGTGGCACTGATGTACACTAATTGATGGTACGGATGGATGCCAATCAGTGACAAACAATAATGCCTGCCAATCAGTGATGTCCATTTTGGGCACTGATTGGCATCCAGTGTGGGCACTAATTGGCATTCATTGTGCGCACTGATTGGCATCCCTGGTGGTCTAGGGTGGCATCCCTGGTGGTCCTATTGGCGTCCCTGGTGGTCCAGTGTGAGCATCCTCAGTGGGGCTGCGCTGATAATCAATCAGAACAGACACCTCCTGTAAGAAGAGCAGCCGATCGGCTCTCCTCTACTCGCGTCTAACAGACGCGAGTGAGGAAAAGCCAATCAATGGCTCTTCCAGTTTACACTGTGATCAGCCGTGATTGGACACAGCTGATCACGTAGTAAATAGTCTCCGTCAGAGACTCTTTACCTAGATCGTGTTGCGGTGTATCAGACTGACACACTGCAACAACGATCCCTGGGGGCGCGCATCAGCTTGATATCCTGATATATGTTATGTGACGTCCGGTCAGGATATTGAAACCACTTTGCTGCCGTTATTTTGCTATATGGTGGGCGGCAAGTGGTTAAATTACATCAGGATGATAAAGAAATGCTATACAGAGCACCTGAAGAACATTGGCAATGGAAGTGACTGGACCCTTTACCTGCACAACACACAGGATATAAATATTAACTGAAAATATGGATCATATGATTAAGATCAGAGTGAAAAGTTTGTGCCAGTTAATGAAAAGAGAAGGAGGTGTAGCAACATTACAAATAAGAAACAAAATAGCAATAAATAACATTAGGGTGTACAGCACGCAATTCACTGGGGAGGAGAAATAACAACTATTCTGGTAGAAAGAGACCTGACTCTGCTTCATATATTTTGGTCATGTTTAGAGATTAGACAGTATTGGTTGGAGGTACAAAGGATCACTCAAAAATTTTCAAGTACCAGATGACCCAGCCTTTTTCTTGCTCCACCACTTACAAATGCCACTGGAGAGATGTAAAAAATCAATAGTGTGCCACCTGTTGAATGCAGCTAAAGCATGTATCACTTTGTGCTGGAAGGACGCACATCCACCTCCCATTACCGTGTGGCTCAATAAAGTTAGAAATATAGGAATAATAGAAGATTTAGTGCTTACGGCGCAATATAGAAAGGAACAATATATAGAAACATGGACCTCATGGGAGGTATTTGTATACTCTGAAGAAGGGAGGAGGCTATTGGGGGCAGGGGAGGGGAGTGAGGGCATCCCTGCTATTTTGTGGAGGAGTGGGAATGGGCTGGTATTCCCTAGGGTAAGGGGGGAGTTTACACAATATGTTTTTTTTTTTTTTGGGGATTAAAATAATAGGAGAACTAAATACGGTTTACATATAACGTATGGTAATGGATATGGCTTGATGAAGATAAAGTTAATATATGTTGGGAATATATGCATTTATCTCGTGTATTTACTACTACTACTACTACCACTGGTGCTCTAGCCAGAGAGGTATGACAGGTCAGGCCCCAGTTGTGGAATTTCTTGAGCCCCTGTTTGAGATGTGAAATAGATGTGCTTTTTCCCTGAAAAAAATAACAAGAGTTTAATTGGAAAACCCCATTTGTAGGGAATATTTCTCTCTTGCAAAATTTTTGTGATAGGAGTTAATTCCTTCTTTTACTCTGCAGTGGCAGTTGAGATGTCTGCAAACATTGATATTTGAGCATACAGCTCTGGAAAAGATGCATTTTTGGGTGATACGTTCTTTGGTTTGAGTGCACATAGGCTAACACATCCCATGGAGCAGTCACTGGGATGTGAGATGGTTTAAAAAACCTATGGGCCCGCTGTTTCATAACATCTTGAGAGGATAACTTTAAATGTAAAGTTATGCACTTGGGGGCTAAGAATATGCATGCATCATACATGCTAGGGGGAGTACAACTGGGGGGATCCGTAGTGGAGAAGGATCTGGGGGTTTGGTAGATCATAAGATCAATAATAGCATGCAATGCCAAGCTGCGGTTTCCAAAGCGAGCAAAGTCCTTTCTTGTATTAACCGCTTCCCGACCGCCTAACACAGATATACGTCGGCAAAATGGCACGGGCAGGCAAAATCACGTACCTGTACGTGATCGTGCATGTGCCTGCCTGTGGGTCACGCGCGACGCAGTGCCGAATCGCAAAAAGGGGCCTGGTCCTTTGGCTGCCAATTGGTCCGGGGCTGAAGTGGTTAAGAGAGGTATGGACTCCAGAGAGAGAGATATAATTTTGCCCCTGTTCAAATTAGTAAGACCTCATCTGGAATATGCAGGTCAGTTTTGGGCACCAGTTCTCAAAAAGGATATTGGGGAACTGGAGAAACTGTAGAGAAGGGCAACCAAACTCATAAGAGGCATGGAGGAGCTCAGCTATGAGGAAGGATTAGAGGAACTGAATTTATTCACCCTTGATAAGAGGAGATTAAGGGGGGATATGATCAACATGTATAAATATATAAGGGGTCCATATAGTGAACTTGGTGTTGAGTTATTCACTTTACAGTCAACAAAGAGGACAAGGGGGCACTCTTTACGTCTAGAGGAAAAGAGATTTCATCTCCAAATACAGAAAGGGTTCTTCACAGTAAGAGCTGTGAAAATGTGGAATAGACTCCCTGCAGAGGTGGTTCTGGCCAGCTCAATAGATTGCTTTAAGAAAGGCCTGGATACTTTCCTAAATGTACATAATATAACTGGGTACTAACATTTATAGGTAAAGTTGATCCGGGGAAAATCTGATTGCCTCTCGGGGGATCAGGAAGGAATTTTTTCCCCTGCTTTAGCAAATTGGAGCATGCTCTGCTGGGGTTTTTCTTTTTGCCTTCCTCTGGATCAACTGTGGGTATAGAATGGGGTATATGGGATTGTATGATATATTTATTTATTTATTTTTATTTGTGGTTGAACTGGATGGACTTTTTTCAACCTAACTAACTATGTAACTACCGTATTTATCGGCGTATAACACGCACCGGCGTATAACACGCACCCCAAGTTTAGGAGGGAATTTTAAGGAAAAAAAGTTTTAGGAGAGAAGTTTAGGGAAAAAAAAAAAACTTACATTTAAGCGTTATTTGCAGCTTGCCCAGCGTCATTTGCAGCTTGCCCAGCGTCATTTGTAGCTTGCTCAGCGTCATTTGCAGCTTGCCCAGCGTCATTTGTAGCTTGCTCAGCGTCATTTGCAGCTTGCCCAGCGTCATTTGCAGCTTGCCCAGCGTCATTTGCAGCCTTTCCCAGCATCATTTGCAACCTGCCCAGCGTCATTTGCAACCTGCCCAGCGTCATTTGTAGCTTGCCCAGCATCATTTGTAGCTTGCCCGGCGTCATTTGCAGCTTGCCCGGCGTCATTTGCAGCTTGCTAGTGTCAGTTGAAGTTCGCCAGCGTTTAAATTTCCCGCCGCGAGAAATACCGCGCATGCGCGGCCAAAAAAGACCGAACCGCGGCCGAAAAAGGCCGAAGTGCGGCCGAAAAAGACCGAGCCGACTGTTCAGCTCCGCTCGGAGTCCCGCCTCCCTGCTGTTTCGGGAGCGAGCGCAGGGAGGCGGGACTCCGAGCGGAGCTGAACAGCCGGCTTCGGTCTTTTTCGGCCGCGCTTCGGCTTTTTCCGGCCTTTTTCGGCCGCGGTTCGGCCTTTTTCGGCCGCGGTCGCCATTTTTCGGCGCCGCAACCGATTTTTGTCATTTTTTTTTTGGGTATCGGCGTATAACACGCACCCACGACTTTCCCCCGATTTTAAGGGGGAAAAAGTGCGTGTTATACGCCGATAAATACGGTAACTATGTAACTATGTAACTATAATGATGGGACCAGGGTCTTGAAGAACTGATGCAAGTATGGTGTCAAATCAGATGTTGCAACTGACTCTGTGATGCCTCTAATTTTAATGTTTTTCCTACAGGAATGGTCCTCCAGGTCAGCTAACTTAGGCCCCTTTCCTTTACCGTAGTTTTTGTGGGGGTTTTCAGCCACTAGCGGGCTGCTTTTAACCCCCGCTAGTGGCTGAAAAAGGGTTAAAACGACCCGCAAAACGCAGCTGCAGCGGCACTTTGCCGGCGGTTCAGCAGTGGTGCCCATTCATTTCAATGGCAAGAGTGGTTAAGAAGCGGTGTATACACTGCTCCTTCACCGCTCCAAAGATGCTGCTTGCAGGAGTTTTTTTAATGTCCTGCCAGTGCATCGCCTCAGGGTGAAAGCCCTCCGGCTTTCACACAGAGACTGCAGGGGAGCCATTTTTCAGGCGTTTTACCCCAAAACCGTCTGAAAAACGCCTCAGTGTGAAATGGGTCTTAGAGGTAATATTTTGCATTTTCTGTGACTGATTATGGTGAGTCTCTACAAGTTCATTATAAGCATTATAAGTAATTTCGCTAAGCTGACACTCTATTTGGCTATTATGGTCACCGAGGTCATCCACTGAGTGTCAACAACTGAGAATATGAGAGATGGATTTGTGATTGTCTCTCTGCAGGTCCATTTGGAGAGAGACACATGTGTTTCAGTGTGTGTTTATAAACAGGGCTATCAGTAGTAGGGGTAGCAGCTAGAGTGTTAGTTGGTTTCTCGTAATCATCATCATCATTATCTGTGCTGTGAGAGCTGAGATGCTTTTTTTTTTGCTTATTGAAGCTCTGTAGCTTATAAGGCAGAAGGATATGGGACTGATCATTTGTGGAACCACAATAAAACCACAATTCTATCACTTTCCAAAACTCTAGTTTGGCTACATCTTGAGTATAGCATCCAGTTTTGGTCACCGTTCCTCAGGAAGGATGTGCTTGAACTTAAGAGTAGGGATGGTGGAACCGTTCGGCCCGAGTATGAGTTTGGGAGAAGCTGGCCATGGCGTACTTAACAACTGATGAGTCACATCTGAATAAAAAAAAAAGTGCCTGTAAAAAAATAAAGAAATGGCTTGGGGTACCCAGCCCAGTCCATACCAGGCCCTCGGTTCTGGTATGGATTTTAAGAAAATTGAAAAAATGTGCTAGATATCACAAGGCAATGCTAATCTACCCTACATCCCAACAGTAGATAATGGAACTAAATATATCCTCTTGGAGGGGGACTTTGTATTAGAGCAGATAGCTAATGAAATATGAAAAGGGCGTAAAAAAGTATAAATCATTTAATGAAAAATTTTAAAATATACAGCACGTACCCAAAATAAATACATACATAAATGAATAGAACATCTGGAAATTAGTTGATACACAAATACAGACATAATGTACAAGCCATAATCGCATAAAGTTTGTTGAGCTGAAGTGAGCACAACAATAGTACCCAACGAGTTTCGAGATCAACCCAAAAGGTTTTTTGCTTTCTCTTTTTTAGGGGTAAATGTGATTTGTCGCAAAACATACAAAACAGAGTATGCAAATAAAAAACAGACACACATGTAATGCATATTAACAAATGTACAGTAAAATATTACGTTACAAGAAACAGCACACCTTAATAGGGTACTTGATAAACTGACTGTACAAGCTGTAGAAACAGTGTGTATTCTCCTTGTATCCAGATCTGCAAAATTGCTCCGGCTCTCAGCCCCAAAGGACCCCAACTCAGCGAAGGGCAACCAGTTTGTAACATCGCCGCACCACCCTGAAGAATCTGTTCACAAAGGACACCCCAAAGGTCCCAAAGAATGGCCCCACTGAATAAAAAAAAAAAAAAAAAAGAAAATATATATATATATATATATAAATTGATAAATTAAATATCCCAATGTATATATAGGGCATAGATTAGCCCCTAATGATAAGCATACATAAATCACTGAAAGCAAAAAAAAGGGCCAAGTATGGATTTTAAGGGGAATCCCACACCAACAATTTTAAAAAAAAATGGCATAGGGTCCCCCCAAAATCCATGCCAGACTCTTATCTGAGTATGCAGCCCAGCAGGTCAGGAAAGGGGATGGGACAAGCGAGTACCCCCCTCCTGAACCATACCAGGCCACATGCCCTCAACATGGGGGGCAGGGGCCTCTTCCTGACAACCATGGGCTGTGGTTGTCGGGGTGTGCATGTGGGGGGCTTATTGGAATCTGGAAGCCCCTTTTAACAAGGGGGCCCCCAGATCATGCCCCCTATGTGAATGGATATAGGGTACATCATACCCCTACCCATTCACCAAAAAAGTGAATACCCATCCCATCCACATAGGGGGGACAGGATCTGGGAGCTTCCTTGTTAAAGGCGGCTTCCAGATTCCGATAAGTCCCCCCAACTGCAGACCCCGACAACCACAGCCCAGGGTTGTTGGTAAAAGGCCCTTGTCCCCATGTTGAGGGCATGTGGCCTGGTATGGTTCAGGAGGGGGTTCTGGTATGGTTCCTGACCTGCTGAGCTGCATGCTCAGATAAGGGTCTGGTATGGATTTTGGGGGGGATCCCACACAGTTTTTTGTTTAAATTTTTGTGCTTAAAATCCATACCAAATTTGAAGGACCTAGTATGGAATGGGGGGACCCTATGTCATTTTTTTTTTTTTTTTTTCAATAGCTGGGTGTCGGCAATTGTAACAACAATTCATTTTAAATGGGAATTCTTTAGAAATGTAATTTTTTTCTGTAGCATGTTTTATATATGTTACAGATTCTCCACTTTACAGGCACATTAAGGGGACCCCCCAGGCACTATATTCAAAGGATTTTTTTTTATTGTGGCACTTTAAGCATAATTAAAATCACTGCTCCTGAAAACATTATCGTTTAAAAAAAAAAAATGTATTGATATATGTCCTCCAGGGCAGTACCCAGACCCCCAATACCCCTTTTATGGCCAATTACTTGCACATCAGCCTTCAAAAACTTTTGATTTTTTAAACAAAGCTAACACAGGGGCAGGAAGACCTCAGTTATGAGGAATGATTACATACATTAAACTTATTCTCTCTGCAGAAGAGACACTTATGAGGCGATATGATCACAATATGCAAATCTTTAAATGGTGACTTCAGCATTGGGAGGAAACTGTTTAACCTAAGGTATATAAAGAAGACATACAGCCACACAATGAAGTTGGACAAGAAGTGTTTCAATCTAAAACTGTGTAGGGGGTTCTTTACTGTTAGAGCTGTAAATATGTCAAACTCCCTTTCACATTTGGTGATGTCACACAAAGACACCTTGAGGTTGAACTGGATGGACTGGTGCCTTTATTCAACCTTACTAACTATAGTAAACTATTAAACATAGAAGCACTTACCTAATAATCTTTGCTCCTGTGGTAGAGGGTGCTAGAGAACTAGAAACCTCAAATTCATAATAAATAACATAAAATAATAACTACTAACCAAAGCAATTAAAGTGCATTGTGCTGAGTTAATAAAAAATCATAATAATGGGTGATACATTCATAGGTCAATTTTTCAAAGTCCATTAGCAATCTTTTGTGCTGTGAATCTTATCCATAACACTGTCACCAAGGCAAATCTTGTGGATATAACACGATGGAGTGTGAGTGAATTGCCTACTCACCAAATGAACATGACCTCTTTAATTAAAAAAAAAGGTCGCAACAGGCTGTTTGGTATATGTCTGTGGGTTTTGCTGATCTGCCACTGGAGCTGTAACTGGAAACCTTTAGGATTCTCCTTTCCACCGTGGGTATACCATTAAGAAATAGACATAAAATGGGACCATAGCATGATAAGGTTTAATAAAAACAATTGTATAAAAACAATGCCACATCACTTCCAGTCATCGACTTCCGCTTTCTTACACCACGGCAGACACTGAGCGGAGGCTGGGCAGCTGCGGTCTTCACCACATGGTGATTTTTGCTGTAATTCCCAGGGCCGGGACAAGGCACTACAAAATGTGAGCAGCCAATGTGGCATTGTTTTTATACTATTGTTTTTATTAAACGTTATCACACTATGGTCCCATTTTATGTTTATTTCTTAATCGTATACCCACGGTGGAAAGAAAAATCGTAAAGGTTTCCAGTTACAGCTCCAGTGGCAGATCAGAAAACCCACATATATATACACTAAACAGCCTGTTGCAACCTTTATTTTTAATTAAAGAGATCATGTCCATTTGGTGAGTAGGCAATTCACTCACACTACATCAGGTGATATCCACAAGATTTGCCTTGGTGACAGGCTATGGATAAGATTCACAGCACAAAAGATTACTAATGGACTTTTAAAAATGGACCTATGAATGTATCACCATTATTATGAATTGTTATTTACTCAGCACGATGCACTTTAATTGCTTCAATTAGTAGTTCTTCTTATTTTTTGTTATTATCAATTTGAGGTTTCTAGTTCTCTAGCACCCCCTACAACTTATCACTCTAACATTTAACCGGTTCCCGGCTGCCGCATGGCGATGTACGTTGACAGAATGGCACACGCGTGCACCTGCCGTAAGCTCTGTGAGTAGGATCGCGGGTCCGGCCGGCTCGATGTCTGTGGGGATACCCGCGATCGTCTCACAGGGAGGAAGAATGGGGAAATGCTGATGTAAACAAGCATTTCCCCGTTCTGCCTAGTGACATTGTCACTGATCACAGCTCCCTGTAATCAGGATTGGTGATCAGTGATGTGTCACATGTAGCCCCTCCCCCCCACAGTTAGAATCACTCCCTAGGACACACTTAACCCCTGCAGTGCCTAGTGTTAACCCCTTCACTGACAGTCACATTTATACAGTAATCAATGCATTTTTAATCGCACTGATCACTTTATAAATGTGAATGGTCCCACAAATGTGTCAAAATTGTTTGATGTGTCCGCCATAATGTCGCAGTCATGATAAAAAAAAAATATTAATAAAAATGCCATAAAACTATCCCCTATTTTGTAGACTCTATAACTTTTGCGCAAACCAATCAATAAATACTTATTGCGATTTGTTTTACCAAAAATATGTAGAAGAATACATACCGGCCTAAACTGAGGAAAAAAAATGTTTTTTTATATATTTTTTGGGGATATTTATTATAGCAAAAAGTAAAAAATAATGTGTTTTTTTCAAAATTGTCGCAATTCTTTTGTTTATAGTGCAAAAAATAAAAAACGCAGAGGTAATCAAGTACCACCAAAAGAAAGCTCTATTTGTGGGGAAAAAAGGATGTCAGTTTTGTTTGGAAGTCACGTTGTACGACCGCGCAATTGTCAGTTAAAATTACGCAGTGCCAAATCGCAAAAAGTGCTCTCGTCTTTGGTCAGCGAAATGGGCTGAAGTGGTTAAAAGTCAGCATATTGCACTTTTTAGGGGAGCAGCTCTAACACTAAATGACTTAATTTAGAACTTATAAATTCACAGGGTGAGGTCCCTAACACAATTAATCTTTGCTTCTGGTCTGGATTCAGCAGCAGCTTTTCCATATTAGGACAAGTGTCACAGCTTATTTCTTTTTTAGTTCTAAATCTACGATTTCCAACCCAGCCGAGACAGGAAGTGATGTACAGTGGTGTGAAAAAGTGTTTGCCCCCTTCCTCATTTCCTGTTCCTTTGCATGTTTGTCACACTTAAGTGTTTCGGAACATCAAACCAATTTAAACAATAGTCAAGGACAACACAAGTAAACACAAAATGCAATTTGTAAATGAAAATGTTTTTTATTAAAGGTGAAAAAAAATCCAAACCATCATGGCCCTGTGTGAAAAAGTGATTGCCCCCCTTGTTAAAACATACTATAACTGTGGTTGTCCACACCTGAGTTCAATTTCTCTAGCCACACCCAGGCCTGATTATTGCCACACCTGTTCACAATCAAGGCATCACTTAAATAGGAGCTGCTTGACACAATAAGGTCCACCAGAAGATCCTTAAAAGCTACACATCATGCCGAGACCCAAAGAAATTCAGGAACAATTGAGAAAGAAAGTAATTGAGATCTATCAGTCTGGAAAGGGTTATAAAGCCATTTCCAAAGCTTTGGGAATCCAGCGAACCACAGTGAGAGCCATTATCCACAAATGGCGAAGACATGGAACAGTGGTGAACCTTCCCAGGAGTGGCCGGCCGCCCAAAATTACCCCAAGAGCGCAGCGACGACTCATCCAAGAGGTCACAAAAGACCCCACAACAACGTCCAAGGAACTGCAGGCCTCACTTGCCTCAGTTAAGGTCAGCGTTCATGCCTCCACCATCAGGAAAAGACTGGGCAAAAATGGCCTGCATGGCAGAGTTCCAAGGAGAAAACCACTGCTGAGCAAAAAGAACATCAAAGCTCGTCTCAATTTCTCCACAACACATCTTGATGATCCCCAAGACTTTTGGGACAACATTCTGTGGACCGATGAGACAAAAGTGGAACTCTTTGGAAGGTGTGTGTCCAAGTATATCTGGCGTAGAAGGAACACTGCATTTCAGAAAAAAAACATTATACCAACAGTAAAATATGGTGGTGGTAGTGTGATGGTCTGGGGCTGTTTTGCTGCTTCAGGACCTGGAAGACTTGCCGTGATAAAAGGAACTATGAATTCTGCTGTCTACCAAGAGATCCTGAAGGAGAATGTCCGACCATCTGTTCGTGTACTCAAGCTGAAACGAACTTGGGTTCTGCAGCAGGACAATGATCCTAAACACACCAGCAAGTCCACCACCGAATGGCTGAAGAAAAACAAAATGAAGACTTTGGAGTGGCCTAGCCAAAGTCCTGACCTGAATCCTATTGAGATGTTGTGGTATGACCTTAAAAAGGCCGTTCATGCTCGAAAACCCTCTAATGTAACTGAATTAGGACAATTCTGCAAAGATGAGTGGGCCAAAATTCCTCCAGGACACTGTAAAAGCCTCATTGCACGTTATCGCAAACGCTTGGTTGCAGTTGTTGCTGCTAAGGGTGGCCCAACCAGTTATTAGGTTTAGGGGGCAATCACTTTTTCACACAGGGCCATGATGGTTTGGATTTTTTTTCACCTTTAATAATAAACACCTTCATTTACAAATTGCATTTTGTGTTTACTTGTGTTGTCCTTGACTATTGTTTAAATTGGTTTGATGTTCCGAAACACTTAAGTGTGACAAACATGCAAAGGAACAGGAAATGAGGAAGGGGGCAAACACTTTTTCACACCACTGTACATAAAAAAAACTGTGACAGTAAAGTGGTTTTAAAGTCAAAAAGCTTTTTAACTTAATGCACTCCCTGCATTAAGGTAAAAAAAAATTTTTTTTATTTGCTATACACCGCCCACATACACTTACCTGAGTCCTGTATCTATCCAGTGTTGTGTCCGGCTGCATCTGGTCTCTCCTCACTCTCCCAGGCTTTGCTGAGGCAGCCGGAGGCAGCGGGAGTATCTATGGACGCACACAGCCCGGCTTGGGATTGAACCCACATGTCTGCCCCAATAGCAAGTGGCTAGATATGAGGGCAGACACAGAAGAAGAGGAGATGACAGTACCCATGGAGGAATCCAGAAGAGGAGGAAGGGGCCACTCTGCCTTTACAAACTCTATAAGTAGCACAGGCACTTACATATACAGACAGTAGAGGGCAACAAATCCCTACACTTCACTCAAACAAATGTGTGAATATTCACTTAAATTATTTATTCATAATAAACTCATATGAACCTAATTCGGTTTTTAAAGTGAACAGGATTTTTCTTTCCACATGATTGGATAATAAAGAGAATATTTACACAGTTTTTTAAATTAAAATTCTCAACTCCTTTAGTAAATCCTTTCTCTCTCTGCTCTGTATGAGCAGGATTCTTTGCATATAGAGAGAGACACAAGAATATGGTGGTAAATGTAGCTGTAAAGAGAAGAAATTAAAATTTTTAATATTTCACAGTTTTTTTTTTTAATTATTTCATTGTCTTGCAGAAGCTAGAGGCCAGGATGGATTACACTGCATGAATTTTGTTTTTTGATTAATGTTCCGCTTTAAGTATTCCCACTAAAAGACACTTCAGAAAGCTTTTCCTCCAGCCTGAAATACTAAAATAATAGGCTTTTCACTACAGAAAATGTAGAAACATTAAGCTACAAATCACATGATAATACTCTGTTTAACTCTGGTAAGGTACCAGGACCATTAAATTAAAACAAGTTTAATTACCATATTTATTTTAGGCAACTTGAGCTTTGCTGAAACTTGCCTTTTAAATATACAAAACCAGATACGCATACAAGTTTACATCATGTTATGTACTAATGTAGTTAATAACCATGTTAAAGCAAGCAAAGCTAATTAGAAATTCATCTGCTGTAAATAGAGATTGACAATTGAATATTGCATATGATTTGGACAGTCAGCAATGCTACCATAGTGCCTGTTATTACCAGTGTTCACTCTGGGAAAAACTGATACAAGTGATAGATTACATTTTTTTATTTAGATTCTCAATCTACTAAACTGTGTCTACCTCAGGCAAAAGAAAGTATTTGTTTTCTCAGTATGAAATGTCATTAACATACAGTAATTAGTAGGTTGTATACAAGGACTCAGTTATATGGAAATAAACATGCATTGTCCCCAGAATAGCCCTATCCCACGTCATGTTCAGTTTGTTTATACACTTTGTGTAATAACATTGTAATTTAATTTTAATTTTGAAAATAATAGTATCATCAATTTAGTGAATAAGCACCGCATATACTAGTTATGAATGGACTTTGCATCCAATTTATGCTTTCATTCTTTTCATGAATGGCGTAAATAGCGCTCAGTTTATATAAAAAGATAAGTGTAATCTCTTGCATGTTTTGTTCCTTTGTAATGCCGAGACAATAGCCTATTCACAAATAGCTTTTCATAAGACTCCATTAAAAACATAATTAGTAAGCGGTTATTAGTCGCAAAATGTACATGTGGAAAATCCTAGTGGAAATATTTTAATATAAATACAGTCTTTCTATTACTTTTCTTTAAAAGGTTGTATTAAAAGGAATGTGATTTTCTTTTTTTCTGGCGTGAAAGAGATGGGGGGAATTTAAAGAGCTTTCCAATATGATCTAAATCTATCATCCAAAGCCTTAAATATCACATGCAGCTGGTAACTGACCTTATGATGCATCTATTTAGAGTTTGATTCATTTTATGGTGAACTCTTATACTTTTATCTTGTGATATTCACCCAAATCTAGGATTAAATTGGCTGTAAACCCTTGCATATACCCACTGAAGTGACTGGTACACAGAGATGAAACAAATCCTCCTATATATGTTGCATCTGTTTATCTAAAATCCCATTTCCTCTACAACCTTCTACATTTTACACAACTTTTCTGAGCTCTAGATGGCAGATGCCAGAGGTGTGAAATCTTACGTTGCATGGCACAGAGCAGGGAGCTGAGTGTAACATGAGATCTGAGTGGAGGGAATGGACACATCTCCCTCTTCAAAGTGGAAAAGCTGGTCCAGGGTATATCCGATTGCCTCTTGGGGGATCAGGAAGGAATTTGTTTCCCCTGCTGAAGCAAATTGAATCATGCTTTATTTGTTTTTTTATGTTGCCTTCCTCTGGATCAACTGTGGGTATAGAATGGTATATATAGGATTATACATGTGTGTGTGTGTGTATATGGATGTATGTGTGTGTGTGTGTATATATATATATATATATATATATATATATACAGCCCTCAAATTTTCCACGCGCCTACTCGCATTTTGCGAGTGGAAAATTAGGTCTGGCGAGGAGCTGGGCTGCCTGCACCGCTGTCTGCACAGCACCGCTGTCAGGGAAGGATGAATGTGAGCCATTCTCCCAGAGAAAGAGAGTGTGGAGGAACAGAGGAGAGCGGCCAGATCATTATAGCGGAGAGAGCGTGGAGGAAGAGGAGATCCAGCTTGATCACAGTGCAGGGTTTGCCCACTGTAACAGCTTACATTACAATTACAGTTCACGCGCCGTCACACACAGCCCTGCCCTCCTGACCCCGCACCTGTGACAGACAGAACGCGCCTTGGTATTGGAGTGGCATTCTGTCTGTCACAGGTGCAGGGTCAGGAGCGCACGGACTGCAATTCTAATGTAAGCTGTTACATCGGGCAAACCCTGCTCTGTGATCAAGCTGGATCTCCTCTTCCTGCATGATCTCTTCCGTTATAATGATTTGGCCGCCTCCCTCTGCACAGGTGAGGCTGCATGATGGACACAGGTGAGGCTGCACAGGTGAGGCTGCATGATGAACACAGGTAAGGCTGCAATGATGGACACAGGTGAGGCTGCATGATGGACACAGGTGAGCCTGCATGATGGATACAGGTGAGGCTGCATGGGTGAGGTTGCATGATGGACACAGGTGGGGCTGCAATGATGGACACAGGTGAGGCTGCATGGACACAGGTGAGGCTGCAATGATGGACACAGGTGAGGCTGCAATGATGGACACAGGTCAAGCTGCACTGTTGAGACTGCAGCGATGGACACAGGCTAGGCTGCATGGGTGAGTCTGCAATGATGGACACAGGTGAGGCTGAACGGGTAAGGCTGCATGATGGACACAGGTGAGGCTGCATGGCTGAGGCTGCATGATGGACACAGGTGAGGCTGCACGGGTGAGGCTGCATGATGGACACATGTGAAGCTGCCCTGTGGTGGCTGCAATGATGGACACAGGTGAGGGTGCATGGGTGAGGCTGCAATTATGGACACAGGTGAGGCTGCAATGATGGACACAGGTGAGGCTGCACTGGTGAGGCTGCAATGATAGACACAGGTGAGGCTGCACTGGTGAGGCTGCAATGATGGACACAGGTGAGGCTGCAATGATGGACACAGGTGAGGCTGCAATGATGGACACAGGTGAGGCTGTGTTAGTGGGCACTGGTCATGCTGCATTGATGGGCACATGTGAGACTGCATTGATGGGCATGGGTAATAAAGTTGTTGTTAACATTTATTTGTGTAACTTAATTCTACATAAAACATGTATGTGTCATTTCATGAGAATTTATGAGGGCGTGTATAGGGGTGGGGCAACTGGTGGCGAGTAACCCTTAAGGCCTGGCTAGTAGATCAGGACTTGAAATTTTGAGCCCTGTATATATATATATATATGTGTGTGTGTTTTTTTCTTTTATTGGTTGAACTAGATGGACTTGTGTCTTTTTTGGCCAGATTAACTATGTATGTAACTATGTATGTTCAAAGTTTTATAGGGAAACATGTACTGCTGAGGCTGTCAATCATATTATGTGGGCTGGAGGAGGGGTGGGGCTATCCCCCAGGATTCTGTGGTGCTAGCATAACTTGTCAGAAATTATTCATGCAGATAGCAGAGGGATGAGAGAGCAGATAGGAATCACACTAGGTGCTTTTGATTGAGGTTAGTACATACTATAGATGTATATGCTTTGTTAATTTCCATACTAGAGGTTTGCAACCACTTTAACGCCAAAACCTTTGTTATTTTTTGGGGAGATAGAGCACGGAATGGTACGATTTTTGCTCTTATTACCTGTCAGTACGTTTCTTTCATGGGGATTCTAAGGAAATGGGTCTGCCCTTGAAACACATCAGCTAGGACACACGCAAGGCAAAGCAGCTACATACTGTACATTAATAATAGCAATGGAGGGTCCCCCACTTATAGACATTTGAGCTGGTCTCATTCTGGATAGTTTAAAATGACAAGTTGTGATATCCAGATTGTTTTTAAGTACTAGACAGTGTTGCCAACTAGACATGTGCATTCGTTTTCGTCCGAATGCATTTTCGTCCGAATTTCAGGTATTTTCGTTATCGTTTTTAACAAACGATAACGAAAGTGCAGAATCCGAAAAACAAAAGATCCGACATAAACAAATGCTTTATTTTCGTTGTGACAACAGTTCGATATAGATAGGAGATTCGACGCTGACAATAACAATCTGTGTCCATTGAACCTATGTTCGAATGTGCCTAACCTTAACTCTATTAGTCCAAGATTATTCTACATAGAGAGAAAAGATTCGACGTAGAAAGGAAAGATTCGACGCAGAGAGGAAAGATTTGACGTAGAGAGGAAAGATTGCTGCTGGAATTGGGTGGAATTGCAGCTAAACTATACAGAGTCATACAGTTTAGCTGCTCCGTCGAATCTTCTTTGAACTTTCGACAGACACCATAAGCCTTCAATGACAGATTTGACCTTAATTCATTTGGATTTTCCAACGAATGCAATTTTTAACGAAAAACTAAATAAATAAAAACGAATTTCGGGAGTAACTAAATAAATTTATTTTTCGGACGAAAATGAAATTCCAAAACGAAATATTTCAGTGTGCACATGTCTATTGCCAACCATCAGTATTTTTACTGGCCGCCAGTAAAAAATGGGCACTTTTCTACTACTAGTAAATGCCAGTGACAGGAAAAGGTTGCCGGTAAAAAAATGTCTGTCTGTCCGGAGTGGGCCGAGACCATCCAAGTGCCTGCTACAGTGTGTTCGGTTAGCACCGGCAGGGGGCGGGTCTGGTGGTGGTGGTTCCTGAATGTGTCGTGTAATGTCATGGTGCAAGGGAGCCAAGCAGAGTCGAGCAGAGCCGAGCGCGTGTGGGTCTGTGGGACAGGAGCAATTCAAGCCAGGAGCGGGACTGTCAGTGCTGTTTGGACTGTAGGGGGCTGAATGGACCAGCTGGCATGGAGAGAGACTGTCACTGTGACTCAGGAGGGGACATGTTATATCAGTGAGGTGTCATCATCATCTGTGCTGCTGCACACTGTCAGTGTCACTGTGAGAGTCAATTTCATGTATGTGTGCCTGCCCATACCTTAGCTACTTACTTACTATACTGAAAATAAACTAAAATAAGAAATATGTTTTTTTGCCTTAATATCTACCTTAAATCACATTTGTAATTGCATATTGTACGTGTTTTTAGCCTAAATACTGAAATTTGCACTTAAAACTGTAGATTTGTAACTTTTGAAAATGCCAGTAAAAACTTGGCGGTGCCAGAAAATTTTGGGTGTTGCGTCAGTAATTTTCAATCAGATAGGTTGATAAAAATGGTACTAGATATTGTAATTTAATAAAGTTTAATAAAGGTACTGTATATCCCAATGAGTGGGGAAGGGTCAGAATGTCTGAAAATGCTTGTATTTATGTGTATATTAGTATAGGTCACTAACCCCAGTCTGACAGATGTGTTTAATGAAATCACATACCATACAGGCATTTTGTGATTGCTATTAGCCACCTTGAATTTAGAGACATCCAGCTAATGGGTTTTACCGCATCCAATTAGACATTTGCAACTAGGCTGAATAGCAGACTGGGTGGATTCTGAAAAATAAATAACCAAAGCGCCAAAGATAAATAATAATAACAGTATTCAGTTACCAGCTGCAGTGAAAACTTGCTGTGTAAATGTACTAGTAAAAATCAATACCCTGCGCTAAATGGTATAGTATACAAGATTTAAAATGAAATAGATTAATAAACACATTTCATAATATTGCATATTATTGCTGCAACCACATTTCTAACAGTCTCAATTTGTGATGAAGGTGCTCGTGCTCAGGGGTAATGAATCCATGCTGCTTGGTGCTCAGACAAGGTGCCCCCACATGGATGTAAACTCAACCCCTCCGTATGGACCAACTATCTATAGTATGGTCAAACAGGTGTGTGGGGAGTAAGCAGAATTTATGATACTGGTAAAATGTTTATGATCTTCTGCTAATGCAGCAAAATAGTATTAATTATAGCCTGCTTGCCTTGAGCTGAGCTGTGTTCTAGTGTGGAGGCTGTATAGAATGTGTCAACTCTCCTGGCCATATAGATACAATATTTAAATATGGTGGTTTGTTGCACACTTGCACATTTTGGAAAAATAAGGGTATCACTGGGTCCGTTCGAAAGTCCGCTCATTTTGAACGTGATGATGTAAACGGGACTAAAAAAATGAAGTTCAATAGCCAGTAGCCAATAGCTTTCCTTGCGTCGTATTTGGCCCGTCGGATCAGAATACAGATGAACAGTTTTCCCGAACGTTAACGTGTAGTGATGTCAGGACCAATGACATCACTACCTGAAGCTAAAGTCAGCCAGGAAAGTAGCATGTTTAAAAAGAAGTCATCAACTATGTAACTATCAGTTGAAGCCTACATATTTCTAAGTACTGGTTTCCTTGAATTTGTCCAATGTCAATTTGTCCCCACAAAAACTACCTCTGTTTTGGAAATCACTTAAGATTTTCTGATTCAGGATTATGGTTTGTTTACAGTTTACTGAATGTTAATCATTTTTCAAGGACTCTCATTTTAAGGAAACATAAAAATGTAAAAAAAAAAGAAGCTAATTATACTATTTTAATCATTAGATTGAGGGTCACATTGAGTTAATGAGGAACAACAGTCCCCTTTTGTTGATTTGTCATGTGCCTCAGCTGAAGAGAGTCTAATACATGTTTCTTGTATTGATAGAGATATTGCTGGTTTGGTGAAAAAGCATTAAGTTTTCTACAAAAAATAGAAATATCCAATTAAACTGCACTAGCTATTGTAGTTATTGCCAATAGGCTAATTTTTAGATTGGTAGATTCCTAATCCGTCATTATTACCACTCAGGGCTAGATCTGTTTTCCTTCTGTTATATATAATTTTTCCATGCTGAAGTTAAACAGGAACTAAAGTTTAAAAAAAAAATAAAAAACATTGAAAAATAGTGTATGCTTTGCCAGCTGTTTTTTATGTTTAGATCTCATTATAGCCCCAAGTGCTTATATGATATACAGTATCTCACAAAAGTGAATACACCCCTCTTATTTTTGTAAATATTTATCTTTTCATGTGACAACACTGAAGAAATTACATTTTGCTACAATGTAAAGTAGTAAGTGTACATCTTGTATAACAGTGTAAATTTGCTGTTCCCTCAAAATAACTCAACACACAGCCAATAATGTCCAAACAGCTGGCAACAAAAGTGAGTACACCCCTAAGTGAAAATGTCCAAATTGGGACCAAAGTGTCAATATTTTGTGTGGCCACCATTATTTTCCAGCACTGCCTTAATCCTCTTGGGCATGGAGTTCACCAGAGCTTCACAGGTTGCCACTGGAGTCCTCTTCCACTCCTCCATGGTGACATCACAGAGCTGGTGGATGTTAAAGACCCTATGCTCCTCCACCTTTCATTTGAGGATGCCCCACAGATGCTCAATAGGGTTTAGGTCTGGAGACATGCTTGGCCAGTCCATCACCTTTACCCTCAGCTTCTTTGGCAAGGCAGTGGTCGTCTTGGAGGTGTGTTTGGGGTCGTTATCATGTTGGAATACTGCCCTGCGGCCCAGTCTCTGATGAGAGGGGATCATGCTCTGCTTCAGTATGTCACAGTACATGTTGGCATTCATGGTTCCCTCAATGAACTGTAGCTCCCCAGTGTCGGCAGCACTCATGCAGCCCCAGACTGTGACACTCCCACCACCATGCTTGACTGTAGGCAAGACACACTTGTCTTTGTACTCCTCACCTGGTTGTCGCGACACACACGCTTGACATCATCTGAACCAAATACATTTATCTTGGTCTCATCAGACCACAGGACATGGTTCCAGTAATCCATGCCCTTAGTCTGCTTGTCTTCAGAAAACTGCGTGCTTTCTTGTGTATCATCTTTAGAAGCGGTTTCTTTCTGCAACGACAGCCATGCAGACCAATTTTATGCAGTGTGTGGCATATGGTCTGATCACTGACAGGCTGACCCCCCACCCCTTCAACCTCTGCAACAATGCTGGCAGAGCTCATATGTCTATTTCCAAAGACAACCTCTGGATATGACACTGAGCACGTGCACTCAACTTATTTGGTCAACCATGATGAGGACTGTTCTAAGTAGAATCTGTCCTGTTAACCGCAGTATGGTCTTGGCTGCAGTTCAGTTTCAGGGTCTTGGCAATCTTCTTGTAGCCTAGGCCGTCTTTATGTAGAGTAACAATTCTTTTTTTCAGATCCTTAGAGAGTTTTTTGCCATGAGGTGCCATGTTGAACTTCCAGTGACCAGTATGGGAGAGTGAGAGCCATAACAACAAATTTAACACACCTGCTTCCCATTCACACCTGAGACCTTGTAACACCAACGAGTCACATGACACCGGGGAAGGGAAAATGGCTAATTGGGCCCAATTTGGATATTTTCACTTAGTGGTGTACTCACTTTTGTTGCCAGTGGTTTAGACATTAATGACTGTGTGTTTAGTTATTTTGAGGGGACAGCAAATTGACACTGTTATACAAGCTATACACTTACTACTTTACATTGTAGGGAAGTGTAATTTCTTCAGTGTCGTCACATGAAAAGATATAATAAAATATTTAAAAAATGTGAGGGGTGTACTTACGTTTGTGAGATACTGTAAGTAGAGCTTAAAGTGATTGTAAGGGTTAGTTTTTTTTTAAAATAAAAAACATATCATACTTACCGCCACTGTGCAGCTCGTTTTGCACAGAGTGGCCCGAACATCCTCTTCTGGGGTCCTCCGGTGGCAATCGCGGCTCCTCCCCATATCAGATAACCCCCTAGATAAAGTGCTCTCCCGAGGGGGTTGCCTTACGGATGCGCTCCTGAGTCCAGCATTTGGCGTCCATAGTCGCCAAATGTATGACTCGGCCTTGCCCCCCCCAGTGCCTGTGTCATTGGATTTTAATTGACAACAGCAGGAGCCAATGGCTGCTCTGCTATAAAGCTATCCAATCAAGAGCCGAGAACCCCCGGGCAGAGAGACAGCACATCCCCACCGGGTCAAGTTCCAGGGCTCAGGTAAATAAAACGGGGGGGGGACTTGGGGGGCGGTGTCATATCATATTCTGTCCCCCATCAGAAAGTGTCCGCTGTGTACTGCGCATGCGCAGTACACAGGACAACCAGATTCCGAAAATAGCTGAAGATGAATGGCGCCTGCGCCGTGAGTCCAGGTTCAAGCCCCACCATCCAAGTGGACATAGAGTTAGAATAAAAAAGAACCGAGCGCAGCAAGGCCATGCCCGAAGCGTGGTGAGCGAAGTGAGCCTGCGCGGGGCCCTCTAAGTTTGTGTAGCCCTATGTCCACTTGGATGGTGGGGCTTACACCTTGACTCACGGCGCAGGCACCGTTCATCTTCAGAGATTTTCCGAAAATCCTTCTGCTCCGTACTGCGCATGCGCTGCGCATGTGCAGTACACAGCGGACACGTTGGGATGCATTAAAGTGAAAAAAAACACAAAGGTTTACAACCCCTTTAAGATTATTTAGGGATCTGATTTATTTGCTGTCTCAAATAAATTTAATATTGGAAAGTAGGGATGAGCCGAACACCCCCCCGTTCGGCTCGCACCAAAACCCGCGAACGGACCTAAAGTCCGTGCGAGCTTTAGAACCCTATTAGTTATAATGGATGCGAACGTTCGAAATTAAAAGTGCTAATTTTAAAGACTAATATGCATGTTAATGTCATAAAAAGTGTTTGGGGACCTGGGTCCTGCCCCAGGGGACATGTATCAATGCAAATTTTTTTTTTAAAAACGGCCGTTTTTTCAGGAGCAGTGATTTTAATAATGCTTAAATTGAAACAATAAAAGTGTAATATTCCTTTAAATTTCGTACCTGGGGGGTGTCTATAGTATGCCTGTAAAGGGGCGCATGTTTCCCGTGTTTAGAACTGTCTCTGCGCAAAGTGTCATTTTTGAAAGTAAAAAAGCTATTTAAAATCACTCGCGGCTAATGTTAATTCACGGCTCCCGTAACACAGAGAACAGTGATTCATTGAAACTCATTCATAAAAAAAAGTCATTGATAAAAAATAAAAAAAATAAAAAAAATGAAAAAAAAAAAAGCGTAGGGGTCCCCCCAAATTCAATAACCAGGCCCTTCAGGTCTGGGATGGATATTAAGGGGGATCCCAGCCAAAAAAAAAAAATGGCGTAGGGTCCCCCTCAAAATCCATACCAGACCCTTGAGGTCTGGTATGGATTTTAAGGGGAACCCTAGCCAAAAAAAATGGCGTGGGGTCCCCCTCAAAATCCATACCAGACCCTTATCCGAGCACGCAACCTGGCAGGCCGCAGGAAAAGAGGGGGGGACGAGAGCGGCCCCCCTCTCGCCTGAACCATACCAGGCCACATGCCCTCAACATTGGGAGGATGCTTTGGGGGTCTAAGACCCCTAAAGCACCTTGTCCCATGTTGATGAGGACAAGGGCCTCTTCCCCACAACCCTGGCCGGTGGTTGTGGGGGTCTGCGGGCGGGGGGCTTATCGGAATCTGGAAGCCCCCTTTAACAAGGGGACCCCCAGGTCCCGCCCCCCCCCCTGTGTGAAATGGTAAGGGGGTACAAAAGTACCCCTACCATTTCACCAAAAAAGTGGCAAAAATTGTAAAAATGACAGGAGACAGTCTTTGACAATTCCTTTATTAAAATCTTCTTTCTTCTTTCTTCATCCTTCGGATTCTTCATCTTCTCCTTCCTTTATCTTCTTCCATCTTCTTCTTCCATTTTCTTCTTCCTCCGATCCGCTTCTTCTTGCGCTGGTCTTCTCGTCCTTCTCGTCCGGCATCTTCTTCCGTCGGCGTCGGTGTCGGTGTCAGTGTCTTCTTGGGCCGCTCCGCGCAATGGGAGGCTCCCGCTGTGTGAGGCTCCGCTCCATCTGACAGGTCTTTTAAAACGGAGGGCACCTGGTGACCCCGCCCCCCTCTGACGTCATGGGGAAAGCCATCATGGAATTCCCCATGACGTCCCTGTGCGTCAGAGGGGGCGGAGTCACCAGGTGCCCTCCATTATAAAAGACCTGTCAGACGGAGCGGAGCCTCACACAGCGGGAGCCTCCCATTGCGCGGAGCGGCCCAAGAAGAGACAGAGACACCGACACCGACACCGACGCCGACGGAAGAAGATGCCGGACGAGAAGGACGAGAAGACCAGCGCAAGAAGAAGCGGATCGGAGGAAGAAGAAAATGGAAGAAGAAGATGGAAGAAGATGAAGGAAGGAGAAGATGAAGAATCCGAAGGATGAAGAAAGAAGAAAGAAGATTTTAATAAGGAATTGTCAAAGACTGTCTCCTGTCATTTTTACCATTTTTGCCACTTTTTTGGTGAAATGGTAGGGGTACTTTTGTACCCCCTTACCATTTCACACAGGGGGGGGCGGGATCTGGGGGTCCCCTTGTTAAAGGGGGCTTCCAGATTCCGATAAGCCCCCCGCCCGCAGACCCCCACAACCACCGGCCAGGGTTGTGGGGAAGAGGCCCTTGTCCTCATCAACATGGGGACAAGGTGCTTTAGGGGTCTTAGACCCCCAAAGCATCCTCCCAATGTTGAGGGCATGTGGCCTGGTACGGTTCAGGCGAGAGGGGGGGCCGCTCTCGTCCCCCCCTCTTTTCCTGCGGCCTGCCAGGTTGCGTGCTCGGATAAGGGTCTGGTATGGATTTTGAGGGGGACCCCACGCCATTTTTTTTGGCTAGGGTTCCCCTTAAAATCCATACCAGACCTCAAGGGTCTGGTATGGATTTTGAGGGGGACCCTACACCATTTTTTATTTTTTTTTTTTGGCTGGGGTTCCCCTTAATATCCATCCCAGACCTGAAGGGCCTGGTTATTGAATTTGGGGGGACCCCTATGCTTTTTTTTTTTTTTTATTAATGAATGACAGCTCTCTGTGTTACAGGAGCCATCAATTCATTAGCCGCAAGTGATTTAAATAGCTTTCTTCCTGCAAAAATGACACTTTTTTGCAGGGAAAGTTCTAAGCACAGGAAACCTGCCCTCCTTCACAGGCCACCTATAGACACCCCCCAGATGTGATACTGCAATGCTGTTCTAACAGCATGCACACACATATCCCCAGAAATAAAGCACATATTGTTGTCAGCAGTCAGCAGCACACTGACACGCTGACACTGTCTGAAACATAATATGCGAGGCCGCCGGCGCGGCGGCCTCTTATACCGTGGGGCGTGTACTAAAGCCCCTGAGCTATAATTGGCTACAGGCATCCTGCCTGTAGCCAATTATGGCTCTCCTCGCTGCCGGCGCTGTGATTGGCCAAGCATGCGGGGTCACAGTGCATGCTTGGCCAATCATCAGCCAGCATTGCACTGCGCGGGCCGCAATGCATTGCGGGGCCGCTCGCATCACACGAATTTGATGCGAGCGGCCCCAATAGTTCTGGGCTCGCCGAGCGAGCGAACACCCGGTGCTCGATTTGAACATGGGTTCGAATCGAACACCGGGCTCATCCTTATTGGAAAGCTGTTCTACCCAGCTCTTTTTTGTGTAACCATTCTATCTGACTATTATGCGGTGTACACACGAGCGGAATTTGCGTTGGAAAAAATCTTGGTGGTTTTTCCGACGGAATTCCGCTCAAGCTTGGCTTGCATACACACGGTCACACAAAAGTTTGCTGGACTTTCGACCGTCGGTGACGTACAACACTATGACGAGCCAAGAAAATTAGGTTCAATGCTTCCGAGCATGTGTCCAATTGTTTCCGAGCATGCGTAGGAAATTTGCGCGTCGGAATTGGTGCAGACATCGGAATTTCCGATCTGAACTTTTTCGGATATACTCTCAATCTTTTGCTGGCTAAAATTCTGCCAGCAAATGTCTGGTGGAGCATACACATGGTCTCATTTTCTGCCAAAAGCTCTCATCAGACTTTTGCTGGCGGAATTTCCGCTCGTATATATTTGTATTTTGGGCCATACATCCTAGATTGTATTGGCTTTACCCTATTCTCGCTCAGAATAGAACAGTGTTCCAGGAATGTAAACTAGTTATTTACGTGCCCAATCACGCCCGTAATGTGATGTAAACAAACAGCCGGTTGCTAGGCGATCGGCTCTCCTCTCCTCACACGGAAGTTGGCGCAGAGGAGAGAGGATCTCTGCAGCCGGCTGGTGATCAGTGAGTATGAGCTGTTTTTTACAGCTTTTTACTCACTGATCACCAGTCTAGTAAAACACACAGCACACCACAGTAAAACACACATGTCCCCAAAACACATGTCCCCACATAGTAATGATCCCCAAAACACATGCCCCCCTCATATATAACAGTAAAATCACATGTCCCAATGATAATTTGCACACATATGTCCCTGATCACCTGCGCACATCTGTACATGATCATTTGCGTACATATGTCCGTGATCACGCGAACCAATTAGTATACACTTAACAGTTTTTTTTTTTACCAAAAACATGTAGCAGAATAAATTTTGGCTTAAATTTATGACAAAATTAGATTTTATTGGATTTCGCAGTTTTTCGCTTATATCGCAAAAAATTAAAAACGGAGTTGTGAATAAATACCACCAAAAGAAAAGCTCTATTTGTGCGAAAAAAATTATAAAAAGAATTTATTTGGGTACAGCATTGCATGACCCAGCAATTCCTATTAAAAGTGCGAGAGTGCTGAAAGCTGAAAATTGGTCTGGGAAGGAGGAGAGTGAAAGTGCCCAGTATTGATGTGGTTAAAGATAGGACAAATCCATTGCTTATTATTACTTTATACCACGATGATTAAAAATTATTCGTAATATGAATCATCTGCTTGTATCTTGATTATATAAAACTTTCCTATGGGAAATTGTATTTGTAGTAGATGGAACTTTTGTACTGTTCTTTGTTGTGAAACCTTCGTGCTGTACTCTGATGCACTGTTTATTTACTGTTATTGTTAATATTTCTATAAATCATGATAAAAAAAATAGTGGTTGCATGTACATTTGCAATGCAGTTTGTCTAATGGCCTCTGGTTGGAGGTCATAAAGCCTTATGAATTCCAACCATAGGCTTCCACAACTCCTTCTTAGTATATGTCATTATGTGCACATATTTGCATAAGGGGCAGAGATCATCACTATACAGAACTTCTCTTGGTCCTGCCCTGTGTTCTCTCTTTGTTGACAGTTCTTGACATCCCGGGTGACTCCACCCCCTTGTGACATCATATACTGGGGCTGCATGCTCAGATAAGGATCTGGATTTTGGGGGGACCCCACACCATTTTTTTTTATTTTGGTGTGGGGTCCCCCTCAAAATCCATACAAGCCCCACCACACAGTATATTTTTATTTATGCATGGTCTTCTTTTTTTTTACATTCTACTGTCAGAAGGGACTCCCACTGACAGCAGATGAGTCAAAGTTGATCACCTTTGTACTGGACCCCCTTCCTGCCCAGGCTAATTTTCAGCTTTCAACGCTGTCAGACTTTGAATGATAATTACTCTGTCATGCAAAGCTGTACCCAAATTATATTTTTATTGTTTTTTGAGACAGATAGAGCTTTCTTTGTTGGTTATTAGGGATGGGCTGAACACCCTCCTATTCGGTTAACTGGGAAAATGTTCTTACCCGAACAGTGAACCCCATTGAAGTCTATGGGAGCTGAACAGGAAAAATCTAAAGTTCCCATTTTGAAAGCTTATAAGCTAGTAATTGGCCATTAAATGGGTATGGGGGTCTGGGTTCTGCCCTCTGGGACATTGCAACAAAAAAAATGAAAAATTCCTTTAAATATAGTGCCTGGTGGTCCCTTTAATGTACCTGTAAAGTTGCGCATCTGTAACATGCATAAAACATGCTACAGCAAAAATGATAATTCTAAAGAAAAAAAATTAGTCAAATGTGATTTAAAATGAATCATGGTTACAATTTCTGCCACCCGGCTATTGAAAAAAAAAAACATTATGGGGCGCCCCCCAAAATCCATACCAGACCCTTAACCGAGCATTCAGCCTGGCAGGTCAGGAAAGGGGGAGGAGCAAGTGCCCGTCCTGAACCATACCAGGCCACATGCCCTCAAAATGGAGGGGGGTGGGTGCTTTGGGGCCATTTATTGTGTACAACTGTCAGGTGATCTGTTGTGGTGGTTAGCGACTTGATACACTGATTTGTCATCCCCTATATCTGGTGGACACAGTGGGTTACAGAGCATGTAACAACATGGCCTGATCCTGGGTGGACGTCATGTTACTTCCACCCAGCATGGCAGTGCTCTCACTTAGCAATCATTATACTATTGGCTGGATGGGAAATGGTTAAGGACGCTGGCGGCTGCTGGCTCTTAACAACCAGCTATTTCCTGGTTGTTAAGGATGCTGGTGGGTGCTAGCTCATTGACAACCAGCAGAAATAGAATACATTCTTCAACTATTGCATTCCTGGACCACTTCTTATTTAATGCATGCATTTATTTATTTTTTTCCTTTGGTGAATTTACTTTAACACTGTTTTATGCAGTATTTACAGGGCATTTTTGCTTTTTGAGGTAAATTCCACATAAAGGGATAGTGAATTGATATTTTCAGTGCCCCATGTGATATTGGGGAAAAATGTGTCACGTGACCCAAATACTGCATGTGATATGCTTTAGTGAATAGAGCCCTAAATCCCTCTGCCCATTGTGCAACCTCATCTGTCCTTCCTTTTTATCTAATGTGCATATCTCTATACAAAATGTGCTAAAAGTGTTATGTTCCACTAAACTTTTTATCCAACCTGTATCACTTCATTTGGTAATTTTAAAAGCCAATATAAAAAGGAAAAATAGAGGTCAAAAGATAATTTGTAATAATTTTCTGCATATTGGAATTTTGTGATCTGTGTGAATGGTGTCATGGCAGACACATGTCCTACATACTGTGTGCTAAAAAGTGTCCCTCTTTATCATTTCAGAATGTCGGGAGGAATGCAGTGCTGCCATGTAGGAGTTTTCAGACATCTGATATGAAGTCAAATTCAAGTACTTGAAGTAGTTGGATTAAAAAACAAATGTATTTATTAATGAATAAAGGGGTACATTAATGTGTATCTTGTATATCTACCCAGCCTTTTGCTGTAATAATAATTACAGCAACAGCTAAAATCAACAACAACTATTATTAATATTATCATTTAATAAAAATGTGATTAAAGCAGAGTTCCACCCACTTTTGAAAGGTGACCTCAAACTAAAGACCACCCCTCCCCCCTCATTCAGGTCTGGTATGGATTTTAAGGGTAACCCCAAGCCAAAATAAAAAAAAGTAGGCCCCCCCCCCAAAAATCGTAGGGCCCCCCCAAAAATCCATACCAGACCCTCATCTGAGCACGCAACCTGGAAGGCCACGGGAAAAGGGGGGATGAGAGAGCGCCCCCCCCTTCTAAACCATACCAGGCCACATGCCCTTAACATGGGGAGGATGCCGGGTCCCGGCAATATAGATAAAAATCATTGAACCTTTGGGTCTGGTATGGATATTAGAGGGAACCCTGCACCCAAATTTACCAGGCCCTTCAGGTCTGGTATGGATTTTAAGGGGAACTCTGAGTCAAAATAAAAAAAAATGGCGTAGAGGTCCCCCCAAAATCCATACCAGGCCCTTATCCTAGCACTCAACCTGGCCGGCCACAGGAAAAGGGGGGCAAGAGACCGCCCCCCTCCTGAACTGTACTATGCCACATGCCCTCAACATGGGGAGGATGCTTTGGTATGTTGATGGGGACAAGGACCTCATTCCCACGACCCTTGCCCAGTGGTTCTGGGGGTCTGCGGTTAGGGGACTTATCGGAATCTGGAAGCCCCCTTTAACAAGGGGACCCCCAGATCCCCCCCCACAGATAGAGCTTTCTTTGTTGGTTATTAGGGATGGGCTGAACACCCTCCTATTCAGTTAACTGGGAAAATGTTCTTACCCGAACAGTGAACCCCATTGAAGTCTATGGGAGCTGAACAGGAAAAATCTAAAGTTCCCATTTTGAAAGCTTATAAGCTAGTAATTGGCCATTAAATGGGTATGGGGGTCTGGGTTCTGCCCTCTGGGACATTGCAACAAAAAAAATGAAAAATTCCTTTAAATATAGTGCCTGGTGGTCCCTTTAATGTACCTGTAAAGTTGCGCATCTGTAACATGCATAAAACATGCTACAGCAAAAATGATAATTCTAAAGAAAAAAAATTAGTCAAATGTGATTTAAAATGAATCATGGTTACAATTTCTGCCACCCGGCTATTGAAAAAAAAAAACATTATGGGGCGCCCCCCAAAATCCATACCAGACCCTTAACCGAGCATTCAGCCTGGCAGGTCAGGAAAGGGGGAGGAGCAAGTGCCCGTCCTGAACCATACCAGGCCACATGCCCTCAAAATGGAGGGGGGTGGGTGCTTTGGGGCCATTTATTGTGTACAACTGTCAGGTGATCTGTTGTGGTGGTTAGTGACTTGATACACTGATTTGTCATCCCCTATATCTGGTGGACACAGTGGGTTACAGAGCATGTAACAACATGGCCTGATCCTGGGTGGACGTCATGTTACTTCCACCCAGCATGGCAGTGCTCCCACTTAGCAATCATTATACTATTGGCTGGATGGGAAATGGTTAAGGACGCTGGCGGCTGCTGGCTCTTAACAACCAGCTATTTCCTGGTTGCTAAGGATGCTGGTGGGTGCTAGCTCCTTGACAACCAGCAGAAATAGAATACATTCTTCAACTATTGCATTCCTGGACCACTTCTTATTTAATGCATGCATTTATTTATTTTTTTCCTTTGGTGAATTTACTTTAACACTGTTTTATGCAGTATTTACAGGGCATTTTTGCTTTTTGAGGTAAATTCCACATAAAGGGATAGTGAATTGATATTTTCAGTGCCCCATGTGATATTTGGGAAAAATGTGTCACGTGACCCAAATACTGCATGTGATATGCTTTAGTGAATAGAGCCCTAAATCCCTCTGCCCATTGTGCAACCTCATCTGTCCTTCCTTTTTATCTAATGTGCATATCTCTATACAAAATGTGCTAAAAGTGTTATGTTCCACTAAACTTTTTATCCAACCTGTATCACTTCATTTGGTAATTTTAAAAGCCAATATAAAAAGGAAAAATAGAGGTCAAAAGATAATTTGTAATAATTTTCTGCATATTGGAATTTTGTGATCTGTGTGAATGGTGTCATGGCAGACACATGTCCTACATACTGTGTGCTAAAAAGTGTCCCTCTTTATCATTTCAGAATGTCGGGAGGAATGCAGTGCTGCCATGTAGGAGTTTTCAGACATCTGATATGAAGTCAAATTCAAGTACTTGAAGTAGTTGGATTAAAAAACAAATGTATTTATTAATGAATAAAGGGGTACATTAATGTGTATCTTGTATATCTACCCAGCCTTTTGCTGTAATAATAATTACAGCAACAGCTAAAATCAACAACAACTATTATTAATATTATCATTTAATAAAAATGTGATTAAAGCAGAGTTCCACCCACTTTTGAAAGGTGACCTCAAACTAAAGACCACCCCTCCCCCCTCATTCAGGTCTGGTATGGATTTTAAGGGTAACCCCAAGCCAAAATAAAAAAAAGTAGGCCCCCCCCCCCAAAAATCGTAGGGCCCCCCCAAAAATCCATACCAGACCCTCATCTGAGCACGCAACCTGGAAGGCCACGGGAAAAGGGGGGATGAGAGAGCGCCCCCCCCTTCTAAACCATACCAGGCCACATGCCCTTAACATGGGGAGGATGCCGGGTCCCGGCAATATAGATAAAAATCATTGAACCTTTGGGTCTGGTATGGATATTAGAGGGAACCCTGCACCCAAATTTACCAGGCCCTTCAGGTCTGGTATGGATTTTAAGGGGAACTCTGAGTCAAAATAAAAAAAAATGGCGTAGAGGTCCCCCCAAAATCCATACCAGGCCCTTATCCTAGCACTCAACCTGGCCGGCCACAGGAAAAGGGGGGCAAGAGACCGCCCCCCTCCTGAACTGTACTATGCCACATGCCCTCAACATGGGGAGGATGCTTTGGTATGTTGATGGGGACAAGGACCTCATTCCCACGACCCTTGCCCAGTGGTTCTGGGGGTCTGCGGTTAGGGGACTTATCGGAATCTGGAAGCCCCCTTTAACAAGGGGACCCCCAGATCCCCCCCCACAGATAGAGCTTTCTTTGTTGGTTATTAGGGATGGGCTGAACACCCTCCTATTCAGTTAACTGGGAAAATGTTCTTACCCGAACAGTGAACCCCATTGAAGTCTATGGGAGCTGAACAGGAAAAATCTAAAGTTCCCATTTTGAAAGCTTATAAGCTAGTAATTGGCCATTAAATGGGTATGGGGGTCTGGGTTCTGCCCTCTGGGACATTGCAACAAAAAAAATGAAAAATTCCTTTAAATATAGTGCCTGGTGGTCCCTTTAATGTACCTGTAAAGTTGCGCATCTGTAACATGCATAAAACATGCTACAGCAAAAATGATAATTCTAAAGAAAAAAAATTAGTCAAATGTGATTTAAAATGAATCATGGTTACAATTTCTGCCACCCGGCTATTGAAAAAAAAAAACATTATGGGGCGCCCCCCAAAATCCATACCAGACCCTTAACCGAGCATTCAGCCTGGCAGGTCAGGAAAGGGGGAGGAGCAAGTGCCCGTCCTGAACCATACCAGGCCACATGCCCTCAAAATGGAGGGGGGTGGGTGCTTTGGGGCCATTTATTGTGTACAACTGTCAGGTGATCTGTTGTGGTGGTTAGTGACTTGATACACTGATTTGTCATCCCCTATATCTGGTGGACACAGTGGGTTACAGAGCATGTAACAACATGGCCTGATCCTGGGTGGACGTCATGTTACTTCCACCCAGCATGGCAGTGCTCCCACTTAGCAATCATTATACTATTGGCTGGATGGGAAATGGTTAAGGACGCTGGCGGCTGCTGGCTCTTAACAACCAGCTATTTCCTGGTTGCTAAGGATGCTGGTGGGTGCTAGCTCCTTGACAACCAGCAGAAATAGAATACATTCTTCAACTATTGCATTCCTGGACCACTTCTTATTTAATGCATGCATTTATTTATTTTTTTCCTTTGGTGAATTTACTTTAACACTGTTTTATGCAGTATTTACAGGGCATTTTTGCTTTTTGAGGTAAATTCCACATAAAGGGATAGTGAATTGATATTTTCAGTGCCCCATGTGATATTTGGGAAAAATGTGTCACGTGACCCAAATACTGCATGTGATATGCTTTAGTGAATAGAGCCCTAAATCCCTCTGCCCATTGTGCAACCTCATCTGTCCTTCCTTTTTATCTAATGTGCATATCTCTATACAAAATGTGCTAAAAGTGTTATGTTCCACTAAACTTTTTATCCAACCTGTATCACTTCATTTGGTAATTTTAAAAGCCAATATAAAAAGGAAAAATAGAGGTCAAAAGATAATTTGTAATAATTTTCTGCATATTGGAATTTTGTGATCTGTGTGAATGGTGTCATGGCAGACACATGTCCTACATACTGTGTGCTAAAAAGTGTCCCTCTTTATCATTTCAGAATGTCGGGAGGAATGCAGTGCTGCCATGTAGGAGTTTTCAGACATCTGATATGAAGTCAAATTCAAGTACTTGAAGTAGTTGGATTAAAAAACAAATGTATTTATTAATGAATAAAGGGGTACATTAATGTGTATCTTGTATATCTACCCAGCCTTTTGCTGTAATAATAATTACAGCAACAGCTAAAATCAACAACAACTATTATTAATATTATCATTTAATAAAAATGTGATTAAAGCAGAGTTCCACCCACTTTTGAAAGGTGACCTCAAACTAAAGACCACCCCTCCCCCCTCATTCAGGTCTGGTATGGATTTTAAGGGTAACCCCAAGCCAAAATAAAAAAAAGTAGGCCCCCCCCCAAAAATCGTAGGGCCCCCCCAAAAATCCATACCAGACCCTCATCTGAGCACGCAACCTGGAAGGCCACGGGAAAAGGGGGGATGAGAGAGCGCCCCCCCCTCCTAAACCATACCAGGCCACATGCCCTTAACATGGGGAGGATGCCGGGTCCCGGCAATATAGATAAAAATCATTGAACCTTTGGGTCTGGTATGGATATTAGAGGGAACCCTGCACCCAAATTTACCAGGCCCTTCAGGTCTGGTATGGATTTTAAGGGGAACTCTGAGTCAAAATAAAAAAAAATGGCGTAGAGGTCCCCCCAAAATCCATACCAGGCCCTTATCCTAGCACTCAACCTGGCCGGCCACAGGAAAAGGGGGGCAAGAGACCGCCCCCCTCCTGAACTGTACTATGCCACATGCCCTCAACATGGGGAGGATGCTTTGGTATGTTGATGGGGACAAGGACCTCATTCCCACGACCCTTGCCCAGTGGTTCTGGGGGTCTGCGGTTGGGGGACTTATCGGAATCTGGAAGCCCCCTTTAACAAGGGGACCCCCAGATCCCCCCCCCCACAGATAGAGCTTTCTTTGTTGGTTATTAGGGATGGGCTGAACACCCTCCTATTCAGTTAACTGGGAAAATGTTCTTACCCGAACAGTGAACCCCATTGAAGTCTATGGGAGCTGAACAGGAAAAATCTAAAGTTCCCATTTTGAAAGCTTATAAGCTAGTAATTGGCCATTAAATGGGTATGGGGGTCTGGGTTCTGCCCTCTGGGACATTGCAACAAAAAAAATGAAAAATTCCTTTAAATATAGTGCCTGGTGGTCCCTTTAATGTACCTGTAAAGTTGCGCATCTGTAACATGCATAAAACATGCTACAGCAAAAATGATAATTCTAAAGAAAAAAAATTAGTCAAATGTGATTTAAAATGAATCATGGTTACAATTTCTGCCACCCGGCTATTGAAAAAAAAAAACATTATGGGGCGCCCCCCAAAATCCATACCAGACCCTTAACCGAGCATTCAGCCTGGCAGGTCAGGAAAGGGGGAGGAGCAAGTGCCCGTCCTGAACCATACCAGGCCACATGCCCTCAAAATGGAGGGGGGTGGGTGCTTTGGGGCCATTTATTGTGTACAACTGTCAGGTGATCTGTTGTGGTGGTTAGCGACTTGATACACTGATTTGTCATCCCCTATATCTGGTGGACACAGTGGGTTACAGAGCATGTAACAACATGGCCTGATCCTGGGTGGACGTCATGTTACTTCCACCCAGCATGGCAGTGCTCCCACTTAGCAATCATTATACTATTGGCTGGATGGGAAATGGTTAAGGACGCTGGCGGCTGCTGGCTCTTAACAACCAGCTATTTCCTGGTTGCTAAGGATGCTGGTGGGTGCTAGCTCCTTGACAACCAGCAGAAATAGAATACATTCTTCAACTATTGCATTCCTGGACCACTTCTTATTTAATGCATGCATTTATTTATTTTTTTCCTTTGGTGAATTTACTTTAACACTGTTTTATGCAGTATTTACAGGGCATTTTTGCTTTTTGAGGTAAATTCCACATAAAGGGATAGTGAATTGATATTTTCAGTGCCCCATGTGATATTTGGGAAAAATGTGTCACGTGACCCAAATACTGCATGTGATATGCTTTAGTGAATAGAGCCCTAAATCCCTCTGCCCATTGTGCAACCTCATCTGTCCCTCCTTTTTATCTAATGTGCATATCTCTATACAAAATGTGCTAAAAGTGTTATGTTCCACTAAACTTTTTATCCAACCTGTATCACTTCATTTGGTAATTTTAAAAGCCAATATAAAAAGGAAAAATAGAGGTCAAAAGATAATTTGTAATAATTTTCTGCATATTGGAATTTTGTGATCTGTGTGAATGGTGTCATGGCAGACACATGTCCTACATACTGTGTGCTAAAAAGTGTCCCTCTTTATCATTTCAGAATGTCGGGAGGAATGCAGTGCTGCCATGTAGGAGTTTTCAGACATCTGATATGAAGTCAAATTCAAGTACTTGAAGTAGTTGGATTAAAAAACAAATGTATTTATTAATGAATAAAGGGGTACATTAATGTGTATCTTGTATATCTACCCAGCCTTTTGCTGTAATAATAATTACAGCAACAGCTAAAATCAACAACAACTATTATTAATATTATCATTTAATAAAAATGTGATTAAAGCAGAGTTCCACCCACTTTTGAAAGGTGACCTCAAACTAAAGACCACCCCTCCCCCCTCATTCAGGTCTGGTATGGATTTTAAGGGTAACCCCAAGCCAAAATAAAAAAAAGTAGGCCCCCCCCCAAAAATCGTAGGGCCCCCCCAAAAATCCATACCAGACCCTCATCTGAGCACGCAACCTGGAAGGCCACGGGAAAAGGGGGGATGAGAGAGCGCCCCCCCCTCCTAAACCATACCAGGCCACATGCCCTTAACATGGGGAGGATGCCGGGTCCCGGCAATATAGATAAAAATCATTGAACCTTTGGGTCTGGTATGGATATTAGAGGGAACCCTGCACCCAAATTTACCAGGCCCTTCAGGTCTGGTATGGATTTTAAGGGGAACTCTGAGTCAAAATAAAAAAAAATGGCGTAGAGGTCCCCCCAAAATCCATACCAGGCCCTTATCCTAGCACTCAACCTGGCCGGCCACAGGAAAAGGGGGGCAAGAGACCGCCCCCCTCCTGAACTGTACTATGCCACATGCCCTCAACATGGGGAGGATGCTTTGGTATGTTGATGGGGACAAGGACCTCATTCCCACGACCCTTGCCCAGTGGTTCTGGGGGTCTGCGGTTAGGGGACTTATCGGAATCTGGAAGCCCCCTTTAACAAGGGGACCCCCAGATCCCCCCCCCCACAGATAGAGCTTTCTTTGTTGGTTATTAGGGATGGGCTGAACACCCTCCTATTCAGTTAACTGGGAAAATGTTCTTACCCGAACAGTGAACCCCATTGAAGTCTATGGGAGCTGAACAGGAAAAATCTAAAGTTCCCATTTTGAAAGCTTATAAGCTAGTAATTGGCCATTAAATGGGTATGGGGGTCTGGGTTCTGCCCTCTGGGACATTGCAACAAAAAAAATGAAAAATTCCTTTAAATATAGTGCCTGGTGGTCCCTTTAATGTACCTGTAAAGTTGCGCATCTGTAACATGCATAAAACATGCTACAGCAAAAATGATAATTCTAAAGAAAAAAAATTAGTCAAATGTGATTTAAAATGAATCATGGTTACAATTTCTGCCACCCGGCTATTGAAAAAAAAAAACATTATGGGGCGCCCCCCAAAATCCATACCAGACCCTTAACCGAGCATTCAGCCTGGCAGGTCAGGAAAGGGGGAGGAGCAAGTGCCCGTCCTGAACCATACCAGGCCACATGCCCTCAAAATGGAGGGGGGTGGGTGCTTTGGGGCCATTTATTGTGTACAACTGTCAGGTGATCTGTTGTGGTGGTTAGCGACTTGATACACTGATTTGTCATCCCCTATATCTGGTGGACACAGTGGGTTACAGAGCATGTAACAACATGGCCTGATCCTGGGTGGACGTCATGTTACTTCCACCCAGCATGGCAGTGCTCCCACTTAGCAATCATTATACTATTGGCTGGATGGGAAATGGTTAAGGACGCTGGCGGCTGCTGGCTCTTAACAACCAGCTATTTCCTGGTTGCTAAGGATGCTGGTGGGTGCTAGCTCCTTGACAACCAGCAGAAATAGAATACATTCTTCAACTATTGCATTCCTGGACCACTTCTTATTTAATGCATGCATTTATTTATTTTTTTCCTTTGGTGAATTTACTTTAACACTGTTTTATGCAGTATTTACAGGGCATTTTTGCTTTTTGAGGTAAATTCCACATAAAGGGATAGTGAATTGATATTTTCAGTGCCCCATGTGATATTGGGGAAAAATGTGTCACGTGACCCAAATACTGCATGTGATATGCTTTAGTGAATAGAGCCCTAAATCCCTCTGCCCATTGTGCAACCTCATCTGTCCTTCCTTTTTATCTAATGTGCATATCTCTATACAAAATGTGCTAAAAGTGTTATGTTCCACTAAACTTTTTATCCAACCTGTATCACTTCATTTGGTAATTTTAAAAGCCAATATAAAAAGGAAAAATAGAGGTCAAAAGATAATTTGTAATAATTTTCTGCATATTGGAATTTTGTGATCTGTGTGAATGGTGTCATGGCAGACACATGTCCTACATACTGTGTGCTAAAAAGTGTCCCTCTTTATCATTTCAGAATGTCGGGAGGAATGCAGTGCTGCCATGTAGGAGTTTTCAGACATCTGATATGAAGTCAAATTCAAGTACTTGAAGTAGTTGGATTAAAAAACAAATGTATTTATTAATGAATAAAGGGGTACATTAATGTGTATCTTGTATATCTACCCAGCCTTTTGCTGTAATAATAATTACAGCAACAGCTAAAATCAACAACAACTATTATTAATATTATCATTTAATAAAAATGTGATTAAAGCAGAGTTCCACCCACTTTTGAAAGGTGACCTCAAACTAAAGACCACCCCTCCCCCCTCATTCAGGTCTGGTATGGATTTTAAGGGTAACCCCAAGCCAAAATAAAAAAAAGTAGGCCCCCCCCCAAAAATCGTAGGGCCCCCCCAAAAATCCATACCAGACCCTCATCTGAGCACGCAACCTGGAAGGCCACGGGAAAAGGGGGATGAGAGAGCGCCCCCCCCTCCTAAACCATACCAGGCCACATGCCCTTAACATGGGGAGGATGCCGGGTCCCGGCAATATAGATAAAAATCATTGAACCTTTGGGTCTGGTATGGATATTAGAGGGAACCCTGCACCCAAATTTACCAGGCCCTTCAGGTCTGGTATGGATTTTAAGGGGAACTCTGAGTCAAAATAAAAAAAAATGGCGTAGAGGTCCCCCCAAAATCCATACCAGGCCCTTATCCTAGCACTCAACCTGGCCGGCCACAGGAAAAGGGGGGCAAGAGACCGCCCCCCTCCTGAACTGTACTATGCCACATGCCCTCAACATGGGGAGGATGCTTTGGTATGTTGATGGGGACAAGGACCTCATTCCCACGACCCTTGCCCAGTGGTTCTGGGGGTCTGCGGTTGGGGGACTTATCGGAATCTGGAAGCCCCCTTTAACAAGGGGACCCCCAGATCCCCCCCTATGTGAATGGGTATCGGGTACATTGTACCCCTACACATTCCCCCAAAAAAGTGTCAAAATTTTAAAAATTACAGTAGACAATTTGGGACGAGTCCTTTATATATAAAAAAAACTGTCCCGTGATGTCCATTCATCTTCGACCATGTAATATCAGAAGGGGGTGTGGTCACCCACTTATGTCACCAGGTGGCCCCGCCCTCAGCTTTATAACAGCTGTCATTGCGGAGAGGCTTCAGTCAGCAGGAGCCTCCCATGGAGGCAGAGTTTTTTTCTGTTTTATTTTTTGCCTATACATTTTTTTTGGAATAGCAGGAAACCCTGCATGACTTTTTCCATACTCACAAGGCCTAAGATATTGAGTGGCTTGAACCTCCCTTATGTGTCCCTTTTTTGCAAAGTTCTACAAAGAATACCTAATTGGCATTATTATATTCACTCCAAAACCATGTTTGTAAAAGAGGCTTGAAATAACCATGTTACCTAAAATGGCATCTGTTATTCAGCCCTAATAGCACACTAGAAAAAGGGTCCCCAAACAGGAGGAGAAAGAGAGAGAGGGCTTATGGAAATAACAGAATTTGGTAATTTATAAACAACGTATACACTCTTTGTTGAAGATGTTGAAACATGGTTATTAGGCTAAGATTACTGACAAAGAACTGCTAATATATAGGGGGTTATTTATTAAAGGAAAATCCACTTTGCACTGAAAGTGCACTTGGAAGTAAAATCGCTGTAGATCCGAGGGGGACATGCAAGGAAAATAAAAAAACAGCATTTTAGCTTGCACATGATTGGATGATATAATCAGCAGAGCTTCCACTCATTTCAGATCTACCCCTTAGATTTAGAGTGACTGCACTTCCAAGTGCACTTTCAGTGCACTTTTAAGTGCACTTGCAGAGCAAAGTGGATTTGCCTTTCGTAAATAACCCCCATTGTCCAGCTAGTCACACTCCCCAGCCACCAAACCTCCCAAATGCACACAGAGACAATTTCCATATATTTTTACTGCAAATGAAAGTGTAAAAAAGAGAGGAACTTTAATCGCAATTAAAAACTCTGTTTCTTTCACTCTTCACTCCTCCATATTGGACCAAAATGGAAGAGACATTATTTTGGTGTGTGACATCAATAATATCAGATATACTATAGCAAATATATATGCTCCCAATATGCATCAAATTGCTTTCCTGAGCAAAGTTCTAAAGAAAATTTGTCAAATACGTAAAGGATCTCTCTTCATCTGTGGAGACTTTAATGCTATTGTGGACCACAAGCTGGAATCCACTGCAAGATCACAAAGTCATCCCTCCTTACAAACTTTAGCATATGGTAAAGACTCTATACAAAAATTTTACAATTAATTGGAATTATTGGTGCTGCAGATTTCCGATAAGAGATACATATTCTGAAGACCACAGGAGCAGGAACAGGAGCTGGTCTCTTGGAATTTTTTAGGTTTTGGCATTATATAGTGTCTATGTTATGTTTTGTTATGTTTTCTTAGTTTTGATAACCACGTTGCTTTCTGTAACACTTTAGTTTTAACAAAAGAATCACCCCCCCACTGGGGAACAGAGTTATAGTTGACAATCTCTCTGATTGTATCTTAATTGCCTAAAGTTGCTTAATAGCATTTCTTGATTAATCTATATAATATATGTAAGAAGATTTAATGAATATATCTATGCAACTTGCAACTATTCAATAAAAAACAATTGAAAAGGAAATTTAGTACATGCCTTTTTGCCTCTCAGAATCCACATTCCCTATGACTCTCGCTCTCACCCCTCCCACATCCCATCTTTCACCAGTCGGTGGTTTCCTCTGGAGAGATTGTCCTGGGGTTTTTAGAATATAGGCATCTGATGGGGTTATAATACATTTCTTAACTACTAGAGCCCCGGAAAATTTTCCCCCTTAAACGCTTAAGGACCGCCTCCTGCACATATATGTTGGCAGAATGGCATGGCTGGGCACATCAACGTACAGGTACGTTGTCCTTTAAGAGCCAAACCGTGGGTTGCGCGCGCGCCGCCGGCCCTGAGCTCCGTGACCACGGCCGCGGGACCAGCGGACCCAATTGCCGCTGGTATCCTGCGATCAGGTCACAAAGCTGAAGAACGGGGAGAGGTATGTGTAAACAAACCTCTCCCCGTGCTTGCTAGTGACAGTGTCACTGATCGTCTGTTCCCTGTCATAGGGAAAGACGATCAGTAACATCACATGCCAAGCCACACCCCCTACAGTAAGAAAACACACACAGGGCTCAGTTAACCCCTCCCCGCCCCCTAGTGGTTAACTCCTTCACTGCCAGTGTCATTTACACAGGAATCAGTGCATTTAAATAGCACTGATTGCTGTATAAATGACAATGGTCCCAAAAATGTGTCAAAAATATGTCGAAGAATAAGTATCGGCCTAAATTGAGGGAAAAAAAATGTTTTTTTTATATATTTTTTGGGGATATTTATTATAGCAAAAAGTAAAAAATATTGCATTTTTTTCAAATCTGTCTCTCCTCCCCTGTCAGAACAGAGATTTGTGTGTTTACATACACAGATCCCCGTTCTGGCTCTTGTGCCCGCGATCGTGGGTGGCCGGCGGACATCGCGGCCGCTGGTCACACGCCTCGGGTCCCCCGCCATGCAGCACGCATGCGCGTGCCTGCTGTGGCTCCTAAAGGAGCCGACATACCCATACAGTGATTTGCGAGAAGGAGCTAAGCTGCCTCTGTAAATGTGTGTGAACTGGTCGGCAAGTGGTTACGGAGGGTTCGCTGGTCCAACTGGGACATTGGTTGAACCCTGGATGTATAGACAGCTAAAACGGAAAATTGTATCAAATACTTACCGTAATTTTTCTTTCCTGAGGCCAAACCATGGCAGCATACTAGTGATAGAGCTCCGCCTCTTGACCACTCCACCAGGACCAATGAATAGCATAAATGAAGGCATGGTTAGCCGCCACCCCATTCTTTGTAACAAGCCACATACCGAAACGCACACGGGTGGGCCCATATGCTGCCATGGTTTGGCGTCAGGAAAGGAAAATTACGGTAAGTATTTGATACAATTTTCAGTTTTCCTGATGCCAACATGGCAGCATACTAGTGATAAATAACTAGCTAACAGGGTGGGTAATGCTTTTTAAGCCAAAATGTATTTTAAATCATAACAGAAGACTGGATAGTCCTCCTTCCAAAATCTACAGACGATAAAGCGCCTGGGTCGATTCTATAATGTCTTAAGAACGTATTTTGCGAAGACCAAGATGCTGCACTACAGATAGTTTCCATAGATACATTCGAATGAGCCGCCCAGGACGCTGCCACTGCCCTGGTGGAGTGTGCAGTCACCACTGTAGGAAGATCGCTGCCCCTCGCTCTGTACGCTCTGCGTATGAGCTTTACAATCCATCCTGCTAAGGTTCTTGCAGTGGCTTCCTTCCCCCAGTATTTCCCTGTTGGGACTATAAAGAGATTCTCCGAAGACCTAAATGGATCAGTAACCGAAAGGTATGTCTTATGTCTTTAATGTTCTGGAGACATCCAATTCGTGCAGTATTCCTGAACTCTCTTCTGAGAAGTTGGGTAAGGCCCAAATACCAGCTATGGTATATAAGCTATATAAGCTATGAGTAAGCACTGAAATACAGTGCAAAACGCGTCAGCTCTGTACCCCCCTTTTTGCCATGTTTGGATTGTGGTGTCTTTTTGCTTTTAAATAAACACTTTGGATTTTATTTTCCCGGTGTGCGGCTGTCCGGAGTTCTTCCTTTTGATTTCTAAAGGCCCAAATACCACTTTGGAATTAAATGATCAACTGGCCTTAGTTCGACCCGATCTGGAAAGAATCTTATATGCCTCTGAGGCTCCCAGGGCTTGAAGCTCCGACATTCTCCTACCAGAGGTAATTGCTGTTAAAATAACTGCCTTGTACGTTGTGTCCCAAAGGGAACAATCCTCAGTTGGAGCAAAGGGATGGGTTGAAAGAAAATCTAGTAGAACTAACAGATCCCATTAAGGAAAGACTCTCTTATTCGGTGGGCGAATTTTGAAAACTGCTTTTTAGAATTGTTTGATTAGCGGTTCCTCAGCCTCAATTTTAGTTTTGTTATTGCTGAGATTGCAGATATTTGCACCTTCAATGAACTAATGCTAAGGCCCATGTCTAGGCCCGACTGAAGGAAGTCCAATACCGCCAATAGAGGTGGGGTTGCTGGATTGAGACCTCTCTCGGTTAGAAAGATTGTGAATCTGTCCCAGATTTTGTTGTATACTTTATTCGTAGTGGGTTTTCTGGCCCTCAGAAGTGTGGCAATAACTCCAGAGGAGCACCCTAAGTTCTCCAGCCTCCCCCTCTCAATAGCCAAGCCCGAAGATCCAGCCTGCGTATGTTCGGGTGTAAAAACTTGCCCTGTACTAGTAGGTGTGGAAATATTGGCAGGGGATTTGGATATTGTTTGCTGATGTGTATCGCTAAGGGGAACCAAGGCCTTCGTGGCCAGAACGGGAGGATGGCTATGACTGTCACCTGCTCTCTCAATAGCCTCAGGACGAACCTCATGATTAGAGCTGTTGGAGGAAAAGCGTAGGCCGGGTTGCAATTCCAGGGTGTGACTAGCACATCCGTTCCCTCCGCCTGGGGATGCGGAAATCTGGACAAGAACCTCTGAAGTTTGCTGTTGCTGTAAGAAGCAAAGAGGCCGATTTGCGGTAGACCCCACCTGTGGACCAACTGATCGAATACTCTGGGATGTAAGGACCATTCCGTCTGATCTGGGAATTTCCGTGAAAGAATATCTGCTTGCGCATTCAACCTCCCAGGAAGGTAGACTGCTCTCAATGACTGTAGGTGTATTTCTGCCCAGGTCATTATGGGTTCTACTTCCACCATCAATGTACTGCTGCAAGTTCCTCCCTGGTGTTGAATATAGGCCACTGCGGCCCTGTTGTCCATCTGTAGAGTAACTGGACGATTCTTGATTCTGTGGCGCAGAGTCTTGAGAGCCATGAATGCTGCTCGAATCTCCAGTACGTTGGAAACCAATCCCTGGCAGGGAAGCTCCACCTGCCCTGGACTGACTGACCCTCACAGTGTGCCCCCCAGCCTGCCTCGCTGCCTCGAAGGCTTTGACCTTCACTGTTTCCTGTCCTGTGGGAGCAGACCAGACTTGCCCCCTGACATTCTTGAGATAGCCGACTCCATCTTGGCACCAAAAAGGGACTTGCTATCCTAGGGTATCTTACACCGGGACTGCTTCGAAGAAGGATCCGCCGACCATGGCTTTAGCCATAGGGCCCTCTTTGCTGTGTAACATAGCCCTGGCAGAGCACTTGACCGTGTATATTGCTGCTTCCCCTATAAAATCAGCTGACACCTTCAGTTCCTCCAGAGACCGAACAATATCTGCCCTTGGTGTTCCCTCCTTTACTGCTGATTCAATGTTCTGAATCCAAACTTTCAGGGCGCTAGCCACTGAGGTGAGGGTTATAGCTGGACAGCAGGCTGCCCCCGCTGCCTGATAGGCCTTTTTAAGATCTAAGTCTATTTTTCTGTCCATCAAATCCTTGAAAGAGGATGAGTCATCCATAGGTAGAGTCACATTTTATGCCAGGCGGACGACAGCCGCATCGACCGTAGGTGGTGAGTCAAGTGATGTTCCCTCTATCTCCTGTAGAGGATATCATTTCTGCATCCGGTTGAGTGGAAACCTCCTTTCAGTTTTTTACCACTCCTGCTTTAGGACGTCTTTGATTTCATCCATAAATGGAAAATAGGTCTGACGTTTCTGTAAAAAAGGGTAATAGGATTTTGTCTTCTTTGGCACTTCCTCCTCTTCCCATGCGATCGCCTGTTTTATTGCCAGAATGAAGGGTTCCACTAAAGAGAAACTGAACCCCAGTTGTTCTGGATCCCCTTCTGATGAGGAGGAACTATCATTTTCCACAGGCTGAGCAGACTGCAAAGACATCCCACTGGGCATGGTCATGCTGCTTGCTGAGGTCCCTGGCTGATCTTCCAATGGGACTCCTTGAGTGGCTGGGCTGATGTAAACTCAGATAAGGAATCTCGTATTACCTTCTTTAGTAGTGCTGAGACTTGTGCAGTGTCCTGCTCCCTGTTCCCTGCAAATTCCTCTAGACAGTCTTTGCATACCAGTTTATTGGATAAGGGGACTGTGCCACAGGCCCAGCATGATTTCTTGCTGGGACGGCTGTATTGCTCTGGAGAAGAGGAGGCATGACGTGCTCTTTTGGATTTTCTCCTTGACCGAGAGCGACGTCTGGAGCTATGCCTGTCCTCTCTTGTTCTTCAGCGTGAGCGTGCGGGGCTGAAACAGAATAAAGCAAACCGCATTAGAGGGCACTCTTTTAAGGTCACCTGAAAACTTACGAACTGGTGGTCCCCCTACCTTAAGTATTGAGGGTCTTGCATAAGTGGTGACTGACTCATGGTAATAGAGGATAAGGGACGGCCAGTGGAAAAGAGAGCAATAGCTTAAAGATAAACAGAGGGATAGAGATTGCTAGTAATCTTCTAACAAAAGTATGAAAACTACACCAAAGCAAAAACAGTTGAAATAAACCAAAGGAAAAAACAAAAAGAATGTACTTTTTTACAGAAAACTTTCCTACCAGTAGATGGCGACACAGAAGGTTGCTGAGACTGGATCCAGGAACAAACTTCACAGTCTGAAGACACAGTCAGAAGGCTGTATATTGCCCATCCCACAGCAGCCCACTGACACTTTTAAGTGATCCTGGGATAAGCAGGATCCGCCCCCAGGCTCCACCTGTTGTTTGTGGGCAAAACTAATCGTTTGCCCAGAACCAAAATGGCGCCCAGCCCTATGACATCATTGGGAGCTCCCTAGGCAGGTAAATATAGCACTGGGCGGCCGCCCCATGCCTATAGGGAGACCCTGACACCTACTGCATGGTGCAGTCCCCTCCTCACTCACCCGGAACCTACCAAAAGCAAAATAATAAAGGAGAAGAGCAGGAACTGAATAAAACAGGTAAAGACATAGCCTAACGGACAAGGAAGCCCCTAGAAAAGGAAATGACAGGCTGCCCCCCCCCCCAAAGCTCCTGGAACCAAGTCATGCTGCATGGCAGATTTCGTTTCTGAAGAGGAAACACTGCAGGGACCCATCAAGGCTGCACAGACGAGGGTCTCTCAGGCTTATTAGCGCAATGTTAGCAGCCCAAGCACTGAGACTACGCACTGGGAGAGGCTTGAACCCAGCCAGATACTCCTCAGCGGCAGGGTGGGGGACATAAAAGTCCTTACTTCATCACTGGTGTGTGGAGGTATGAGGAAAAAAAGAAGAATGGGGTGGCGGCTAACCATGCCTTCATTTATGCTATTCACTGGTCCTGGGGAAGTGGTCAAGAGGCGGAGCTCTATCACTAGTATGCTGCCATGTTGGCGTCAGGAAATCACTTTTTCTGCTCTCATCTGTCTGTAATATACTCTTTTTCAATTGTCATCCTTGACTCAATTTGAACAATTATGAAATATGCCTGAACCTCCAGTTAGACTGTTATTCTTACTATAAAAGTTTTTGCTTTTTGCCAACTCCCAAGGCAGCCTGCTCTTCTTTAAAGCATGGGATCAGGACCTAGGCAGCACAAATATCCAAACATAGAACAAAAGAAACCTGCTATAAATTCATTACTTGCTGGTCCAGTGTTCTGATCGAGCAGGCTGCAATTTTTATGTCTACATCAACAACTTCATTGGAGGGGCTGCTGTTGGGTTAAAACCCTGCTGTATATTTGGTGGGAGCGCTCCCAGATCTATCCTTTCTGGAAAAACATCTGCTCATAAATGAAAAAGATTTTAGACATAGACTCATAGACTTACTGGGTGCCCCAGGCCCATTCCTCGTACATTTGTCTCCCAAGCAATATAAAAATGTGCTTTACTCCACCTTTTGAATGCTACTAAGCATCTGATCCCTCTCTTCTGGAGACAGGCTAGAGTACTGTCATTAGTCAATTGGATCAGAAAAGTGAATGAGACTGTGAAAGCAGAAAGATGGATAGCAAATTATAGAGATTAGTATGAGAAATTCTACATGTTTGGACAACTTGGATGCATCCTAAACTTTCTGGATCTGATTAAGGTTCCTGACCTTTTTCTTTCGCTCATCCTCATCCTTCCTCTGGAACTGGTGGATGTTGGCTGCCCTAATGAGTGTTTATCTTTTCTGCTTTCTTTTGCATACAGGATACCCTTACCATTTCTTACCAAATCTTTCTTGCCCTAACTGTGGTGGACCCAACCCATATCGGCTAAAGTCACTTTCTGATATTTTTAGTTTTGACCTTTTTATTCTTCATAGCTACTTTGTCTTTGCTGTTTCTTTCTTCCTGGTGTTGCCCTACCAGGATGTTTAAATGCCAATTTATTCCATAATGCAATGAATGAATACAAAGATGAAGACAGGAAGGTATCTCCCCATTTCTCAATCATGGGGAATTTTTTTTTCCATTAATGGCTGGCCTTGGTTGAACTCAGCATCAGGGCCCTCAGGAAAACCCTTACATCACTACAGCTATTATCTCTCATTTGTTTCAAAGTTAACCATTCCAGAGAAAGAGAGCTACAATTTTGTTTTCCAAATACAACCATTTTTTTTTCCTTTAAGAGCACAAACACATGTGAGAGAAACCCAGAGGAGCAGAGCTGGAGTCTGACAGAGTGTCCTTTACCTCAAGGAAAAGAGGCTGCACATTTCTCAGCCTGAGCAGTTTGTCAGCTCCATACCTCACAGCAAAACAACAGCTGCTAAAGTATAAATCAAGCTGCAAAAATGTCACTAACAGGGACTTCCCGTGCCCCCCAAGAGATGTATTTTATTCCTCGCTTCTGCTTCTGGATATGAGGTCACTGAGTTAGCCAGCTTGCAGCTAAGTGACTTGTAGGTACCCATAGGAATATACCCTGTAAAGTTAAAGAAATTTTATGTTTTGGTAGTGACTGCAAAATACATAAGATTTACAGCCTCTCCTGAGACTGCAACAGTGCTGTTTAGTGTTAATCCTCCCATGTATGCAGCTTATGTCTAGTGATAATCCACAGTATACACTGCTAGCATTCAACACTAATCCTCAGTGTACGTCGCTTGTATGTACTACTAATCCCACCTGTACCATGCTTGTATTTACAATGAATATTCAGTGTCATGGTTAGGCAAAAGAGGTATAAGTATGTAAATGATAATTTCAGATGAATATTAACTGTTCCTGTAATTCCTATTTAAAGAGCAATAAGAGCACAGAGACACCTGAGGATAAACACCAGGATTACATGCCCAAGATATCTATCCTGTCTGTATGTAAACATCATAAACAAGCAGCTGTATAACAAGCTCATCAGCAGCTGTTGATCCATCTCTTTGACTGAGCTGAAATTGAAGTGTGGTTCTTATCCCCCAGCATATTATTTAATTGTATAATTAGTTGTCAAGAATGTCAGCTGTCCCGTGAAAGAATGCCCTTCAGTTATTGTTTATTTACTGAGTACAGTTTGACCTTAAAGGTATAAGTGCATATTTGTACTTTTCCAAGTTATAACACAATAAACCTGCATTTCTTTTGTTTTCAGAAACCAGGAAAAGGGCTGTAATCAAAACAACAAACAAATAAAATTAGTTTGAAATTTAGGTAATTAAAAATGGAAAATTGTATACTCATCTTTCCGTAATTTTCCTTTCCTGACGCATCTTCATGGCAGCACACACTGGGTTGTGGCTCCGCCCCCACAACCTGACAGGATTGGATTAACTATAAATTTGAAGGGGAGACCCCCCGCTACATTCTCTGTGTATATCTGTGTGCTGCCATGAAGATGCGTCAGGAAAGGAAAATTACGGAAAGGTGAGTATACAATTTTCCATTTTCCTGACGCCTTCATGGCAGCACACACTGGGAAATAACTCGCCAGTCGGGTGGGTGCAAGAAAAAGAATTTTTATTCCTTATAATGCGGAAGAATTGGCTCTAACCACGGATCTACCGAAGTCTGCCATAGCTAAGTGAGCAGAGTCCACTTTATAGTGTGAAACGAAGGTATGTCTGGAGGACCATGTTGCTGCCCTGCAAATCGTCTCCAGTGATACTCTGCAATATGCTCCCCAGGATGTAGCCACTGCCCTTGTGGAGTGAGCCCTGATGTTTTCAGGAACCGCCAGATGTTGGATGGAGTAAGCTTTCTTAATGGACCTTATTAACCATGCAGCGACAGTGCGTGAGGTAGCTGCTTGCCCTTGTCTGCTTCCATGTGGGATAACCATGAGGGAGTCTGACTTCCTAAAGGAGTTTGTGGCTGTCAGGTAACTGATGATGGTTGTTTTAACATCCAGGGGGTGAGGATCGCCTTGATCGTTATTGAAGGACGGGAGGACAATGTCCTGATTATAGTGGAAGGAAGTAGCCACCTTGGGTATGAAGTGGTCTGAAGGCCTTAGAACCACTCTATCGGGAAAAATTACCAGGTAGGGTTCTGATGACATTAGTGCCTGGATCTCAGATACTCTCCTTGCTGATGTCACTGCGATGAGGAAGGATAATTTTAGAGTTAGGTCCCACAGTGAGATAGGTTCTGTAAAAGGAGGGTTGGATAAGGCATTGAGGACTACCGAGAGGTCCCACGATGGGAAGACTGGTTTCCTAGGAGGCTTAATTTTAAGACAGTCTTTCAGGAACTGGATTACCAGAGGGTGAAAGGCCCATCTAATGCCTGTTTTGGCCGATAGGGCGGATACCTGTACCTTCAAGGTATTTGAGCTCAGTCCTTTGTCTAGCCCTGATTGGAGGAACTCTAGGATTTGCATAGATGGTGTTAGTAGAGGTTTTCCTGGCCTGCATCAGGGTGGATATTACCTCCTGAGAGCACCCTTGTTCCCTTAGCCGAGCCCTTTCAATTTCCAAGATGTCAAATGGAGTCTCTCTGGGGCTGGATGCCAGAACTGGCCTTGGGATAGTAAATCCGGGGTTATCGGAAGAGGGATTGGAGGCTGAAGGCTGAGTTGTAATAGAGTCATGAACCATGGTCTCCTTGGCCAGAGTGGGATCACTGCTATCACTGTAGCTGAGGACCTCCAAAGCCTGGACAGGAATCTCGCGATTAGCAGAGTCGGAGGGAATATGTACCCTAGTCTGAAATTCCATGGGTGTATTAGACAGTCCACTCCCTCGGCTGAAGGAAACGGGGCTCTTGAGAGGAATCTCTGACATTTGGCATTTGCAGGTGTTGCTGCTAGGTCAATGGCATTCCCCAAGCCTCCGTAAGAAGGTAGAAGGCTTTTGAGCTCAGGGACCACTCGTTGTTTGACAGAGTCTCTCGGCTCAGGTAGTCGGCTAAGATATTCTGAGTTGCCGGAATATATACTGCCCTCAAGTCTGTCAGGTGTATCTGTGCCCATTCCAGGATGGGATGAACCTCCTCCATCAATGTGACACTCCTGGTGCCTCCCTGCTTCTGGACATAGACTACTGCCACCCTGTTGTCCATCCGGATAAGCACATTCCTCCCTTTCAGTATTGGAAAAAAGGCCATAAGAGCCTGAAATGCTGCCCTGAGCTCCAGTATGTTTGACACTACGCCCTGAGCCTGGAAGCGCCATTGACCTTGCGCTCCTTGATCTTGACAGTGGGCTCCCCAGCCCCTCTGGCAGGCATCTGACGTGACCACTCCGGGCTCTGGAGGAACTACTGGCCTGTATTTCCTGAGATTGTGTGGATGTGTCCACCACCACACTGATTGCTTCACTGACCTGGAGATGGTAATGGTCTGGCGCATTGATACTCCATTCCACTGCCTTAGAAAGGAGTTCTGCAGGGGTCTCATGTGCCATTGGGACTATTGTATCATAGGTATGGTCGCGGACATGGACCCCAGGACACACAAACAGGCTCTGGCTGGTAGATGCGCTGCTGTCAATAGTCTCCTAATTTTTTGTATTAAGGGCAGTATTTTTTCCTGGGGAAGTTGTACCCTGTTTGATTTGGTATTCAGATCTGCCCCCAGAAATACCATATTCTGGGTGGGTTGCAAATTGCTCTTCCTCCAATTGATCAAACACCCGAAGTTCTGGAGAGTTGTTAGTAAAATCTTCTGATGGTAAATTAGCGTCTCCCGGCTTCCGGCTAGTAGTAGAATATCGTCCAGATAATAATGGACTCGTAGACCCCTCTCTCTGAGGAGCGCGACCAGCGGTAACAGGACTTTGGTGAATGTCCTGGGGGCTGACGAGATGCCGAATGGGAGGCAGCGGAACTGGAAGTGACATTGGTTGATGGCAAATCTGAGGAATTTTTGAAAGGCCGGGTGAATGGGAATATGAAGATAGGCATCTGATAAATCTACCGATAGCATCCAGTCTCCCAGGTTTATTGCTAGTAGTATGGATTGGAGGCTTTCCATCTTGAATGCTTCTATTTTGATGCGTCTGTTGAGTTTTTTTCAAGTCCAATACGGGGCGCAAGTCTCCTGTTTTCTTTTTCACTAGAAACAAGGGGGAGTAGAATCCTCTCCCTTTTTGATCTGGAGGAACTTCCAGGATTGCTCCCTTTTGTCTCAGTTCCCCTATGTATTTTACTAATAGTTTTCTCTTGGACAGTGAATAAGGTAATCTGGTTGGCTGGAAGTGGTTGCTTGGAACTCTGTGCATGAATGTCCATTTGTGTCCGAATTTGATGGTGGACAGTGTCCATCGGTCTTTTATGTAAGTTGTCCAGATTTGCATGAAGTTCTTGAGCCTGGTGCCCACCTGCTTGCCTGCCGGGTGGACGGGCAAATTTTCAAAAAGACTTCTGCTGGTCCCCTGCCGGGTTAGCCTTGGACTTCTGCATCCTCAGGAAGGAGGGCCTTGTGTTTTTCCAGTCCCTTCTGAATTCCCTGCCAGGACGATAGGACTTAGCTTCCCGGTATTTATCTGGCAGGTTACGTCTGTAGGATGGCCCCTTCTGGACCTTGGGTCTCCTGTCGGAGGGAATCAATCCTGACTTTCCTCCTGTTACCTTTGAGATGGCAGAATATAATTTAGCCCCAAATAGATTGGATCCATCGTATGGGATTCTACACCAGTTCGTTTTGGATGCGGCGTCAGCCATCCAAGGTTTAAGCCATAAAGCTCTTCTAGCTGTGACTGAGGCCAACATAGCTCTTGCTGATGACCTTATTATGTCAACTGAAGCTTCCACCACAAAGTCACCAGCCAGCTTGATTTCCTGAAGGGAGGAAGTTATTTTTTCTATTTCAACGCCGTCTTGAAGATCTTTCTCTATCCTGGACGCCCAGCCCGAGATGGCTTTTGCTACTGCTGCCGTGGTGATAGCTGGCCTACAGTCGCCTCCAGCCGTGGAATAGGCTTTCTTTAGCTCTAAGTCCATCTTTCTATCGAGGATGTCCCGGAAGGAGACAGCGTCCTCAATTGGTAAGGTAACATGCCGAGCGAGTCGCATCAGAGAGGAGTCGACTGTGGGGGCATTGATAAGAGGTTTCACCTTTGTCTCCTTTAAAGGATACATTTTGGCCAGTCTGTTGGTGAGGCTGGACCTCTTATCTGCTCGTTCCCATTCGTCCTTAATTAGATCCTCAAATTCCCCTATGAAAGGAAAGGTTTCAGGATCCCTTTTTAAATTTGGGAAATACTTTCTCACTTTCTGTACTGGTTCTGCCGCGTCTTCCTCCCAGCCGATTGCCTCCTTAACTGACTTTGCAAAAGGATCAACCAGGGAGAAATCAAACCCAGCAGACATCTCTTGATCCCCATTTTCTGAGGAAGACTCTGATGCTTGGGTGCGATGGAGGTCCCCCGATGATGTACTGGGTGCTGCTCCATCCGCTGCTGGTGTAGTTGATTCTAGTATAGTTTTGCGCACAGACTCTCTTATAAGGTCTGTAGCCATCCTAGCATCTGACTCCTTCTCCTTTGTCGCTTCATTGAAGCATGATCGGCATGCGAGCTTATCTGGCAATGCTGGTGCGCCGCAAACCCAGCAAGCGTTAGCTGCAGGTCGGGCATGGCGGCTCTGCCGATGAGGTGAAGGAGATTGCCTGCGGTATGATCGACTACGGCGGGAGCCGTGGTGGCGTGAATGGCTGTGGCGTGAATGGCTATGCCTTCGGTGGTGAGAGGGGGACCTCGAGCGGCTCCTGCGGGACCTCCTGCTAGAAGTACGGCCACTGGACATTCTCCCGTGCCTGGAGCTTGCGGCTCTTGATCCCGTAGGGCTGCCAAGAAAAATGCAGCATTTTAACGGTCTGGCACTCTTTTTTTCTCCCCTTCAATACTTACCCCTTTCAGTGCAGCCTCTTACCTCGTCTGCTGATGGTGGTCTGCGCGGGCAGTGGGCTCCATCGGAAAGAAAGGGGGTGACAGGGCAGTCTGGGAAAAAAGATAACGGATCTCTGTATATTTATATTTATTATGTATTTATTTATTTATATATATATATATTTTTTTTTATTTATTTATTATTTATTTAATTAATTACATTTAATTTTAATTTATTTTAATTTATTTCATTATTTATTTCATTATTTAATTCATTATTTAGAAAGAAAAGTGCCCCACAGGGGACTTACCTTGAGATGCTTCACTTGAATGGAAATGTATGCAGAGCGGCAGCTGTGTTTCTCCTCTGGTGCACATACACAGTATGAAGGGGGAACTTTACTATTTAAAAATGGCGCCATAGCGGCGCCCGAATGACGCTCGCGCATGCGTCCGGAGAACCCGGGCGCCATCTTGGATAAGGGCACAGCGCCCTAGGTAATACAGCGGTGTTTACCTGTTCCCACACACACGCAGGCGCAATGCGGGAGGAGCGGCGGCCATGTCCGGAGGACAGCAAGGGCCAGCAAGCCCAGCTGTACGAAACGGTGCAGTTTCAGGTACTTTGCACTGTTAATTTTTTGAGAGGAAAGAGTATGGAAATAATAGAGGGGATACATTAATGGAGCCCACTGCAAAATCACAAAAGCTTCTTTAAAGCTTAATTACTTGCCAGAATTCCGTCGCCCCCTGAGACCACCAGAATGGGGGTTCCCTCCATAGAAGCTCCTTTAGAGACTGTACAGGCAGGGACTTCCAAACAGGAGAGGCTTGAACCTGCTGGGGCGAATGCGGTAGAGGCTGATTCATCGGAAATAGGAGAATCCTGTCCGTCCAACCTGTCAGGTGAGGACAAAAAAGAGAATGCAGGGGGGGGTCTCCCCTTCAAATTTATAGTTATTCCAAACCTGTCAGGTTGTGGGGGCGGAGCCACAACCCAGTGTGTGCTGCCATGAAGGCGTCAGGAAAATGCTTTTACCTCTCCCCTAGCTATTTAAAAAAAAAGCTCACATGTGCGCAGTGCAGTGTATAGTGCAGTGAACACCCCAGCACATCCCCAACATCTGTAAGTATGTGGAGGCTTAATGAGCAGAATTGAGAGATATGGGAATCAGAAGACTGATGTTGGCAAGAGACTATGGGGTTGATTTATTAAAACTGGAGAATGCAAAATCTGCTACAGCTGTTCGTGGTAGCCTATCAGCTTCTAACTCCAGCTTATTTAATTATTTAATTAGGCTTTGACAAAATAACCTGGAACCTGATTGGTTTCTATGCAGAGCTGCACAAGATTTTGAACTCTTCAGTTTTAGTAAATCAACCCCATTTCGATCCAACATGACTGGAGGAGCAAGGGAATATAGCTCTGCTTTTATATGAACATTAATTATACATAAAAATGGTGTACGGCTATGCATAAAATATTGCACTATAACTTTTACCCTATGAAATTTATGCAAACAAATATATAAGTAAATCAGTGCAAGAAAAAAAGTCCCTTACGTGCATCAGTCTCTGCCACTCCAACAACAGCTAAAAGAACATGTATATAAAATTAGTGTAGGTTTCAAGACGCATCATGTTTCTTAACACTTTAGTGGTCCATATTAAGGATCCTTGGGGCCTCCAATTTTGAGGTATAGAGAAATATAGAAAAAACTGTCGCGGTAGTACCAAAATAAGATAAATAAGCAAAAAAGAATCATGGTTGATTTATGAGTTAAAGTGATTGTAAGGCTACTTTCACACTGAGGCGTTTAATGGCATTTTAGCGCTAAAAATAGCACATGCAAAGCGCCTGTAAAGCACCTCTCCTGTCACTCCAGTGTGAAAGCCTCCTTTTCTGGGGTCACCCGGTGGCACTCCTGGCTCATCCTCTTCATTGAGTGCCCTCACGGAGAGCCCCACTCCATGGGGGCACCCATGCAGACGCGCTCCCAAGTCCTGCTTCTGCATCCATTGACACAGACAGCAGGACTCGGTCCCGCCCCCATGTCACTGGATTCGATTGACAGCAGCGGAAGCCAATAGCTCCTGCTGCTATCATATAATATAAAAAAGGCCAAGGATAAATCTAAGGAAATATCCAAGCTTACTCACTGGCCAGCCAAACCAACCTATCTATCAGTATGCATTAAAACAGGGGTTTAGTCTGCACATTTGCAAATACATGCATAAGCCATTGTGCGATTTGCTGGGTGTTCAGTGTGCCCCTGTACCTTTAAGAAGGGGTAGGCTCCCTTCAGTACACCTGACCTCCACCTATTCATCAGAATGCATGTGCTTCCATTGTGGAGTCACTCATAAGCTAGTGATAGGACCACAGATACCAGGGTGCCGTGGCGAGGCTTACGCATGTATTTGCAAATGCGTGCAGACTAAACCCCTGTTTTAACGCATATTGTTAGATAGGTTGATTCAGTTGTCAGTGGGCTGGCCAGTAAGTAAGCTTGAATCTTTCCTTAGATTTACCCTTGGCCTTGTTTATATCATATGTTGATTTCCAATTCTACTTGCTGCAATGGCCAGTTATAGGTGGGGTTAGTGGACACATTTTTTTTTGTATTAATATTCCTGCTGCTATCAATCTATCCAATGAGGACCCGAGACAGTCTGGAGCTGCTGGGCTCATGCTTGTCACTGAAATAATTGGGTTCAGGTAAGAAAAAAAGGGTCTCTTGGGGGCAGCTGCAGCACAGAAGTTTTTTCACCTTAATGCATAGAATGCATTAAGGTGAAAAATCATGAGACTTTACAACTCCTTTAAATACCTTGGCCCAAATGATAAAACTTAATGTTTTATATATTGTATGCTATTTTATCCCCAGGGGGCATTTTGATTTTTATTATTTGATATATATAGTATATACATACAGTATACATTTTTTTATCTGTATTTATAGGTGGAATTGTAATGGCCTATTGGGGTTTTTCATTCTATTCAAATAATTTATTGTTTTAGAAAGTTTTAATTGAGTTTGGGTTTTAAGATTAAATACATAATGTATGGATTTATGTAGGAAGGGTATAGTGAGTATAAGATTGGTTGTTTAAAAGAAAAATAAATATTTAAGTAAAAAGTTTAATGGGTATGTTTTTAAAAGAGGGATATTGGCATTTACAGGATGCATTATCATAGTTTGCATCTAGCAAAAGTTAATTGGAGTGTTCAGTATGTAAATTGGTCTCCAATAAAATGATGGATGAGGGGTTACTGCTTGAGAGGGTCGAGGAGGGCTACAGCATCATGGAGTAATCCACAACAAAATGGCACTGGATACCGGGCCTATAAATGAATGTGAGATGTCATCCAATCATGATCCCCCTGAAGAAGTCACACGTCCTGGTGATGAAATGCGTAGAGGTGAGACTATTTGGATTATGTCATCATACGTGGAGTATCTAGGAAGTGCTTTATTTATCATAGCCGCCCAGAGCTGAATACCAGCAATCTGTTTACCTACTAATGCTTGTATATGGCAAATGTGAGTAATATTTGGCATGTGTAAATAAAGTAGGTGCAGCACTACTGGGGTGTTTTCTTTTTTTATGCTGCTGTGGGGAGGATATGAGCAGGACTACTGAGCACACAGGAGTCAATTTAAAGGGAACTGGTGTGGCAATTTACCAAGGGTTCGCTGGTGTTAACCACTTCATGAGAGATTCAATTTTAGGAAAACTGGTCTCAGCATTCACAGAGCATAGGGGATCCAATTTAAAGAGAACATGTGCCGCACAAATTGGCACAATGCTATTGGGGAAGTATAACTAGCACAAAAAACAATATATAGCAAGTAACACAGAGACTGATAAATGTGGGACCTTTTTCTTGCACAGATATATTTATATATCTGTTTGTACAAGATATGTATGTAACATGTTACAGTGCAGCATTTTATTTATAGTACTACAACAGTTCTGTTTATAATTATAGTTGGTAACACATATGGGAGTGTCATTAGGTAGAAGCTGCTAAAATTCACTGAAATTGTAATTTGGTTAAATTATAGCAGCAAACAGGTTTGATATATACTGTATATATATTGATATGAACATTGTTTTTTAGATCTATTTTAGGGAAGACTCCTATGCACATGAATTGATTGAGGAAGATTAAATGTGATGCAGGCTGCAGTTTTAAATTGAATTAAGGCAGATAATGTATCCAGGAAATTACCAAATTACCAGGCTAAAGAACAAAAATAAACAAGAGTTCCTTCTTTTTTTTTTTTGGTTTTCTTAGTATTATCATGATTAATCTTAACAACAATCTGCACTATGTTATGTTGTAATTTTTTAAACTATAAGGACAATTAAAAATAGAAAATGGATACCACTTTGAGATAGGAGGAGAGACCCGTCACATGACCAGTCAAAGTCACGTGACAGATTTCATCCATATCCCAAAACTTTTGCTTCTATTCTTTAAAATAAAAGGGGGTTTGTTTGATTTATAAAAGCTGCCTATTTGGCTCTGTCTCCTAATGAAAAATGTGGCCCTGTCTGTAAGCATGCAAATAATGCTTTTCTTCCCTTCTTCTATATTGAATCTGCTATGAGGATCACTCTAAATGTATTGCAATTTTAAAGGATATATTTATTTGCGTAAAAAGAAATAGGCAAGTACACAAATGGGGAAACAGGATAATTAAAAGGAAATTTAAAAAAAAATGTGAAATACATGTCAACAGTTGGACAAGAGATTAGTAGGGCTTATGTTTAAAGCACTACAAATTGAAACATAACTACAAATTAGATCTACACTGGAAAATGACAATCGGCAGGAAGATTAAATCATGCACAGGAATTTGATTTTATAAGATCAGCTGGCTTATATATCATTTTAGCTGTAACATCATTTTTGTTTTAGGTATTAAAATGTTGTATCATTGGAATCTGTTTATATTTTTTCTACTTTGTAGTCTTCTGCTTGCATTGCCAAACAAATCCTGTTTTTAAGCAAAGTGAGTTGGTGCTGAGAAATTCATCCACAGACTTCAAGCACAGTGCAGATATTGTAGATACATGTGCCAACTTTGGTGGAGAAATCCATTGACAGTACAGAGACACAGGACTAAAAGGCTTTCTGTGTATTAAAGCTTACATTTAGTCAAAATCAAAACTATTAGTTAATGCAACCCTTGTGTTGCTGGCTGCAGTTTCAGTTAAAACTCTACCCCGCAACCATTCTCTTGCACCATTGCAAGAGTTAATACAAGTCAAAGGACCAGTCATAAGCACTTTAAAATGTGCTGACTATGCTCGCCCTTTCTGAACCTTTACCATTAAAAAAAAAGCTGTACTATAGCTTTTAACAATGAAAAAAATCTATGACTGGATGATGGGAATATTAAAGAAAGGTCCTTTTTCATTCATAGATCACTTTTCATTAATGGAAGCTAAGGTACAGTTTTTATGATTGAAGGATGGGGACGTAAAGGTTGAGCATAGTCGATACTCTTGACAAGTGCCTACGACAGGTCCCTCAGCTCATATTAACTCCTGCAGCACCAGAAGAATATGACTGTTAAGGTGGGGGATTAGAGTACCTTTGCTTTGAATTTGCTTGAAGTATCTCCCCTTGCGCTGACTTTTTTTTTTTTTTTTTGTAAGTTTTGACTATACTTGGACATCGGACAAGAAAAAATACATTTGCCTTTCATTTGTTTTATTCTCTAGTGATGCACAGTTCTGTTTTTTTTTTCTGTCTTGGCATATGTGGTCAAATTACCGAACATACCAATTACCGAACATACCATATCACTCTCGTGTACTATATCTTGCACACTGGTGCTGAACCTGCATACATTATGTTGCAATTAAGAGTGTAATTCAAGTCACAGAAGATTATGTAATCACTATGTGGCTCTACAGCACAAGAGAACAGTGATGTATGCTGATATACTGCTGTATCCATACAGCAATTGCATTTGTCAGATATCTCTCAAGGTGTGGCCAATATTATTTTAATGTTGACCACACACAGGATATTTTTCAGACAAATTCTAACAGCACCCAATTGTGAAAAACAACTAAATAGATGAACGCTAGATATTTATCACTATAAGTTTCAGCAATGTCAAATAATCCATAATGTTAGTGGTGGGCTGGTCAGCTGTTGTTGTTTTTTTTTTATTAAAAGATGCATGAAAATGGTGGAAATTGCCTTAAAGTAAATCTAAACCCAAAAACAAAAATACATTTAGCAACTTAAAAGTTTTTCGATTTGGTAACTACATTATTTTTCCTTTATTTTTTTTTTCCTTTATTGTCACCTGGTGATCCAGCCCTAAACACATGTTCTGTCCTTGGATGACAATGCTTGCTCACTGTACTGTATCTATGGAGAAGCAGCATTATTGTCCCCCTAGAACAGGACTGTAAGCACCACCCCTCTTTTCTTCTCAATAACATAGATGGAAGTGCTGTGGTCCTCCTGGATAGCTGGGAACAATATAACTGCTAAGAATGTAGCACAGGCAGAGAGCAAAGAAGGTTATCAAAATAACTAAAATATTCTGCATATTCAAAAATATAGAAAAAAAAAAAGAATTAACCCCTCAAGCAGCTGTATTAATATCAAACTATGTAATATACAAGTGAAAAAAAAATATTTACAGCGCTAATACATTACCAAAAATACAATATACACATATTTTTTTTTTAATCAAAACTTTTTTATTAATAATTTGCTCTTTCAATGCATACAATAATTGCACCCGGTAAGTAACAAAGTACACACAGCATATAGATTGTATCAGACATCCACAGAACATGAGCAATGACAGAAGGTAATACAGATATTGTGACTTTTAAACTAAAACATCAACTAACTCTTTTGATCCAATGTATTAGAACCATATTAGACATTTCTTCAACCAACAGATCATGTGGATTCTAGTGCATCATCTTTGAACATGACCTAACCCATTTCTCCTACCTCCTTCCTTCTCTCTCTCTCTCCTCCCCCACCCCACCCCCCCCCCTCGATATCAGTAGTGGGTCTCTATTAATGCAGGAGTCTATCTATCACCAATTGCGGTGGAGCAAGATTGGGATCATCTAGCCACGGTTTCCAAATAAGATCAAATTTTCTCACAGCTTTCCTGCGGCTATAAGCTAGTCGCTCCCTAAAAAGAAGTGAATTAGCATAAGTAATCCACTGTTTCCCTGTGGGGACTGTAGATGCCATGCAATATCTAGCTATAAGTTTCCTAGCCAGGTACAGCAGCCTGGTTATCATGTAATACATTCCCCTCGGGTACATTGCCTCGTCAATTGCCCCTAGTAGGTACACCAGGGGGTTACATACATAGTTACATAGTTAGCTAGGCTAAAAAAAGACACAAGTCCATCCAGTTCAACCATAAAAAAAAGAAATAATAAAAATTAAAAATATCGAGCAATCCAATATACCAAATTCTATACCCACAGTTGATCCAGAGGAAGGCAAAAAAAACTCCAGCAGAGCATGGTCCAATCTGCTACAGCAGGGGAAAAAAATCCCTTCCTGATCCCTCAAGAGGCAATCGGATTTTCCCTGGATCAACTTTACCTATAAATGTTAGTACCCAGTTATATTATGTACATTTAGGAAAGTATCCAGGCCTTTCTTAAAGCAATCTACTGAGTTAGCCAGAACCACCTCTGGAGGGAGTCTATTCCACATTTTCACAGCTCTTACTGTGAAGAAACCTTTCTGTATTTGGAGATGAAATATCTTTTCCTCCAGACGTAAAGAGTGCCCCCTTGTCCTCTGTGTTGACCGTAAAGTGAATAACTCAACACCAAGTTCACTATATGGACCCCTTATATATTTGTACATGTTGAATATATCCCCCCTTATTTTCCTCTTCTCAAGAGTGAATAAATTCAGTTCCTTTAATATTTTCTTATAGCTGAGTTCCTCATGCCTCTTATCAGTTTGGTTGCTCTTCCCTGCACTTTCTCCAGTTCCCCGATATCCTTTTTGAGAACTGGTGCCCAAAACTGAACTGCATATTCTAGATGAGGTCTTACTAACGATTTGAACAGGGGCAAAATTATATCTCTCTCTCTCTGGAGTCCATACCTCTCTTAATACAAGGGGTATCGGTATCGAAGCCAATCTAGAAATATGCTGGGATACCTCCGCCCAATATCAGTGGAGTTTGGGGCATCTCCAAAGTAGGTGTATAGAATCCCCCTGGTGTACTTTACATTTTGAAAAGAAAGGGGAGCAGTGTTGATCATCTTACTTTAAAAAAGTAATTAGTTAAGTTACAAATTACTTCTCCCAAAAAGTAATTGCGTTAGTAACTCAGTTACTACATTGGAAAAGTAATTTGTGATGCAGCAAAGTAACTGACTTTTTTAATATTCTATACATGTAACTAAGGGGCGGGTCTAGTATTACTGTAAGCAAGGGGCACATTTATTATTATTGTTATATATCGTGTAACCAAGGGGCTGCTCTATTATTAGTCT